>JAVJGG010000039.1:15057555-15190136 GCA_035590195.1 Aviceda cuculoides
TAAGCCTTAGAGTTTCATAATGAACAAAAACCCACTATAACAAAATATTTTCAGGCGTTGACTTTAACCATCATATGCTAGAATCCTGAAACCTGAAAACAGTACTCTAACTTAAATTTTATTCAATCTTAATCTGACTTGGACTTTTCTGCTCAGCAATTCATGCTGAGTATCCTAATTAAGAATTAAGATTAGATAACACATAATTATTTTTAGATTATATATTTTAAACCCAGAAGGAAATATTATGATAATCTATTCTAACCTTCTCTACAGCAGACAAATCATGCACTAATTTCTGCACCAAGCTCATAATTTCTGTGTAAGATGTAATGTATCTCTTTAAATGCCACCCAGTGTTGATTTAAAGATCACAAGTGATGGAGAATACACCACATCCCTAAGTAATTTCTACCACTGGTTAATTATCCTCATTATTAAAAGGTGCCTTATTAGGAATCTGAATTTGACTAGCACAAGCTTCCAAACATTGGCTCTCATAATATAGTATGCTTTTAAGACAAAAAGTATTTTACAATTGATAATTAGTAGTAGCAATGGATAATTTCAATAGACCTTTTCACTACCAGGTTCAAACAAGAAGTTTAGGTGTTCAGTGATCATATTCTTTTTCTTTTCTAGCTGACATCAGCACCAATATTTTTCCACAGAATTTTATTTGAAAAATATTAGAAAATATATTTAAATTCTAAACTAAATAAGATGTCAGATTCTTTTGATAATTGTAAGGAAACTTTTTTCTAATCTCTCTAATATATTCATATGTTAACAGCCAGTATGTTAGATGTACTTAGCATGTGACAGAAAAATCTTTAAACATGAGAATCCCTTGGTTTTACATTTATAAATGTTATTTACACTTACAGTAGCATATGTTTGCGTGAAGACCATTATTGTACATGATAGGGTAAAAGGATGTACAATGCTAGGTGTTTAGAGAATAAATTAAGACTAAATATGGTAGAAAAAGGGAAAGGCTTAGACAAGACAAGTATTTTTGTTTGCAAACTCCCTTAAAGCTTTTCTCCCTCCCATCCCTCACCTTCTAGATAGGTAACCATAATTTGCCTTTATAAGAAACTCACTAAAATTTGAAAAGTAGCACTTCCTTACTCTTCCTTGCAAAGTTTTTTCATGAAGTGCCTATGGAAATTAATGAAATGGCCTAACAGAAAAAAGTTGGTAACATATATACATTTTTATAAATATTGCTACACAGTCAAAATCACCACAATTGTCATAAAAATACAAACATAACTGATCTATTCTTCACTAATGTTGTTGAGTAAGATTCTTCATTATGCTGCCCCAACACCTGGACAATTCAAACCCATGGAAGTTCAGTGAGTTGGTGTATGTGAAGATCCTGGGTGAGCACACACAAAGGAATGGATGAATTAGTGCTTCTGTTGCAAGATTTGCTTCGTCACCCATGCCACTAGAAAGCTAGAACATTTAAATTTAAAAGCCCAGGCCTAAGGCGTAAGACTTGTAATACTGTCAAGCTGCTGAAGGAGCAGCATCTTGACTTTAATGGAGTTCATTGTATAGCTTTCAGATAGCTGGTGCTCAAAATATCAGTAGAGACAAACTATTAACTCAGGCTCACAGCTCAAACAAACAAGTTCTGTATAGAAAATCTCTAAAAGAAACAAAACTTTAAGCAACAGACACGACTTTGTCTCCCTGACTTCATTAGCATATGCTCCTCGCTTTGGAGGAAGCTCTGGCCTGTGGATCTACAAAGCTAGAGGTCCATCAGTCACTGGACTTCAGACAAAATGGGAAGGGCAACTTTTAGCCTGGAATCAATTTCTGGAGTTCATGCCTTTGCCTCACTCCATTCTTAAGTAGCAGGTGTCAATGCATTTGTATATTTACTTCTGACTTTCAGAGTTCATGTTCTAGCTGCTAACATTTCTTCCAAAATGTTCCAGAGTGCTGGGTGGTTAATAGAGCTGAAGAATATAAAATTTTAAGAGGACACAGATCCTTCACAGATCTGAACTGGTAATTAGCAGAGCTGACAGTATACAGAGTAATCACAAAGCAATTCAGACACCTCAAAACCCAGGACTGTAGCTTTGTAATTCAATATACATGTAACACACCCATGGAATACAATGCTGTCTTTAAATTCCCTACGGTGTGCAGTTAAATCTAGACATGCTTATTCTTGGGATATGAAAGACTCCTGTTATTGCTGAGCTATGGCACTGACTCAAGCCAAGTTAAACAGAAAGTAGCTAGCACTGCCCTCTTTATTTGTGCTACCAAAGGGAATGAAAGCACACTTCCAAATACCAGAATTGTTAAAGTTTTTCCATTCTTCCCCTTTTTAAAAAAAATAAATACAAAATTATTTTAAAGTCAATTGGCAAAGAACTTAATAAACCACCAAGAAGGAAAGTCCAGGTGTTTTGAAATACTATGTTGTCTTTTGACTTGAAGGATTAGCTGAAGATTGGAACTCTTCTGGTTGTTTCTATAGTGACATTGCCACTTCTTGTGATAAAATAGATGAGACAATGTTCTCTCAAATCAACATGGACTTAAGTTGTCATAAAAATCTAACTTCTAAGTATGTGGGTGTTTGTAGATGGTTCCACATGCATGAATAAAGAATACAGATTTCCCCTACAATTCAGAGACAGAGACAGGCACATCGTACTAGATTCCAAAAACCTAGGCTGACGAACTACGTGCACATAGGAAATGTTAGTAAGGGAACGATTCTCTGGGGCTTAAGCCTCTTTACTGGGCACAGAATCATTTTGGTTGGCAGGGACCTCTTGAGATCATTTAGCCCAACACTTCTGCTCAAGCAGGGGCAGCTAAAGCAGATCTCCCAGGATGATGTCCAGCCAGATTTTTAATATCTGCACAGATGGAGACTCCACAATGTTTCCGGGTAGCCTGTTCCAGTGTCTGATCAGCCTCACAATTAAAAAAAAAAAAAAAAAAAATGCATGAGACACTTTGTGTCATTGAGAACTTTCTTTTTCATAGTTTAAAAACCTTAAAAATGCAAGATTATTTGTAGCTTGATCTCTTCCCCACAGTAGCTGTCTTCCGTCATTCTCAGAAGCCTGGAGAGGGAGCTCACTTACTCTCTTCGAAACTAGAAAAGAGATGCCTTTTCTAACCATACACAAGGACACTTCCACTGTTTTCTAATAACTTCACCTAAGCTTTTGAAATTATATCTTTTTCTAAGAAAGTTTAAAAAAAAAAAAAAAAGGAGACTTCTTGAACTGCTAAACCTCCAGTTTTCAGAAGAATGTCCAAGCTACCATGATTTATAACCTGAAGGAGATAGCAGATCTCTGTCTAGCAAATTCAATTTATTGTCTGGAGAAGACTAACAGGTTCGGAAAGGAGAGGAGATACAAGAAGGAATAATAGTATCTATGCACTTATGACACTCATCATAGAAGGACAAATCCTGACTTCCACATTGTGTGGAACATATACTCATCAAGTGACTGGAAAATGTAAAATATATAGAAATCAGAGGGCCATCTCTAATCTAAAGAGTCATGTTTTCCATTTAACCTTTCTTTCTCTCCTTCTATGCAAAGTAACCCAACTTTAAAAGGTCTTCTTCCCTTCCTCTTCTCTTTCCCTACCAGAGAGTTTGAATAGTTCACTATAAAAGCATTGATTCTTCCATGAGAAAGGAAAGGGGCAATTAAACATGAGTTTCTCAAATCCTGAGGTAGATTCCTAACCACCTGTCATCTCAGCAATTGGTGGTAGTCAAAGGGTGGTGATATCACTATCAATAGTTCAACTGCCATGTTTTGAAGAAAAAAGAACTGATCACTATACTTTTAACAAAGCTTCATATGTTTTGAGTATACTTATCAGAGTGATCCTCTTTGGCAACATAAGAAAGAGAACACCTAATTTGTGAATTTTACGTGGAGTTGATCATTAGCTGAATACTGAGTTTCTTAGCCCTGTTAAGCTGGAAGTACTTCTGGTTTGCCCAAAAACTTACTCTTAGGCATTCCAGATATTACAAGGTTAGCAATGAACGGAACTTTGGAATTCATGTGCACATCTATAGGTAGGCAAATGGTGGTTTTAAGGACAGCAGTTTGGGACTTCCGTGACTTACAACCTGTTAAACTCCCATTGTAAACACTAAATCATTTTTGCGGGCTTCAATATCTCCTAATTGCTAGGAGCAATTTTATCTGCATTTCCAGTTTTATAATCATACCCAACTCAAATAAAACATGAAGGGAAGCAGTTCTTGGTTTTAGACAACAAGCATGCACTCCTCTATGTAACCTGTGAAAAGCAAATGTAGAATAAAGCTTATGACAACAAATATAAAGAAGGATATCACTCTTGCTTTTCAGTTTCATACCAGAGACCAAGTACATTACAACAAGTTCCTTCTAAATATTCCCTACAGAAATATTTCTTTCTCTAGGACCATTGTATATATTTGGAGTTCCTTTTTTAACACAATTTTCTGTATCTCGAACTTGTTAAATATTGAGCTTTTTCTTCACCTGCTTTATTATGATTTACTCCTGGGTCTTTTTTATTTCTTCTTTCACATAAATAAAGAAAAAAGAATATTAATTTCTTTCTGGAAGGGGTCATACAGATGGCTTAGTGTTTAAGTTCCCAGCTCTGCTAGTGAGCAGTGAAGTGACTTTTCTATCAAATACCAGATCTTAAAACTGTACCAGAGGACACACCTGTATCTTTGAAAATCTGCAATGTAGAGGGAATTTGAAGATGGCAGGACTGTACTTTTTTGTATTTTGAGAATCACGCCCACCTCCCTTCTCTCACCCTATCTGTTGGCATGTTCTGAGTGTAATCAGATTAGTATAAGCTCATCAGCATTCAAGCCTTTAATCAGGACATGCAGCTGAAGACAAGTACAGGCCATAATAAAAGCAGCAAGCATACTTTCATTAGCATAAGCAATTAAATGGATCCAGTGTGGAAAATTAAATGGTCCCTCCGCATAGTTATTCAGCTTGCTTATATGTTCAGGCCATTCCTGTGACTACTATCACCTTTCCTCTGCAAGTGCATTAGAAACAGAAATACAAAAAAAAGTCAGTATCATCCCTTCATCCCTGAAAGTGTGTGAATAATAGCTTTGATAACTTTCCTTTCAGGCACTGACTACTTTGATCTGTTAATGCTACTGTCCACCAGCTGTAATGAACAAAACTTTCATACAATTTTTGTAGGAATTACAATAGCTGATGTGTATTTTAATACATCTCCATGATGCTAAAAGTAAGTCAAAGATAACCTCCTGTTTTCTGTTAATTTATCGTACTGGAGGAAAAAAAAATTTCCAACACCAAAGCAGATCATCAGACTGACTTCTAGTATCCTAATTAACAAAAAAACATACTACAAAAACAGAGACGTTGGCTTAGTTGAGTGAGATGGTCCAAAATAATTGACCAATAGTTTTGTGTGAATAGAGTGAATGAATAAAAAAAATTTATTCCAGGAAACTGTAGGAGATAAAAGCATTTGGAAAAGGAGAAGATGACATACATGGCCCCTACTGTTCGCTTCCCTTTCCCTTTTCCCAGAGTTGCCCAGTTAAGTTTGCTGTCAAAGTAAATAGCTGATGGTATTTAGTACAAGAACTTCCAGATTTCCAATGTTAAAAGAAATGATAGACAAGTATAAAATTTTGTGTTCAGAAGCTAATCTGCAAATAAATACCATAAGCTAACCTCTCAGAAAAAGCAGGTTTACAGGTTCGTTTCAGTGTTGCATGCTCATGAGTGAAAGAGGAAATTTTCTCATTGCCACAAATAAAGCTGCAGTATTGAGCAAGTGTTCATTATAAATTAAGCCAACACAGGAAGGAATGCCTATTTTACTTTACAGCTGTCTTAATGCAAAAATATTGCTGGATCAAGTGTTGCTGCACCCTCATTACTTCTTACAAGAAAGAAGTCCTGAGGTTTAATGGCCCAGAGTCCTAGTGCCTATGTTCAGACAGTCTTGGAGTTCACACTCAAGGACACCAGAGGGAATTCTTTATGTAGTCTAGCGCAAACCTTCGCTTGGTAGACCTTTCATGAGAAATGTGGATTGTAGGCTTGGTTAATTAGCATTTGCCTCTAACAATAAGTTAATGAAAAGAGGTCAATTACCCTGCAGAGAACTCACTGAAATTTTTCGATTGCTACAACTATAAATAAGGCTGGACTGTATCAGTAGCAAAGAGCATTTTAGAGTTCTGGGCTGCCTGTTATCAGTCTTTTGCTATTAATTTAGCTAGGAGGTCAACAAAGTCACTCATGGAAGAGATTTGACTTGGTATACATTTGTGTTTAACTTGCTTCAATCTATTTTCAGATCCTGTTTTTCTTAAGGATATTAATTTAGGAAAGAATAGATTACTTATAATGAGAAGAATCACTTAATTATATTCTAAGTTTCTACTTCATTTTTACTCAGTTGTATTTAGGAGATACCATTATGGCCCTCTGTCTCTGGTCTATATATATGTGGTTACACTTTATACCCTCCTGTTAAATAAGCTGAGGCTTTGAAATGAACAAAGGAAGCATACTTCTCCACACAGTTCATAAACCTGTGGAACTCATTGCCATGAGATGCTGTGGGTGTCAAAAGTATAAATGCCTACAAAGAGAGTTACACAAATCATGGATGAAAGTGTGCTGAGAACAGTTATACAAAAGATGCAGCAACAGCTTTCCCCTCAGGAAATACCTGCACTACAGCTTCTCCAAAGTGAGGGCATTTATCAAGGGAAGTACTGCTCTGTATGAAGCCTTTCCTTACCATCTTTTTCTAGAGATGGCTATCAAAGACATGATTCTGGGATGAAGGGTCATTTAGTCTGTTCCAGACAAAGCAATTTTTCTTGCTGTTCCTAAACTGCCTATGTGATCTAGCACTACAGCCCTACTTGAGTGACTGCAGCTCAAAGGTAATTGCTCTACCAGAGCTACTAAAGTAGCTACGGTATACAAGAAACCCTCCTCAGCAATCAACAAAATGAGATGTCTGTCCAAGATGCCCTATGCTTATCTTTGCTTATGGTTTATACCGCCTATTAAATAAGCACCATGTATGGCAGAAATGTAAAGTGCAAAGTCAAGGTATTTTCTGATACACAGACAATGAAACTGTGATTGTGCTCTCTCCTGGTTCATTCTCACCAGTCTCCCATGTCCAGAATTACCACAGTTTTCAACATATGGTAGCATAATGGATAAAATAAATTTCTGCAGTTCCCAGTTTCAGTGCCCCTTTTTTACTAAATCTTCCTGATACGATTATTAGAAATTAGAATTATCTGGTACTGATCGCTGTTCAAAACATTCAAATTACTTCATATTGCACAGCTTTTTTGAATTATTCATTTTTCATACTAATTCTATGACATGTCAGTTCTCTTATACTTAATTAATATTTTCCAACTCCACGCTTTATTTGTCAATTTTAACATATTCCTCTCACACCCTACCTTCTCTCAGGGCAATTTAGATTATAGGAACTTGACAGAAAAGTTAAAAAAAAAGAATCTATTAATAAATTCAGCAAGACTTGTAGGAAGAAAAATCTATTTTGTATCAGGATAAAAGTAAACACTGTATTTTGGGTCAGTCACTGTCAGTTAAACAGCTATGAAAATTGTTGTTTCCCACAGGTCTGACAGAAACCTGGGTATAACTGTTTTAATACCTAAATGCTTAGTATGAAATCAAAGCCATGCAGCAACCCTCCTTTTGATAACCTTATACATTTTATTACAATCTCATCCCCCTGATTTTCACTGAGACCCAAGGTATTTACTTGGTCAGAATACTTGCTTAAATATTAAATAGAAAATCTATCTAAAGAAGTATTAATAAAAGACATTTAAAGCTATTAACATTATAAACAGTTGCAATGAATCTTTGTAGCCAGGAAACTCAGACTATGCAGAACACAGTTAATTATCTTTGCTTCATTAAAGTGCTATTTGTGGAAAAGCTCACCTAATTTAAAACAGTGCTGCTTTAGATACAGAACTTCTGTATTTCTTAGCTGCATCCTCAGCTGGAGTTTGGATTTTAATATGAAGTTTCTTATCAGCCCCCAAAGTGACAACATTATCTACCTACTATTTACATTTCTAAATGTTCCTCAGAAATAAGTAATTTAGTAGGGAACAAAATTGGTTAATTCTTTAGTTCTGGCTGAGTGATTCCATGGCAGCTCATTTAAGAATAAACTACATCTAGTGAGGTACTGGCCTTTACCAGTGGCCATGTACCTTTAAAGCTATCTTTAAAACACAATCCTCCTGCTAGCCAAAGGAACAGGAACATAATTTAATTTTCTGTGTTCTAATCTTGAGGCTCTTTCTCATACTGCAAAATGGTAAATAAATGTCAATTCAAGAAGCAGCAGCAATTTATATTCTTGTACTCTTGAAAGTCAGTTCCGAGCTCTTAGATTTATTTTGCTTTTACAACTCTTAAGATCATACTGCCTTTTTTGTATTTTTAGGGTTGAAAAATCGTTCCCAAGGGTCTAAGTTTCTTTGTATCATATTGACAGTGTGCACCATTCACGCCTCAAATTTGTTCTTTTTGCTTTTTAAAGATTCCATATTTATTCTAAGCATTAAATATAGAAGTAAATTTCAGTTATAAACCATAAATTATTGACAACAAAGCAGTATTCAAGCCTTGTTCAAAGTAATTTTTTTTCCATGTGACACTAAAATCACTGCAATTAAAGTCAACTTAATTTTGAAAGTTTAAAATAGATCAATATTTCCCTTTTAAAACAGAGGGACAACTTTAAATGAGTTTCCAGAGCTCCTACTTGTACAAGAATATAGCACATATTTGTTTCCAAAGAGATAACAGCTATTCTGCATCCAACATGTAAAATCACGTCTCTTGTGTAGTACCACTGTGAAGAGGATCTCGCCAGCCTCCCTAGTCTAACTCTGCATGAAGCCCAATTACCCTTCCTGTAAATAAGTACAGAAAGCTTCACTTTCACTGAAAGTGAGTTTGTATATAGTTACCATCAATTGAAATTAGAAACCAGTTTAGGCTGGTTTCTTGGAAATCTGACTTTTGTTTTGTAAGACATTAATAGACCATATGAAATGCTCATGGATGTAGTATCTTATATTTAAATTAAACTATTAGAAAGAAGCCCAAACAAAAACCCAGTTCTATATGTCTTCACTGACGTCTGTCACACATCCTGGGAACCTTTATTTCGTTAGTCTACCACCTTCTCTTTTGAAGCCATGAGCTCCAGAGGGTGATCTTTGAACCATAGGTGATCCACAGGGCCAGATGGTGCAGTCTGCAGCTGTCTCATGCATTGTCTTAAATTGTGTTCCAGTTAAAACTGTGAGAAGAATGCATGTGTGGGTGCATGCAGGTTTTTGACCAACTTTGGACTTTGCTCAGAGTATTTGGCTATCTCTGTGGAGGACGTCTAGAAGGTACTAATGAATGCCTTCTTTACATTGTCACTGGTATTTGTCAGTCACTCACACAGGTCAGTTTTCAAGGGAAAGAAAAAGGTTTTCAGTTGACTGAAAGCTTCAGTTTCTCCTCCAACAGTCATCTGATAAAGAGTGGATTCCATCTTTACGATTAGTAAGACAGGTATCTATCTGCAGTAACAGAAGATCACAGTACTGTACTGTTATGGTCCTGAGGCTACCAATAGCCCTGACTGTCCCTGCCCAGCTCTGCCCATGGCTGCCTCTGCCCTGCCCAGGGCCCAGGACCCCATTCCAGCCCCCAGGGGCCATGAGTCCCTGCCCCAGAGATGCTGCAGCAGGGCCAGTCTCCAGCTCCAAACAGCCCTGCCCTGCCCAGCCCATGGGCCTCACCAGCTGGGCCCACCTACGGTTCCACGTCCCAGCCCAAGTTCAGCCCATCCCTGATGCCAGGGGCTGGGGCTGCCCCAGTGCCCCCCATCTTTCCTCCTCCTGACTAGGGGCAGGACAGGCCCTGGCTGGTGAAGCCTCTGACCCACTGGCCCCTACGGGCCACCCCTGTGGTTCCTGGTCCCTGTCCCCAGGGAACCTCCAGCCCTCAGGGCACCCTGACAGTACAACTAGGTCACTAGAATAAAATCAAATGTTTCAGGTCGTTCTTTATTCTTTCTTCACCTTCTCTTTTCAAATCTCCCTGGTTTCCAGACTGCGACAAACTGTAACTGCTTGGCACCCCTGACCATCAAAAGTGCATCACTCCCATCCCCGCTTTTGGTGCTGGCTCCCAGCTGAATACCATTTGAAGCTCAGTGTGTCGGTCCTGATCTCGAAAGGCCAGCATTTGACTGGCCTTGACAACATAAAGGATGGTCTCAGTCTCCCTGATCACCACCTCCCATGACAACTGCATTCCTCTGGGGAACTGGAAATGTCAGACATCAAAGTAAGACCCATGAGCATGGCAGACAGTTTTCTCAGCAGCTGGCTTGTGACTAAGAAATTTGCTGTGACAGGGATCAGAGTGACCACAAACAGAACGTAAAGCTTAGATGTTTGACCTAGCTTTCCCAACGTCATGATAAAAGGAAAAACATCCACTGACAAGAGGATGAAGAGGAACATTAGGACAGATCCCCAGCTGCTGTAAAGGTGTATTGTTTGGATAAAGCCAAAGGAGATGAGGATCCTTAATCTATGGGGCCTCACTTGTATATTACTGTTGCTAGAGAAAGTTTTGCTGGAAGATCTGTCTAGTAGAAAATGATGATTTGATGAAATGGAAGGTTTTTCCCAGAGTATATCAATTAAATTTTTTAAAGGTATAAGAAATAACTGAAGTAGAATGTTCTGCTAGTGTTAATATATTTATTTTGACCTTATGAAACACGTTTAGTTCAATGAAGTCAAAACATGTCAACTTTTATGTTAATTTGATGTACTATAATGGTTAAACCATGTCAACTAGTGCATTATGTCAAGTCAAAGTAATATAATGAAACAGAATATGACACTTTCTGTCATAACGTAGTAATTCCTAGCATGTTTTGACATATTCTATTATTGACATCACATTCCTAAAATAAAATAAATTTGAAGTAATACTTTAATTGTTCTATCACAATAGAAATATTTCAATTTCTAATCCAATTACCAATATAACTATTTCATCTGTTGCTTACAGTCAGAAATTTCAACATTTCCAGCAGAATAGAATTTTCAAATTTTTCAACCTTTTCTCACACTTCATTTTTATAATGCTCAGATGACCAAATACTTCAGTGGTAAGTATAACACAATAAGATAGAAAAATTAAATGGCATTCACTGTCTCCTTGTTTGTGTCATAAACAGGCTTAGCTATTTAGAATGACTGCCAATGTCCAACCCTTCAAAGACGTTCAGGTGCTAAAAAATATTTATAAAAGCAAACAAACCATGGATATATTCTACTCACGCAGGAATTCAACATTTTTCCCTCAGTAGTTTAAAGGCATATGTCTCCCAATATTCTCCCTTTACAACATGCAGATGATGAAAAATAGCCTTATCATCCTAAGTGATTTTACTTATTCATCATTAAGTCTGTATTTATTATGCACAGAATCCATTAAGGAGGATTTGTCTCTGTGGTAAAGGCCTGGGTTTTGTAGGGGTCACAGTACATCTGTGCAGTCATCCTGATACTCCCTTTACAGTGTGACACAGGCCTGCATGGTAGAATTTTGCTAAGCACTAGGCATTTCAAACAAGGCCTGCAATAGTAGGTAAGTGATGTATATAAAAGCTTTGTCTGATCCACCATCATTTACAGCTGTGACATTATTCTTAACGCTTACCATGAATTAGGGAACACCAGGGCGAGTGACATTCTTAGATTCTGGTTAATGAAAAGGCTCTGTTGAAGTGAACAGCTCAAAGCGTGTGGTAAGTTAGATTTTCAATTTAAGTCAATGTAAGAAGTTCAGAGAGGACATCAAAGGAAGGAGCTTATGCAGGATGGAGGAAGCAATTTATCTCTTCTCTGAGATTCTCTATCACCAGTTTCACTCACAGGCAAAACTGATGCAGTTATGCTCTGCACAGTGTAATACTCCAAAGGTATTACATACAAACCCATGTTTTACAAGCCATAGTATCCTTAGAGAAAGGACACTCACAGCTTTAGTGCTATGTGACTTTATATAGACTTAAGCAATACCTGAGGGTTTATTTCTTTAAGAAACAGAGCTTCTCACGGACCCTGTTTGAGGAACAGATTCCAAACCTCTATGCAGATAGAGAAATGTCTTGTTGGGCCAGAGTATTAGAATCAGAGAAACAGGGAGAAACCTCCTGGCTTAGTGAATAGTAACCTGCTATCATATCATCCAATTCTTTTCCTAAATAGAATCCTTTATTAAGGTACAATAACCACTTGAAGCAGTTTCACAGCAAGAAAAGAATGGGAATTTGAAAAGCATAGTTTGAAAATTTAATAAGATCCTGTAATTTGTTGTACTATTAGTATCTAGACATTGGTAAGAAAATTAAGGTCTTGATAGCATCTTTTTAAGAAGTAATAAAAAGCCTTAAAGACAACATCTTGGATCTCTTCCAGGATGAGCCATTATCCAGTAACTTTAGAAGAAAATTGAAAGAAAGAAAGAAATAGAAGAAAACATTCTATTTGAAGCTGCCAAAAATTACAAACAAGCATTTTTCTTTACATTTTTTGCTGATAATAAGAAACAGTCAAAAGTTTGGTAATACATGAAAGTACATTTTCTTGTACAAGTTACTTCCACAGAAAGAATAGATGGGGCATAAGATAATAATGTGAAAAACCTTGTTCACCTACCTGTTCCCATCTTGAAACCCCACAAGTGTATTCAAAGAAATACTCTTCCCATAGATAGAGGAAAACTTTATCATTGACTTTACTGGAAGCATGTCAAAAACATAAGTGATATCTCCAAGATCTCTTCAGAGATAAGTCTGTTCCTATCCTATGGCTGCTGCACACATGATAAGAATAATCTCTACCTTAAGCTATACACTTGAGGTTTTGGGCTGTTTGAGGCTTTTGGGTAAGGATTGAGAGGGTAAGGAAGAGACAAGAAGCAGCTGCTCTGTAACCTAAAAGCATACTTTCCCCTTTCCGAGAGCCCTGAAGATCAGAGAGCAACGTTTGATGCTTCTGGATGCATGAGACTTGTTCAGGCTCCATAGTTTCTTCTTTTTGCTAAGAGCTACTTTTTGAAATACTTGGAAAAGATTCATTGTAACTTGTTTATTACAAAACTATAGCTTCATATGAAATCAATATTTATAAAATCTGAATATAAAGGTAGGAAAGAAGTGTTATGTTCTTATGTGGACAGGAGACTGACTTCAATAACCAGAACTTTTCTGGAGGGGTGCAGGGACTAGTGTTAAGATATAAATTTCCTGCTATTCCATTTCTCACTGTGGGGCTTTGTGGGTTTTGGGGGGTTTTTTTTGTAGTTTTGTCCAGCTAACAAAGCTGGTAGAAGTGGGAAGACAATGTGGAGTTAAGTACAATGAGGGACCAGGTATCCCACAGCTTCACTCATTGTTGATTGCTAAGTGCCTTGTAAGTTTAACTACCTAACTGATAAAACAACTTTGCAGATTTTCCTAGCCAGGATGCAGTCCTTTGGTCTGAGGGTTTACTCCACAGTTACTCTGTTCAATGTGTTTCCTACCAACATTAAATTCTTCTATAGCAACAAACAATATCCATGAATTTACTTATCAAGAGAAACAATGACTAGGATCAATCAGCATGTTTTTTATCAGTACAATGTATCTTCTAGTTATCAAAACTACAGCAAAAATATGTGTCCTACCACTCTATTCACTGGTTTCTCATGGAAGAGGTCTGTTTTACAAAGTGCTCACCGGCCTGGACTCAGTAATCTAAAAGATCACTAATGCTCTAGCATGAAATCTGTGATCAGTAATCTTTCTAATGATGAACAAACAGTAAAGTCTGTTGCTACAGAGAACAATTCTCTCAGAGTCTCTCAGGTGGAGCTAAGAGTAGGCTTAAAGGCCCATGCAATCGTCAACATTCTCTGGCACTAATATCAGGTTAATTGATTTTGCTTCTTTTAATAAAAAAAACCACTTGATGTTGCATCCGTAACAAATTCTCCATGAACATATAAATCAAAAAAAGTCCAAAATACTGTCCTATAGTCATAATTCTTCTTTATGGAGAAATAAAGAGGAAAAGACTAAATTTTACATGATGGGAACCAGTGATGTTGTTTAGTTTACTAGTTTAAGGTACTCAGAGAGACCACCAAGACATCAACAGCATAAGAACCAAGATAGAACAGGAAAGTCCTTTCCACTTGATTAACTTTCACAGCTGCCTCCTTTTAGCATACAAGAAGTGTTTCTGACAGACTTCTCTGCTTGCTAAGTAATGTTACTATCTCAGGCATACTTAAGACTCTTGCCCTGAAAAGTTTACAGTATAATTAGCAATAACAAGGGAAAAAAAATTGTACATATATATGATCGCAGAATTATTATTAATGCATTATGTTTGAGAAGGGGAAGAGATCCACAAGGGGACACAAAAGTTTTAAAGTGGAATTAAAGAATTTAAGTCTGAAAATAAAGAACACTTAAAAATCTGTAGGATACAGATTTTAGATATTTTAGTATTTATTTAAGTGCACTAAATATACAGAAGTAACTTGCTAGCTCTGCAGCAACTTAGCACCTATTTCACACCCTAATCCATGTTAGGGTTTTTAAGGTTTGCTTTCTCATTGTATACTCTGAAACGACCAATCCAGCAGATGTGGTTTAAAGATGTCTGTTTCTTGCCCACAAGACCAAATTATTAAAAAAAAAAACCACAACAGCTATTTTTGTTCAAAAAGCTGTGTTGCTGTCATCATCCCATGAAGGTGAAACTGCTTGGGTTTTTTGATCTCAGACTGTCCTTTTAAAAAAAAGCTCCCTTTGGGGAAGGAGATTCTTCACTCCCAAGCAAGCAAAAGGTTCCAGATCACGAGATATAGAAGGCAGACATGTGAAGCAGTAGAAGTCACATCAAGTAGAAGCCTGAAATGTAAGAAAATCTGAGGAGAATGCAGTGAGAATCAGACTCAGAGTTCTCAGTGACAGTGCAAAGACCCTCTCACAGATCAATCAGGAACTATGAAAATTAACTGAAATAAAAAAAAATTAAAAACAAAACAAAAAAATACCCTCCCAAAAGCCCACCACATCATTACTACTCTTCTTAAAGGAAAATACATCTAAATCTTCAGGAAAAGAATAGCCCCGGGGGCAGTTCTTACAACCAAATCCTCAGCTTGATTCTAATAGAAGTCTAATCTTCATACTGAGCATCCAGATATGCATTGGGACTGTTAGGTGTTTGAACCTAACCACTACTGTTCCACAGCTAGGGTAGTCAAACAGGCTGCCCAGAGACTTTGTGACATCTCTGTCCTCGGAGGTATTGAAAACCCCACTGGACGGATCTCTGAGCAGCCTGCTTTAGGCTGCCCTGCTTGAGCAGGAGGGTTGGACATGATGACCTCCAGAGATCCCTCAGCAGCACCAGCTCTGAGCTGGCCCCGAGTCCTGGCAGCCAAAAACCCCTCCATCCATGAGGTAAGGGAGGTCTCCTAGCACACCCTGGGCTGGTATCATAAAAAATAATAAAGCTATACTTTGATTTTCCCAGTAGCTAAGTGCCACTAACTCTGCTCTTACACTCCTGAATGCCCATCTCGGCAGTGTCTGAGAAACCACAGATCTCAGCCAAGAACAGTAATGGGAATTCACAAGCAATATAACTGTCCTGCGGAAATGAGAAAAAGAGATGGGCTGAAAGAGGGTGAGAGACAGTTCAAGGGTATTATTACACTCAACTAGGCAGGTCAGGCTGAGACAGAGGAGTCCCTTAAGTAAAGAAACAAAACCTAAAGTGTTTCCTTTCAGTGATAAAGGACATTTGAATGAATTGCTCGGGGACACTGAGTGGGCCTGCCTATATACACTTTGGGAAAGGGTAACTGCAGTGAAATGAATTCAAATCACTGTGCTTTACGCTCAAAGGTCATATAAGTCAATGCCACAACTTGGAACAGGACTGCAGCTTCTGACCAGAGAAATAATTTCAATGTGGAGCTTGCTAAGCTTCAAAAAGCACCTATATAATATCAAATGTCAAATCGATATGTATAATGTCAAATGGTAGCAGTGAGCTAGACCTACCCATTCCAGGCCTACATTTTTTACTTTATCCTTTGGAGAAAGCTGGCTCCAAAAATAAACAAACAGCAGCAACTATCAGCTTTATATACATTTAGAAGAGGTTGCATAGCAACGACTTCAGAGCTATCGTCCTCCTCCTTGGAAATTTATTACTGTCAGGGTGAGTGGTGGGATTAATTACCTGTTTTGCTACCTTTTGTCTCTCATGTACTTTGGAATTCATACCTGGAAGAAATGGGATTTTTCCAAAAATATTTTCCATTACTCTAAAAAAAATAGACTCTTACCACACTAAATACAAAGTAAAATGCGTATTAGATGCAGATATTACAGCCATCACTCACCATTGGTGATTAAAATAGTCAGCTGGAACATACAAGGTTTAGCTCAAGCCCCTGCCATAAACCTGAGTGTGACTTTTCCAAATCAGAGGTAGTAGAATTAATGGACTATTGAATAAAGAAAAGTAGGGATATAATTTCCTACAAACAATGCATACGCTACTCATAATTGATTACACTATTACGCTATTGTACTTCTGAGTAATATGGAACAGATGTCCCTCACTCAGATTTTCAGCTGAGAAAGCAACCTATCAAAACTGGGAAACACATTCTATGAACAACTTCAATTTCAACAAGTTTACAGTTTTTGTAGAAAAAATAACATAATAGTTCACTGAAAATTCTTGTCTACCTATTTATTACTGAAGATTCATTCCCAGACTACAACTGATATTAAACTTATGTAAACAGAGTTTATATGTGCCTAGCATGGAAAATAAAGAGTTTGGTTCTTAATTTCTGCACTGGAACACCAAGCAAGTGAATTTACATTTTTACTGCATTCCGTTGATTCTGTTGCAACCACCAACAGGGGATGATCAACACTGGAGTTTGGGGACTTCAGATCTCTGTTCACATACTGTCCACATGCAGGCATCAATTGAAAATATCTTGTTTATTGGCTACATGAATAACTGAGAGATATTGAGCAACCTAAAGCAAAGAACATTTTTAGGTATCCTTAGCAAGACTCGACTTCATCATTCTCAGACACTAACCTTTGGAAGGATTTTGTTGTATGATGCAGAGATTTCTGTGTTAGGTTAGGACTGACATGGAAAATTTCTCTATGAACTATTATTCTTCATGCCATAGAAAATCCTGTGCACTGTGGACAGCAATAATTGCACAGAGGATCTGGGCTTTGGTGCTACACTTAATTAGTTTGTTCTCTTTATGTGAATTTTTAAAATACAACAGACACAGCAATAAATTTTTAATCTTCAGTATCTTTGTATTCAATGATTTTTTTAAAAGACTGGATGAAATAATCTACATAATATGATAACCCTTTCATCTTCAAATATGAAGAGAAGCAAAACAAAAAAAAATATTATTAAAACATAGCATTTCAGCTCTATCTTAGTAATTTTTTTGCTAGAACCATAATTTGTTGTTGCTATTTAAAAAAGAGAGCTTTATATGCAGAAATTTGGGACTGTCCCATGAAAGCAAAATATTCCTGATGTAAAGACTCCAGAGATACTGTTGGTCTCCTGCTACTGTATTTTATAAGTTTTCTGCTGTGGGTTGCTAAGGTATGAAAGACAAACCAATCGCTGTGTTTTACTTTGAATAATTCTTCCTACTTTCATAAGATCAACAACATCATCTATCCATGTCCTGGCTGGTCAGCCACTTGATGCTTTCCCTAGTCATAAGTATGTCATTTGTATGTCATTTGTCTGAATCTTCTTGCTTTCACCATTTTTCAAACCAAGCTCTAATGCATAGGTTAGCCTTAAGAAGCTTTTCAATATCATTTCTTAGCCAAGTGTTATCTTACTGCTGACTCCATTCGATACATCTTCTAGGATATTATTCTTACCTTAAAAAGTTCCTCCTGAAGCTGCTTTACAGTTCCTTTTTAAATTGTTTTCAGTTAAATACAACTGTGCTCTAAATCCAGCTGTACTGCATATCCCTAAGTGCACAGAAGGTAGATCAAAAACACAAACTCAACAGATATATTCTAAGATAATTTTCAAGAAGAGGAGAAGTCTAAGTAATTCAAAAAGAACTGCTACATTTATCTGGAAAGAGCAGTCCATGTAAAGTGGGCAAAGATGCCATAAAGTTATATTCAGTTGCAAAAGATAACATAATGAACTGCTTAGCCCCAAATCTCTTTGAAATTGTGTTAAAAGAATGCTTGACAACTTCAAAAACTCAAGTTAGATTTGCAATTTTTAACCAGTTTGCATACAACACATTTTGCTACCCCTTACATCTGTATGGCTATTTCTTCTATTCTTGCAGATCAGCAAGGTTTTACAAGTTAAATAAATTTTATTTCCTCTCTACGATAGCACTGGAGAACTGAGATGGGCAATGACAAATTTAAATGCGATGACTTACATGTATAAATTGCAGAATATGACAAATCTTTCTGATGCATGTCAGTGCTCAGAGTTTGGTGTTTTTCCTCAGACTAGACTTTCAGAATGAGGTTAGTTCTATCACCTGCACATTCTGATAAAAAGTCTTACAAACACTCTGTACTGTCACAACAAGCCAGAACACTGTCATTAAAAAAAAAAAAAAAACAAAAAAACACAAACCAAAAAAAACCCAACAGTAAAAATGATCTTGTACAATAGAAGTGGTTAGTGGACAAATTGTAAAAGGGTTCATAAACTTTCAGTCTTTCAGATCTTAAAAGTGTAAGCATGGAGAAAAAAACTCTTTGCAGGATGAGAGTCTGAAATACTCTTCAAACAAGAACTTTGAGCATTCACATTACATTGTTCTTTTGTATTCGGAGTGACCTGTGAAATGCTGAGAACGCAGGAAAATATGTTAACCAAAAGACACTGTGGGATAAGCAGTAAGACACTGTGGGATCTGAATAATGGTGTACTACTTCACGCATGGCATGTTGCTAAAGACAAGTGCCATTGGTGCAATGAGGTATGAAATAATACTTCATAATTCACACACAGGAGTGTCTTACTGCAATTATGATTTTGTGTTGTAAAGTGTGATTTAAAAAAAATATTTGTATATGTTAAAAAATAGGTTTCATAAATTACAACCAGTTCACTTCATGATCGTTAGATCACTCGATTTCTACTGTCTATTTTTAATGACAATTAAGCATATTTGATTAAAATGATCCATAGACAGTTATGACTTCTAAATCTCTTTAAAGAGTATTGCAAATTTTCTTGCCATTTCAATGATCATTTTTTACCCTTTCTTAAAGTGTTCCTTTTTAACATTTTAATAGATTTTTTAAAAATAATTTCTGGTTGTTTGATTTGTAGTCAGTTTAAGGGGTTATTGTCATTGTGAATTACCTTTGTCAAAGTAGTGGTATTGAGACATATCATGCCTCCATCTTTCTATAACTACATGTATGTAAACGTATGATATTTAGGCTGTCTTGAGGTGGTCAACTAGCCTGAGCGATTGAAGCCAACCTTCCTTATTGACCTTATCATCCTTATCCACAACAAACTGACCCATATTGAGCTTCTTATTTCTTGAGCCTGACACTGAGCTCTGTCTCATGCTCTCTTGCAGAGCTTTCCAGGTATTAATCTACAGAGTACTTGGCTGTATGTCCCTCCAGATTTGTTTCTGCTCACAGGCAGTAGAAAGAAAAAGCGAGGCACAAAGGGCTGTAACTCAAAACGGACAAATCTGTGCTGATCAATTTCTTGTGCTTGAAGACTACTCTGTATCTAATCTCCAGCCACTTTGGAGTGGGAATGTTTGGGAGCAAGCAGTGAGAAGCCAGGCTTATATGCAAGAGTTCAGCAAAACCTGCAGGCTCTGAGAAAACTGTCATTGGAGATTATGGTTAAAGATTTAAATGTTGCACTTGAAGATGAGCCTTATACAAAACATGGCCTGTGTTTTGTATACATCCAGTGGAGGGGCCTGCACGGCTCACCATTGGCAGATGTTCTGTACAACATTTGTTAAGAATATGGGTGCAGACACTATGGGTGAATCAAATACAGCAAACTACCTGGGAGGGCATCTGCCCCAGAGGGGTGATGTTGAAGAGGATGGTGACAGTCAGATGGATTAAGCAGTTACCAGGGGATTACTAAGGGAAGGGGGGGGGGGCGGGAAAGAGAGAAAAGTTTCATGTAAGGCGTGCCAAAATCATGTTGCATGCAAAAATGAGCACCTCCGAGTTTGGTTTCAGACTGGGAATTACGTTAATGGTTTATGACAGTTGAGATGTTAAGAAGATGTAACAGCACAACTATGCGAAGCTGGTTGCCTGTAGCAGCCAGGGAAGTGGAGACGAGGACTTCGGCCAGCCCCTTCCACCAGCTCTGCACCTGGAAGAAGTGACACCCACCACCGCGTCTTCTCTGCTGCCAGTCCCTGCCCTGCCCAGGGCACGGTGGTTCGGATGCATTAACATTCACATCTTGCAACCAAATTCTCCAGCCCTTGTAATTCATAAGCATGCCCTGCTTTTCGTTTACAAGTCTATCAACTTTAATTTGGAATTACTGAAGGAATCATAACTAGGGAGCAATAACTTTGAGCGCACTGAACTGCACATTCGGGGCAAATTTCCACTGAGCGCTCAGCTCGATCTCCAGCTCTGCACATATGAAAGAACAGAGGCATTAATTACATTACCAGAATCACTAATCAGCCCACTGCATCTTTACATTTCATCAGCTAACTGCTGGTGCAAAATGAGAGGCTTTTTTTCCTTTGATTCAGCTCTTCAAGCTTCATCAGGATATTTCCATGCGCACATGGAATACGCTCATTAACAAAAACAACAAGGAAAAAAAAACCTAAGAAAAAACTGAATTCTGATGCCTTCTAGAATTCGTGGTTCTCCTAGTTAATTAATTGTGGGATAAGTCGGGCTCCCCCATCCTCACTGGGCCGTCAGGGCATCTCAAGGATGGAGCCGGAGGCAACTGAGGCAGCTCGGTGCGACGAGCAGGGGAGCAGAGCATCCCACCCACGGTCCGGCCCAAGGCACGCAGGGGTTCGGGCAACCGGCCGGCGGTCTGCGGCAGCAAGAGCAGGGTATATGGAGTATGACTGTAACGTGGCTAGCGCACTGCAGAAATTCGGGTTTCGGAATGACATCAGCATGCTGTACTCTAACGCCAACAGCTCTCGGGTGCCTCTGCCCCCCACCTCCAGCAGGGATGCATTTATGCAGTAGGTGTGCCAAACGCCTATTTATATTCAGCGTGAGGGAGAAACGCTGTCAAATCACCAAATTACCTCAAGTTGTGAGAGCACACAGCAGGGGGAAAAGTGTTAACTACCTACCTAGCCTCCGCCTGTAGATCAACACTGAGAGGAGCCAGCTAAATATTTACTTTGTGCTGCTGGGGAATGAGCATTTTCCCCTGAGTCGCAGTGCAGGGTTACACCACCAGGCAGCCCAGCGCCCGCCCAGCTCCAAAAATGCGCAGTCCCGGCTCTGCAGCCCTTTGCAGAAGGGACCCTCAAAAAGTTGTACCCCTAAAATCTATAAGCCTGTGCAATCTCCAGCTAGCGTAAAGGGCCATTAATCCACATAGACGAAAGAATTGCATGAGGAACAAACACTCCTTGGGGTTGCCCAGCACTGTGTTTTCAGCCACGTGGGTTTCTCCTGCCCCATGGGTGGGAGCAATGCCATCTCACCGCCAACTCCTTGGCTGCTTCTGCACTGAGCTCCTGGGGGCAACCGTGCCATGGAAAGTGATAAACATGGTGGGAACTGGGCAGCTGCCCATGGTAGGGAAAGAAACAGTGACAGGAGAGCCCATGCTCCAAGTGGGGCTGTCCCACCGCTTCAATACCACCATGTGGTCCTGCTTTGATGGCTCATCCGGTCTAATATTGCATTAATATTTAGTGACATTTCTAGACCTAAAGCGAGGGAGAGAGAAAAGGAAAATCACTAGCCAGCTCAGTATTTTGCAAGAGTTGGCAATGCCTGGCACATCTTAAATCTAAAGATTACCGAATTACTCTGACAGTACTTGATCTCTAAGCGTCCTTGGGATTAAAGCCGAGCAGTTTAAATATCTCCGATAGCAGCACTGGCCGTGCGGATCGCCCGCCCCGGCGCTGCCCTGCAGGAGCACAACGGGGAGCTACACCCAAACTCCCCGTTTCCATGGCTCTCTGCTCGGCTCACACCTTGGAAGCTGTTGCTAAATAAATTGCAAAGGATGTTTACCTGCTCCTATCATGCTCAGAGTATCACAGGGGTGTCAACTGACCACAGCATAAACAAAACCAAACAGGATTACTGACTGCAGCATCCCCAGTTCTTTTATCACACCATCTTTTGTTAATCTCCAGCTTCAGCCTTTTCTGCCACCAAGCTGTGACCTTCCTCGCCATGCTCCATAGAGACAAGCTCTCCTCCTTGACGGCAGTGCTTTGCTCTCATTGACCAAAGAGATCCTCTTAAGTGACTGTGGCATATACAAAAGATCTGAAAGACAGACTAAATTACATGATACATCCTTACATCTTCATGTCAAGCGCCAGCCTGTCTTAAAGCCTGAGCATGTCTGGTTGCACAAATGACCTCAACCACGTTGCTAAGGCTGAGTCTTTGCAGGGCTCGATGCCGCTGTGCTAATACCCTCGAGTGACACAACTGACACTACCAGACAACACGTACTTGGCGCAGCCGCGTCGCAGAGAGGCTGCTGTTTCGGCTAACAAACCAGGGACTTGACTGGGGACCTCCGGGATGGCCTACAACAGATTTGCTCTTTGCATTAGAGCAAGAAACTGGGGTTGATGCAGACTTTTTATCTGATATGGCTTAAAAAAAAGCCACAACAAACACTCCCTGGGGCAGTTACGTGAGTTACGTGGAGTCAGGGCGACTCACTGCCTTCTGCAACGCAGAGTTGCAGAGTTGAGTTGCAGAGCCCTCAAGCCACCCAAGAGCCGGTAACCCAGGCTCACCATGGCACGTTGCTTTGCACCGTCATGGACAAAACCCCTAGAGCATCACAGCCAGGGAGGGGAGGCAGAAAGGGCACACTGGGATGCTGAATAACAGCCATGTCCTCAACACAATAGCAAGAACCAACGCTGACATCCACCCAGCTGAAAGACACCTGCACACCAGCCATGACCCTGTACACCCATACAACATCATTAAAATCAGTATTTTACCTCCCAATTGTACAATGCTCCTGCTAGCAGTAATGAACATAGCTGCATTTGTTATCTGGCAGGCATAACCACAACTCTCCAGGGCAGTTGCAAAATTCAGAAAACTCATCCACAAACAGAGACATTATGAAGCTCATTCTTGCACTCAGCCTCCTTTACGTTAGAAGTATCAGCTCGTAATTAATACATTACAACTAATTAATATCACTAATTAATGAATTGGAGCAAGGGCAGGGAGCTAGGAGAACATTGTTTTTGATAGCTATGAAATGCACTAACAAGACCCAGCTGGGAAATGACTCCTCTCTTTTGGGAGTTTTTACTAGTTTGGTTTCCAATCAAAAAAGCTCTTATGAATATTTAAAGTAAAAAATTATTATAAGAATAGAATGAAAAAAACACTGCCCAGTGCCCCCAGTATCACCCATCCTTCCCCCAGTGCAATGCTGTCAGGCTTTACTGGACACAAGGGGGTCCACACGGGAGAGGCATGGCACATGCTTCAATTAGTGTTGACGTCTCTTTAAAATCAACTGACCAGGAAAGACAAATCCCCCAGAAAGCAGGTCCCGTTGGTGCTCATGGGGATGGTTTACCTGGAAAGGACCATACTGGAGTGGGGTCCATGCGCTGGTGCGATGCTGAGCTAGGGAAGGAAACCCTGGGAAATGTTCCCCCAGAGTCCTCCCCCTGTCCACCGGGAACCTCACTGTCCCCTTTCATGGCCCGGGACAGCCTTGGTGCCTCTCTCAGGTGCTAATTTGGGGATGTTGGTCACCAATCAATAGTGATGCCGTGGCTGGAAGCACACCCAGAACCCAGACGTGAAAGAGCCTAGGGCTGGAGAGGGGGCTGTGTATATGTGTGTGTGTGGTGGTGGTGGTGGGGGGTTACACAGTAATAACAGCTGGTTGGAATAATAAATTAGCACCTAATTAACAGGAGTGTTGGCTGCAAAACACTGAGTTAATGGAATAGAAAAAAAGAAGGCAAAGAGCTGCTGCTGTGAAACAAGGAGGTTGCTTTAGAAGCTGCTGTGTCAAGGACACATCTTGGAAGTTGAGGGTTTAAAAGCTGAAGGAAGAAAAGTGCTTTTGTGGGGGGAAACTTCCCCAGTCCTTACCTAAGGTCAGGATTTGTTTCCCGGGTAGGCATTAGCCTGCGGCGCTGGCGGGTGATTAAGCCCAGACTCTGCCTATCGGGCAGAAGAAGGGGCTGTAGTGTCTTCAAGTTGCATGGGAAAGGACAAGGCAAGCATTTGGGATGCAGATAATACAGTCAGAACAAATATTTATTGGGTCAGTAGTTGCTGGTGAGAAAGAGAAGCTATAAAGTGGAGATAACAAGGAATAATGCTGCCACAATGGGAAACTGCACTAATGACTTAACAGCTCTTTGCACCTCTCCATAAAAACCTCCTAAGGGAAATCTCTTATTCAGTGCCGAGGAAACAGTGGTGTAAATCTGCTCTCTGCTACATCTGACCAGCCTTGCACTCACAGCAGCTGCCAGACCAGCTCCCTTCTTGGCTTACTGCTCTTCTACCCTGTTTTTGCTTCCCTTCTCCAAGCGAGCCGCCGTAAATACTCTCCCCCAGCTTCCCGGCAGGTCCCAGCAGCGCCGGTGGAGCAGGGCAGGAGGAGAGACCCCCCCACTCTCCCAGGAGCTTGGGCACTGTCCCGGCAGGGACATTGGGACCAGCACAGGCGGCAAGGGTGACCTGCACCCTTCCACACCAGCAACACCCCCCCAAACTCCAGCCAGTACTTGCCACGGGACCATGCACGCAGGACAAACGCAGAATAAGCATCTCTGCTAGGTAGGAGACGCTAAGGACACAGTTCTAAAAAATGCCGTTTAACTGTCTGTAATTAATATTCCAAACTACATGTAAGCCTTTAACACGCAGCAGGATCACGGTGAAAGATTTATGAGATTGGTTCACCTTTTGCGAGTGCTGCCTTAGGTCATGAGCGCTAACTTATCGTCAAGCCCATGCACCAGTGGAGAGCTAGAGCGAGAGGGGAAGGGTAACATCTGCACGAATATGATGTGACCTACTTTTACAGTAATTTGAATGCATATCTGGGAAAAGAACCCCACCCTCTAAAATTTTAAGGGAGAATTATAAATCAAGGCATGACAGTAAACAAGTAATTTGTGAAGTCATACTGTCTACTCAGTACAAACAAGAGATTCATCAAATAATAAAATACTACTTTAGAAGAAAACAAGCACAATTATTTTATAATTATGGCTGCTCTAGTCTTCTGAGGGCAGGAAACCTTTCTACCTCCATAGAATCATAATCAAGACTCATCAAAGTCCTGTAAAAGCAAATCAATATCTGCTCTTGGCAGGACGACTTAATTAATACCAGAGTGCTCTTCTGCATGCCTTCCTGGCTGTCAGTCTGAAGGTGCTAAGCACAGCTCTTCCTAAATGTCCTATAAAAAAAGCACCTAGCACCACTGTGGCTACAAGTGACAAAGGATGCTGCGTCCCTGCATGTCTGGATGTATGGGTACCGTGGGCTGTGCTCCTCTTCGTAAGGGAAGACATCCAGGTGTTTAAAATCAGTAAAATGCAATCGACTCCATGCTTTGTGGGATCCTTATCTCCATCACACAGGAGACTCAGGCAGCACCATGCAGCTAATTTGCTGGTTTATCTATCGCCACATATACAGGGAAATCAAAGCCTCATCCTTTTCACCACTGCTGTGCTTGTGGAGCTGGTCCCTGGTTACACGTGGTTATCTGAGGTGCTGTGGCATCCCACATCAGACATGGTACGGGAGAGCTGGTTGTTATCAGATAACTGACTCGTGCTGCCAGCAGTGGTAGGTTAATGCTCTGCCAGAGACTTTGGAGATGCCACTTCAAATATTGGCCATCAGAGCGCAAGCTTTCATCTTTCCATGGCAGATTCACTGGAGCTCTGTGCCATTTACTGCATGCCTCTTCCTCCTTCTTTTTTCTTCTTATGAGACCTTTAAAACAGAGGTCTTGTCTGCCCTCTGTGATTAGCAAAGATCTCTCAGCCTTCCTGAAAGTGCAGGGAAAATGACAGCCAAGAACATGACAGCAGTTAGATGCCCAGAGCAGGAAGGAGTGAGATGCACTCAGCAGATTGCTTTGAAGCCAAAGCTTAGTAAAACATTATTAAACTTATTTTTAGCCTTATTTCCTAAAGAAATCAGCCTCTCATGAACACACAGTCCACCTCCCTCCTCTCTCACCAGCCTCATCATTTTTTAACTGGTTCCCTTATGTGTAGACTCTGCTGTCAAATTTGGGTGGAAGGTAAATAAGCATTGAGAAGGGACGTAGGGGAAAACACCCAGCTGGTGTTGAAGAGCAGGTATTGCTGGGAGCCACGGCTGGCCCAACAGCACAAGTGCCTCCCATCACCCGTGCTCAAGTTGAGATGGAGATACACAGTGATTTTTAGGACAGAAAGCTGGCAGATGTAGCAGGGGCACAACACAGAGGTACCGCTCCATGGCTTTGCTGAACAGCAGCATTCACCACGTCCCAAGAGCATCAGTGATGTTTTACAGACCTCCTGCCAAGAGGAGCTGATACGTCATCTCAAATCAGGCATAAAAATGGGACAAAGATGCAAAATGCCAGAAGAATAGGAAAAGCCAGTTCTGCTGAGTGCCACTGTTGATGTATTTTTATTGTTGTTTAATGGCTTTCTTGGATCAAGCAAGGCAGAAGATCCAAGCGTGCAGAGAGAACTGGCTGTTCCCTGTCTGCAGGAAAAGGCATCAAACACGGAGGAGGGCTCAGCCTCAAGAATACATGGGCTAGGAGAGTACGTACACAGGAGAAATGGGTGAGGAAACAGGCTGTAGGGTAACGGGGGTGCGGAAACACAGACGCCTGTCGGGAGAGTGCCTGTTGGAGCAGGGACCAAACTGTAGACGCTAGCATTTGGCTGGGAGAAACAGTTTTTCTTCACCTAGTTAGCACAGACTTCACCTGTGTCAGTGTTTTACTAAGAGGACGGGGAGAGATTGCAGGCTATTAAGTTTCCACAGGGCTAAGTGGAATTAAAATCCATTGCTGGAGTTCAGGTAAGTGGCTGGGTAAATACGCTCCCCAGCCCGCCGCCGCCGGGTCCATTAGCCGGTGCTACCATCGGCGGAAAGTGGAGGGGAGAGCGATCCATACGGATGCCGCTGTTTGTAAGCCAGCTCTCGTTTCAGTGCAGTCTTCGAGCAGGCTGCTCAGCAGCGGTGCCAGATCTCTGCCCCAGCAGCCGCCTGGGCAAAGCAGATGGTGAGGGAAAGGCTCCCTGGGAAGAGGCTTTGCCATCTAAAGCCTGCTATCCCTTTCCTTCCACGTACCGGTTCCTCCAGGGAGCACACAAGGACAGGAACTTTGCATACTCAGAGACTGGTTTCAGCTCATTTTATCCCCTTCCCCATTGTTCCTTACGTTTTGCTCTGTTGTGGGATTTAAGTAAAAAGTAAAAAGATAAACACAACCTTCTCGAACCTTTCAGGAGCAGTGAAGGCAGCCAGCCACCACGAACACCCGGCACACACACATCCACAGCCTTTCTATTCTTCCAAGCGGGTTCACATCACAGCCAGCCGGGCTCCCCGCTACCTTTGGCTGAGGGATGCGGTGGACATCACCGCACCATTTAGCGTCTGTTAGGGACTTCGCTTCAAACACTCTTTGGCAGATCTGGCTGAGTAGCTCATGTTATTTAAGAAGGAGAAACCTAAGGAGTGTGACAAAGAGTCTGGGTGCAGTTTGCAGCCAAGCACCCCGGTGCAGAGCTTGTCGACCCAAGACAGTTTGCTATTGTGTGCTGTTTTCTGTCCCAAATAAACCTCTCCATGCACCCCTGCACCCAGCCAGAGGGTCTGGATACCAGGGGGTCTTCCCACAGGTACCTGCACCAGGCAGCTCATGAGGGACAAGCCACGCTGCCTACAGCTGCCGGAGCCTACTCAGGGCTTATCTCAGAAGATGCTCTGGGCATCCGCGGCTCTGCGGTGCCCCAAGAGCCAAAGGCAGTAGGAAAGCTGCCCCTGTGCAGCTCCAGTCTGGTAAACAGAAACCTCCAGCCTCTTCCAGGTCAGTGCACACAGAGATGCCCCTTCATTTTCAAAAACAAATTTTGCATGAGTCTACAGAGCAAATGCAACATTTTTTGCTTTCTGGGCATCTTCCTTGTCTCTGCTTTAGAGAGACAAAAGTTAGAGCAAGCTGAAGAAATGGAAAAGCACAGGGCAAGCTCTTTTTCAGTGAAGGCGGGTTACCAGCTTGGTCCCAGCCAGCCCCAGGGTGGGGTGAGCCGTGAGGAGGAGCAGGGGAAGGACCGCTGCTCCCCTCGGGGCCTGTGCAGACTCCTTGCAAGCTTGCTGGTCAAGCAGACTTCCAACCAGGCTGTCATGTCTCAGGGACAGGCTTGGTGTCCCATGCCGAGATCCTGCAACAGACCAGTGCCCCACAAAACCACGTTCACACTGAAGGAAATGAGCTCATTTTTTTTAAGATGCAAGTTCTTGGACTTAGTATACTGAGCTGCCTTGTTGCATACAAAGACCAGACTGTATTCTTGCTACCTCTAGCAAAATATTCTCAACAGTCGAAATGGTTCTCTGAGCATCCTACTTTCCCCTGCATCCAGCGTTCCTTATCACTCTGCCGAAGGAGGCTGTGAGAATGGGAAATGCCGCAGACATTCATCTTTCGCAAGTCTCATCTTTCCTGTGGATTTGGCAATTACTGCAAACAACACAGGACCAGCTCAATAGTAGGTGAGTGAAAAATTGGATCTGACAGCCCTAATTGAGCCTGAAGTCCCATTTACCGAAAATGATCTGGCATAATTAAAAATTCACAACTGGAGACCAGTTGTGGACACTATACATTATGGGTTCTCTGAATTACTCCGGGAAACATACACTCTCCAAGCTTTGGACTTGCAGCCAAAACAGCTCGAGCCACATTGATGGAGTCATTTGAGAGGAGTAACTCTGGGTTTCAGGGAGGGAAGGAGACAGCCTCATGCTCAGCAGCCACCACCCGTCACGGCAAGAGGGTGGCTGTGCCGAACTCGCACCAAGCACAGGTTTCCAAATGCTCTCTCCACTTCTAAGAGTTCTTCTGATGCAGTTTGTTGCCATCCCTACACCTTGGGGATAATCTCTTCACTGCCACATTAAGGCAGTAACAGGACAGCTGCTGTTTTTCTGTTTTATTTCAAGTTTTTTGTGTTATCTCAGTATAAAGCAAAGGGACAAACTTTCTTGCAAGCATTAACGGGAGCAGCTCCACACACACAAGGCCCCTCTGAAACCTCTGCCCTGTGCCATGCCCACCGCTAACATGCAATGTCCCTGGTGCCCCAGCACAGATACATGTGCAACTTTGCGATTGCTTTCTCCTTATTAACGTAATTGGGATTTAATTCCAGCACATCATTTGCAAGCTTCACTTAGTCTGAGACAACTTAGGGGAATGCAACTGGAAACATCTTCATTTCTGCTTTTAACAAACCACCAAGATATCGCCAGTAAACAGAATATTTGAATAAAAACATGCCAGTCTTCAACAGGGCAAGGTAGGGGACGTGGTACATTAATCCAGTTGCAGTGTGTTCATAGGGAAATAAAAGCCTCAAGAAACAAAGCACGTTCTGTTCTGCACACAAACATACCAATCACAGCTAAATAACAGGCCTTGGTTCATTTATAATAAGACATAACTTTCCAGTTATAAGTGTTTTTAGGAACAGCCCTCAAACAGGAGATTTAACTGAGCTGAGCACTGAAGCTACTAATCAAACAGTCTACTGCTGTATCTCACTCGATAGGCAGGATACTTGCAGGAGAAAAAGAATAATTACTTAATCATTAGCATTTTTGAAAGCCAACATATGCACAGCAGTAACTTTGTTATATTTTTATCTAGACTAATATACTGATCCTCCCATCGTATACCTAAGGCTCCGATGGATATAACATGCCATTCAGTCCTCCCTCCTAGCAGGGTTTTGTTGTGGGGTGGGGTTTTTTTTTTCCCCCCTTTCTCCCTGTCAGCTGCTGAGAACCAGCACGACAACCCAAACTTCCCAATAAATCACAGAGGCAGCGACTCATTTAAACCCTTCACTTCAGAGGAACAGCAAGGTGTCATCTTCTCAGCGGCGCCGCAGCAATCGTTAGCGATGCAACGCTGCTTTTCCGAGGCACGTCACCTGTGCTGCAATCCAAAAATAGGCCATCCCAAAATAGGCCGCTGAGGCAGGAGAGGGAACCAAGCTGCACACGCAGGCATTTCCAACAGGTAATGCAGAACCTACCGCATGCCCAGGCTGGAGATAAAAACAAACCAGGTCCGGCCCCTGGTTAATTCTGCAGGGCATCTGGACCTTCCCGAGCCCTGCTGCGACACTAATTGGAGCATCTAGGTGTGAGACGAGCACTTACGCACCAGCGTGCCCATCTGCTGCCAGGGGCGAGCCCACGGCGGTGCACCCCTCGCCGCCGTCCCGTGCTGCGGCAGGACGACGGCTGGACCCGGGCAGCTCTCCACGAGCTGCTGTGGCAGATTCGGGGCCGCTGGAGAGGGCTCCGCCGTGGCGGGGGACAGCAGAGCATCCCCGGGGTCCAACGCTCAACTTGGGGCTGCTCCGGCTGTGAAACACCGGGACTCGGCTTTATCCCTCATTTCACCAGGGACAACTGCAAGTGGGTTGGCTTCCCCGGCGGCACTGTGGGATCGAATGTTTTTCAGCGAGAAAACCTCAAACTCCCCAACCTTTTGTCACCCGTGCAGCAGATGACAAAGGGAAAAAGCAGTTGTGAGCCCTCCTGTCAAACTAATGCCCTTTTACATTTCTTTCAGGTTTTTTTGGCATCACCATCTAGGGGCACCCCAAGACACCCAGGGAAGTTGAAGAGAAAGGAGTAGGGCTCACATCCTCCAAGGGCCTGTGAAAGGATTTAGGAGGAGGTAGCAATCTGTTAAAAACACTACATTTTCAGGAATTCCACCATTCCCTGGGCTCTCTGTGGGCTCTGTGAAGACAGATGAACCAGAAGCACCTCTGCCTGCCGAGTCTGCAAAAGCCTGACTTAGCCCATCCTCAAACTACCTAGGTCCACCAGTGAGCAAAGCACAAGGAAGTCCCCAAAACCAGAAATCTGGAGGAAAAAAATGACATGCAGCACAAACTACTCTCCCTCTGCTGCTTTCAGCTACAGAATTTCATTACATTTGCTGCTGTCTTGCTGATTTTCTGGCACAGCATTCGGGACACAGGAACAGACTACTTTGCACAGTGTCTGCCATTATCAAGAGACTCTGCAGTCTGCAGACTTGCACGCAATTTATTGCCCATATTGCCTCCTTGGACAACCCCCCCTTAAGCTTTATACAGAAAGCATTTCCAGCAAGCCTGGTTTAATGCTGTCTCTACAAATTGTGAGTACAGAACGATCTCTAATCCCTGTCCCCAAACAGTGGCACTTTGGATGCTTTTTTTTTTTCCCCTAATCTGATTAAAAAAGAGGTGTCCCAAAGCTGCAAACCAAAAAAAAATAAATCTCCTCCTGACCTAGGCTACTACTGCCCTTCACCAAACTTACGTGTTGTCCTTTAAGGTGTCAGCAGATGTTGACGGCAAAATATTCTCCTGGGATCACACACACAGCCTGTCCTCATAAATCGCTGGCAAGGATGCTTCTAAGTTTGCCCGAGAAGCATGTTGCCTCAAACAAATCCATATTTATAGGCTCCAGATATATTTTTCAGCTTGGGTTTATTTATTACAACCAAGGCCAATAAAACAAGAAAATTTAGTTCTACGCACGCGCTGGATTCAATGAAGAGAACAAAATTTGCATAACTTTGAAGCATAATCTTCCACAGCAACAACTAATCTGCCAGTGATTATCTTTCTATTTGCTTATCGCTGTCTATATTGATGGGAGATGAAACAGGACAGCACCACATTAGCAGAGGGGAAGCGACACCGGAGCTCAAATAATCTGGAGCTAAGGCAGGTATCCATGTGTTTGTTTTAGCTAGGCTAAAAGTTATTCTCTCTCATAAATACCTGGCCTTTCCCAAGCTCCTGGATCCCAGAGTATTTTACAGCCTCGGAAGAGTCTCCAGGGTGTCAGTTCAGCTGCCAAGTGATCAACTTTCTATCTATTAAACATCTGAAACGAGCTCAAATCTGGCGAGCCGCCACTTCGCAAGCCCACAGAATAACAAGCTCATTGTAAGTCCTTTTAGCATGGATTAATTGGTGCACAGAGCTGGCAGTGTGAAGAGGGCAAAAAAACAACCGCCCAGCTCCCCCTTGGAAAAGGCAGAAAGCTCATCAAATTTCATTTGCTCCGGATACCGGGCAAGTAAAGACTTCCGTGCTACACGAGCAGGCACAAGCTGCTGGTGAGCCTGGCTTCAGAGCCGCATCACCCTGTTTCTCTGCTGCTATTTTAACATTTCCTGCCATTCCAGCAGTTGTTTGGGAGAGGAAATAAATTAAAAAAGCATCTGGAAACGCTGCAGCTATCATCAAGGTAATTAAATGAAAGGAAAACAGCCCGAAGTGCATCCGTGAAGAAAGGAAACCAGAAACCCGAAGTTCTGCTCCCGGTGGCGCTGGCCAAGCCCTGCGGCTCTGCGTTCTCCATCTCCCTTGCACGTTAAAAAAGAGCATTAATAGTGTCTTAGCGTACTGCAGGGACACAGAGAAGAGGTTTATTTAACATAAGGTTACAGTGCTGTCACTAAGTTTTTCTAAATATTTATATGGGATCCTGGCTGTCACCAATCTGTTAAGAGTATCAGTGGTGCCAAGTTAAACACAGGAGTTACCAGTTTTTCTGCAAATCATGGAATCTACCTCCTTTTGCCCACATCCTCCAAGATGCACTTGCTGTCTTTCAGCCTGGATTTGGCCATGCGAGTACCTCAGCTCAGGAGATTGCATCTCCTCAGCCAGGCAGATCTGCCCTGCACAAACCTGGGCCGAGGGTTGGGTCACACGCTTTTGGGATGCACAAAAGCCCCCAGCGTGTTAGTACAAGCAACGTACGACACGCGTGATCCCAGCGAGCATCAGAAAGGAGAAAGAGCTGTGACGAGAAACAGGATGAACATTTTGACATCCTGAGATGCATTCTTCCTGACAGTTCACTGGGCAAAGGACAGTCAAAGGATTGTGTTGTCTAATGAATCGATACTTTTTGGAGAGAATTTCATTAGCTGTGACACCTCCTCCCGATACAGGGGTAACTGGAAGTCATTTAAGTCACCAGACTCTGTGATAGTATCTGCATACTGATGGAGTGCTAATTGTATTTGGGACATCAAAAGGTCATAAATCAAACTAGCGTCTCCCTGGGAATACAATAACTCAATTCATACATGAAGGATTTTAAAATTTAAACTCGTGATCAAACAGGGAACTACAGTTATTAACATTTCTTCCACTGTGTTTCTACCCCTCAGTCAAGTGGCTGAATTGTCCAAACGGGCTTAAAACTACAGTTAATCAATATCGAATGTGTTATTAAGCAGCAGGCGGCCAGAAAACTGCCTGCTGGTTTGTGTCAGCCCATTCTTCTTCCAAAGACCAAACAATGGGAGCAGTCCCTTTATTCCAAGTAGATGCCTGCAAAAACTCAGCACCAGACCTCAGCTGATTTTACACCTCTGCCTGCCTTAACATTTCTCTCCCAGTAGCAACTAAAAGCCTCACTATACACCAGGCGGGCGAAAAGAGCTTGTGGTGCTGGCAGGAGGGAGCTGCGGGTGGCCTCCTTCCCATCCAGGAGGCATCGCCGGTACTGTAAGGCATTGCTCCACAACCAACGTGCGCCAGCATTTATTAACTCAAAAAATTTACTTTTACTTTGCCCAGATGACAATTAAAAGTAGTAGACGCAAAGGAAAAGAAAGGGGGAACACTAGAACGCTAAACAGATCACAGACTTGTGTGCTGCTCTGCAGTACAAAATCATGGGACAAATTAACGACATCATAAAAAAATTAGCCAAGTTAGTGCCAGAGAACATGAATTTGGTAGTAACACATATTCACAGTGAAGCCAACCTTAGCTCTGAGGGCAAAAACCGCACTGACACTTCAGAGGGCTCCAGGGAGCAGGGGGGACAGTCCCCGTACCCTTATCATTCAGGCATTTGGCAGTCAGACCACGAGTTAGTGCTCTGCTCACCGACCAGGGACCACCAACAGAAGTGATTTTTAAGCGAAGCCAGCCCATCGCAGCAAGCTGCCATGATGCTCAGAGGAGGAGCACCACCTCTCCGTGCAGGGTGCTCCTATGCCTTTGCTCCTACGGCACTGAATGATGCCGGCGGGCAGGCGTACCACTAACCGGGACGCTGATGAATTGCCCAGGGAGCAAGAGGAACTTCTGCTCTCTGAAGTTTTTAAGACTTCTCTTAGCACGTTAAGGATGGCAAAGGCACAGGAGAGCCTGCCTTGGACAAGAGGAAAAGACAGGAAGAAACTCAGGTGTCTAGTGAGGCAGATGTAGTGTTAAAATAAAGCAAAAACTGGGCATAAGGCAGCTTTTTTAGTTTGCAAATTTTCTTGCTCACGTGCTTTGGAGAGACCCTCCTGCTGAAAACCACGTCCTGATAATTGGCTTTTGCACAGCACCGGCTCTGCAGTTGCCTCCCTCCCCTGTAGGGTGTCTGCACAGTCAGCAAGCGGCACTTACCCAGGAATACTTATAACGGCGATCGGAGAAAGATATACAAGCCTACCGCGCTCTGCATGCTTGGCTGCCCAATTCGGGCTGAATCAGCTGTCATACACTGTCTATATCACAGATGAGTGCCTTCCCTCGTCTCTTACAGCAATCTCTTTTTCACTATGCCGAGCAGCAAATATCGCCCTAAACACAGCCCCATAAAGGTCCCCTGATCCTTGTCTTGGCTCACAAATCCAAGGGAAAATTCCCACACTCCAGTGACAGTTCGTGCAATTCACCCTCCTGCAGTTAGCTAAGCAGGACTGAATTAACTCTTCTGGGGTTACGCAGAAGAGGGCTTTGCAAGCACGGCACGTCAAAGCCAGCTTGACCGTCACCCTGCTTAAGAGCAGAGCACGAGAGCAGCCCTGGAGACCACCGTGCAGAGTAGGAGCTTCCAGTAGGAGCTTCTGCCCCAGACCAGAGGGCAGGGTGCCTCCCTCCGACCCCAGCACACCCCTGTTAGCAGCTCAAGTGCAAGGCAGTCTTCCAGGCTTATTGCTGGAAGACAAGGGGGAGTGAGAAAGGAATTGGCCTTTGGACAACCACATTCCTCCCCCCTTTTCTGTAAGGGAAGCCTCGGTCATGTAGGCTTTAAATTCCAAGTAATTTTTAGACATCTGAAAGATCGAGGAGATGAACTCCCTCCTGCTGACCCAAGACTGACTCAGGAGTAATCATGTTTAACAGAAGCGCTGCAAAAGTGAACTTGCCAACAGAGACTGTGACAACTGCGAAGACAAGCAAGCACGAGAGGGAAGAGGTCTGCCTTTCTTCGGCTCTGCCTCATTTTGCAAGTAAGGGGAGGACACAGAGCAACACGAAGCTAGGAAGAGGAGCTGTGTCTGGGAAGGTGAATGCGCAGAGCTGCTGAGCCTAGCAAGTGCCTCGGCCTTTGAAAGCTCTTTATTTGCACACTTAGGGCATGCTGCAGCCATGACGTGAGCAATAAAATGCATGGAAAGCCAACACTCCTGCCTTCATCCGGAGAGGCACCTGGGCATCCATTAGGTACCTCTCCCCATGGTGCAGGTGACAGCGCACATCACATGGGGACACACCGATGGGTACGCCACAGCCGACAAGCTGTTTTCAATTCCCCGAGATACATATTCTGACCCAAAGATAGATAGGCATTTTCTGATTTATGTATCTTGTATCGATTATATTAAAGGCTCTGATAAACATTTTCTGTCAGCTGCTTTATTCCAAATTCTGGGTGATTCCTCTCCCCCCTCTTTGTATTTTTAATTAAATCAAACTCACACAATCTAAATAGAAATGTAATAAACATTTTTACAAATGGCTGCTTCTTGATGTCTATCTATGCAACGACAAACCCCCTACAAGAATATTGTTTGGGTATTCCCAGGCTATCCTTCTGCGCTTTTAACAGCCAGGGTAGTCAGCGGAGCATGAAATTATTATTTTAATGGGTTCTAAATGTGCAGGTGTTAATTTGAAAACGATGATCAGATAGAGGGTGGAGAAGCTGCAGGTGCATTTATTTAAATGGCTCATTTCCAACTTGTCCCTCTGTTTTGGGAACTGCAGCCTGCTGAAGAGAGCGGGCACGGCCTCTGCGCTGCAGGACTCCTCCCGACGCCCCTCACACACTGCGTGTAAGCAAAAGTCAAGGTGGGCTTGCAAAACCACCTCTTCCTGCCAGGATATACAGGATACACAGCACGAGGTGCATCACTTTCGGTGCGGTCACTCAGATGCTGCGTCTTGCATTTACTGCTTGAAACACTGCCTACTCCACTGCCTTAGTCCTTCCGTTACCCCCCAAGTCCTACAAGATCAAAGCATCATCCAACATCGATGAGCTACAAGACTCTAAGCTCACACGATGCCGTCGGCATCTGTAGACTGATAAAGGATAAATGGTTGGGGGTTTTTTTGGGCAATCCGCGGAGAGCTCTGCTGAGATGAGACACTGGCTTATGAGGCTCATTACGATCATACTGCAGCAGTGACCTTCAGCACGCAGCAAAGGAAAGCAGGATTTAGTGTTCATGTCAACGGCATAATGAAACAACTCAGGGGAAGGCCAGCTTCAGCCACAACTTTCATCCCGCTAAAGAACTTGCAAATCCACGGCAGTGAGAGGGAGTCTGCAGACAAAAATAAAAGGAAGTCTTCAGCCTTTTCACCGCAGGCTCCGGCATTATGGAAGAAGTCATAAATAAGGCAACAAAACATTTTGCTGGATAAAAAGCCATTAGAGGAAGCAATTCTCAGCTTTTCATCTGGAGTTCTCCTGGCAGCGGCCATCGGGATGAGATCGGCCTCCTGGGGGCAGGTCCTGCGTGCCGGCCGGCCTCGTCACAAACCGTCCCCCGCCAGCGCCTGCGGCTTCACGCACCGAGGCGAGCTGCCCTGAACGGGGCTGGCTTTGCAAAACCGGCTTCTATCTCCTCTTGCAGAGGAGCACTTCTATTCGGGCATCTCCACCAACATCACCGGCTCCCAGAGAAACCCTTCATACCCTGTTTTTTTTTAGAGGTGCATCGAGCTACAACACCCTTTGCAACCTCTCGCCCCATCCTGAAAGCAACGCGATGAAACCGTTGCCCACAAAGTCAGCAAGAAGTGGACAAATTACTCCCCTGTTTTTATACCTCTCGAGTTTTTCTCCCCCCACCCTTTCTTTTTGCCAGCTCTACTCTTTTGGGTTTATACCTTGGGCACCTGCGTGATTTCTGATAGCACAGTCCCAGAGTATGAGCGCCTTGTTTATCTCTTCCCCACAACCTTGTGCAATAAGGAAACTGCACTGTCCCTGGATTCAGGTGAGCACACAGACAGATCACCTCTCATACGGCAACGTACGGGAAAGGCAGGTCTGTCCGGGCTGGCCCCCGCCGCGACCCCTTTGGATGCTCTGGGCTCATCCTCCCTCGGGACACCTACAGTCCCATTTTATTTCTGCTTCTTTCCTTCAGCAACAGTAAAAGAGCTTGCATCTGGCACTGTGCACCATGCGAAACTGTCTAAAAATGCAGCAGGTCTTTTAGTTCCCTCTCATTAAAACAAACGCATCCGCAATCCCCGGGAACAAACTATCCGCAACCACGCTCCCTGACAGACGAGGGAGAGAGCACAGCTTCGGACCTGCTCCACAGCTCAGCAACCCTCCGCTCCTGGGCCCTGATGACTTTTCATCCTGCTAGTGAGTAAACACTGTGTGACAAGCCAAAAGGTATTTGAAAGCCCTTCCCAGCCCTCCTGCGCCACATGTGTGCAGCTGGCTCTGCCACAGTGGCTGAAGTGTCAGACAATAATTTATTTTCCATATGATTTAGCCAGCTTGCAATTATAGATTTGATTGACTTACTGGAAATCCCAGAAGATGACCTGTACCAGACAGAGAGTCACCCTCTTAGACTTCAAATTAGTACCCAAATTAATCAATCCTCACATAGTGATTTCACTAATTTGATGAATTACTATCAACACTGCATTGTTGATTTACCTTGGCTTTGATACTTACTCGATAAGCACATTCTTTGTTGCTATTTTAACACAGTTGACAGCATTAGGGGGGACACCTCTTTCTCAGAAATGTTTTAAAACATTTTGGAAAGACAGTGATGCACATTTATATCGATAAACTGCACATGAGCTGGGCAGCAGCAGAGGATCGCGGGCTTGAGAAAGGGATGTGGGCTCACCTTTCCTGATGCACCCCCCCATCAGGGGGCACCTTGTCTGCTCTGCACCCCTCCAGAAGACCAGGACCAGGGTTTGGGGTGATGGGAACGATGCTCCCATCAGCCTTCAGCTCCCCTAGCTGCCAGGTCTGCTGGATGGGGCACATTGAGGACAGCCTAGGAACCGTCTGCTGAGAAATGATGGTATTCTCTTCAGTTACTTACTCAGGTAGGTCCACTAATGGCTGGATCATTCACAGCTGAGAAGCAGAACAAGAGGAGACAGAAGATGACAGCTTTTGCTCTTCTGTCAGTTCATGAATAAAAATAAGATGCGAGAAGATGGAAATTGCTTGCTCATCTTGAAGGATGGGATGACCAGGTATCACCAGGTTTGACTGCAGCTGTGGGTAATATTTCCTTTCCCAGTCAATGTGGAACGCAAGAAAAAATGTTTCAAGAAACTTGCTAGTTTCCTTATATGTCCTCTACCTTTGAGTTACTTTAGTAAATTAACACCAAATTCTAAAAAGTGACTTTATCGAATGCCTCTTTCAACCCAGCTACAACTCAAGGTAAATTGTGAATCAAAGATAAACCTAGCAATTAGCTGCAAAGGTAATGCGAGGGGACCCCGCTTAGCGAGAGGTACCAAACAATCAGGCCAAACCTCCCTGCGGGGAGACAACCAGCACACGCAAACAGAACAAAAAAATGAAACATCGATTATTTAAACCCTAGGTACTGCTTGGCAATGCAAATCACAATTACAATCAGGAATTTAACAACCACTTTCGATTTAAGACCAGTTCATTGGGGTGGATGATTAATGCTTGTTTACTTGCGGGGTTGGCTGTATTGGGGGAAATCAAGCTGCAGCCCGTTCCCTTTGCTGCGGCTCCGAGGGATGCACTCCATGTGCTGCGGGAGCACGAGGCCCCGTAGCACATCAAGACCAGCTCCTTATGCCAGGTTTCCCAGTCAGGAAGGATCTTTAAGCACCTGACAAAGTAACAGCAGCAAAGCTGCAACCAACCAATGACCCAAGCAGTGTTTTTTAATTACACAGATGAGACAGTCCAAGCCTTAAGTTGTTTTAAACACTCGCCTTGTCTGTTCCTCCTTTTGCATAATGAGAATCTGCCACTGAAATGGCAAATAGTTAATTGCAGAAAACCCCCCAGCAACCCAAAAATGTTGTGTTTGAGCGACTGGTGACAAGTGTGCAGCCAATAGGCTTCCCAGAAGACAGAGATACGTACAAAAAAGAAGCCTAACAGCCAAAGCAGTATCTTTATCATCTCATCTGTGGTCCTTTGTAAGTGATTCCTAGAAAAAGACCCATAAGTCTTTTAAGATCTTTATCTGTACCATAAAGGTGGTCTTAAAACCTACCAGCATTGTTTCCTAAACCCGCAATGCTGGCACATTTGTGAGGATGCCCACGCGCTCACAGGCTCGGCTTTGCTGTTTCTGCCTGGTGAACTTTCCTGGGAAGAGAGAAAAAGCCATCTGTGCCAGGAGAGGCTCAGGAGAAACAGCTTCTAAAACTGGGAAAGCTGATAGACAGGCTCCAGTTTTTCTTTACATGAAAATTTTATTGCACCTCACATGTTTAAGGAGCCCAACCAACCTGAATCCTCAACTGGTTTGAACTCAGGTCTCTGGAGACTGCAGGTCCAACACGCTGGGAGGGCTGGGATCACAAGGCCTGATCCTGCATCTCACCAATAATTCCCACATCCACAAAGTTGCACAGGCACCCTGCAGCTCCTTGCAAGGAAACACTGGTTTGACTCCCGTGTCCCCAAGCACCACTAAACAGGTCCTCGTCTTCGCAGAAGGCTCCAAGTGCTTCTTTAGCAGACATGAAAATCCAGTTAATGTTCCCTTTCAGTTTGATTAACGTGCTTTAATGCAATCCAATTAAGAAAGTATTATGGTTTCTAACATCACGGCTTTTATACCCTTTTCTAACCAGGAAAAATCTATGACATATGATACAGCCATTAGAAAGGAACCGATAGCTTTCACTCAAAAGGCTCCCCATTGCCTGATCCAAAGCCAGATAGGATCATCAGAAAGACATTTGCTGACTGCAGTGGGTCACAGATCAGGCACTAGAGAGTGAAATCTATAAATGCCCTTTCACGTGGGAAGTCGCATTACTGAAGTCCATGAATTATATGGGGGGAAAAAAAATCCCAGCTAAGAACTGCAGTATTTACAGCGCTGTCTCAGCTTTAAAAACCCTTCCTGGGAATCGGAGGTTGGGGAGCGGGGACTGCAAAGGACTTTGTGAGAATTACGATCAGATGGATTAGCTGAGCATCAACAGGCCAAAGCTATACAGAAACATTAGACAAGGAGTATTTGAAAGCCAGCACAAAGTCTTTCCAGGATTAAGTCTTTCCACTGTTCTTCCTTTCAAAATAAGTAAAAACAAGGTAAGATGAATTCCTTGTCAAGCCCGTGAAGAACAGACTCCGGCACAGAAATAAACACAAATTGAATTTACTCTGGTGACTTCGGATAGGTCACATCAAGCCAGAACTAATGCAGTATTGACTCGCTCTTACTCTAGACTATATAACAAAGCAGCAAACAACATTGCAGGCGCTACAAATTCATTTCATTTAATATCATCTGGGCAGCGAAGTTAGCCTGGCTGCATTCAATGGGCACCTATCTATCAGCGGGAAGCAGGATGAAAACTTGAAGTTGGATGCTTAAGTGCCATCTGAGAGAGACGAACGCCTGCGTTATTCACCGCAGCCCGCTTGCAGGAGCCCGCGTGCAGCCTGTTGCCCACCGAACTGGCCGTGCCGACGCTCTTACCAATAAAACCCTTAAGACTTGACTTAGCCAAAGTGAAAAGGCAGTGATCTGCCTTTTAGAAAACCCACGCTGCAGGCACTCAGTATACGTTTTGAAGCCACACAAAACTGCCAAAACTTGAGTAGCGCAACCACCAAAAGAAAACCCCATCCCGCGCAGGGCCAGTTTTTTCGGTAAGAGACCCCCGCTGTGCATTTCCTGCAGATGCTGTCGAGTTTTCATCCATCTCTGCAGCCCTCAATGGGAACCAGCTGCAGTTGCAAGAGCTGTGCTGGGAACCCTTCCTCTCTTACGCCCCGGGAAGACTGGGGATTCAGGCCTGGTGTTTCATTTATTGACTTTCATACAAGGCAAGGAACACGTAGAGAAAGATCCAAAAGAACAAAGCAGTTGCATAAGCAGTTTCAAGATGGCACCATAAGGAAGTTTCGAACATTCTCCCTTGTACTAAGATGACATTACACAGATCATGCAAAAAAATCTCATAATAAAACATTTATCATATTCCCCTTTAATGCAAGCATGCAGCTGGTAATGTACATGCCACACAATGCCTTCCATACCAGATGGAGCTAAGTGGACATGCACCTTCTCAGCTCTTCCATCGGACAAGGGCTTTAGCCTCTCCTCTCTGCAATTTATTATCATCAGCCACATAACGGAACGGAAACCAGTGTGAAAAGCATAATGCACCAATAAACACGGCTATCACGAGATCTATAACGTGCCCATGTCATTGTGTACTTTAGACTGATGCTTGGAAATTAATTTCTGCCAGCTAGAATTCGATCAGGCAGTACCTGAGACTGCGGGTCGCCCCTGCTCATTAATGCAATCTTGGGAACCATCAAAGAGTCGCTCCCACAACTTATTCACAACCACAGTTGCTTTCAGTGGGAGTTGCACGATACATCAAAGGGTAAATAAATCAAGCCTGCTTGTGCAAATAAGGGAGAAGTAAGACCAAGGGCGCATGTTACTAAGAAGTTTCCACCAGAACGCTTTTGAAGGAGAATTGGGTTTTTGACAAAACTATTTATCACAAAGGGTTCCTTTTCCTCAGGGAGCTGCCACGGATCTGGAAGGTAAACATTTGAGACAAAACGATCAGAAAGCTTCCAGCCACGAAGAGAAGCTAAGCAGCCCCATCTCACTGGGCAGTCCTAGAGCCCTGAATTTTCCTCTTTCTGGACAAATGTCCCTGGTTTGGGCTGCATCTCTCACCACGCACTGCAGCAGCTGAGCCAGAGGGGCCGTGCAGCACATGCTGTCAGGACCCAACAGGCACACGGCACAGGGCTAAACGTGCTCCTGCTGCAGTGCAACAAGAATGTGAAGCCCCTCTGCAATTCCTGGTTTTTATCTTCTCCTTGATAAAAGCTAAGTTTCCAGCAGGAAACACACAATCATTTCTCACCTGCCCTAGTAGCTATTGCTATCCCGGGAAATGAGCTAGAGGTGCTCATTTCTTCCCCTTCCTGAGTTGAAAACTCCCAGTTGGAAACAGGGAACACTCCAACAGGCAACTTTCATTTTGTTCTTATTCAATCTGCAACTCCCGTCCCCCCTCCAGAAAGCACGTCTGTTTGGGGACCCAACCTTGTAGGACAAAAGGACTCCATGAAAGGAGAGAAAAATAAAAAAGGACTAAAAACATTCAGCCTTGCACAGGAGCCTTGAGGATGTCTTCCCCTTTCCCTCCAATGATTTATGCCTAATTCTTCCCCTCCTCACATAAACATGTATTACTCGTATTACCTGATGTCTAGGGAAGGGTGGGAGGGATAGATGAGTGCAAGGGAGACTGGAAAACATCAGCAATAAGTATCTCCAAGATCTCTCTTCCCCTTCACAAGCAGTTTGACTTCTAAGTTTCCACTGAACCGATTATGCCCCAAAATACCTCTTTTCAACCCATGCACTCAGAGCAAGACCTTGTTTCAGAGGAAATGGTGGCGCGAGTGCTCCAGAAGAGCATCCTCAAAGACAGGCAGAAAACCCGCCTGACAAATTAACTAAATGCCTTGCTGAGTTGGTTTCCGATCAGCATTGCAAATAAGCGCTGCCTTGCACAGCCCAGGCTCTAGGAATGGATGACGGACCCACTCACACAGCTTTACACTTCATGCCTCTAAGCAAGCATTATTTATAGCCTCACACTCAACCTGTAATAAATGCGAATCAGATTAAAACCCCGTTAATGGTTCATATTTATTAGCAGCGCATGGAAGATACTCATAAAAATAAGTAAATTATGTTGGTGCAAGCCTGCACATTCACTTCTTTAAATGAGATTTTGGGTTCATTGCGTATTAAATCATTTGGCTCTTGGATTACACAATATCATCTTGTTTCAAGCAAGCTGTCTGAAGACACTGTTCTGCCCTTTTAGCCAGCATGCATTAGGGCCACCATTTAAAAGCACTCTCAACCCTACACCTAGGGCCCCATGATTTCAGTGGCATGTGCTTCAGAGCTTTCCTAGCAGCAGTGCTTCTTTTGGTCTAGACATTGTAAACGTTTGCCACTACATACAACACACGTTCCACAAGCAAATTACTTTTCTCCAGCATTATTTATGCAGAAAAAGCTACACCTAAGAACTACACTTAAATGGTTTTCAAAAGAAATGCTGCTCACAGAGGTGGAATTCCCAGCGCCCGTGATTTTCATACTACACAAGTACAAATAAAGCAGTCGTTTTGTACGGGGTCAGTCTGGTCCTTCACGCAGGCAAGACCAACTTCACACCCAATTTTCCAAAATCAAAACCACGTATGCAAACTCTCTCTTCCAAGGGCATATCATTACCAGATGAACAGGTAAAGCCAGAAAGCAAAGGCGGGTCTCACCTCTGGCACTCGCTAGGCAGGAATGCTCCAGCAAGGAGCAGGTACCCGAGGTATCACCGGTCCCTCGGCTGAGCCCTCGCTTCATATGACAACGGCAGATACAAGGATCCATTGTTCAGAGACCGAGACACAGCCCTGACTACATACATTTACATACATTTCGCTGCTTAGACAGAAGCTTGGGAAAAGACAAGACTATCACAAATGCTACACTGCAAACACAACAAATATAATCTGGCTACAACCGACTGCAAAGCTTATGATACCGCTGGCTATGGGGAAAAAGAGAGAGAGGCACTCTGAGAATTAATGTTCTTCCAGTCTATAGAGAAACAAATGAGTTTCTGGTGCTGAACAATTAGTACTCCTGTTAATTATGCGTGCGGGTTAGAAATAACACCAAGCGTTTGGGACTGCTTCCATTTCGATTGTTTTCTTTCTGCACTGGATAACAAAAATATATTCAGACAGCTAAATAAATCCTTCATAACACTGATGGGACTTCTTGTTCACAGCAAGCAGTTATGCAAATTGCTAATTATGAGGCAGAGATAATCATAATCTAGCACATTTATGCAACCACATGTACAACAGGGATAGCTAAAGCAATAGTTGCCTTATTGTCCTCACTGCATTTTTTAAAGTCATGCCGATGGGCTGGCTCACTGCGCGGCATCGCAGCCTGGTGCAGCGGGTGTTACAGCCCAGGACCAGCCATGTACCCCTGGGATGCAGGAGGGCCACAAAATAGAAGGTTTAATATACTGGAAAATAAAACAGTCACAGGAATAAAAAGTCCAGGGACCCCTTAGAAAAATAAACGGGAGAGTAGGTGTCAAGCATCCCCACTGGTTTTAATTTGTCACTTGAGAACCAGCTGCAACCCGAGCTCACGTAGGTGCTCAGCCACTGCTCCGTGCTGCTAGGCTTCAAACCCCAGGCTCTCAGGGCACGACAGGACCACCAGGTCAAGTCCCACCTGCGCCAAACCTGCCTGAAATCCTGACCTGGTGCATCTGGGACAAAAGCACAAGAGATGGTAGGCATTCCCAGAGTGTCCATTTTCTGGGATGAACTCTCAGGGGTGAAAGGAAAAAGACTCAGAGGTACCTAAAAATATGATCCTCCTGCCACTAATGAAGCAGACACATCAAATCTGAGCTGCAGTCCTTAGCCTGAACCTCATTTAATAAGAAGTATCAGCTTCAGGGATGTCCTTTTGCTTCAGGCTGTGGGAGACTGATTTAAACCACCAGTCACAAAAAAAAAAAAAAAAACCAGCCATGAGAGAGAAGGAAGACTGCAACACAAACCTTCCCAACCTAGAGCCGTTCCTGCTCATTTGCTCTCAGCCAGCACACACTTGCCTCGCTGTTTCTGTCCAGTTTCCCAGACCCGTTATTCCAGGTCAATAAAACCACCATTGAATTATCATTCTCACTTAAGGCTCCAACTTCAGAAGCTGCCACCACTTACTGCAAAAAAAACCATAGAGGTAAGAGCACAAAGTGCTGCAATGCTGGGGAAAGTGCATGGTGACATCCAAAAAAAATCCTGCAAGGAAACAGCCTGGAAGACGGCCTGCTTCTGCCCTAATTAGCTATCATTTTGGCAAACGCAAGGGAAATGCAGTGAAAACAACCCTGTGACTTCACGTACCCAAAACGCGGAGAGAAGCTCTGGATGGGCTCTGAACTGGAAATGATGGATGTGGCTCACTCGCGCTGTAATTAAATCTCCTTCCACAAAATAAGAACAGCGATCTGTGTCCTGATGAAAAAACCTGCTGCATCATGGAAACGGAAAAGACCAACCAGGCAGACCCAGGAGGAATTGCCAAGGATTTTTTTTTTTTTTTGCCTGTCGGTGAGATGTTAAACTCGGAGAAAGAAAGAAACAGCTTGCTCAGACCTGGCTGCCTCTGCTGGGTGAGCAACTAGAGCAACTGCCCTGCGTCGCGGCTGGAGCCGCTCCGTGCTGGCACCGAGAGCAGCCACGACACCTGGGTGCTGCTCAGCACGGTCCTCCGCTTGGAAGGAGCTGGAGGCAGCCAGGTAAGACAGTAAATCTGCGCAGGACTGGGTTCCCGTTCACACTGTGCCAGCCGGCCTGGCACTGCACATCACCTGGTGGTGCTCATGCACCAGTATGCACCAGCTCCAGTTCATCAGAGCTGGTCCTGGCACCTTGCTTCCCGGCACCCATCTGAGGTCACCCCAGTGCCCAAGGGACCATCTGGGTGTCCAAGGGACCATCTTACTGCCTTGCAGAGGGCATACAGCAACAGCAGGGAAGAGCTGCACCTAAGGATGGGTGCTGGCCAACTGACAGTAGCAGCTTTCCAGAAGGGAATGCTGTGTAAGAGAGCAACTCAAGAATGGCAACCAGAGGTAATCCAGGATCAAGCCTTCAAAACCTGAGAAAGGCCCTGAGAATCCTCGAGCTATAAAAAAATCATCCATGCTTGGTTATTTGTATCTGACTTCTGCTTTCAGAGCATTTAGGTTCTTGTCTTCAAGCTGTCCTTAGGAGCTAGAGGATTAGAAACCTCATTTGTTCCTCACAGAAGGATGATGCAAGTGAAATATTAATTCCTAGAGAGGAACCATCAAAAAACCCACACCAATTTCAAGAGGTGATCCTCAGTGCTGTAAACACTTGGCAGGTTCCTGAATGTATTATGCCGGGTTTGACTCTCTAACACGGGACACTAAATTCAGTTTTACCGTGGCTGGTGAGCATTTTGCAGCATTGATACCTAATCCTTGGTGGCAGAATGGAATATACCGTAGACTGATCAGTTCCAATTGCTGGCAATTTCCTTCCCAAAATGTAATGTAAAAACCTAGGCTGAACCAGAGATACAGACTTGCATACTTTTAATAAAAATGGGCTTACCTTCAAGTAGGAATTTCCAGAAGAGTCGTGATGAAAAACGGAAAACGCCAAATATCCAGCCATTACAAGCATCCGGATCATTGCAGGTGAAAGGCATTAGGAGAGAAACAAAAAGACACCAATTAGCATAACAAATACAGTGTTTGCAATGCATATTTTTAACTCTTAATTGCACTCATAATTCCACTAAGAACCAAGAGTTCTCATTCCAATTTTCCTTTAAAGGATTTGCTTGTATTTGAGATTGGATTTATACGATTTTTCAGGAGGCTGGGCTTCATCCTACAGTCCTCACTCAGGCAAAGCTCCCACAACAGCCACAGAATTGCAGACAAGACAAGGAAAGCTTTGCAAAGCTTGGCCTGAAGGTCTGGGTCCCCCAGCCAAGAGAAAACAAAAACCCCCAAAAGAGATCCAGTAAAGGAACAGCTGTAATTTATACCCTGTGGCAAGCAGAACTTCCAATTCAGAGTTTGCTCTGCTTGTAATAAGATTTCTATCTGCAGCTAGAAGGTGCATTTCAAATTCATTCTTCTTCCTTGTGGAAATCAAAACAAAGCCATAAGAACTTCATTTCAGCACCAGTCTGTTTGTTGCCCATATAACTTTATGTGATCAAGCCTCACATAACCGTAATAAAAAGAACTCTGTAAAACATAGTTTTATAATACTTGAGCGCACATTTAAACAGCTGAGGAGTTCCTCCAACCTGATGGAGCATACTGCTTTCCATCTACTCCTAGAGACTGCAAATTTTAGATGTTTTTCACAGCTCCTTAGTGGCTCGCACTTTTCCCCAACGGCTAGGCAGAAACTCACAGGGCAGGTAGCTATAACTGACCCGGCTCACAGAGAAGGAGCAATTCTCATCTGAGCCGTAAGAGGAATCTACCTTTGCAGCGCATCCTTAGGAAAGGATGGGCTGAGGGCTGCTACATAGAAATTCTACCTAGAATTTGTATTTTTTGTTTTTGTTGTTGGTTTGTTGTGTTTTTCTTTCTCCTCCTCCTTCTGTAAAAATTAAGGAAAATATGTGAACTGGTATTTCAAACATAAAATAAATACAGGACAAACAGACAGTTCCTTACAGTATTGCTAACTCTTTACATTTCATTGAGCACCAGAGAACCTTAGCTCCTGGAATCATGTGAAATCAGAATCTGAACTGCCGTAAAAAACACATTAACAATTTCTACTCCCTGATTACTAGGAAAAGGTTGAAAACGTGATCCCTGCAAGCTTGGTATAAGCAAATAAAGAAAACCCAAGTTTGGCTCTGATCCTGCAAAGCACTTAAGCGCATGCTTAGCTTTGCGAAATTAATGGGACTTTGTGAGCTTCTAGAGAACTTCCAAGCACGTGAGAGATTTGTGGGATCAAATCAGGAAAAAAAAATCTTAAGGTCTTAAGCCTTAACCTAATGGTATTTCAGCTTCTCTAAAGGCTGGCTCATGATTTTTAATTTAAACACTGAGGACTGAGCTTAATATGTTTGCATAAAAATATTTACTCAGCAGTCTTTAGAAAGGTGAAAGGTCTTTGCAGACCTTCAGTGGGTGAGGGGATCTCACAGAGCAGCTATCCACCACCACCACTCCAGTGTCCCCAGGCAGGAGTCGGGAAGGGCAGCAGACCCGAAAAATTAAAAGACGCCCCCAAAATCCCCATTTGCCTCTATCCTCATTGAAGCATTTTTTTCAGTACCTTCAACATAAACATTACTTCCACGCCTGTGCTACTTCAACTCTGCAAGGCTTAAAATGGCAACAACTCTACAAAATTGTTACTGCACTTCACCCCAAACCATTACAGCCTCAGTTACAAGCTTGGAAAGCAAAATAACAGGAGATGTCTAAATTTTCAAGCTTTGGGGGAAAAAAAATTAAAAAATTAAAAGGATTTCACTCAAACATCTACCACGCACCAAACGGTCCATCAAGTCTTCAGCCAATATATTTGCTCATATCACCCAAGATGAAAAAGCGACTATTATCGAGATCTCAGAATTAGCTTAACACTAGGGGTTTTTTTGTTTTGGTTTTTTTGGTTGGTTGGTTGGGTTTTGTTTTTTTTTTTTTAATTAAACCATACAATCCTCAAAACCGACACACTTCTTATAGGAATTCACTGTTTTAGCATATCCCCAAGGGTCACTGCAAGCAAACACTGACAATGGGAAAATCAGACTCAACACCACCACCTTCTTCCACTGCTGCTTGGTTTTAATGAGTCTGAACTGGTGAAGTCCGGGGGAGCTGCCAGATGACAGCTAACAGCCCTGACAGTCACCGCGAGCACAGGACGGCAGAGGGAAAGGCAATACTCCTCTCCCGCCCAAAGCGCCCATCATACCACAATGGCTCTGCTTCCAAAGAACCCAATGAGACATCTCAGCAGGTCCCATGGAAGCTGATACAGTACAAGAAAAACAATCAAACAGCAACTGCACAGAATTAAAGGAGAGAGGAAGAAAAACTGAAGAAAAAAATGTTGTATTGTAAAGTGAGCGAAAGTGCTTTCCAACCATAAATGAAGTAGGCTAAACCTCTGCTAGCCCCCTTTTTTAAACTTGACTATTTGCAATCAAAGGCAGGATAGAGAAGACACTTGAAAGCCATTAACAAACCACATTTTGAATTATTCCTTTATAGTAGCTGTTAAGCCATAAACACGCATTCTACTAATGCTCATTTCTCATGTTTCCCCCCAAATGTTGTTTTTACTGCTGGATTGCAATGATAAACACCAGCGACTCTGATATTTCTTCCACTTCCTTTGAGAACGAAGGCACATTCCCCCAGCAATGTATTCACCAAGGCACCAATCACATTTTTTAAAGTAAGTGGATTTGATGATGAGAACTGCTGAACAAATCTTCAGCAAATGGTGTTTATTGCCTATGCGAATGTTAACCATGCCACGCCAGCTGATATACAGGTCCTTAAAGCACTCAGCTCCCTGTATTTATAGGTATAGCTCTCCCGCTCCGGAGCGCGAATTAGCTGAGCAAAGCCTGGCCATTTCCATACCCTCCCACCACCCTCCAGCGCCGTCGCGATTTGCATTGCAGACCTGCACACTCATTTGAGCACACCTTCCCTGTAAAATACATTCCTGCCTGCAGCTTCGCAAAGATTAAAAAGTCGTATGTTCTGCAGTTGGTTTTCCTAACGTGCTTCCTGACTACCTCAGAAAGGTAGTCCTCAGAAAGGGACCTTTCTAAGCAGAAGGGTTTAGATCATTTCTTTCTGATGAGAGGTTAAGTGATGAGTGATTTGTCCAAGCGTGGGATGTCCATGTGCACGTGCGGATTTTCCCCCAAAAGCAGAAATCACCTTGCAATTCCTGTAGGCCACCTGATTTGACTTTGAAGCTGGCCCTGCTACGAGCAAAGGGCTGCAAACGAGATGGCCAGAGACCCGTTCCAACCCACCCCAGCCTCTCGGTCCATGCTGACGCCGATCCATCAGCAGCCAGCCCACAGAAACCACAGCCCAGAAATGCAGATGTGCAATTCTCTGCCCAAGCAGCATGACGGCACCATCCAAAGGCAGCTGCAGAGCACTTCGATACTGCAAGCAGCGTGATATTCCCATTTTAGAGGCAGGCTCCTCTGACACAGACCATTTATTTTGCCATCTCCGCAGCCTCTGTGGAAGACCACGTCCCCCTAGCACTGACCCTGAGCCAAAACGGCTCTGGACTCACCCACTGTCACTCGCTTTGGGCACAGGACAGAGCTTGCCCTCACTTTCCTCTGTAAAATCAGTTTCTCCAGAAGCATAAACTTTGCATGCCACAAGGCAGGAGAAAAAATATTAAAAGAAAATCTGAATATTAAGAATTTTTTGAAGTTATTCACTGAATACCATGGTCTAAACTAATTTTTAATAGCCTGAATCCTTTTCAAGTTGACTATTTTCTCAGTCAAGAGCCTGTGCTTGCAGCAATCTTGAGAAAACTGAGAAACTGCGCACGCAGTAAAACAGAGCAAGTCAAGGACAAAGATACAAACCTTATCGTTGATTTGGATTTTGCAAGACTCCTAGAGATATTTTTTTCAGTCAAGCTGATTAATGCTATTTTAATGTGCAATATTTTGTGTTTAATAACCCCGGCCTTGCTTCTGAAAGGAGGAAAGGGTTTTACAGTTCAGCATTTTACAGTCAGTTTTGCAAAGGGCTACCACTAGATTGCATCCATTATTTTTTATGCTGCCACCTCTGACAGCAGATGGCAAACTGCCAAGATGGAGTCCAACCGCTGCCTGAAACAGCAACGTTTTGGGGCAGAGAGGGACAAAATATGGCTGCAAAAAGAAGGAATGCAAAAAGAATAGCAAAGCAACATAATTTGGCCAGGGCTGCTAAAAAGAATTACCCAAGTATATACCTATTTCAGAAGTCTCCATCCCCTCTGAACTCCTCAAACAGGACAAAAAAAGAAAAAACCATTTAATTCCTCCCCCAGTCATTGCCTATCTCAGCTCGAGATTATTTGCACTAATAAAAGTAGGGTGGAAAGAATATGAAACATCTGACAAAAACTCTGAGTCAGTCTCCTGCATCATTTCTCTGAAGGAGCTGAAGGCGAGGAGGCAAGAGCTGTCCCAGGAGAGCTACTGTAAACCTGCCGCGGGTGCTCCCGAGAGAGCGATGCTATCGGGGGCAAAACCCCACGCAAGGGAGATGGATGATAACTGCTGCACTTCTACACCACCTCCTGCACATGGTTACATCCAAACCCAAAGCCAGTCCCAAATCACAACCAAAAAACCTGCTGTGCTAAAAATGGTTGGCTTCACTTAACACCTCTTTGCTTTCGCAAGGAGCAAAGAGCTAGGGTTTTATTAGGATAAATTCATTCCATAGAAAGGGCTTCACTTTTAATTACAGCATTTTAAGGTTATAAATTGTTTTCTGGCCCTTATACATAATTAAATATAGATGTTCTCTGAGCTTAATGTCAGTTTAAATTCGAGGCCAGAGCAAGTAATTTGTTTGCATGTTCAATGAACAAACCATTTCTTGCAGGTTTCAAAGAACTGTGCTCATGCATCATGTATAAAGGTTGCCTTTCTCCAAGCTAAAAGGTCAAACAAAGCAGACCTGAAATTACACTTGGCCCTCTAAGGAGGAAGCGAGGGCCCCTAAAAACCAGAAATCAAACTTGATCTTCCTGTCTTGAAAACCTAATAGTTACAAATTTTCCGGGCCAGCTAATGCCTGAGTTGCTAGCATGATCTCAAATGCTCCCACACTGGCTTGTGTCAACACGAGCCGCAGAGAGCAGGCTAACGATGCACAGCTATCGGGGCAATAGGACTTGGAATTACACTCCCTGGGGTCATTTAACTCGACGCTGATGGTGAGCCACAGTCCGGGAGAGACCGTCAGACCAGATGTAAAAATGCACGTAAAATAAACACTCGTGCCTCCCAACCTCTCTGCACCATCAATGTTTGCTCAGATACAGCGGATTAAAATTGCTAGCTGGACACTTGGGAGAAATGAGCTGATGAGCACAATTCACCCCGGGGAGCGTGGGCTCTCCTCGCCCCAGGGCTCCCGGTCGAGCTCCGCGCGGGACGGACAGCAGCAGGACGGCACACGGACGCCCGCATCCCGCACGTGCGGCCGCGCCGCTGGACAGGCACCCCCCTGCTGAATCAGGACTACAACCCTCCTGCAAATAACTAGGTTAAACTAACCTTGGTCAAAAACCTCATTTTTGGAAGACCTTCTTCTAGGAAGGCCTTGCCCATCATTTATTTATTTATTTACTTAAATTTATTTAAGGTTGCTTGCTCCTCCTAGACCTGACCAAGTTGCAATGATTTCTGTTCACAAGCACCCAACACCAGTGAGACGTGCATGGAGGAAGAGGGCTGTCAAGATACAGTTTGCCACAACATTTCAGAGGAAACCTTCCTGCTCCCTAGGGAACATCCCTTTTCCAGCATGGGGCTGCCAAGTCATCCACGGAGGCAGCCTTGCAAGGGGCAAGGCTGGGTTCTCCCTGTCTCTGTGCCAAAAGGCGTAAGAAACGCTTCTCCCATGAGAAACATGGAGTTAGTAACCCCAGGTTTCGCCCACCCACCACGGATGCATCCTTTTCTAAAAGACAGTTCAATCCCCTAAAAAAAGCACTGGAAGGACACCAAACTCATTGCTTCACAGCAATTGCTAGCGATTTTGCTCAGCTTAACAAGTACAGAGCTTTTACCCCTTTTACTTCAATACCACTGCAAAAGTTAGCTGGCATGGGAAGATCTGGCCCATTTCTTGATTTATTTTGCATCGCTGTTGGTAACAAATGTTTTACAAGTCAAGTGCTCCACTGAGACTGACACAAGTAACTTGTTCATACTCAGATGTTTCCTCCACCGGGATTACACTGCTCTCCCTAGAATCAGCAGGGAAGGCAGTGGAGTGGAACTACACCTTCACAATATTGAGGTTTCTACAGGACTGATACTAAAAGTAGCAAAACTTTATTCACCTGGGGAAGCAGGCAGTTTTATTTCCAACCACTGTCCCTCGAGATCGGCCTCCCTTTGACACCAACTCTGAACAAGCCAGGTCTGAAAACGACTCAGGGTCGCAGCAAACCCCAACTTGCCAGGCCGCGATGCTCCCGTCGTTACCTGCAGCTTCCCACACACAGCAGCATCGTGGCGAGGGAGCTATTTTTGCCCTTTATGTAACACAGGATTCCTAACTCTTTTTCCCTGTGCCCACAGCTCACCCTTCCTTGCTACTGAGGAGTTTTTTCACCACTTCTGCAAGCATCTGCTGCATCATGGGCTCTGCAAACACCACCCGCCCAGGGACCCACCACGCGCATTTGAGTTTTATCTATTTCAAAGGACAAAGAGGAAATCCTGCAGAAAAGTCAGGAGCACCCTGGCAGCTCTGACACTGCAGAATGTTCCTACTCTTCAGTGTTTTGCTGCACTTTTGGTATTGATGGCTAAAGCACAGCCACGCGAGGAAGTCAGGCCCAGGTTATTTAGCTTCTGGCCTCTGGCTCTTGCTATGGATCCTCCACTAGATTTAAGAGCTCTTTAATAGAAGTTATTTTCTTTGCAGGAAGGTATCTGTACACTAACTCATCCCCTTAGCCACCTTTGTGGCAATTTGAAAACAAGCTCGAGGATGCCTGCATCCCACTCCGGCACTCACTTTGGGTATCTGGTTTAAGGAGCTGGTGGCCATAGCCCCGTGATGTAGCTGGTGGGACAACGCCATGGTCGGCGGGACAACGTGCCTCCCCACCAGTCAGCAAGCCCCCGCTGCCAGCAGCTCCCACCCCTCGTCCTTTGCATCGTCCTCGGCACAGGGCACAGACCGTGGGGGGGGGGCAAGAGGGGACTCTCACCCTGTGCAAAACCAAACAGGGATTCGGTCAGGTGATTTCCCTCTTACTAAACGGTTTCTGTGCTAAAATAACTGCTGAAGGCAGTTAGCCTCCTCCCCTCTCCTCGCACCAGGCTCGCTGTCCTGTGGCCAGGCTGGAAATGCCACCGCTGGCTGCTGCCCACCAAGGTCCCCCCGAGTACCAGCTGGGGACACCTGCAGCACTGTGGTCAGGTGGCCCAAACAGGGAAATGAATGAAAAACAGAGAAAAAAAAAAATCAAATCTCCTGGTAGGTTTCCTCAAACTATTTACTTTCTTCTTTTTTTTTAACTGAGTATTTCCTGATCGGTTGCACAATAAATTATTTGCCATGACATTAATTATGCATTATTGACTTAATACATGGTAATTTATGTTGATGATGGCGATATTTCTCTGTGCTGAAGGTGCTGGATGCCGACTAGTCACCAAGAGAGATGCTACTACCTAGGCTGAACAAAATGCTTCACAGCCATTACAGACATCAGTAGTTTGGTGCTAACTTTGAGGAGAAGCAGGGAACAGCAGAAATGCCCAAAACATCCTGCTAAAATTTCTCTTCACTGAGGCATTTCAGAACCTATTTCCTCGGAGGAGCAACAGGGTTTGGCACTACTTGATCATCTGGGGTTAAAAGGGAGAGGATGGAGGAAGGTAAGTGACAGTCGTACAGGAAACTCCATATTTCGCTATCAATAGTTAATCTACTGTGTCACATTTCTTAGAGAACTAAATGAAATGCAGTAAGCGCCGTGTAAAATTGGAGCTAGGGAGCAAAATGATTTTGTAGAGCAAATAACTCTCTCATACTGGCTGTTTTATGCCCTATTGAACAACCAGCAGTTTATGAAAACAAAGTTTCCTAAATATCGGTGGAGATTTCCTTCCCATGCAGGAAAAACTCGGGGGATTTACAGGGGCTCAGACGAGATCGAGAAGAGGGACCCGAGGGCTGAGGAGCAGGTCCCCGGCCAGCACTGCCTGGGTCTGGGCTAGAGAGCAGCAAAAAGCGTGGGGCTGGGAGCAGGGAGGCCCCCCCGGAGCAGCATGGCGGCCACAGCTGGAGAGGCTCGGCAGCTGGAGCGGCCCAGGGGGCCCAAGGAAACCCAGCGAGCGGGCTGTTGAGCATCGGGGTCCGCTGAAGCCTTGGTGCTGCCGGTCGAGCCCCCAGCAGCTCCGGCTGAGAGGGGCCAGAGCACGGCGCTCGGCACACGGGTGCGACCGCAACGGGAAGGGAGGGCAGCTCTCGGCGCTCCCCGCTTTCTGGTCAGTTCCTCGGAGAAGGGACAGAGGAAAACTGCGGGGGTCGCCCCTGATGACTGTGAAAAGTAAGAGGGTTTTTTTCAGAAAGGCTGCAGGGAAAACAAAAACACCCACGCAAAGCACAGACAGGCCCACCTGGCATTGCTGGTAACACATGCCTGTTTGCATTAAGAGTTATTTTCACGTACAAGCCTTTACCCAGAGCTTTGGACGCTGACCCGTCTCTTTAGACCTGCCTTTGTACAAGTTGGCGTATCACCCACGGCGTATTACCTTGGGCCACAGCACTAGCTGGGAGCGCTTGACAAAGACACGAAAACGTATTACTTTCATCTCAAATAGAAACCTGTCACCTCCACGACTCAATCTCACCTACGGCACAGAAGTTAGTCTGACTTTACTTACAAAACCAGGATTTCTGCCAGATGCTATCACAATTAGAAATTCTATTTTTAACATCTCAAGTAGAGCCAATTTATTTTTTGAAGTTAAATCACGGTGAATCTAAATTAACTTCTACTAAATGAGTCAGGAACAAACACTTAATACAGCAATCAAATATTTTCCTCTGTTGTCCTCTTGCAGTCCTCACCTCCAAAAACAACCAACAGCATCAGTACAACACAGACACACACCAGCTTTGTTTATGGGATGCGCCAAGATACACAAAATAAACTTTTTTGCATGGATTTCCCAAGGATAAGCAGATTTTAAAAAAACCAAACAAACAATTACTGTGAACCACGTTGGAAACGCTTCAGATAACCCATGGCCAAGCAAGAAATCTGGATTGAAGAATTACTGACCCCCTCTGAAAGCCGTTTCACTGCGGGGAAAAACACAATCTGAGGGTTACTGGGTCTGAGGAGAAGTGCTAACTCCCAAAGTATCAAGGCCCTGAAAGCAAACCAATAAAATGCAGGTTTTATGAAGCTTCCTTGCAAGAAGCCTCCATCAGTTACAGCCCCCACGGGAAGTGGCAGATGGCCAGCACCAAGGGCCGTGTTTTTGCCATCATGTGCTAATGCCAGCTATTATTTTATACCTCTCTGGGCAACACCACAGCACCCCAGCCCTCCGCTCTGCAGGATGTAAGGCTGAGATTGAGCATACCATCATTTTCAAGCCTCCCTTCGTCTCTCTGCTGGAGCTACACCACAAAACCCGCCCCGCGCCCCTCTCCCCTCCCCATTGCTCTGCCGGGCTCCATCAGCAGGGCTGTGCCTTGCCCGCTGGATGCAGTCTGCTGGCACGTCTGGTGTGAGAGAGGGCGAGTGAAGGAGAAGGTTGCTGTCAGCGGCTGACTTTCCTGGGCTGACCCTTTGATAGCTTTTTTTATGTTTAAATGATGCGATAAAAATCAGCAATGAATTATGCAGCATCACTTGATAAGTCCAGCCCCAACAGTTCTTGAGAATCCCATTTTAAAGTTAAATTGGAGCTTGATCCTTTATCTCAAAGCTTTAACAAAAGCAAGCAAGCCATGTGCTTGCTCCACTGAATCGCCCTCCGGCAGGCTGGGGTGCCCTGTCCCTCCCCAGCCCCAAGCACACGGCAAGCCCGGGAGCTCTCACCGCGATGCCCCCGGCCTTCTGCACAAGAGCAGCGCCTGCAAAACAAAGGTCTTGCCCTTCCCCGGGCTGCAAGCAGGTAACTTGGCAGTCAGTTTTTTCCAGCTGTGCACCCACCAGCTCACCCTCACTGGCAGTACGGAGGGTGCCCACCACCAGTGCCATCATACAGCACCCCTACAAGCCACCACTCAGAGGAGCGCAACCATTTGTCCTCGGCCGCTGCTGGTTTCACTGACTTTTCCAAGACATCTTTGCGGTGTAAGTCAGCAAGTCTTGCATCTGATTTTCATCTCGGCTTAGCAGAGTTTAACCTAGAAAGCGTCCCCGGTCCTACCCCAACGCTGCTCTTCTACTTACTCTGGGAGGGTGACAACCGCCTATCTGATCCCAGGGCGACCGGCCATTCTCTCCTGTGTGATTCATCAGCAAGAAAAATGGCGGTAGCTATTAACGGGACAAGTATTTTTATGGATGAACTATCACAACACTGCTTGCTGTAACATTTCATACCGCAGCCAGCTCCTCTCTGGCCAAATGATGGAAGACCAAATCAGCAAAAGTGAGGTTTTTGTGTTTGTCCATCTGTTTTCCCCACTCTGGGCAGCAATTTTAAAGACTCCAGCCATGAATACTTTAGTGGAGAGGCTGAACAGACACCTTTCTGAAATATTAACCACAGTTCAGGTTTCCAGACCCCTGGGGCTTGCCCTGTGAACACTTTTTGGAGTTGCTGCTGAACATTCAGCAATACAGGTAGGATGGTTGGACCAGGAGGTAAAGCGAGCAATACCAATGCAACAGCAATGCTGCCTTCTGGCTTTATAGAAACACGTACTACAACGTGATAGAGGCCTGAGAGACATCACACACGGATAAACAGTGTCATCCCCAAAAAGCTGGTCTTACTGAAGCTGAGCCACATTTCAGCTTCTGCTCTTGCAGCACTGGGCAAGGCACACGGTGGACCAGCCTTCCTTCACACGTCCTGCTGTACACGCTTTAAAAGGAGACAGAAAATTTAGGGGCAATGCGCATACCCAGAGCGGGGTACAACAGTGAGATGGGGTGCAGGGGGTTAAGTGCAAGATCCCCATGTTCCCAGCATCCAGCAACACAGCACTGGAGATGATGAGCTCAAATATAATCTTCTGACAGCTGAGCAGATCGCCACTGCAGGACTGCTTTCCATTCAAGAATCTGGATAAAAGGACACCAAATAGCATGAATCCAAACGTGCAGAACAGGAACAACCGCCCTGGCCCCACTGCAGAGCTACAGCCTTAATGGAGCCACTACAGAGGGGAAAACCAGCAACATGTACCTCTAACAAAAGCCTTTATAAAGCGCTAGAAGGCTGTGTGCTGCGAGCTGCGTCAGCCTGCTCCACTCTGGGTCTTGACTTCCTGTGCCTTGCCCGTGACGTAACCGAAATGGACAATTTAATTAATTAAATTTAAATGCATTAAGCAATCCAGCAGGAAGGCAGGGCTGCCTATTTCAGTTCTTCTGAAGTACCAATTATTGCAGCAGGGGGAAAGAAAACAGCTATCATCATAGCCCCGGTGACATTAAAAATAAAATGCAGGGGAAAAATAAGTGCAAGCAATAGCAAAGCACAATGTGCAATGGTGGCCCAGTAAAAAATGGGAACAAGAACAGCCACCATGGAGAAAAACAGGCAGGGACGAGAGCGAAGCAGGCAAGCCAGCCCGCTCCCTGCCGCCACTCCAGGGCAGTCCCCAACGAGCGGTGGCGAGAGGCACGCTATACCCACCCACGAACTGTGCCGGACAGCCAAGTCACAAAGCCCCCAAATGAGCCAGTCTCTTCTTAATTTGAAGACAAATTGCTTTGGGGTAACCAGGAACAGAACCTGGCCTGGGGAAGGGATCGGTCTCCTCGTTAAGAAAATCCGTCTCTATGCCAACAGCATTTTTACGGAGGAGGATACCCCTGGAAATGCCAGGGTACGAGAGCGCCTGCATCCCAGTTGGAGTACCCAAGCACCACCACCAAGCCTTCTGTCTGGCCTGGTGACAGACACGAAAATAAAACACATCCTCGTCAACTGATGCTCGCACGTAGGAGGAAATTCTCTGTCCCTGCAGGAAACAGCCTTCAAATTAAAGCCAATGCCTTGTACAGGCTATTTGTTCCTGTATCTAAGGCACCCTCCGGTGCCTCCGCAGGCATGGGGACAGACCAGCAGCCCCGCATGTCTAGCCAAGCACAGCCAGCCTGAAGCCAGCTGAAACCCAACAGAAACCTGGAAGATTGTCTCCAAAGGAGAAAGTCTCTTCTTGAGCACATTAGTACAATTCCTTTGAGCTCCCAACAAATAAAAGCTGACTTCCTCCCAACAAATAAAACAAACAAAAGAAACAATAAAACATGCCTCCAGAAGGATGTTTGGTTGAAAGCCAGCGCCTGGATTTGTCCACAGCATGTTGTGCAACCAGCCCACGTGCTCCAGGTTTGTCCCTTCCCTCCCCCAAACCTGCCTGCCCCAAAGCTCGGGGCCAAGCGAGGGCCACCCCAATTCCATGGGCTGATGCACGGTTTGAGCCAGCGACAGGTTGCAGCATCCAGATCCAAGGCAGGCCTGATTCTGCAATGATGGTGAGCTATATCCATCCTCAACCGAGCGGGAAGAAGCACCAGGGGACAGCAAAAGAGATCTCCCACGGAGAGCATCTTCCAGTGGGACCCTTTCTGCAGCAGTACTCCAAGGCCAACGCAATGCTGCTCTCTCCTGCTGAACCTCCCAAGTTTCAGCAGGGCCACAGTAAGGCAGAAGGCTGTACTGCTTTTATTAAACTTGGAACTTTCCTGCCATGCCCAGAGAACTAGACACACAGCATCTGTTATTAGAACATCTATCTTCTGGTATGAGGTGTGTCATACATATACCCCCAAGAGCCACAGGCAAGAGATGCAGGCATGGGGTTGGAATAGCTTGCTGATATTTTACTTTTGCAAATAAAACCAGAGAAAGGATTGCAGGTGCGGGATGTCAAGCAGGTAGCTGAAAGGACTGATTTGGATAGACAGCTATAGGTTCCTGCAACTGCAGGAGAGAGGTTAAGACAGAAAAATGTTCCCATAAAATATCAGTTTATCACAGCCACCTCCACTGGTCCTCCCCCATCTTTTCACAAGAATAATAATAAATGGTTTCTCCATTATTTCCCTATTTCCCATCGTGCACAGAGCAAGCACCACTGCCAAGATCAAAAAGTTCTTGCAACAGATCGCAAGCCTGATTCCTCTCCCGTGTCCTGCAGACTTCTGACAGAACCTGCAGAGCCATTATCAGTGCCAGCTCCCATCAATGAGCCTTTCATGTGCTAAAGCCTCGTATTGACACTCACTTATTTATAGCAACTGCACTGCACCATTCATTTAAACACATCAGCATTTGTGAATAAAAGATAAAGTGGACTTTGAAGCACAGGCCTCAGAACACACCAGCCAGAAACAGGAGACGAAGCTCTCTAATGGTGAAGCTGTAATCCGTTATTGTGCCTCGGTTCCCTTCGACCTCACCTGTACCTGCAGAAGACGCACCTCCGTTCTCCAAGCCTCCCTCTTTCCAGGCAATCTGAACAGCACTGAAAGGCTGCAAGGAGTCCAGTATTTCTTGGCTTCCGCCAGCTCACCTTTAAATGACAACCACTCCTAACTACTTCTTTTGATTTAGTACATTCCAGGCACAAAACACCTGCTACAGATCTTTGCCATCATGTTGAGTGTCGGCTGTCAACGTTTCCATCATCATCATCATCACCATTCTATTTAGTCATCACCCCTCATTGAGACTTACTAGCAGAAAAAGAACAGAACTATTCACAGCTCTACTCCAAAGAGCAAATCAGCTGAAGGGAGAGAAGGAAAAGGGGTCTATCCCTGCCAGCTTCAGCAAACAACTCAGTTACAAGAGTGCAAGCGCAAGCCAAAAAACACTGAGAAAATCCAGGGACAATATGAAAGACTTAGCGACCATGGTGTGAAGTGCCTGTGCTTTTCATTTCAGGTCATGCATTGGTGAGGTCAATTTTTAACTATGCGAAAACCAACGATGGAACTCCAAGCCTGGACCTCCAAGTGGCAGAAGGGCAAGATCGATGCCGAAGAAACTGGGATGCAGATGAGAGCATCCAGGATTGCGGCCTTTTCGAACCCCTCTGCAAACACGTGAGCCCACTCAGGACCAAAACAGCCCACTTCAGGGCCCATCTCATGCCAGCCTAAGGCAGCTGAACCAGGGTTAATTTGGATTTAAGTGAGTGTAAAGAAGAAAATCAAGCCTCCAGGAATCAGCACTGACATTCATGTGGCTTTACGACACAATTCACAATATTTTATATTCTTATAGTTTCATCTATGAAACTGGGTTTCCAGTTATAAAACATTTGGGTCTTTGTCATTCTTGAAGTGAGTAATAAGAAAACAACCAAAAATTCAATGTGATCCAAGTGCATCCAAAAAGCTCAAGATACAAAAGAAGTTGCTGCTCCCTCATTCTGGTGATTTTAATGTTTCAGTCAAACATGTTGCACAGGGAGAAGCTGCCACGTGCGAGCTCAGGTCATGGTTGCTGCTATGTGGAGCATCACACGCACATTATTAGTCATGCAAATCATGATGCAATTTGAGCTTAAATCCTCACAGAACTCAAATCTCTTTGAGAATAGTCCAAGAGCTCAATTAGATAAGAGGCTGAATTTCAACTTGGCTGAGCCCATTAAAGGATGATCATCAGGCACCTCCAACATGCTCCTGCAGTCCCAGCACTGGGTAGATCTTAACTCGCGCGACTCTGGCAGGAACACTCCCATACAGCTCTCCGTGCTGCAGTTAACACTCCAGCATCCAGATGTGCCTCAGCAGGTATTTATGACCCACTATTATCACGTACACCTTATTTAAGCCATATTTTTCTGGACAACTTCTGGATCATGACCAAAGGGAAGCATATTCTACAGCAAAGAAACTTGAGCATTTTTTTTTTAAATCTTTATCTTGTTACTTTGCTTCTGAAAAAAAATTAGAAGCACAAGCAGGCAAAAAAAGTAGAGGCAATGTGTGTGTGAACCATGGGAGATGTCTGTCTTCTCCAGGTACACAGACCCCAGCCTTACACGCTGCCCGGCTGTATCACCAAATCTGGGCAAACTGATGCAACTTACAAGGAACAGCTGATTAGGATAAATCTTTGCACATAAATCAGCGTAATGGCAATGTTTATAACCACTGCTTTTGATCAGTCTGGTTTACTCCATACCAGGAGCTCAGCACCGCCAGCTGCCCGCCTTTAATTACGTCAAGAGCCCACATGGGCCAGGGAAGTGCTTCCTTCCCCATCTCCTCCTAACCACTTTAAGACCATCATATTCTTTTCTGTCACTGGTACCTGGATGCCCGACTTGGGCAGGATGCCCATCTTGATAGGAGGATGCCCGACTCACTTTCACAAACAGCAAAATCCTGCATTTAGTTGGTCAACTATAAGGAGGAAAACTTTTTTTTTCCCCTGCAGCACCACAATATGTGATACAATGCTATGCTTTAAAGAGAATAAAGACTTCACTGGAAGCAGCATGTTACCTAGATCATCTTTTTGAGCACAGAGACCACAGGTAAACACACCCTTTCCATGGGGAGAGCTTTCTACAGCAGTAGAGTAGGTTTGAGATAACCTGCTTTACTCTGCGCTGAGATGAACGGCGCTCTGGCAGCCAGCACGAGGGGCAGCAACACGATGCGGCAGCTCTGATGGTCTTACCTGGCACAGAAATATACAAATCTCCTGTTTAAACATCTTCCGAACCCTCTCTCCCACAAGTGATTTAACAGCCTGAGGGAAACAACGTAGTTTGCTCAACAGTAAGTGCACAATTTTGTGCTAATGCACAATTCTGGGTCCGCAGAAGTACCACACTCCTGTGGCCAGGCACAGCAGGCAACCGCTGCTGAAATCAATATTGCTTATCAATGAAGGGGAAAATACACCCAAGCCTTTGAAGACTTCTAAGCTCATTGTAACGAAGCTTCCCGCTCTAATCTAGCCTGTGCACACAACAAAACCAGCCAGGCTTCTGTTTGCAATTCCTGCATTTTAAATAATTCACAAAGAAATCAAGAGAGCTTATCGCGGTGCACCGGGAATCGCAGCGGATGTGGTTGCACTGCAGTGCTCCTCCCTGTAACGCCTGTTGCTCCTGGTTCTGCAGAACAACCCTATCCCTCATCCCATAAACATCCCAGGAACAGCCCAGGGAAAAGGACCACTCTGGTACCGGGAGGACATGCGAACCCCCTGCTCTGGACGCTCTCTGCAGACTTCTCCCACCGTTTGGGGAAACACTGAGATTTTCCACAGCGGACTACTCTAGTAAAAGAGCAGCGCTGGACAAAAAGCGAAACCTTCATCAGCCAAAGCAGAGGCAGAAGCAGACCTTGGTGCACCGAGCCGGGCTTCGCAGGGTTCGGCATCCCCCTGGGAGCACAAAGCCTGCAGAGAGCTCCTCGGCGGAGGGGGCTGCAGACCCCGAGCGGTGGGCTCTGCCGCAGCACCTCTGTGCCAAGCGGGGTGCAGCCACAGGTAGCCCGGGGCTGGCCTCCCACGGGCCACCACGGATGCAGCAGAGAGTCCTGATCACTGCCGGCAGCTCTGCTCCATCCTCAGGCCAGCCCAGGCAAGCAGGGGTGCCCAAGGAGAAGACACGCCTTGGAATAACAGAAAGCACACAATGTCGGTGGATGAGTACACGTGCGGGTACGCGTGCGGGAATGGGGGGGAAGGCTAGGAAACCCCCCCAGGGAGACACAGCCTGACACCACAGTTAGAATTCATCTTCAGTGCAATGTTTTCCCTTGTTCCCTTACGCTTCAGCATTTCCACTCAAACATGTCCAGCCAAGCTGTTGTTACTGGCCACAGCACTGCTGCCCCAGGGCTGAATTAGTGCTTCTTCTACAGCCAGCTCCGCTCTTGCCTTAAGGGCTGCCAGAGAGGGAGTGGAAGAAGGCTCCTTCCAGCAGCCACCCTCCCGGCATGGACGTGCAATACTTGTATAATGCACTTTGAAGTTCCCAGCCTCCGGGCGTGAAGCAGCAACCAACATACACTTGATCTCGCTCTGTAAACTCCCAGTCAACAGATAGTACTTCTCAGCACTGGCGTCTTCCCTAGTGGGTTTGTAAACATCAGAACTGCTTCACACTCCTCAAAGAACGGCTTTTTTGGAGGTGAGGAGGTAGCAACCCTCTCCCTGGGTCAGATGCCTGTACAGCCAGTGGTCCAGCATCCCACCGAGGCAGGGGCTGCTGGAAGCGGTAGGACGCCTGGCACACGTCTGCTGCAGCTTCATCTCTTGCACCTTTATGTTTTGCTTTCCCATGACATGCGCTTACTGCCAGCAGCTATTTTTCTACTTCCAGTTTTACTTTTAAAAACAGGAAAACGTCAGCCTGCTTTCCTGATAAAAATTGGGAAGTCCGAGAAGCAACTTAGTCTAAAGGATCTGTTTTTTAAGTGATGAAGAGCTGGGGGAAATTGTTCCCACCAGAGCAGTTCAACTGGCTTGGAAGCAACTCTCTGGTTCCTTTTCCCCCAGAAACCTCCCCAAGTGAATACGTTCATCAGCCACGGGGCAGGAGCCCGGCCAAAAATACAGAGCTACCTGTGCAGGGGTTCACCTACCCACCGCCTCTCCCCTGGGCCCCCAGTGCTCCCAGTCCTCAGCCCACCTGGAGAATGGAGTGCAGCCAACAGGCATCGCTGCTCAGCACTGGGCTACAGCCCAGAACCCCTGAAGGACCAGAAACAACTCATTTCTCCCCATACTGCTGCTGCAGCTGCCTTCAACTTACAGCCAGCACCGTGTCCCTAACGCCCCTCATGCACTTCTGGGACCGCGGAGGACGAAGAGCGGAGGGTGCAATGGGAGGGCTCCTGGCGCAGACCTGAGCGGCTGGGTGGGACAGGCCAGCATCCCGCGCACGAGGCACGAGCCAGCCCGCTGCAGAGCCTCCCCCCGCCAGGCCGTTGGGGGGGGGGGGGGCCGCGACCCCCCAGAGAACGCTGCTAACACTCTACAGCCCATTTGTGTAAATCTAGTACATTTTCCCCTCCCCTGAGAGCCACAGTACTTCTCGGCCCCAGCCTTTTAATCTGATGCTCGCATTTAAGCGTTCTGCTAATTAAACAATCCATTGCAAAGCTGCTGTTGCGATGCCTGCCTCTCCCGCGCGCCCCTCTTGCCGAGCAGGGCAGCACTATGGGGCGATACCAGTAGCCTGCCGGTGCTAATAGCTTTGGGAATAAGAAAGCGTCAGCCCCAGAGAGCACCAAACCCCCACAGCTTGGGGATCGTGTTACACTTCAACTTGTCATCCATCAAAACCCAGAAACTGATCTCACCCAGTGGAAGAAAAATCGATAGCTTTCTCTTTCAGCATGAGGGGATGTATTTTGTCTCCTCTCCCAGGGTCTTAATCAAGGGACATGATCCCAGATAACGTATCGGTGATGGTTTTGCAGCAGCTAGGGACATCTGGCACATCACAGTGAGTTTTCGCCATAGGCCACTTCTCTGGGTCAAAATTCGTGCCTGCTAAGAAGCTGAGGTTCAACCAAAGCATTAGATGGACCAATGCAGGTCAAACCACGCGGGCCACTGCCAGAAGGACAACACCATGTACTCCAGGAGCTGAGCTGGAGACAGCACCAGTGAAAATTTGGGTTCTGACTGAAGGGTAGCCCAGCAGCATGCCTCTGCCAGCAGGTCACACCGCCTTGCGTGAATGTAGCCATATGCCCGCAATATCTGTGAGATGAGGAGCAGGAGCACTACAGCACCCAGGAGTGCCGGGAGGGGAGGCTGGAGATGCAGAGCACTCCTTGGCAGGAAGAAAGCACTCGTAACCTATCACTGAACACCCTGACGAGGCTAATTGCTACATTAGACATCTGAACAAACAACACTAATCACCACATTAAACAACTGCAATTAATGCTGCGCTGACGAGCAGAGTGCCACGCTGCACTCAACGCCTCCGTCTTCGGTGCTCTGCACAACCGCCCCTACACCAGGTCAGCCGCAGGGTCTGAACCTGGTCCCACCAGCTCCGGAGGTTCCTACCAACCAAACCCATCACGGGGCCGTTTCCTCTGACTGTCCGTGAACAGAGCAGCAGCATGCAGCATCAATGACTTGCTTTCCTTCTTTTGGCATGTCCTTTGCAGAATGCACCTGCAAAGTGGGCAGAGATGTCTTGCTGAGTAGCATTTTACTCTTAAAACCTCTTGCATTTTGCTCCCCTCTTCCCGAGCAGACAGGGAATACTCTTGGGAAGGGAAAGGTGTTTTAACACTGTGGTAGTTTCTGAGCTCCTGGAGGAAGTGCAGTGACAAGGGACAGACAGGGACACGACAGCACTTTTGGTCCTGACACTGCACGCAGAGCCGGGATCCCGTTCCCATGCTACGTGGTGCCCGAGGCAGCTCACCGACAGCTCCATAACTGTGCCGGGACCAGCCAAAATGGCTGAGCCTCCCATCAACCAGGGGACACCAGGGAGAGCTGGGCTGTGTTTAGAGCCTCTGGCTCGGCAATGAGTTTCATTTCATTTATTTACAAAAACAGCATTTTTGTGGCAAGCCCAGGTTAAAAGTATAAATAAACCATTTTATGTCGTGCTGGATTTTCACACGATGAATCAATAGGGTTTTGATTTAGTAATAATGAGAAGAGAGCCCTGTTTATTACCTGTCAGAAGGGCAACAAAAAGCATCGAAGGGTCTTACTCACCCTCAGCACTTCCAAGCAGCCACTCCGCATTGGCAGTGCCCCTGGCGCAGGGAGCAGCCTGCGGTACCCCTCATGGCTGGGAAAACATCCCAAACCAGGCAAGCAAACACACGGCTCGCTCTTACACTTTCCCCCCTTTAACTTTTCCCCATAGCCTCGCTAGTTTGAGGTCTCTGGCCCTCTTCCATCATGGTTTCCACGTGCTCAGATGGAGGGAGGTCGCATTAAAAGCAGCATCTACCACTGAAGCATCTTTGCTCCGCACACAGGACCCACAGCCAGGGATGGTGGGGGACAACCCAGCCACCCCCCCGCAGCAAGGTGCCCAAATCCCACAGCCTGGGCACACTGCCCTCTCCCTGCACCTCCCCTACCACCCTCCACAGCATCTCCAAAACCCCACATCCAAGACTGAAGACCATGCTGCCAACTAGCAAGGGGCCAGGGACACAGGGCAGCTAGACAGCGGAGCTGCTATCTTCTGTTTTTTTCTTCCCCCAAAATCCATCCTAAGTTGACCAATGCTGAACCCAACACAGAAACAAGGCAGCAGCTTTGCAGGAATGGATTATGGGGACCACGGAGTGCTGTTAGGACAAGGAATCACTCAACCCTCTGCCTCTGAGGACCTGTGTCCACCCTTGCGCTGCTACTGCTGGATAGAAGCAGGAACACGGGAGAAGCAAAAGAATCCCTGCGTCGGAGAAGGTCTCGCTGCTAATTAGACTTGAAGCACAGCTCTGTCTCGCTGTGGCCCTGGCAGACGTCACGCAGCGTGATGTGGGCGCAGGGGAGCCTGGGCTGAGGGAGGCACCATCTCATTAGCACAGGCTGAGTCCGAGCCCTGCTGCATCCTCCTCCCCAGGTGGCAGCCATCGGTTCCCACTGGATCCTTGTCACTGGGATGGGAAAACACGGAAGGACGTACTTGTTTGCTAATTTGCTCATCCGTATGTTTCCAGGAGAGGAAGACAAGAGTCGCCCCAAGCCTGCAATGGCACCAAGGCCCTGCTTGGGGCTGTCCCCTCCGCACCCAAGGGAGCAGGAGCCCGTGAGAGAAGAACCCCCCCCCAGACCTCTCCACAACATCCAGAGTGATTTGCAAATCAAGTCTGCTCACGTAGTTGTCATCAGGTACATGGGACTTCCAGTTAATTAGTTTCTAATGTTATTAATTACCTGTCTTGCAAGCATTTTACATCAGACGCGCAATGTTTAATTTCATACACAAGAACCCAGAGCGCTCAACTTCCAATATTAATCGGGAGGACTCTTTTTAATGCCATTCTCATTTTCACAGCACAATACTAGTCCTTACACAAGAAAAGCTCTGCTACATCCCATCATCTGGCACTCAGTTATCATCAAGAAGCACAAGAACCACAAGCTGTTGCTTAATTAAGTCCCTATAGCACAGGGGTCTATGGGGGGGTTGTTTTGTTTTTCGTTACGAAAGAGACCCCCTGGGTGCTTGGCAGCATTCCTGCAGTGCCCTGAGCCTCTCTGCAGAGCGCAGCCCTCAGGACTTACCAGGCAGCTTTTTTATTTTCCTCAGATGTTTGGATTGGGGTTTGCTCTCGCTGCCTGCCCCTGAAGGGGCTTGCTCCACAGTTTATTTTGGGAGGCTGAATATTGCATTTGGAGCGTGTTTCACAAAATGCTTATACTCCCCTTTGTCACGGAGCTGTGTGCTGCTTCCTTCATCAGTGGCTCACCCCAAGCCTGAGCAGAGGCAGGGAAGAAAGGAAAGGTGTGGGAAAACAACATGGTTTAGCACTGTCTGTAAAATACAAGGGAGCATCTCTCCACGGGTGCATTCGCACAGAGAAAATGCCCAGCCTCATCTGCACATGGTGATAATGACCACGGCCATTAATGCACTGAGTCACAGCCGCCGCTCTCAGCGTGGTGACAGACCAGCTGTGTTCCTTGCAGAGAGCAGTCCCGCGGACCAAAGGAGCCACGGCTCAGCCCGCATCGCAAGCTGGTACAGCCGAGCAGCCCACCCTCCACTCGGGGTGGACCAGCAGCACCCGGGGGGTCCCAGCCCTCGCTGCACTGCACCCGCACTCCCCTGAAGCGAAAGCACCCGGTGGTGCCACTGTGCTAGACACTAACTTTAGGCCAGCTGGGTGTTATCTTTGCTAACTTGCACGGAAAACCCCCACGATACTCCAGCCAAGGGCTCTCAGCTGCTTAAAACAGCTCTACAACTGGGTGAAGTAGGAGAGAGTATTGGCACAACTCCGATGATGAGGTGCTGTAGCAACTGTGTTTCTACGGCAACGCAGTATTACAAAGCTATGTGGATGTTCATTAGGGTTTTCTAATTCTCCTAAACCTGTTCAGTCCGTAATTCCCATTTGTTCCAAGATCCCCTGTGCGATCCGTGCCACCCCCCGCAAACTGCGCGGCAGACCCCTGCTTTGAAAGAGCTCTGCTTGCCTGTCCCACCACAGAGGAGACCTTCGCACCAGGTGTGCCGGGGCCGTGATGTCCGCAGATGGACGTGCAAGATTGCGCTCTGTATCTCGGCTAAGGGAGTCAAGAAAACAGCGGCATTCTGCAATGCTCTGCGAGGCTCCCATCGTGGCACGTGGAACAATTTAAGCCTTAAAATAGACTGAGAACAAAAGGCTAAGACCATTAACACACACACACACAAAAGACAGTAAAAAGGTTCACAAGCATAAATCAAGAGAACAGAAGAAAAACGCTGGCTGAATCAACACCACTGCATTTAGACAATTACCAGACAACAGAGCACAGCCATCTGCTACAACATCGTCCCCTTGAAGCAAGAGGGCAAACGCAGCACTGGTTATGCAAGAAAAGTCTTTTGTTTCAAGAAAAATGCATGCACTGTCAACAAAGTACTTCCCCTTACACCACTGTCACCCCCAGAGGCATGATCTCCTGAACACTGGATTCCTTACAGACCCCAGACCTCTGCGAGGAGGAGGTCCTTCCCCATCACAACCAGGAAAGGGGAAGGGGCTGCACACACTGATTTCACCAAAAGAGCAACTAAAAATGAAGTCCCCATTCTCCAGGGTACAGAGTTGCTTCTCCAACCCCTCTTCTACCACCTTTCCCCTTGCAAAGAGAGCAGACTGAAAGAGCAGCCTCAGGGTCCATTCACAGGCATCCTGCTCAGTCCTCAGCACCTTGGGTGATGGCAGCAACAAGGTCAGCCAGGAGTGACTACAGCCCTGAAATCGCAACCTGCTTTTATAAAATAGTAAGGAAAAAAAAATTATCCTTTTTCCCCTTTGCAGCATGTAAGGTTATGGTAGAACTCAATGCTGCATGCAGAGGGGAGGCAGGAAAGTCAGCAAGTCTGCAGGGAGGACCTGCCACCTGCAGACATCACCAGGATCTCTGGGCTTGCCACAAAATCCAATATTCTTTGGAATAAAGAACGTGGTTTCAGACCTTGCACGTAATTTATCCTCCTCGGTTTAGGTTATGGTCTATCTGCACTTCCCTGTGAAACACTGTGGATCTGATCCCGTGTAGCAATTCTGCTCTTTACTGCTGGGCAAGCATGGGGACAGCCCCATCTACACCTTGAAAATGAATATAAAACAACTGAAAGATTCAGACATTAAACTATACACTACTTCAGAAAAAACACAACGTTATGCTGGGAACTCCACAGGCAGGAATCAAGACCACTTTGCTGGCTTATTTAGGGTATACAGCACTTCATTCCTAGCGCTCCCTGTTTGCAGTAAGACCCATGGCCGTATCAGCAGCACCATCTGCAACTCCATCTGAGCTTGTAAGCTAAGCCACACTGGGCACGGGGCTTTCGGCTAGAGAAGCTATTCTCCGCTTCCCCTGTCGTCAATGCAAACGACAACAAATTGTGGCTATGTATTACATCCCAGAAATGGCCCCACTGCAGTAGCAGAGGTTACTTAAAGTTACATCTAATGTAACATGCACTTAAATATGCATGTACAAAAAAAAAAAAAAAATCAATGTGGCACTTTAGGCACAAGTATTACTAAGTCTAGATGTCTGTTACCAATTTAAGGTATTAGTTTAAGAACAGCTACAAAAATGACCTCTGCAAACAAACTGTCCATCGCTAATAATCTTGCCCAAAGTGACGAATTTACATCGTACTATAATTACGTTTCCAAAGTTAGAGGAATCACCATGTGAAGCAAGAGCTCACGAGATGCCATGGAAATGTGTCACCACAGGAACACATTTCTGCTGCAGCAGAGAATGATGGAAAGATGTTTGCTTATTTTTAGCCTCTAGAGGTCACAGCCTCACAGTTAAATCCCTGAAGTCAGACAAGCAGTCTCTATTTTTGCTCCAATACATCATTTATAAGATATTGCAACCTTTTAAACAGCCCAATTTAAGGTCTCAATTTGGGGGACATCAAAAGAAACTTCGTCTGGCCTTTATAGCTCCGTATAACTCACGGGGCTGAGCGCAGGAAGGGTGTTTGCAGTAATGCTTCGGCTTCTGCAAGTTGCACGGGTCCCATTTGTGACCCGTGGTGCTGAGATGACAGAAGTGGGTAGAACTGCTGAAGCATGAAATTGGTTTAAAATGATGAAGTGAAGATCTGTTTTTCTTCAAGATCAAACCACATCTGAGAACACCGACAGCAGTCTATTTAATTCCCCTGAAATCTGATCCATACCATTGTTTTTTCATCCCCTTATTTTCCTGTTCAGAAGCCAACACTGACCTATGCTATACTATTACCTGTGAGTTTTTCACTTGACCAAATGTCACCAGGCAGTTTGGCAATAAGTTCTGAAATGGAGAGGAAGAAATGCCTCCCTCCCGATTCCTCCGGATTGCGAGAGACGAAGCACAGTGACCTACGGCTGTGCCACTCTGGAGATGCTCCCCAAGCCTCTGGAACACAGGGCCACTCGGCAGCAGCAGAGCCGACCGAGCCGAGCAGCGTTTCTGGCAGTGACGGACACCTCAATCCAGACACACCTGACTGCGTGTTTGGCCCAAGCGTGACAACCACTCGGAGCCATTTTAACAGTGCACGAAATGGCCAAAGGCTGCATGTCCTCCTGGGGAGTGAGGAGGAAGAGGAGGATGTTCAGATGATGATGGATGCTGGGCTCCGCTGGCACCAGATGCTTTACTCAGTACCAGACACACGGTGCCACCCCATCTAGACTTTGCATTATCAGAACATACAACATAGAAGCATGCTCCAAGACCTTAAAAGGACTTTCTTCCAGGGACAAACAAGCCCTCTCTTTTCACACTGTTCCTTGTTTATAAATAGTTCAAACTCATTAATAACTTAAAAGCAGGTGACACTGGTGTGGTTCAATTACAGCTGCAGCATTTAGTGTATTACCACTCTTTAGCATGCCTCCGCCATGTACTATCTTGTAACTGGATAACAGGCATCCCCATAGGGAACTAACTTGACTTCTAAGCAAGCAGACTGGTTTTTGTCTAAACCAGAAGTTTTAACACGAAAGCACTGCTGCAGGTTCTCTTTCTGGACACAGAAAAGCTGTGTCAAAAAAGCAGAAGCCCAGCCCAGCCCAAAGCTGAATGTACAAAATAAGGTCCCTATTCTGCAAATAATGCCGGTTAGGCAGTCAACCTATTCTCCCTCCCTTCTCCCTCAGTGATGGCCTGCCCCCATTGAAAGCCACCAATAGAAAAGCCAGACTTCAGATAACACATTAAAGGACCTGTCTGACCACTTGCACCCATGTCCTGCTATATCCAAATTTCTCTGGGGCCTTGGAATAAATGTTAGAAACTCAAGTCATAAGAGAGCGCAGCAGCAGCACCTGCGTAAACTTCAACAAGGCACCATCATTTAACAACTATCTTTCCTGAAATCCTTTCCCCTGTCCTCATTCCTACAGTAGGCAGAGCTCATTCAGGCAAGACAGTCCTAAGGAACCCAGACAACTCCAACTCCTGGGAACAACAGCCAAGAAAACATCCTGAAGGAATAAAAATCAGTCCCCTCCCGCCCCCTCCAAACATTACCTTTTATTGTTTGGCTGTTAAAAAAAGACAACACAACACCAAACGCGCAGGCATCTGCCAAGCACTTCTGCTTCACTTCAAAATTCACTGCTGAGAACGAGCCGTTCACTCCTTCCTCCCGTATAAAATGCCATGCGGTCCCCATCCATCCCTCCGGGCAGCACAGCCTTCCCTCCGCCCCCGGGCTCTCCGAGGAGGCACCCACACCAGCACCCACCTCCGGGCATCTTTCACAAACCCTGGCTCTACCTTCCCCTGGAAAACTGGATCTGGAGCAAGAAGAGGTATTACTTGTAATTAGCTGATAACCATGCTCTTGCCACAATGTGGCCAGAGGCCAAAAAAGAAAATAAAATAGCAGCATACCCCAGCCTATATCACCCCACAGAAACCACAGAGGCAATAGCTTCAATTGGGTAAAATATTAATACCAGAGGACAGATTCTGGATCCTTTAAGGCAGCCGAATTTGAAGCCTGGCAAAGCACAAACAGCGTCCTCTTAACAACATACCTGCACTTGAAACTGCTTTAATGAAAGGTGTGTAAATGTAGATAAACCAAAGCTGACAGGTTTGCCTCCAGTTGCGACAGACCAGATTTCCAAAATTTAGCTCAGCATTTCTAAATGCAGACAAAGGTGTATTACCTACTGAAATCAGCTGCAGTTTGATATAGGATTTGATTAGGTACTCATGGCAACTGCTCCAGAAGTCAATGTACGTATTCCCACATTGAAGACAGGACCCTGCTCCTCCTGGGTTGCAGAGCCTGGGGTTGGGTCTTCTGCTGCTCATTTTTATTACTACAAGGCTGGTAAGAAAGGACTGGAGGAGGAATATGTATCCTTCTGGAGGAGGAATATGGTTCCTCCTAACGAACCCAAGGAGGAATATGTATCACCACCACTGCCAATTCCCTCTTTTTTCCCAGCTCCCAGACAATTTCTCAACTTCAAACAAACAAATCCAAACTAGAAAATATTCTCTCTGTATCTGTTAGCTAAGATGACAAAGGTAATTAAAGCAATTGGATCTCCAGTACAAAAGGAACAGAACGTACCCTGCCTCCATCGTCTCTATAACCATGGAGATGCAAAACATCTCCATCACATTAACATGGAGATGCTAAACAGCACTGGTCCCTGCATCTGCTGCCAAGGAACACCGCTCTGAAACAGAACCTTTAACAACTCTCCTTTGCACCTGAGCATCCAGCCAGTTTTTCCCCCAGCTTGCAGTCCCCCCATCCAGTCTGTATCTCCCAGTTTGGCTACAAGAAGACTACAGCCCAGCTGGTATCAAGGTGGTCCAAATCCCCACCAAGAGCCCAGACTGCAACTAGGAGTCTTCCTAGTATTAGAGCAAGCTTCATCCACCTCCTCCTCTTCAGCCTCTGCCTGATACTGGCATCCCCTTGTTGGCCCAACTTCTGTTCCTGACCCATCAGCTCTCAGCAAACATTTATAAAGCCATAAATGCCAGCATAATCCATAGTAAAGACTGAAGATACCTACACCTAGACAAGATATTCACATTTATGCAGTTTGAGCTGGCCTAAAAATATATCCATCTATTTCCCCCGCCTTGAGCCACTGTCTAATTAAAAAGCAGTACCCCCACCTCAGAGTCATAAAAGGGGTACAGCAAAGCTGCACATTGTTTGCTTAAATTCATTTGAAAGACTGCATTCAGCTGGGCTGGGGGGGGGGTTCTTTGGGGGTTGGTGGTGGGGTTTTTCTTGATGTTTTTAAGAAAATATACACTAAAACCTCTATTAATAGCCACATACTGTAATTACCAATAGCTATGAAGTGTTTGGGGTTTTTTTTTAAAATTATGTACCTTGATACAACTAACCTTTAAAAACATGAATCATCTACCTGCTATCATTTTGAGCCCAATCGCTGTTATTTTTGAACACTTAAGTGAATCAGTGTTCATACATGTACTTAAGAAGGTGAAAGCTGGAAGAACTGCATCAGGACAGACTTTTGGGAACACTGTAACTGCAGATTCATCAAATTGTGCCTCAAAACCAAAACATCACTCTGCTAAAAATTCCTCAATTGTACGCCTCTGTTCGTTTGGAAAGATGACGCCATTGTTAGGAAAAAGCGCTAATTAGGATTCCTGTGCTAGTTTCAGGCTGAGTTTCTCTTCAAAATCTGCCTCTAGCAAATGCTGAATCCATTGCTTTTGTTTAACTAAAACAGGCTTATCATTTTTTTTTCCTTTGGTATATTTTACAGCTCAGATTTGAGTAAGGATTTCAGTTTAGAAATGAAAGAGCTCTTGCCAAGAATACATTCCTGTAACATTGCAATTTGATGGTTTGTTTTACTATTTTTCCCCCACTTGGATGTTTATTTGCAAATGATTAACCATGCTATATATGCACACAGTGCAAGTTAGTGGTTTTCACCTATTCTTTGTCTGCAAGGGCTTAGCTACCACGAGCCAACCTGCATATTTAATGTATTTTAAACCAGTTGTATTTGCTGCATTATTGCTGCGGAGTTTTGGACTACATCCAAGCGTACTAAGTTTAGCTACAAAACTGGCTCTTTTAAAATAAATTCCTTGTTAAGAAGCTGACTGCGGAGCCTCTGGCTGCTGCTTGGCACTGCAACGCAATAAGCTGGGTGCTGCCAGCGCTAGCAGAAGGCAGCAACCCACGGGCACCCGTGGCATGTCCCCCAGTGGGTGGCACGGGGCATCCCAGACAGTGCATCCGAAGGGAAAAGCCCCGCCACCCGTTCCCCGCCTGTGCTGCTGGATGAAGCAACCAGCATGGATCTCACCACTGCCCGCACGGCTCTGACACAGTGATGTACTGCTGGGCATCCCGAGTGAACCAAAACCCACCTCCCCTGCGGCTGGAAAGCCATTTTAGTCACATAACAAATGGTAAAGGGCAGGAAAAGCTCCCTGCAGGTACTCCCGTGTCCCTCCCCGCGCACCTGCACGCTTGCTGGAACAAGTGCCCACGGAGGACAGCATGGGAGGACGGCACCTTGGCACACCGGCAGAGAGCCTTCTCCTCCTCCTCCTCCTCCTCGCAGCTGTCAGTTGAGGTGAACAACACACAAGCAGCCCGTCAGGGCTGGGATGCTGGGGGCCATCCCTCTGGAGCATCCCCAGCGTTTAGTGGAAGCAAAGAGCACACAGGTCAGTGAAGGGACATCTTGGAACTCCAGCGGACCCTTGTTTTCCGAAAAGCCATAAGCCAGTCCTAGCCAAAGGAGAAGTGTGAACAGACCTGACGCTCCTCTTTGGTAGACCTCTTTGACAGACCTCCGGACATTGCACACAGATGCTGACGGATGCATGCCCACAGCATACGGACACCCCAGGCTTTTCCCTAAGATTTAACTGGATTCAAAGGAACCAGTAATTTATCAGATTTCTTAATGCAGCTGCATTAAGAAAAGTATAGGTTTTCTGTAATGAATTACTCAGTAAGTATTACCTTTATTATTATTTCTTTTAAGGTTTCTGATTTAAATTAGTGATATTGGAAAAATGCCCCCCTTCCACCCTTTCTCAGATGTGACTCTGGCAGAAACAGAAGAGATTTCAAGACTTTTCAAAGGCTCACACTTAGGGTCTTCTGCAAACAAAGACGTTAGTAGTTTGGCACCATCCCAGGAAAGCTGTAACACCACTCCAGATGAGATGGTCTCCAGGCATTAGAATATTACATTCAACTCTTTGCCCTCAGAAAAAACACACCGCAGCTGCTTCCCTAGTCTCTGTGTAGAAGCTGGTTACTTTCACCAACTTAAAATCAGCTTTTTATGAACACATTTATAACTACATTTAACTTTTATACAGATCATCCTCTACAAGGAAAACTGAACATTATACTAATCCCAATTAGATTTGAAAGCAAGAATAGTCTATCTATCTCTTTATAATTATTATGAGAATGTATTCAATTCGCTACTTTCATCTAACAGCAATTACAACTGTTTACCAGTTCTAAAGCACATCCTTTAGGAAGTCATGAGTCATATTTCATGCTAATCACTGTTTATTTGGTATTCTCTTCTGAAAATAAAGGGATCAGTTCACAAACCCTTAAACAGAAATGATAAGAAAGAGAAAAAAATCAAATGAAGTGGTGCATCAGAAAGAGATAAAAACCCCTAAGATCTTCCACACGCTAAATAGTTTTACAAAGCACCCATTGTAAAAATCCATCCCTAGGACAAATGCTGACTGCAAATAAGACTGTTTAAGGGAATGCTTTGAAGCCACTTGGAAAAAATTAGCAGCCTAGTGGTACTACTGAAAAAAAAAAATCTCCCTTCAAGGAGATTTAAGCTGTTTTAGAAGAAAAAAGGTTCCAGCAAAGAGATGAGATAGCCATGAACAGACCACTAATGAATGCACCGTATCTCCTGGGCTATAAAAACAAGCCTCTCTGTTTGTCTGGTAAAATCTGGGAGTGACAATTGTGCTCACACACCAGAGAAATCGCCTCCTGCTTCCGACATCCTGCAGCGCGGCAGGTTGATATGACTACTTTACATCCAGCATTTCTCCTGCTCTCCTTGCAGCCCCGCTGTTAGCAAATTTTTTGACAATGTCCTTAACACCAGAAACACGCACAGTACCTCTCCTTTGTAGTTTTAATCTACAGACATGTAAATATTACAGAATTTCAGTAAGATAAATATGTATTACCATCAGTGATTAGTATGGAGAAAAGAGCACCTGGAGGTTGTACGTCTCAAGGAATGATGATGGAGCTGTTTCAGGGGCTGCCAGCCACTGCTGATCCATCAGCTATCGGTTCTTTCTCTCCATACTAAACACCGATGATAATATTTATTTATCTTACTCAGGTTCTGTAATGTTTTCATGTCTGCAGATTTAAACTACATCTCTAACCACCCATTTACACATGCAAATAAGGAAACCAACAGCTGACGGATCAGCGGCGGCTGGCGGCCCCTGAAACGGCTCCACGCAGCACTCGCACACGCAGAACAGGCCAAAGTCAAGCTCCATCTATTTGTATTGGCTAATCTAAAACTAACGGGAAGCAAATTCCAGCTTAATCCAATTATTTGCGCTAAATTAAAATCCCTCACTAATCCTTCATCGATGCCTGGTTATCTTACAGAGAAGAGAAGCCAGGGGTTTCTGTAACTGATGGGAAGCTGCACAGGTAACGCAAGCACGGGACTTGCTGCACACCATGCACGAAAGCCTGCGAACCAGCAAGGAACCCCCGGGCTGGACACGGGCAGCAGGTCCCCTCCTCTGCAGACTGCACAACATGTCACGCCAGGGAAAAACAAGGAAAGGGGAAACCACGCTGCCCTCCAGGCTTCCACACGCTGTTCGGAGACACACGGTCGGTGTGGCACGCACAGGGCACGAGTGCCTTCAATAAAGAATTGCAGCTGCATTGTAAGATAATGAGGAATCCCGGCACATCGCAGACATAAATAAAATCCCTGTTCTTGTCCCTCCCCGAGACAGACCCGACGCAAGTAGCTCCAACAGGAACCCTATGTCCAGCTCGGGATCTGAAACCCCATGGCCAGGGTCCCAGCACGCTGCTCATCCCCCTCTTCCCTCAGGCCGTCTGTCCCCAGCTCCTCCCCACCGCCTGTGCATCCAGCCCGGGATGACCTGGCAGGGGAGCGGGAGCACTTCCACAACCACTGCCCATAGAACACTTGCTGTCTGGACACAGAGACGTCCGTCTCCGTGCCGCCATCTCGACGGGCTTCACAAGACACCCATTCACACCAGCACAACCCCCCCCAACAGCCACTGCCCACCTCTTTTCCAAAGCACCAAAATAAACTCATTCATTAGAACATTTGGCAGCATTTTCCCCACAGAGGAGGAAGATGTGTGGAGGCTTCTTCCGAAAGCAGCATTATTTGGTGCTCAAGTTGCTATTTATTTGTTAGATGATGAAAAAGAAAAGGAGACCTCGATGTACAACAGCCCTCTTGAGCAAAGCGTGACTTTATTCCAAACGCGCACGACGGCAGGGTGAAGCCAAGAAGTGCTTCTCAAGCAATGGCAATGCAGAAAACCCTACTTTCTGTGGCTCCCAGACCCAGCAGATTTCCAAGCAGACTTGGTCACAGAGACCTCGCAGTCCACAGACACTTCCCTCACCCACCTATGCTGATGAATGACCAAGGCCAGTGAGACAACACAAACCATGGGAACAACTCCAGAAACCCATCGGCCATTGGCATTTTTTCTGGAATAAGCAAAGGTCAAGCCTTCCTAAACTGCACCTTTCTACAAGGGCGAGAGGAATCCTTGAGCCACTGCTAAAAATTAATGTGAGTTATATTTACTATGCATATCCAAAAAAGTGCCCTTCTGCTTTAGGAGATGTCACCAAGGACATGACCTTTAATGCTGTGAGTTAGAGCAGGGGGTGGATTTAGTGTCAAAGGACCATCTCCTGTGGAAAGAAGTAATTACAGCAGAAAACCACCTCACAGGCATTTTTATCCAAGGAAAGGTTTCAAAATATAAACCAACAGGTGCTGCTGTTAACTACAAGCCCTATAAAATATCTGGAGATTTTGTTCTGATCACCACAGGTGTGTTTGGAATTAAGAAACAGTCTTTCAGTTAATAAACAAACCAACAGGCAAAATCGGCCTGCAGTAAGAGTGACTCATAAAATGGTTATTAATCAACCTTAGGGGGAAAAAAAAAAATCCTTATCTTCTAGTTGTCAGTAAAGAGAGGTTTTGAAAGGTCATGGGGTAAAGTCCAAATGTTAAAATGAGATCTCAAGAAAACACCAAGGAGACCCATTAGAAAAAAAATCTATGCATTCATCCCTCTCTGAAAACATGCTTTTTGCTGGCTCACAGACATCAGAAGTCAAGGCATTGACTCCAACAGCTCATCTCTCCCCTCCATATATCTCAGGGCAGAAATCAAATATTTGGGACATAATTCAAACTCCTTAAATCTCAAATTTAGTTTTCTTAATAAGCTACACATCATGCACTTTTTCTAAAGGTCTTCTTTTTTGAAAGGTTTAATAAACCTTAAATAAATAAATAAAACATTGTACATCAAGAAGTCATAAAGTTCAAATAAGATAACCTTGAATTTAGTTTCCTGCACATGGTAATGAAGCTCCAGAGTATTGGAAATTCCTGCTGCTGCAGAGAAAAATAAATTGGGCAGACGTGGCGAGCGCTATCCCTTAGTACAAATGAACATAAACAAGATGCAAGAATGCAAAGCCAGCTTGTGTGGCCAGCTATAATTTTCTGTGATTAGAGACTAAAATGAAATGTAAAACAACATTCCAGAGTATCAAATTAGTGAAAAAAGTCATGAACAACATAAAAAGAGGATTTTTGAAAGTCTTACAACTCCCTATAAAAGTGATGAAAATCAAAAGCAGATTCATCCTGGTGTTCAAACGGATTTTCTGCTTAGCTTCCCCTTGTGCCCACTGTTCGATTTCATAAGAGGAGGCTTGGTGGGGCTTGTGAGGTGCAGGCAGGGCCCCAGGCAGCCCCCCACCCCCTGGACGAGGCGCCCGGGCAGCACAGCACCCACAGCCCTGCAGCACCCTTGGCCGGGGCTGCCTGCCGCGCTCGCCCTCAGGAGCGTCCAAAACCACGCGGCGATACACAACCGATGGGAAACATTGCCAGACGAGTACTCATCCAAGAGCAATAAAGCAATATACCACAAAATATCAGAAGCGCTTTAGGGGAGATCTCCAGGAAAATAATTTGGGGCTAGAGAGCGTTCCTTCACCCAAACCCAGGCACCTTAGCAGATGTTACCGCAGTACTCTGCCTGGGTCACCAGGAGCAATGCCACGCTCAGAAGAGACAGTACCTGGCCTGCACGTGCAACTGCATGTTTTCCAAAGAGAGCAAGCTATGCCCAAGGCCAGAAGTATCTGATGCATTTGGAAGAGGAGACAAGCTCGCCTATGGGGAGTGATCAGTCCACAAGGAACCGTCTTCTAGAAACACAGGGGTCAACGTAATCTCCTCAGACTCCGGTAGATGGAGCGTACAGAGGTGTACATACTACACGTGCAAATCCTCATTCTACTCGTCCCCTCTGCAATCCCAAACGTGCACAGCAATGCAATAATCCTAGCCAAGGTGCACTGCTGCAGCAGGGCACGAAGCAGTACGAGGGGGGAACGTCTCCCCAGGGAAACAGGAGACATAGCAGACGCTGGCTTGTCATCTATACCATGCCATAATCAAAAAATCACCTGGCACGCACTTTTACCTCACTCGAAGAGAAGTCTGGCACCAAGGAAGTCTGCAAGGTTTGGGACAACAGCAATTCCTTCACTGCCCTTTAAGAACCGCCTGTTTCTGAATCTCATTCTGCCCAGGGGTGCTGTAGCAAGGCTGGGACTGGAAACATCTCCATATACCGAGCTCTCTTCCCCCAGGCAGCTGCATGGCTTCATCCCCACTCCTAAGACTAAGCAAGGTCTATCCTGGAAATAATCAGGATTTGTCTTCCCCAGGAGGCTGTGAACAACCTCTTGCTCTAATGAGCATTTCAAGCTCCACAGTTCCTAGCCAAAATATATTTCTGGCCAGCTCATCTCCACAGCAATACACTGCCCGTAAGCATCCAGCTTCAGGTTTGGAGCCTTGCTAGCAGATGAAGATACGTCTGCTTCCCTGCAGATAAACAACTCTGCTGAGGAGGCTCCAGACAACACATTAATCCTTCTAAAGTCAGTTGTAATTTAAGGTCATTATACAAGTTAAATTTAACGAACTCCATGTGGAAAGCTGATGTAGGGGGTTCCTACGGACTGTCACATCTATCAGCACATCTGTGCATCAGGCTGCTTCCCAACACAGTTCTTCATTATCCCAAGATCTCAAGAAAGGAACCGTCGAGCTCTGGAGTCAGAGTCAAGGAGAGGTGATGCAAAGCACTCTCTCTCTATGTGCTCTCTCTCCTTTTTGTAGGACAAGTGGTAGGGTATCCAAGCAGCAGGACCTTATGCCACTGATTTCTGATGCTTCAGCAAAGTATTTGCCTGTGAATCCCCAGCAATGAGACTAACTGGATCTTACAAATACCGAAATGAAAACTCACCCTTTGTCATGACAAAGGCCAAACAAAGCAACGGAGGCCACTTTTTTCATTTAACACAGGAAGAAGCAGAATTAGACTAAAGCCATTACTGGGCAGCAGATGGCTGGGGCGGTGGGTCCCACAGCAGAGGAGAGGTGTCCCTCTGCCTGGGTTCAGATGGGTAGGCAATGGCTCAAGACTCAAGAGCTCAAAGGGAAGCAGCACAGAGCACACGACTTCATCAACAAGGGTAGGTAGGAAGCAGGAGACAGCACAATACCAGGGGCCAAATCCAGTTTTCTACAGAAACGTTACTCAGCCAGAGAACTTGGATATTTTTTCCTCACTTTGAAAAGAGGCTCCAAGGCCAGCAACCTGTGCACCTAACTGTCCTACGTTCATGCCTGTCCCTACAACAGCTTGTCCTCCCATGCCCATTCTCTAGTGACACCAAAGAGCTACAACAGCTTTTGTACATACCCATCTATATAACCAGCCCCAGCGACACCATAGCTACATTTTTAGTCCACAGCTCTTCACGCACCAAGGATGGAATAACTGCTTGTGAGGCAGCTCATTTACACTGGGTGAACTGGTATCAGAGTGGAGATTTCAGAGCATGTGGAGCTGAAAAAGTGCCTGAAGCCCCACAGGAAAGACCCTGTCTCTCTTCATCCCTTTCATCTTTACTTCTGGCTGCCAAGGGTCTTGACAGGTAACTTCTGTTGTTTTATTGCCTTCAGAGGGCAAGAGCATGCAGTATAGAAACGAGCCTAGAACCAAGAAAACCCAGGGAGCAAAGGGTCTTATTAAAGGTAGAAGCAACCTCCAGAAAAAAATCAGAGAAGATAGGGCTGAAGGATCTCACGAGACCATTTGACTTGCTGACCTGTTGATGTTTAAGCCTAGGGCAATGCTTAGCCTTTCCCGCCCAAGCGTACCTCTCAATTGCTAACACTTTCAGTTTTAGCCAACAGTCTCTCCTTGTTTCTTAACCTTTCACCCAGCAGCAATACCAGTAAATACAGATTTTTCTCACAAGACATTCAGCGCCAGTACACTCAAAGGGGAATCAAACCAGGAGGTTGTGAAAAGTCTGGCTCTGTCGTCAACCTGGCTCAAGCCACAGCAAGCCTCTGAACTTACTTTCCTGCTGCCACAAGACGTTGATACAAGCTTTTCTAGGAGAGAACTGCTGGAACTCCAGAAAAAAAGCACTGTGCAAGAGCCCTGCACCCTATTCTTGAATCTGGCACCAGCATCCTCAAAGAATTCTTTTTGAGATGGACACCCCAGGGACAGACCAAGAGTTGAAGGGATCCCACCATGATTGCAGAGCATCGCTGAAACACCACAAACGCACCTCGTGGCGTCCCTGGGTTTGCCCAGGAGGCTGCGCATCATGGAAGGCACAGCTTGCCTCTCCCAAAGCAGGATTCAGGGAAGAGCACAGCTGGTTTCAGCAGCAAGAGAGTAAGGCCTCTTTAAAACATAAGGACTGCGATACTTGCTTAGGCCAAAGATCTGTCTAGCCCAGCATCCTAAGGTGAATTTGCCCAGTCTTTGAGCTCATAAAACTCTGAGTACCCACAGTGATGAGGAGTCAACAGGAACCACCTCCCAGAGGCTGTTTGAAGTTGATGCCTGCTGGCCCCTTGTACCGTGAGAGACAGCAAACAGTCATCCCCAGTTCGGTCCCTCCGAGCCACACGTGGTTTTGCAGGTTTTGATCATACCCTTGGTCCCCCACTGTCAGTTTTCCAGGCAGCGTGAGCTCTCTTCTGTGTGCATCTCTAAAGCTCAGCCCTGCCGCCGGCGGTACAGCAGTCACAGCTGCTCACCCATGCGGAGAGGGACCACCACAGTCCTGGGAGGGACGGGAGGTTCAGAAGGTGTCAAAAGAAGTCTCATTAACTAGTAGAGGCTTAAGCTCACAACGGTTAGATGCAAAAAAATAATCTGTGGGCAAATCTATTAATCTTTTCTTATTTTAGCTGCATAAAGAAAGCCTTGTCTTTGGGTGTCTGTTAAGAGATGCTCAGCAACACTCTGTGGGAAGGATGGAAGGACAACAGTTGTAACCTGTCCTTCAGGCTGTTTACTACAAAAAGAAGTTTCGCTCCCCTCAGACATGAAATCCACACATTGCTTCGCACACCAATGCTCCAGCATCAAACCTGAGTCCTTACAGAAACAAGGGCGGTGGGACAGACTAGCATCCTCCAGCTTTGGAGGCTGGACTGGGCAGAGGCCCCAGCAGGTCTTGGTTTCCTGCAGTATTTGCTGGGGTATCTCTCAGACCGACCTGCAGCCACCGTGCAGAGGGAACCACCACGAACATCCCCTGGGAGAAAAGGCAACAGGTCTCAAAGGCTTTACATGGAAGAGATAATGCCAGAAAAGTTGCTCACAGTCTAGTGCTTTCATTGGAAAACGGAAGACTATTTTTTACTCAGGTAGAAGATAGTGAGTAAATACAGAGTGGTGGCAACAAAAGTTTTAAATAGGATTTTCCACTAATGACTTGGTCTTTATCATTTCCATTTTTCCACCTCTGCAGGAACACCATCCCACAGCCGGAGGGAGCAAGGGGCAGCCCTCAGCCTCCCTGGGGAAGCATCGCATGATGGTGCTTGCACAGCGCCTGGCAGAGTAAAAAGTCAGATCCTAGCTGAGCTCTTGGCACATTACTCTATAAATGCAAACTTTATTTGGAACTATAAATATACCTAATTTACAATTTTGTTTTAAAAAAATAAAAATCTCGACAGACTTTCACCACATAGTATTTTGCCCTTATTTTTTCCCCCAGCAACTTGGAAATCTTCATAGTGGTTGTTCCTTCTCTTTTCCTTACAATAGAAAGTTTTCCCCAGCCCCTAGGAAATGCCTCTACATAGAATGGCAAGAATAAAGGAAAATGCTTCATGGACAAAAAAAAGCAGAGCACTACAAAAGCATTTTTACATTCTTCTTGATTAAGAGAATATAAGTATTAACAAGCTACAAATGCTAGAAAACTAATTTCACACACTTTTCTTTGCTCCAAATTAGGCTCTGTTAATCTTTAAAATAGAAAAAATAGCATTTTGCATTGTAAATTACTTGCACTGCTGTGCCTCAAAGCCTCAATGAGCTACACTGAAATTCTCCAGCCAGCCAGACTGCAGAAACACCTTTAATGCAAAAAATCGACACTTTGCCCTAAGCCTGACTATACCCTCCTCTTTTCAAGCCCAAGTTACATTCCTAGTAATTTGGTGGGACTTTTTAAATGACATTTTGAGCGTAAAAATCCAGCAGCTTATTCCTGGCAGAAGGGCAACGAGTGAAAAGATGTGCATGCACCAACTTTCTGAATTAATTGGGGTCCAATGCCACACAGAGCTATGCAGCGTGTGAGGAGAGCCATACGTGTGACCAATTAGCATTTCCCCTTGTTCTTTGGGCACGGAGAAATGTTACTGTACTTCCCTGTCGGTAATGGTGGCAGCGAACACGTTGCAGTCATCCACACAGCACGCTGAACTTATGGTTCGCTTAATTAAATACACTGCCGAGCAGTGGCAAGAATTTAATGGGGTATTTTGACAGGCAAAGGAAATAGGAACCCAGAATATTGTGCTATTTTAGATTTACTTTCACTGCAACCTATATAAAAGGTGTCACTAGCGGCACTGGTTTTTTTTTAACATCATATATAAAGAAACTCTACACAGAAGAGCTACGCTCATGGAAAATAGGTTTAAACTCAGGGATAACCCCATCCTGAGCTACCTAGAAGAGAACGGGCAGCAGCATCCTCTTCTGCAATGAGTATCTCGGGATCTGCTCTCCTCTTACAGGGTAAGGTGCTTGGGGCAGGCCAGAATTGAAGATTGAGAGCATTTAAGGATATGAAATACTTTCATGCTGGCACATCCCACCTCTTGAGTCAGACGAGTGTAGAACTTATTTTACATGAAAGCCTTGCATATTGAGTAAAATGCCCATTTCTTTACAAGGAAACACCCTGAAATCACCCAATTAGCACACCAGGTACCCCATGAACATCATCCCGGAATAATTCTTGTTCATAAAGTATTTTCTTCAACCCTAAAGATGGACCCTTGCCACAGATACCTTCAATGACAGATTGTACGTTGCCAGTGAAAAAAAAAAAAAATCAGTGTTGACATCTATACTTTAACAGAAAATGCAATTTAGAACTAATGTACTTCCAGATGAAAGAAATCTAGTTAACTTTTATGAAAGCAATTATTTAAGCTATCAGAAATAAAACAAAACAGCAACATGTTTGACAAGTGACAAGCCCCAAAACAGATGAAAAAGAAAGCAGATAATACCTTTTCCCACATTAAAGAGGAAGGGGAGGGAGAAAAGCCCCCATCTACGTGGGCATAAATCAAATTGACACGTTCAATATCATCTGCATTAGGAGTACAACACTTCAACTGACAAACAATTCGAGCTACGAGAGAGCCCTTCCCACTTGCCCAGTGCTCAGAAAGGCGCGTTAATAGTGGGACTGCAACAAAATGCTGCGATGTTCCCTATCTGGTAGCTTAGCAACTGTTTTTATTTCTTAAGGCTTGTCTGAGAAAGAGGGGCAAGAGGGGGATGAAACAGCATGGAGGAAGGAAATGTCATGTTTGGTTTCTTTCCGAGTGGCTGACGAGAGGGGCTAAGAACAGACGGTTGTTACGGCCAGGAAGGATGCAGTGTTCACGGAGGGGCTCGGGAATTGGCACGTGGCAATCCCGACCCAGCAGCTTCGCCGCCTCCCCATCCTCGAAGGCATGGAGAAATCTCACCACGTCTAGAGCACAGCCAAAGTAGAGTGAATGCATTATTTATTACCAGAAGCTTGGAAAAAAGAAGAAGGAAAAAAAAAAAAAAAAAAAAAAACATGCTCAGAGACTTCTTCCTCCCTGTAGCTCTCCAGTTCTTTGGCCACATCAAAATTCTTCCTGCTTAATCTCTGCTGCCTGCTTGAGAGGGAAAGAAAAGCCTGACTAACAAAAGCCAGAGCTTGCCCAGGCCCAGCAAGGCTCTGCTTCCTCTGTGCAGAGGGACAACAGGCTTGCCGCCAGCACGGCAGCCCGCAACCACCCCATCTCACTCCCAAAGATATACATATTATTACCAGAATACTTCACCTGAATAGCCTTAATAAAATACGAGGGGATATTAACTAAGCTGTAAAAATCTATAAAAATTCTGCTTTACAAGAGATATTTACCTATGAATCAGCAGTTGGGTTAATTCATTATTCAGTAGGCTTGTTATTTACAGTGTATTACAGCTTTGTAAATTATTTATACGTGCTTGTCTCTGTCTGTGCATGATTTTCCCTTAAGAGACGAGAAATGTTTATTATCTTCCACACAGGGAGGTTGTTTCAGTCAGAGGTAGGATATTAAAGCATCTGATGCTCCGCTCCAGCTTTCTTCTCATCTACGTCCTGTTGCGCTGTCGTGTACGGATGCAAACACACCAAGCACGGGGATCCCAGGGAAATCCACCCCAGCACCTGGGAGCCTTCAACCTGAAAATGCAGCTTTTTTGCACCATGTAGGCGAGCATCCATTTAGACAGCAGGTACCCTGGGGCCACTGCCAGCCACAGCTCTGGGAGAAAAAGAAAGTTAAAATTTTGTTTCATGTCAAAGTGTGAAAACCCACTGACAAACTCCTAACAGGGAACTTTTTAGCTGCTAATAGTAGGTCAGGTTTTCAAATATGCTGCCTAATCGGCAAGCACATGTATTTTGTGTAGCAGATGCCAAGAAAACCATCGGAGGGACCTGGTCTCCATCCCTTCAAGCAGAGAGCTGGACCATAGCTGCAGAAAAGCCATCGAACACGCGAGCTCTGCAGCACCGCCGTCCAGGGCCAGCTGTTCTGGGCACGAACCACAGGAACATTAAAAGCTCTCTTAGATCCAAATAACGTCAACAGGAGCTCAGTGGATTTTTATAAGCATCCTAAAATCAGCCGACCACCCAGCTCCCACTGGTACCACCTGCAGAGGAGTACTTTACAGTCCTCACGTAGCTGTAACAAATAGGGCTTGGCACCCACGTCCCTTGAAAAGTGACTCCAGTGACCCAACTGATCCCATCTTTCCTTTGCTTAGTAAATCAGCATAAAATAATTTTTAAACATGGTTTTAAGGCATCTAGCATGCTTACGACTTTTCATTAATAAAAAAAAAAATTAAGCCCACGTACTCTATTAATTAAATTCCAACCCCTGTGCAAATGCAACTTGGTGCCCATCCAAGATAAGCAGTTTGTAGTAAACATGAGCTATGGCATTCGCCGCTCCCAACATAAAAATACATGCAGATGGACGTGTGCTAAGCCACATCGTTAGCTTGGAGTGTGCCTGCCTGTTCAGCAAGTGTGACAACAAATTTAGAGCAGGAATGCTAACAACTGTAAACAGCACGTTTTAATACTCCTATCCACTGGTAGAAGTGAATTACTTAAAAAAAAAAAAAGAGAGAGAAAAAAAAAAAATCAATCTAACTTGCGAAGTTTGAAAAGATTGATTCAAAACATCTCTCTTGCTGATTTGAATAGTGATGAGAAACCTCAAAAAAAATGGAGTGAATGAGAAAAAAAAGGGGTGGATAAGCTTCAGTGCAAATAAAGGTACCACAAAGGTACCATCGAGGCAGAAAGCAACCAGGGAGGAGCAGCCAAAAGGACTGACGGGGCAGAGCAGAGACGCAACGGGCCAGAGTGTTACTGGGACCCCAGGGCGCACCTCTAATGGTGGTGGCAATCAAAAATCAAATTTGCTGGACCGAATCACAGGAGGACCAGGAGTTGACAGCTCTAGGGAGCTCTGCAGAGGTGCCCTTTCAGACCCGGGGACAGGCTGTGACCAGCTTGCATTCTGCTGGCACGTGCCATAGCAGCTTTGCAAGGTCTCACACCACCACTGTCTCCACAAAGTACCCATGCTGGGGTGGAAAATTAAGCCATAAAAGAAAATGACTGAAGCTCTGTTTAACTTGATTAAATATTAAGAACGTTTCTATGTAAAGTCAGCATTAAATCACTAATCGCGTTACCAATTTTTTAAATACTATTGGCAATGTCAGGCTTAATTTATGTCAAGCCACGCCAACGAAGAACCATAGTCTTTTTATTCCCACTAAAATTACAAAATTTCTAACCTCAGTCTGTCACACAGTTATTGTTTCTTTTTCACAATCTACTGATCATGAAAAGTTAATGAAACTGCTTATAGATAGGATGAAAAAACAATTTTCTCCCTTTTGAATGAAGTTAATGCATTTCCCTCCTGTATCAGAAACCACAGCGACCCAGAGACGGCCAATTCTTCACTCTCACGACCAGAGTTCCTATCTTTAGGTCTTAAAGAACATTGGTTTGTTGTCTTGTCATCTTTTCCTTAGTAAATGCTCAAAATGCAGTTTATTTTTACACGTTTTGATGATGCTACAGTCTCTCCATTCATAACTGACTTTCCAAGATAACAAAGATTCTTATTAACAGAAGCTTGGTTTTCCCTCAGCTGCCTGAAAAGTGAATTTATTACAAACACTTTCAGTGGCTCAAAGCCTGCACTTGCATCTGGGCAACAAATTTTTCAGTGGGACTCCCACATGAAAGCTATACAGCTGCAAGACCAAGACCAGAATGTGAAGCAATAATTTATGTTGGGAATCCGCACTGCTATTTTTTTTTTAACAAGAAATATTATTCTCAAACCACATCATAAATACATTTTCTTACTCTCTCACCATCAGTTGAAGATCCCAAATACTTATATTCATTATTTTTTACCAGAAATGGGATTTTAGCCTTTGTTTTAAAGAGAAACCTCTTTTATAAAAGGTTTGGTGACAGAGTTTTACAGTGTTCAAGCCACTGAACTGGTTTGAGGAGGTAACTTCAGCATGTAGGACCTCAGCAGATCCACCCTGCAAGAAGGTACCGGGCTAGCCCGAGGCTTTTCAAATAGCTTCATCCTCTCAGACTTGAAAAACTAACTGGAATCAGATGAAGTAGGAACTTGCTTGGGTTTTCCTGCTTATGAAGGAACAATGAGATCTACTAATCCTCAGATTTTTAGCAGCATGGTACAAACAGGCAATTAGTGCAAATTTTTCACATTCTAAACTTCCTCATTAGAAGAGTAGCCCTAATGCAAGGGGCATTTCAATATTTCTGGTGAGCATCTGATACGCTTCAGATAATCATATTTCAACAGAGCTTTGCAAATGCTATTTTTCTGCACAGTAATTGAATTCCAGCTTCTTTCCAAAGAGAGTTTGAGACAAAATCACAAGCAAAACAACAGTAATTAATATATCAAGAACAATACAAATCCTAACACACACATGTAAGTCTATACAACTTACTAAATATGTAAGCACAGACACTAGATTTTCTCCTGACTACGAAAGAAGGAACACCAAATCCGATGCAACGCAGCCTCTCTTCCTCAGTATATTTTACGGCTACCAGCCCATGAATATCACTTTAATAAATATAAATGCAAAAACCAAGATTCAGCTCAATTATTTAAATGAAGGCTGTTGCTTGCTGATCTAAAGCGTGACTAAACCCAGTGGTTTAAATCAATCAAGCCTCACGCACTGAAGAGGTCTGACGCAAGCCTGCCCAGCGCTCGCCCGTCATTGCCGTGCTCTCCTCGCCTGATTGTTTTTAAGCAAAAAGGGTGAAATCCTGACTCTGGAGGAATCGGTGGGATTTTCGCCATCCTTTTCTATGCCCGTTGCTCAAGGATTGCCTGGGAAGCCAATAACCCAGCCTCAAGCCACGCACGGCTCCCAGCTAGCCCCTGGCAGCAAATCCCTCAGCCCTGGCAAGGGGGAGGATAACCCAGCCCCCCCCGGCAAGCAGACAGCTTAGCTAAAGATGTCACGGCCAGCCAGAGCCAGGCCAAAACCGCGAGCGTGATGGACGGGGGCGAGGGGAAGGTGTCCCAGCTCCCCGTGGATGTGCTCGCAAGGACTTCTCCAAACGCGGAACAAACCGCAGACCTCGTGCCTACCCAGGCAGAGGCACCATAAGCACCCGAAATCAAGGAGCCCCCCCAGACATTGCTGCGTGCCTGCTCACAACCTGTAAGCTCAAAAACCCAGAGCCAGGCACCACAGCAGAGAACTTTCTGTGCAACTGATTTGCTGCTTATTAATAACACTCCTAAACTAAGGAGGGAACTTAAAATAGTGCTTTTGTCTCTGCCTTCCCTCCCCACGCCTATCCCCCCCCAGCCACGTGTAACACCCTCCTTGCAGCTCCCTTCCTGGGACCTGTTTTGGCATTTAAGCTCTGGGTGGACTCTAGTTTCTTGCTGGTAACAGGAATCGCCCAACTGTCCTCGGAGAAAACCTTTTTTTCCCAGCTGTGTCTATCGACCGAGTATCTGCAGTGCAGAAGACTCTGTAAGCAAACAGAGAACGATGCCAGCTCTTCCCCCTACAATCTGGTCCCTATTAATTTAAAATTATTTGAAAACTCCAATGAAATATTGAATTAAAATGTAATTGCAGGGGTTGGGAAAGGTTGTGGCACTAAAGCTCTTATGAAGCTGCTTCATCTACATGACATTTTGGCAGCATTTATTGCCAGCTATGCAATTTAAGCATGGAAACTGATAGCCAAAGGGAGAAAGATCCCAAAGCTGCACATTTTGGAGCATCACCCCACATTGTAAGATAACCATGCAGAGCCAGGACACCTCAAGACACCAGTCTTAAGCTTCCCCTGCAGTATAAGGCACTTCATATAAAGGAAGCAGCATTCCAACAACAGCAAAAACCAGTGTAAAAACAGAAAAACTGCTCTTGTTTGGTTTAAGCATGCCATCTAAGACTCAAAACGTGTAATGTTCTTACTTTGCCCCTGTGGGCACATTTTGGCGAGCATTTCTCTCAGAGATATGGTGTGCCATAGCCACAAGCTCTTTTTCAGCTTGTTTTTTTTTTTTTTACTCCGCATTGGCTCCCCAGCCTGATTCAACACACAGCCACGATGAGGAAAGCAGTGGAGCAGTAGCAGCTTCAGCTGATGGAGAGAAATGCTCTTTAAGCCATGGTCTGAAACAGTGTGGGCAGACACTGAGTTGGATCCATGTTCTCCTGCTCCTATTTCATATTCATCATCATCCAGCAGCAGCCACCAACGCGCTCCCCCCGTTCTTCTGGAGCTCAGCCACGCACGGCCATCCTGCTCCCTCCCCAGCATGTGGCGTTGCCCCTTGCTGGGCTGTGCCTAAACCCCCTCTGTGCCCATGAGGGAGCACAGCTGTAGGAATAACCCCACGCCACGGCCGCGCATCCCTTTTCCTACTGCTCATCACAGCCGTGCCTCTCCGGCGGGTACCGCGGCATTGAAGGTGGGTACTTTGCTGCATCTAGGTAGCATCCTGCACGTGCTATGGCAAGAGTTAGTGACAGGACAGCAAATATATCAGATATTGTGTACAGCCCCTGTTTGGGAACACAGAGAATTTCTGACCTCCCAAGCATCCATCTGGCCGTTTCACATCAGCACAGACAATAGCTCGTGTAAAAGCCCGAGAGCTTTCACACGCCCACCGTCGGCCGCGCGTATAAATAGAGACTTGCCTGCTCCACAGACACTGCTTCCTACAGCAGCTCAAAGTAACTCAATATCCTCCCACCACGCCACCAGCCTCTCCCTCAGACACCCATACAAAGATGCCTTTGCAGGCATCTTTAAAAAAAAAATCCCACTACTCCAGCAGAGCAGAAGCAAGTTGTAAATCAGCAGAACCCACACGAGCCTCACGTTTCAGTCAGGATGTTCTGCCCACTGCTCCCTCCCAGCATCTCTGCTGCTAAACTGGGGCATGGGGAACCAGCCAGACTCCCGTGCCACTTAGCCCCATCCCTAAATAAATCCCCATCACCAACCAGCATCTCACTGGAAGGCAGCGGGGTACCACCGTGACGCGTGGTCCCGTCAGGCAGAGGGGTCAGGGAAGCACTGCCGCAGACCTGCCCTGCTCCCAAAGCCGTCCCTCTGCACCCACCGAGAGCTGGCCCCAACCTGGGCAGTTGGCTCGACCGACCTGGGGGCCCTGGTCGTGGGGACGAGTCCCGCACGTGCTGTAACTCCACCACGTGCAAGACGGGTTAGCCGCAACTTGTCTTCCACGCGCATTTGCCAGAAACGCTGTGGCTGTTGTTTTATTCAGCCTCGAGGAATGAAAAGACATTTGCCAAAGACATGGCAAACATACCGCTTGTCCAGCTAAATACACTAAATCCTGTATCTCTGCAGGAAAAAGCAGATCCAGAATACAAATTAATCAAAGTCTATCAAGCCCCTAAACAACAAGGGCTCCCCTCTCAGCCCCTAGCTCTTCACCAGCCTAAGAAGGATGTAGAAGTCTTCACAGAGATGGATCTTTATTTATAGACACAGATTAGCATAGAGGACTTCACTGTACAATAAGTCCCTGTGAGACAGAGTCTGAGGCGACACCAGCCACAGACAGTTATCGATTACGAGTCAAAATGAAGAATGGTCTGTTTTGAACCGAACAATTTTATTACAGTCTTTGCTACCAAGACGCAGCAGCTCTGAAGACTGGCTTCAGTAAGCAAGTGTCCAGGCTATCTGTCAAAGGCAATGCCAGCATATTATTCTACAGGGTTATTCAAGCGACCTTAAAGCAACTGTATGGACCTCTGATATTTGTGCAGATCAAAGACTGTCTTCATACATTCTGAAGAATATAATAGATATATGGCTTTGTGTCAAAAGATGTGCCTGGTTTTTTTCTTTTTTTCAACTAAACTCTTAGATCATTTAGTCATCAAGAACATGGAAAGCTTCTAGCTGAGAAGTACCGAGACAGCATGAACCCCACTTAAACGTTCGTGCTTTCTACACCCACGAAGAAGTTACCCAACTTCACGGCGAATACCTTCCAGAGCTCAATGTCCTCTCAGTCTCCAAAGCTGGTTATTTCACTTGGCGGGGCACTAATACCAGTTTCATCAGACAAGTACTGTCTTCCAGAGTTAAACTGAATTCCCAACATGACATGGAAACTAAATACAATGAAGCAACTGCCATATATCACCACTCTTAACAACCTGCTCCTGTGCAGCATTAGCATGGCAACAGCTCAGCTTCATCTCTTCATTCTCATGTCTAGGGCATTTATTTAATGTTTTTCTTATCTGCTTGGCTCGGTCCATATCCACCCATACTAACAGATTTCTGCACAGTACAAAGCAGTGGTTTTCTGCTAACTTGTCAGCCTTCCAAGCAGCAGTTATACCCAAGTAGGCAATAAAACCATGAGCCTGCTCACCAAGAACTCTTCCCACCTGTCAACAGATGCTTAGAGCAACATGATGAATATCAACCAACCAACTTGTGCACCAACATTCAGCTAAGCAGCTGCTTCTTGTCTTTCTAATAAAAAAAGCCACAACAACAACAAAAAACCCCCAGTTTATACCTTTCTGGATCTGATAGCAAATAGCAGTGAGTACTTCAGAAATGCAGCTTTCTACATAACACACCCGCTCTGTTATCATAATACTTCAGCAGAAAAATAATCATGTTCATTGAAAGTCTGGCAGTTCAGGCCTAATCCCAAACCATTGCCCCACGCAGCGAGGGAACACATGCATCTGCAAAGGCTGGGATCTGTCTCACAGCAAGTGCATCCTCACTCCTGGGATAAATAACATCCCGGCGGCGTTTCCCACAGCACAGGGACAGGTAAGCAGCCTTCATCCCGCCAAGGAACTGACAAAGAGGGTGCAAGCATAACTTATTCCCAAAAGGGAAATTTGTGCAGCTAACCTACCTTGCAAAAGCACACACATATCTACCTCCTTCTGGCCACAATTATGTGGCAATTTGGTAGTTAGAGGAAACCAGCACTGCAATTAGATCTCGGAGCTCTGAAAAGCTGTTGAATGAACTCTGCACAAAGGACCTACAGGGATGCATGGCTTTCTCACTTAACATTCACTTTTTTACCCAAACTAATTTGATAATTCAATTTTTCTTCTTTGTTTGTTTCTCCCTAACATTGATTTTTGCTTTCTCACTCATGACTGAGCAAGTTAAAAAACAAAAAGACAAAGTAACAATCCATCAGCCATAAGAAATATACAATTGTTTTGTTCCTGCAGTTCCCAACTGGTACATTCTCTTCCTTCAACTACCTGCCATATTCAGAAAAGCAGATGGCATCGTTCAAACAAAATTAAAATAGATAAGAGCATGCTAACTTTTTTATGCCTTATGACGATCATCTTCATGATTTTGATTCAACAGTGCAAAAACTATACCAGATCCAAGGTAGTATAAAGTGTGTCGTGGGAAAAGGATTAACAAACATCCTTCCACTCCTACAGTGAATGCAGATTCCACTAAGGTTTTTCAAAACTATAGTCTTAATATTAATGCGACCGAGGTTGGCCACAGTTTGTGAAAAGAGAGCAAACATCGAGGGCACATGCATTTATGTATGATTATGTGCACACAGCAGGGGAAAGTGTGCAACACAAACCTCCACCGGTCTGCATTATAAAATCCTAGAGCCAAGGTGCCTTGCAAAAATTCACAGGCACTTGGGGGTGAGGGAGTACTGAATGTGCATTTTAAAAATATTTAGCTAGAACTGGTTTTACCAACAGAGCAGTCAACATCGTGCACAATGAATAGATGGACAGACTGTGGCACTTTCAACCCTCCAATAACTTGAAAAAAAGAAGAGAGGCAAGGGTGGGTAGGGGACAAAGGGATCAAGAGAAAAACCTCTCCAGTTCAGACAAGAAACTCATCCCTTCCCAAAGTCTCCTCATCTGTAATACCAATGTCACCGAAGGTGTATTTGCATGGCTGGGTGCAGCCAGTCCTCAGACTACAGGTGTCCATCCCACACCAGGAGCCATCGTAAGGGATGCTCATGGCCCCACAATCTTGCTCACAGCCCATCCATGTTTTGCCCAAAAAGTGACTGCAGCCTGTGGAGAAGGCGCTGCGTGTGTTTGTTTTTCCAGTAACGGGGAAGCGGAGAAAGGAAAAAACTCAAAGTCATTGCAAAGGCACATCTGAGAATGCGGCTTTGCACAGAGATGTTACAATACATGGAAAGCAGCCGAACTCATTTTTGAAAGCATTTCTCCTCCTTCTAAAGGCTCTGCTGCCATCCTGGCAAAGTGTACCCTTGTCAGTCAGTGGCTAACCTTGTCAAGGGGAAGAAAAGGCAGGGAAGTGACAGGTTTGACAACCTGTCGGATGCCTGGTGCTCTGCTCTCCCCCTGATCTGATCGCTATCAAACATTAAACCACTGTTTCTCCACACAGGAGTGCAACTTGATGCTTGCAAGCCTCAGCCAAGAAAGATAGCAAGGCTGGTGAGCTGCCAAGATCCTTGCTTTGTCCCTTCCTTGCATGTTCTAGACTCCCCTTTTATGATCTGATCATTGAATGTGTCACACCAGGAGCAGTCCCATAGGAGTCCCACAGAGGTCACTGAAATTGCCATCAGTTTTCAGGAAAATGAGAACTAGAGGTGGGAGATGGAGCAGTAACGTCTGAAAGAAGAGACATGGGTGACAACTGCCTGGTTGCCAGTCTGCACAGCCTAGCTTGCAAATCAAATCCCAAACATGGAGAAACCCCAGACGGACCAAAATCTCCCCCCATCCCCTCAGAAAAGCAAAAAAGCTCACTCCCATGCCACATGTACTGAAAACCCCAGCACACTGCACACATCATTCCCTCAGTCTTTAGACGCCCACTGAATGAGATCATCTAAACATAAAGACTCTCTCTCTCTCTCTGTGTTCAGGAGGAGATAGAATATTTTAATTCATCTCTTCCCTCCACACACAAAACCTCTGCTTTTCCGGAGTAGCTTTCAGGATTCAAGAGCAAAAGCAGCAGCACTGACTGTAAAACCCTGCTCTTTATGCTCTTTAATTCCACTGACACTGCAAGAGTCGAAGGCTGAATAGTCAGGAGGAAAAAGCATCTTGCCATCAGGAGCTTAGCTACAGCTAAGTGAAGTTGGAGCTGTAGTGTATATCTGAAGAGGCCATTTAGCCAACAGATGCCAAGGACAGACTACAAGTAGCACTTACATTGTTCTTTCATAGTGTTCATATTTAACTTACGGCAAGATGGCCTGCTATCTTCCTAGTTCCCAGTGGGCTTAAGTCAAAATTTGCATCTGGTTAATTTGTTTCACGAAGACCTCGGCAACAAAAGCACCCTGCCTGCTGCAATGCCCAGCTGCTTCAACTCAGTGGTGCTATCTAACAGTCAAGTTGACTTAAGCAAAAAGGCAACCTGGGGGCTTCCTCAAGTCTGAGGAGGCTTGTTAACTCTTCACAGCCTTCTCTGTTAAAATGCAATTGCAAATGCAAAGCAGGCAGGGGAACAATACAAAACAGCAGTCCTCAAGTTGCACCACGCAAGCAAGAGGAGGCACGACCAGACTTCCACAGCACCTTGAAAGTACCGTCTTGCCCAACCTGCCCCAGCAGATCTGAAGTGGGGCAGCAGGTCAATCAGTTGCTGTCTGTTTGGGTACTACTGCCGCCCCCAAAACACCTATGGATGGGCTCAAGGCTGCAGCACGCGCAGGGCAGGAGGGAATGCTTGCTCCTGCTCTCAGGTGCTGGCAGTAATGAGAAGCAACAGGTTTTGAAGCACAGAGACCTGTCGAGTGGGAGCGGTGGTGCTGCTGCGTGACAGCACAGGACGGCAAGGCTTGCTCTGTAGGGAGCTGTCGTCCTTTAGGTAAGGCCAAACAATCTAATTCAAAATACCAGACAAGCTTTCAGGAATATATAAACCCTTTTCCAGGTCTTTGTAGCTTGTTGGCCTGAAAACTTTGTCTGTTGGATTTTTTTTTTTCCTCCCCCCCTCCTGCCAAACCAAACACAAAACTTCCAAACGCATTCACCTGTAACTGCTGTTTCAAGCCTTCAGATCCCGCAGCCCAGGACATCACTCACACACAGGCGGGGTGAAGCTGCCCCTTCCCCCTCCGCCCCGCAGCCTCCTCGCCTCCGCTCCCCAACGCCGCACATGGATGGACGCAGAGATCCCACACCGCAACACGCGCCCACCCGCTACCTTTCGCTGTTTTGAATAGAGACAAAAACAAGCTTGTGCAAAGTTTAATATTCAGCTAAGGATTTGGGGGAGAAAGTACAAGAGTGAGAATATTTTTCTCTTTAAAAACCAAAAACATCTCGCGTCACTTACGGACTGCCAGGGTTGCTCCCTTGCAACAGACAGCTCATTGCTCACTTAGCTTTAAGGATCCTCCCTCTGTTTTTACACTCCAAGGAAAGGTCTTTTTAAACAAATAAAAACTAAGGATTTTTAAGACTGATTTCTCTTTTCAAGGCAGTAAGGAAATAGATTCCTTTTAGCATGCTTCATGCTTGAAAAGGTTACAGTGGCCTTTCAAAATACCACACGCTGTGCATTCTGTATAGCATTAATGACTTGGAGGATGCACTGATACTTTCTAGTACATCTTAACCTTTTAAAATTGGGCCTTCATTGTCTTACCTTAATAAGCAGTTTGTTCACCTTATGTCATTTATGCCTCGCAAAGGCCACCCTGGCTTAAAATATACATTAGATGTAAAACCACTTGTCTTGCGTGCATAGTTTAGTGCATGTAACAGCGAAGCAACGGCATCACATAAAATATGCTTATCCTCTCCTCCCATTATTTCTCTCCGTTGTGACTAAAGCTTCCCAATAATCCCAGATCAGCAGCTCCCTGGCTCTTCACCGTACTACTTTGAACCACGAGGCAAGAGGGCACGAACAAAGGTATAAGATTTTATTCACTGCACAGAAGTTGACCGGCCAGTGCAAGCACACCGGCTCTCTGGGAAAAGGGGAGGGCAGGAATCGATAAGAAATCAACAGTGATTAATGCTGTTTGACAATCTTTTACATTAATCATGTTTTCATGCTCTTGAGAATGCGAAGTGGAAAATCTATAGTTATGAAAGTGTAATTGGGAACACTCTTCCTACTTGCACTGAGATGAGGGAGAGAAAAATCTTTAAAAAAAATTGTTTAATTATTAAATGTCTAATTTTAAGTGATGCACACAATAGCACTTTCTTATTCAAAGAAGACCTGGAGAGCAAATAGAGCGCCCAGGAATCCTCCCTGCCTGCTGCAAGCAAGCCCAAGAGTTTAGACAACAATCCCTCAACTCCACCATTAACAACCCAATAAAAAATTCATTAAAACACACACCTAGCAGAAGTTTAAATACAGGCACAACAAGGAGTCAATCACTCTTTCTGGAGAACAAGCTATGAGATGCCACAGAAAGCAATGAAGTCTTCATTAGCTTTTACAGTAAACATCCCTCTTGGAAACCAGCCTTTATAATCCACCAAGGGCAATAAAGACGTCTTTGCAAATTGATGAGACAAATATTTTAGAGGTATAGTTTCCTCCAGAGCTAGTGGGAAACAAGATATACAAAACCATATAGAGGAGAAAAAATTATTTATCGTTATCATGGCAAGTTCACACCTGTAATAAAACTAGAGTCAAGCACAAAAAAGGCTTTAAGCACATTAGTAAAGAGTGAGGAAAGTTTCTGCCCATGGAGGGTGCAGCGAGGTGCCCAGAGGGGAAGGTCCAGTTGGCACAGCGTGAGCTGGATACCCACTGGTGCAGCTGTACTCTGAAGCCTCACCTGTAACCATGAGGACCATTCTCTCTGACAGCTTTTCACCACTAATTTTGGGGAGTTCCTGAGTGATATAACAAAGGAGAGAAAAGGAAAATAGAAAGAAAAGAACAAGCATCTGAAACACAACAGAACTGATCTGAGATTCTCCTTGCACTAATCAGATATGATGCTGACCAACCACATTATACAGAACAGCCATTTTTGAGCAAGGACTGAGTTACCAGAAGCTAAAGAAATTAAATTTCCAGGTCTCAACCTGCAGTCTTAAAACTGAATTTTATCCAAGGCAAGAGACCTCTGCTAGCATGGAGATACAAAATGCCTCCAGTACGTAGGAATACGGAGCTCAAGAAGGATACCTCTGTTTTTTTAAAGCAGCTGTGCTTTTCATAACAGCACTGGCAGCAACTAGAAACCATCAGCACAGGTACAGCTAGGAAGAGACGACCAAAACAAAACTCAAATTCCTTCCTTGCTCCAATTACCCTCGTTATGGATGTTTCCACATCACGTTTTGGGGCACCTGGACCATCTGGAACTAAGCCCCAGGGAGAGGCAGGCCTGGCAGCAGTGATGCCCACCGCGAAGCCTCGCCATCCCCGCAGCCGGCTGCAGCCTGGGACTGCGCAGCGCTCGTCGGGCAGGAACCTCAGCTACAGGACTAGCTGAAGAATTTGTCGCTGTTTCTGGGACAGCTTTGCTGCCAAAGCAGGTACACTGCACCCTACGGCAAGACTTTTCTCATAAGATCAGCTCCTTGGAGTATAGCCTTTATAGGGAGGTACAGATTCACCTTAACAGCACTCTCCCTTGCGAGGATCCAGAAGGCTCATACGCTCTCCCGTACCCTTCCTACTACACTCTATGCACACTGAATAAGCCAATCCAGTTTTGCAAGATGTATTGCTTAATTAATAACTTTGATGTTGGCAATTAAGGTGTGTTTGAAAGAAGATAATGAATATTTTTTCACATGAAAGCACCACCTTTTTAGTCTAGCAAACCTCTATGCAAACTATAATTGATAGTTCGGTTTAACACGGAATATTCCTGCTGCAATTATGGGGTTTTATTGCTCTGTGTTACTGCACTTTGCACAAAAAATATTTTCGTTATCATAAATTCCTTTGCTAGCAGACTGCTTAGGATGGGAATGGAAACAAGCATCAGCTTCTCCAGTGCTGGAAATCTTGGCTTATTCCTTGCAGTACAGCAGCGGAGGAGCTCTTGTATGATACGGTTCTGCCTGGCTCGCTACAAACCAGCAAAGGAGCTGGGACATCTGCAAGGGCACCAAACAGCTCCCCACTCCGAGGCACTGCAGATCTGCTTATACAGAGAAGACAAAAAGAAGGAGATCTTTCCATGGGGACAAGAAACTGAGGCAGAGAGCGTGCACATGATTTACCATGAGTCACAGGTGTTTTGCTGAGGAGCTGAGGTTCAAACCCTCACAAAAGTGCCTTCAGACCACCCTTTGCTCCAGGGACCCCCAAAGAGCAACAGTTTGCCCGTGAGGTGAGGAGAATGCTCACCGGGATGCTGCTCAGCCTGTCCTGACTCTATCCCGCAGCAAAGCAACAAGATTTCAGCTCCAGGGTATCGACAACTGTTCCTTGGACTGGAAATGCTAACTCAAACAGGTTTTTCAGCTCACTGCCCGATCAGCTGCTGCCTTAGCTCCAGGAACGAGCCTGCAAGGAAGCAGAGTGGTACTGGCTTCCTCCGTACCCCAGCACACATCCTGGGGCTACCACACTCCTCAGCTGGCTCACAGGTCTCTGAAGGCATCATTAATTCTCTCTCTGCAGTAGACAGACTCTACTGTTCAGGGCACGAGACATCTTCCCCTTCCCTTGGAAAAACACCATTTCTCAGACTAAAACTACACAGCATTTCACTACCTGGCTCCCCCACAGCTGCACCACAGTACCAGATTCCCATTCCATCCATGGTTCCTACCCATACAATGGGAAAGCAGCTCTGCAGGACAGAGGAAGCTAGCTCTCAAGCCCAAAACCCATCTAGGGTCCCTGCTCCTAAGCCCCCGGCCCGCTTTCCAAGGGATGGTCATGTAACGACAGGCCACGCATTCCCACCGAGTCATTGCATAGGGACACTGTCATCTCCCACCACCTCCACGGCTTTTTGGCAGCACCTCTTCTGAGACCACTAACGACTTCCTAACCACGTCTTCTGCCAAGGTCAAACACCACTGCTAACTGGAAAATGCCTCGCCCAGATCCAATAGAAGGTACATATATGCTCTCAGGAGAGAAGACATTTACTTAAGCTGAAGAGGAGAAAATACAAGAAAGTTCAGAGAGTCTCAGGGTTTAGACGTGGCACCAAACATTTTCCAGAGCTCTTTCTGTGCCACCACCAAGCCCCATGCTTGCGCTAAGGCTCCTAACCTGCCCTCTGCATGCCCAGCACTGTACATTTGCCACTGGCTTCGAAAGGATTTACCAGGCAAGAGTTGCAGCCTGTGCTCCAATCTAGAAAGCAAAACCAGAGGAACCGGGGTTTCTCAGCATGAGATTTACACCAAGTTATTTTAATACCAGGGATGGTTCCCCGAGGAAGCAGAGCCCCGTGCTCCAGCTGCGCTTTGCCACCCTGCCGGGACGAGGAGCAGCAGGAAGGCTGGTACAACCAGTACAGCTTCTGCAGGACCAGCCCAAACCAGGCTGAGGAGGCAAAGCGCCCGCTCAGCCAGACGCTGACAGAGCCCCCATTAACTCGCCCAGCCTAAGCAGTACAAAGGTGTTTGAACATGAGGTGCACAAAACTGCTAAACAATTCAGATAGACTCGCTCTAAAATTAAGTCTCAAAGGAAATGCCAAACTTCACTTTATTAGCACTTAAATAAATTTAATGCTATCTGTAGTCGCTGCTCTAACTATAGCTACAGCTGAGCAACCCTGCAGAGTTGCATTTTAAGACATTCCTTAACTAGAAACAATTTGCATCAAGCTGTGTAAGGTGCTGCTTCTTACCAAGAACAGAAAGGTAATTCGCACTTTTCCCCGCTTTGTACTGTTTAATTTCCTCAGAGGTTAAAAGGCTCACCTGGCCATTAATGTAACGATACCACTATGTTCACAAAATTGCCATAGACCATGATCACTAGAGCAGCTGTGCCAGAAGTACAACCTTCCACAGTTCTGTCCCAAGCCTCTGCCTCTGCTCTGCACACCTAAAAAAGGACCGTGAAATAATCTCACAGTACTCCCGACAGTGAATAAGCCTATCATGCATATGCCAAAGCAACCCACGTCACTTCTAGGATCTAAACCTTTGTAGCCTGCACTGAGGAGAGACTACATTATGGAGAAGTGATGGGTCCACGTGTCCACTGCACATCTTGGGAAGGATGACTTCTTTTCAAATGCTCCTTTCCATGTTACACTTGCTGCAGCAGCAGCCCAACTACAATTTTTCCACAGTGAATTGGGCCCTAATTACTGAACAGTTTGTGAACAACTGCCCTTAAAATGTTAACAGCTGAAATGATGATAACAATAATTCTGTTTGCAGTTATAATGGCCCCTCATTAGAGCTGCTTAATTAAATATTTTCCAAAACTATTCCAGAAAAAGAGTCTGCTCTCTCAACTGTAAAAGCAGAATCCAAAGCAGCCGCAAGGAAACGGCGGCTTTTTCCAGTTGAAGTATTTCCTACGGCCAACCACAAGGAGTGACCTCACACATGCCCCTAACACGGCAGAATTTGCCATCATTAATCCGTTCATTCAATAGGAAAAGATGCTGCAGGTCTTCGTGAGCATATTCCCCTGTGAGCGTTGTGCCATAAATTAGAAATGCTTAAATCTTTTACACTTATTTAGCCTTTATGCTATCTCCCCACCCCATTCACCAAGTGCCTTTGTAGGCTGAAGCAATAATTTAGCATTCTCTCACAACCGAGTCAAAAGGAACAAATGTGCTTCCTTCAACACAAGCACAGCAGGCTAAAGGGGGAGTTTTCTTTTATATAAACGTTTATGGCAGAAGCGATGCTATGGCACACATTGTCCCACCTTCCCGGCTCCCCGCACCTTTCCAGAGCCAAGTCTAATCCTCTTAACCACGCACCAACAAGTCAGGGTCCTCACACTACCTTCCACCCCATGCAAATGAGATTAAATAGATATAATGTAATACATTACCATTTGTTACGTAATTAAGATTTAATGGCAAACCATGATGATTGGTTTACTCCAACACAACCAGCTGTTTACAAGCAGGAAACCTAGGAAAGCAAACACACACTCTTGATCTTGCCATTCATTCATCGCTAAAATATCTTGAGTTCCACTGACGAAAATCAGACAATTCTTGCCATTAAACACATATAAAAATGCACTTTAGCAATGCCTTACAGCTTACACTGGGTTGCTGACTTCTGTCAAGCGCAGAAGGGAAAAGATCTGGATTATTTTTTATACTTGTGCCCAAGCATCTGCTGTCAGGGCCGGACAGGTCTTTAGTCTGACCTGGCAGATGTGCCGACAGTATCACATGGATTTAACTTTGCTCTATCAATGCAGTTGGCAATTTAACAGGGCCACGAGAGAACAGCTGTGCCTCCCGGACAGGAGCATCCCTGGCACATACTGCTGGCATAAGACTTCACCTTAGCGCTCCTGTAGTTCCCTGAAAACCAGGTTCAGGGAGCTGGCAGACTAAAGGATGACACATACACCCTTTTTTTCTTCTTTTGTTGGTGCTGTGACTCATGCCAGGGCATGCAATAAGCTGGGGAGATGGCTTAACAGAAGGACGCGGCAGGAGTCTATGGAGAACTAACACTGCTTGGACTCCCCAGGAGAGGGCTGCACAGGTTGGGGGGAGGAGAAATATGTATTATCTGACTCAATCACAGGATGCCGTTCTTGGGTATTCTTATTCTAAACTCACCCTATTTCCAAATCTGCACATCTACAAGGGGGCAAACTTGAGTGAGAACTGCCCAAGCTGGCTCTAGGAGCATTGCAACTTCAGTAGCCCACAATTGTTCTTGTATGAATTCACCCTGCTCTTCCTTTTTGGGGTGAACTCAACCCCAAATGAGTTATAGTACTCCTGGCACACAAGGTAGGTGTCTTTCTTCACCACTGCAGTTGCCAGAATCATGATGTCTTCCCAGGCAATTAATGATGTCCCTTGTTCTCCCAGGCATCCTTGCTTTCCTTTAGGTCTTCGCAAAGCTGTTGTTAAAATCCATTTTTATGAATGAATGCTTTCCAAAGTGCTACAGATAGCAGCAGGGTTAAAGCATCCATTGAATCCTCGGATAGGTACTTGGAGGCAATATGCAAAACGTACCATAATCCCCGAAGGGGATTAAACTTTTGCAGTCTGACTCAAAACAAGTTTCCAACTTGATTACGCATCACAAAAAGGTCCATCCTGCTCTAACTAATCTGAGGGAAAAAAACCACCAGACTAGCTTGGACAGGTCTGAATTCATTTTTATTTATTCTCCAAATACAATTTCAAAATATTTAGGGCCTTTCTGCAACCTACATAAGAATAGGAAATAATCAACTGCAAATTTTCAAAAGCCATAGCTGTATTATCTTGAATTCAAACTTCTAATTAAAGGTCTTTTAATACTCAAGAATTGTCAAAATCCCAAGCTCTTAAAGCACAAAAACATCTGGTTGGGAATTAAAGTGGAAGGACATTCAGCCAGGACCAAGAGGTCAGAACCAGAACCTTCGCTGTGATTTTATTTTAGCAAGATCTACGTTAAAAGCTTTTACTGAAACCAGTTAATAACTTCCTGAAGTACAAGCAAAAAACAGAGCCATGATCCCGAAAACCAAAAGCGAAGACGCTATGAAAAAGGAAGTCTCTAGAAAAGGAAAACGGGAGAGGAGAGAAAGCTGTTGGGACAGAGGTGGGAAAGGATTTTGCAGCTAGCCCAGCACCAAGAACCAAGTCGATGCCAAATGCACTCAGAGGCACTGTACAATGTACACTGCAAAGCCCACAGAAATGGGAAAGGGTCCTAGAAGTTTCCGTGAGACAGCCAGCTATTAACACCTCCCCCTGAATTTGGGGCACAAACACACGCACGAGCACTAACCAGATCCGAGCAGCGCTGCTTTTCCTGCAAACTCTGTCAGGCAAACATCTGTCAGAACGTCTCAGTTGTTTAATCACATAAAATGTTTCCTCTTCCATTTTTGGCACCTTATACTGAAATAGTCTATCGCAAGATGTCTCTGTATCATGCTCTATCAGCCTAACGCAACAGAAAAGCTGTTTATAAACAAAGGAGGCACAGTTTAAGCCTGATATTAGATTTTCATGTGCTTGCTAGCAGCCAAACATACATAACAGCAGAATAATTGCAAATAAAGCGTGAGCATATGCATGGTCCAGGGAAAGAACCCCTGAGCAGTTCTGCACTGTGCTTTAATTTCGTCAAACATTATCTTTCTAACGAACTGGGAGTGTGATGAATGATCACCTTCCTCCGCCCGGCCATGTTAGGACTGTTTCAACTGCTGTCTGTTGTTTACTGTTTCTGGCCACCTGAATGTCAATTTTCTCAAAACACCGCTTACTCAATACTGATCTTAACACCAGCAAAAAAAAAAAAAAAAAAAAAAAGATCCTGAAGAAGGGAGAAACACTTCCCCCCCAAATTACTTCTGCAGCTCTTCACCTCCAACTCAAGAATATTTCTTTGATAGATTACATATATTGAAGATCCTGCCAAGTACCAATTTCATGGATAAGTTACAGGGTAAACTAACAGGAAAATAGTGAACAATTCCCCCTGCTCCTGCAACCCCTATGCAGAATTTGAGACGGGAAACCACAGAAGAGCTCAGTCTCAATAGCACTGGTAAAGGGAACAGCAGAAACACCCAACGTCAAGTGGTTTCACTAACACACCATCAAGCTCTTCTAGAAGCCACCTCCCCTTTAAAATGAGCAAAGTTTAAAAAGAGATTGAAAGCAGGACACGGGGAGTAAAAGCCGGTTACAACTGGGCAGGTTGATCTGCGTTTCCAGGGAGCATCTCCCGGCTCAAGACTCCTTCTCCTACTGCGCGCCCACCCCAGCTGCAGCCACAGCCACCAGAAGTTAGCTCCAAAATAACGGCAAACTGATCACAATAGTTTCTTCTTCCTCCCTTATTAAGATCCTACTACGGTTCAGCAAACTGGCAGGAGGGAGCAAGCAGAAGACTGACAATGGGTCAAACCTCATTTTTTAACGCTTGCCTTTCTTCCAGCTTTTTGTACAAGCACCCTGCACCCTCGACGGCAAAGCAGCATTTGGATTTTTATTCCTTTCGGCAACACAGCACACCAGTTCTCCAAGTCCACCGCCAGAACCGCAAAGCCCTGAGGAGCAGCGCTGCGGGCCGAGCCACGAACCCCCGCGCCCCCCAGCCCTGCTCTGCCCACCTCCCCGCTCCCCCCCGCCTCGGCGCCCTCGCCCTGCACCCAGGCTTTGCTCTCCCAGGCTCCGAGGCACTTCTCTCCTGCTGTCTCCCCGTCTTCCCTTCACCTCTACACTCATCGAACACGCTTTTAACAAACCACTTGAGATCCTCACGGCCAAGCTGTACCTAAGGTTTTGCTGATTCTTTCTGCGTAAGATTTAAAGAACAGCCTTTCCTACCCAGCCACACGCAGCAGCTCCCACCCGGGGACCGCTCATCTCACAACTCAATTACAGCACATTCCTCGACCTTGACAAAGGCATCTTGCCCTGCCGATATCTGCTCAGAAAGCTGGGGAGAAAGGTCCTTCTCCTGGCCAGCAACTCTGACTGTGCCTCCACCCATATATTCCTCCATCCCTGCTTCTTTACTGAGCCAGCTGTTCGGCTTCAGATTCCAGGCCCTTCCCACCCTTTCCTGACCACCACCTCCCAATCCCGCCGGGAGGAGTTGACTCCCACCTCCAAGCTGCCCACACCATCCGTAAGCCAAGCAAACCACCCAGCCTCTGGGCTTTCTCCCATAGCAAGCCCCTCCATAAAGTTAAAGGAAAGCATCTGGAAACCAGCACCCCTTGTTTTAGAAAAACACTTTTAAGACTTCCCTGAGGTGCCTACGAGAACCTTCAGCCTCCAGCTCCCTCAGATCTCTGCTGATGGTGCCAACAGACATGGTTGCCCCGGGCCCTCCTGTGCCAACTTTGAAGGTGGGAGCATCGCAAACCCTGGAGCACCTCTACGGTGTACACTTCCAAAGGCGAAGGGAAGAACAGCTGGATCCCAAGACTGCACTGCTTTTTAACAGTAAAAAAAGCAAAGACATGCATTGCAGAGGGACCCTGCCAGACAAGCCAGTTTTGAAGATGAGCACTACTTTTTACACACCCCACTACCTCTCGAAAAACTGGGCCTTTGTGCATTTTCCACTGCAGAGTGTTTCTGAAGATGTCAGGAGGAAAGACACAGCACACCCTGGCTGCCTAAGAACAGCCCAAACCACTCGAGTTTTGCTATTTCATTAGGACTCCAGCAAAACCACTTACAAGCAATTCATAGCAATAGACTCTTCTTCATCCAGGCATCCTAGAGTAATTTGCAAACCTCAAATGCTGCACCACTTGCATATATTACTAGACATAAACTCATCCAAGTCAATGATGATACAAGAGGGCTTGTAAGCGTTCCTTCCCTCCACGTACATCCTTCCCACCGCCGGCCTATTTCTTCCCCTCTCTTAGAAGTCCATCTGCTGCATGCACACACTGGCATAGAAATTTGGAAGTCCTCATCCCGGCAGCTTGCTTAGGATGCGGCTAGTCAACCACATTCAACAGCGGTGACTGAACACAACTGGTTCTACACCATGAACAGTAGTGTCCGAATCAGCCCACAGGTCTGCTTAATCAACAGTCTGCTTAATTACAGCAGAAAGGCTCATTTATTATATCCTTTTCAAATGTAACTTTTCCGCTTTTGTAGGTTTTTTTACCTTAAAACATTAGTATAACTGGGTTAACATCCATGAAGAATAGGCAGTTAGTTTTATGGATGAGATTAGCTAACAAGCTTGAACAGGTTTTATATTTGAGTCCAGCTGATCTGGACACGTTAACTCATTTACCTGGCCTCTGCTGCAAGACCCTCATTACCTCATTGCATACAACTCCTTGAAAATTCTTTTTTTTTTTTTTTAAGTCATACTTGAAGTACCCCTCAATTATTTGTGGTCCAGCAGAAGCTGTAATACTAACCTATTAATGTTAATGAGAGAAATACAGCATGCACAATAATTATCTGCCACTATGTGCACTGAAATGAAAGTGAGCAGGTTAACTTAAGCCTGAAAGACTGTTTTAACTCTAAATTTGAAAATAGAATTTGATGGTGCATGATTAAACCTCAAATTCTGCAATCACGCAGGCGTTATTGGAGCAAGAGCACGTTAACTTTATAACAGCAGGAAGTTTTAATAAAACTTCCTTTAAAAAAAATCAAGTTAAAAAAAAGCATTCAGTGTAAAACACTGTTTTGCTCTCCTACAAATCTTCATGATTTACTTTTGAGTCAATAACTCACTGAAATTAACAAGATGAAATTATGTTTTGACAAGTTCCAGTGCTGAAGAACAGATTTTCAAATCACGAATCCAGCTTCACCTCATTTTTCCACCACAGTTGACAGTCAAGAAGTGAATCATTCATTCCTTCTGGCCTTTGTGTATCTTATCAAATGCTACAGGGAACAACTAACTTCAGTTCTCTCAAGTAATTGCATAAAATGCCAAACTTAAAGTTCTTTTGCACTTTAATAAAATTAAGTTCTACAGGAAAGAAAACATCTGTCCAGCAAAGCTCAACCATTTTGACCATATGTTGCCATCAGATCCACCTAACCAAAACAGATCTACTATACGTAATCCTGCCACTCAGAATACATATAAAATATACCACTGGAAAAGCTTTCCAGCGTTCCTTGGCAGAATACAAGGTTGTCTTCTCCATAAGGCCTGGGTCCCACCTCACCAAACAGATGGGTGCGACGGCTATACCTCATTTAGGATAAAGGAGCTTATTTGTCCCTAGAGCCAAGGAGCTGAAGCAATCACAATACACCCAGAGGACAGGCACATGTCCAAAATTTAGTGGAATCCACACAGAGGAGCTTTGCAAAGCTTCTGAAAGAGGCTTAACAACGAGCACAGCAGCAAGAGCAGTCCCAGAAGATGCAGACCTAAGACTCCGAGGGGAGAAAAGGCAAAGACCTTTTCTAGGTTGAATGACTAATTAAGAGAGGGTGAGCAAGGAAACTGTTCCCCCGGTCAGTTCTCTCCTGTGTTGAGGAAAGGACACACAGAGATCTCTAGCTTTACTGTCAATCCCCCCTCCTCAGCCAAACAGCTCATCAACAGCAGATCTTGCGTAAACGGTCAAAAAGGAAGTCATTCCCTTTGGACAGAAGTCAGACACCTGCAAGCTTCTGGTTTCTCCCAGAAAAACAGAGCTGTCAGGATGCCGACAAGCTCCTTCTGCACAACAAAACTTCGGGGAAAAAACACACCAAATTTTCATCGTAGCCACTGAGACAGGCAAATCTTAAGTAACTCCACCAAAGTCAGTGGGCCTGTAGCAGAGAACACAATCCCTGTGATAATACACCAAATCCATAAAACCTCAATTTTTTTGTACAGACTGGATGTTTTCAAACTGTTCTAAGTGTTTAAATGTGGCATCCAGGGTACCATTCTAGCCCTGCTGAAGTCAGCAATGATGGCAAGCTCCACCAGCTCCTGCACCCCACAAGGACATCATCCAAGGTCAGGCAGTGTGTGAGCTTGAGGGCCGCTGCCTCCTCCTTCCAAAAATTGAGCATCTCCTCCCCTTGCACCTCTCCCAGGAACAGCACCTACTGGAGCCATCAGAGTCAGAGGCTGCTCTATGTGCAGCTGCAAACGTTTTATTTATTCTGAAAATTCAACCAACACAGCTGTGCGATGTGAAATATGACTCAGTGGAGTTAGCATCTTACTGCAGGCAATCACATTTATTATAATAAATAACTATAAATAAATAATGAGGTTGCTTAACAGGGACACGGGTAACCTGTCTAGACAATCACGGAGGTGACGTACTCTGCACTGGAATGTCCTCCAGATTTCAACAATAAGTCCTGATTAGAAATTTTTTTTCTTTTTTTAAAAAGCAGGGCAATGATTGCTTATTTAAAAATACCAAAGCCTGCTTCTCAGCATTGCCAGCATGCACCTAGCAAGTTAAGCTAGTAACACCTCCCTCTCTAGCAAGCCTCTCCCGTAGCAGACCCTTACAAAGATCAAGCAAACATTCCAGCATGCAGAATTTCTGATAACGTACTGCCACATATACCAAATTCTCCTGTTTGGAGCCGCAAACAATACTGCTCCATCAACAGGCTGGCCTACCCACGGCTCAACAGCACCCTGCGACCATCACCCGGGTCTCATGGTGGTACTCTGTGGAGGGGAGAACCCTTCTTCCCCTTCCCTGGCATTTAACTGCCTGCTTAATGGAGAAAAGCAATGGCCAAACTAATAGCTGGAACATGTGACCTTAATTAATTAGCAGACCTAGTGGAAAATGCCAACTCTGCATTGTCACTGCCTGCTTTCAAGGACCCTCTGCCTGCGTCAGCAGTACAGAGACACTGGGTCCATTAACGTTTGCTCCGGGATAAGGACAGATGATGCAAGAGTGGCTTTAGCAACCTGGTACAAGAGAGGCAAGGTCTGAGATAAAGGAGTAACCTCCTGTGAATCTGTTTGTGGTGAAGGTCTTCCCTCTCCATAAAAGCTTTTCCAACAACTCTGTGACGGGCTCTAGGAGAAACCCACCAAGAACAAAGCTAAGGTCAACTGGAAAGGATTGGGAGAGCAAGCAGATGGCCACCTGCCACCTCACCAATCAGCAAAATCATTCACTTCAGCTGCGTCATGAAATATTTCCTCACTTCTTCCTCTCTCCCTCTAGCTGCCTTCTTTCATCCATGAGCTGCGTCCATTTAGGTTACAAGACCCATTTAGCACGTAGTGGAGAACAGCTGGGAAAGCAAACAAACAAAAAATAGACCAGTACCTTCCCCAATGACTCCAAAATCCTAGAGGCAGCTGCAACAAGCAGTATTTCTCTGGGAGTAACACAGAAAAAAAATAATCTTATTCTATAAAAATATCCCTTGCCCTCAAACAGGCCTGCAGTTACAATCAATTTCAATAATAAACTTTATCAATACTGGGCACCACTCTTCAGGAAAAGATCTCCCTTTGTCCCCCAAGCTGCGCATCTGCCCTTGGAGGAAAATCCCAGTGCTCTGAACTTTATAGAAGTAAATTCTGCAAGCAGCGGCTCTGATGATGTTTGCAGGATGGCCACAAGGAGCTTGATCGAGACTTAGACACACATCTGGCTTGCAACACAGATGCACGTTCACACGGACGCTGTTTCATCAGCTAACATTTGCTGAAAATCTTGTGCATCACAGATATGAAAAACCACAATCACAGCTGCTCGTTGGGATTTCCATTTTTATTTCCATGGGTCATATTAGGGAATGAAATATCTTGTAGTTTAGCAACTAAATTTATGCCTTTTTTTTTTTTTTTTAAAGTACTGCTATTGTTACAATCTCTAAACAATTAAGATATGTCCAGATGCTGTTAAGCAAGTTTTGGATACCTGTAATAAATAAAAAATTAAATCCCAAATGGGCTACATTTTTTCAGGGGACACAACCTTACCAACCTGAGGTCCTCCAGGACCATAGGCAGCCTTGCAATTTAAATCTGAATTCTCCCACCAATTTCCCAGCTTTTTTTTTTTTTTTTTTTTTAAGATCAAGTTCCTTCAGTACCCAACACACGTTGGATTTATAATGCTAATCAAACTTCTCCAGGTAGAGATAGAGTTTATAAATTAATCCTGGGTAAAATAAATACATCAGCCAGTCTTGGTACAAACATTCCTGCCTCTGATTAAGTTGAATTCCAGGACTGTGCAGCATGCATTTCAAAAGGGTAAAGTGGCAGGAAAGATGCACGCTCTCCCTGCATACAGCACAGCGTATTTGCATCAATGTGACCTCAAAGCGACAATGCCTGGGCAGGTGGCAAGATGAGACTCCTAGTTATTATGCAAAAGTGCAACTCGCTTTGCTGTTGCTTCACGCCTCCTTACCCAGGCAGCGAGCTCCAGGTGCACGGCAGCGGCGCTTGCTGATGGCAGGGCGAGAGGTTTCGGCTCTGAACGCCCCGGTCCAGGCGCTGGGATGACTTGAGCACGTAGCCCCACGCCGAGGGGCCCAGACTGCGCCCTCCGAGGCTACTTGGATCCTCCGAGATATTTATAAATAAGTGCCCACAATACAAGTTGTACTTTCCTGTTTTATGCTAACTACAGGCACCTATAAGAAGCGATCAATAGTAGTCTGTGCCATACCCTAAGAACCCTAAAATATTAAGTGCAGGAACCATCACAGACAAGACATTACGGCATTTATCCAGGCTGAACTCCTATACCAAAAGCTATTTATACACTAACTCAGCAGAGCTGAAGTGTTCATCTGCTAACAAAATTGGCTGGGTGGTTTAAACGGGACCCAGGGTGAAAAGCTGGCAGAAGTACGAGCAGCTATGCTGCCTGGTTTCAGGTATAGCTCTACACTGAGCCAGCGCCCAGTGCAACCAGTGCAAAGAGAATGCACGAAAGCTGCATCTGAGCATTCACGTATGGGGAACATAAGGGCAGCAAGGGCATGGCAACCCATTGGGAAGAAGAAATTTCTAACCTCGAAATCATCTTGATTATAGCCATTTTGCTGCAGTGCTAATGCCAGGCTGACCAGCTTGCCATGCAAAGCCCAGGGGCACAGAAGAGGGTACGGAACCATCCATGAGCCAAGGTGAGACCCTTCTCACCCACCCACTCGGCAACCAGAGGAGCAAAGGCTTCTCCGACCGCATCCCTACCACCCACGGCAGCCCACACCCAGTGTGATGCCAGCACCAACCTTCCTCCTCGGCTGTGCCATGGCACAAAGTCTCAATCAGTTGCCATCGATGCCCTAATTTATCATTCTTTAAAGAGAGAGTTGAAGTGTGTATTATAGGTCTGATAGGCTTCACCTAAGCAGACACCATTTGTTGTTGTAGCAGGTACAGTTTGAAGAGAAGTACGAAGTACTTTCCTCATTAAATGAAAACACAGCGGTCCAATCTCTGCCTCAACTTCCACAGCGAAATTCCCTCTCTCCCACCCTGGACACTATATGATTGCCAATTAAAAAGTGAAAGCAGAACGCAATGCAATACTAAAGCAACTAAACATGAAAAAAGACAGCAGGAGGAACACAGTCTACTAAAAAAAAAAAATTGTCCTTTAAAATCAACACTAAGATAAGTAGATACCATATTTGATTTTAAGAAAATGTTAGGAATGATACATATACTCAGTTGAGTTGCCAAGAGGAATTAATTTAAAAGAAAAAAGTTTAAAAAATACACTTAGAAAGCAGTTCCGGTTTACGTACTATCACTCCTGTACGCTGCTGCATTACAGAGTGCTTCAGAGATCACGAAATGTTCTCCCATCACCAAAATGAAGCCCAGCAAATTGCTAATGATAACAGTTAAAGCAAGGTGTGGAAACTCAGTTCTAAAAATGAAGAACATTAAAAACTGCACACTCATTTAACAGCCCTAGCCAGGCAGCCGAGTGCTGTTCACAAGCTTGTCCTCCCAGTAGACTGCTCCGAAGAGCCAGGGCAAATCAGGAATTACTAATTATGAGTGTTTAAAGAGGATGCAGTGACATTTCTTGTACGGCTGGAGCACTTTGTAGGTATCACACTGGCTTTTAACCTCCCATCCCATCATACAACTCTAATGAGTTCTGTGGTCGCAGCATTAACCGTGAGGAAAACAGCTGACACTGCAAAACCCCAGCTCTTATCATTAAAGCTAACCAGATCCCGTTCTTCAACCGATTTAAGACAGAGCTGCTGCGGGGCATGAATTATCTCCTTTCCAGGGAGGCCACCCCTCCGGGGAGCGGGGGTCTTCATTCGATCAAGGGGACGAGCACCGCTGTCTCTAATAGGGATGAGCCAGGCCAGGAAAGCACCACCCCTGCAAAGCCCGCGGCATACACGATGGGCAGCGTGCTAATTTCGGCTACGCAGCAGCCAGCCTGGGCAGCACCGGAGATGAAGCCAAGATCAAACCTGGCGGCACCCCAGGACGCAGAGGACGGGCAGCGTGAGCGCACACCGGGTCACCGTGTCCGCTTTGACATTTTCAATGCCCTTCAGGTGCCTCCGGGAGCAAGCCGAGGATGAGCTGCCGAAGGCACGACAGCAAGTACAAACTCCTTCCCCAGGTAGTTCGGAGTCCCAGCAACCTTGCTGCTAAGCTGCAGCTCCCAGAAAACTCTAATTTCAACACAAAACTCCAGTCCTCTAATGTTACCTCTTCTGAAAGCTTGTCTTGTGCTCATGAATGAAACTAACATTCTAAACCAAAGGGAATGAAAGGATTAGGTGATCTGTGTGTTACACAGGTTTTAAACTGTTCAAGTTTCTGGACAGCTGGTAAGAAGTGGGGGTCTGACCTGAATTAACTAAAAATTCCTAGATGTTTTACAAAGCTTCACTAATAAACTCAGCTATCGATCAGGGTGCTGACCCTTTCAAGTTTGCACAAACCTAGAATTTCAAGATCTCCTGCAGGTATCAAGAAGGAACTCCAAACCAAGGCCAAGTCTTAACAATCCCAAATAATGTTCTTTTTAAAATGTGCTATTAAATCACTGCTATTAAAATACTGACAGTGAAGCACTTTCAGGTATCCTGCGGGCATCTCTAGAACCAACCACTGCAGAGACAAATAAGCGCAAAGACGACTGAGGAGCTTTGGGACATCCAACTGCATGAGCTTGTCCCTTAATCCAAACTGTGTTCTGAGATTCTGTGACACACAAATTTAATGGGATTTACTTGCTCATGCTCTAAATTTCAGGTTTACACATTTCATTTTGACAGCCTCCACCCTGGGCTTAAAACCTGTGACACAGAGTGCTACAACACTCTTCAGATGAACTCGCTTTCAACTCACAAGCTGAGAGGAAGGAAACACACAGCCCTGCAGGCCATAAAACCTCTGCTCAGCAAACAAAAACCAGCAAGATGTAGGTCGCTCAGCCCAGAGCAGTCATTTCTACCCCAGAAGGTCGCAGAAGGTGCAGCTCGAGACACCGCACACAACTCCCGTTGGGTCAGACATGGGAACGGGCAGCCAGCTGCAACAAGCAGGTAGTTGTCTCGGGGAAACGTGGTATTTCAAAAGCTAAACAGGGACAACAGCTTCCACTCGCAGGCTGTGGTTAAAGCAGGTGCCTATATATAGTTACGGTAAGTGAAAACGTCCGTTGATACTTCTGTTATGCAAAAGCTGCTCTAATTATTAGCTATAGCTCCACAGCCCATGGTGCTTTCTTCGACAAACCCGCAGGAACATCTCCGTTACCATTAACAAAACCACCAGTCTAGGTCTCGAGGAGACCAGCTCTTTGCCGTCCGGCAGCAGGCGGCTGTCCCGCGGCAGGAGCCAGAGCCCGGCACCGTGCGCTGCCGCAGGAAGGAGACCCGGCTTGCGGCACGTGGGACCGTCCTGCTGCGGCTCCATCGGTCGCTGCCCCCGCCTGCGCCTCCAGCGGGAAGGGAAACGAGCACACCAAGCCACTGCCACCACCGGCCTTCTGGATTTTAATTAAGCGGAAAGAAAAAGGCTAAAACCCTATGGGGAAAATCTGCCTCCATTTCGTTCCTCCAGCATCAGCCTTGTCCTCTCCAAATTGCTTTTGTATCTTGCTGTACAAAATGTCTTTTTCTTCTCTGGGAGGCTAGAGGAGCATCTCACAGGAAGGATGACCGGATTTCACAATACGTGGTTTTGAAGGTTGGCGTTAAATTTGACACTGTAGCTCCAAAGTAATTGTGACTAACCACTAAATCACCATGTGTAATGGATTCCTCCGAACATTTATAGCTAGCAGTTCCATTATGCTCTAATCTGGAAAACATCTAAACGACTCTCCACAAAAATTGGAGGGGAACATAAACGTCTTGATAAAACAAGATTCCAGAGATACTCCACTTAACCACAGTGACTTCTATAATATAATGTCTAGTGCAATAACATCCGTTACAGTGTAGTCATTTGCTATTTGATTTTTAAACCAACGCTTCAAGACATCAATCTAGAGAGCATCGAGTCTACGTGAAAGGTGAAACAACCAAGAACGAACCTGTAGGTCAGTGGAGCGAGTGGTAGCAAGTGAGCCGAGCAGCACCCAGAGGCTCCCTGACAGCGGTGGATGGAAGCTGCTGCTCCCTGCCACCAAATGGTAAACTCAAAGTTGCCCTTGTGCTCCTGGATGCTCAGCCCTGCACACGACTTGAATAAAAACCCCTCAGCCCACAGTAAAACACTGCGCTGTAACAAGTGTCTGCCTGCCCTTGTTCAGCTTCATCCTCTTCCTAGATCCATGATTTCCAAACTCTGAAGGTCTGGGGGTAACACAGCCCTGGAGGGAGAAGCACCACCTTAGAGATCCTGGCTGTCCTCTCTTGTCTAGAAAACAACGCCAGTTTGGTGGGGACAGAAGGCGGCCTGTATGCAATCAAAACCCACAATAAAAATAATACAATTAGCTAAGCATACAAGAAGCAAAGGAGGGAAGCATTACTGATTCATTCCATTTTCCTGGAAAAGCCTCAACTGTGGTTAAGTGGAAGACAAGCCGAAATCTTCCATTAGCGGGGGGAAAAAAAGCTTATTTAAAGAGGGAAGGGAAAAAATCCCTCAGGTTAATGTTCAAGTACAGCAACAATAAATTTTACCACAAAATCTCTGCTAGGCAGATACTCGCCCTGCTCCCAGCCCAAGGAGCAGTGGACCTTGCAAAAAGGCTGCTCTTGTTTAATACGAAAAGCGTGTAGAAAATAAAAACCAGTAAGAGAATCCCAATCTTCAAACAGGGAAGGGAACAGACAGCCTTTTGACATTCCTCCCAGCATTTTTTCCTCCAATCTCCCTGCCTGGGGGGCACAGGAGGAGGGAAAGCAGACGGTAAGGGAAGAGCTAGCTGGGCTGCATGCACCAGGGGATGCGACTGCTGTAGGTGACCCTGAAGAGCTCGACAGCACTTGCAGCCTGGAGGGATCTTAACTTACTCTGGGCCAGGGACACAGGCGTCAGTCTAGACCAGGGACTTAAAACCACTTCACCACCACACCTTCCTGAGTTGTACCGTGCACTCTTACACCACAACCAAGGATCAAAGCCAAGCGATGCAATAAGTGACTGCAGCACATCCCAGCCCTGGTACCTGCATTAAAGTGAAGGCTTTTGCTTTTGTTCTTAACAGAAAGGCATGTTTCACCTCAGCTGCTCAGGCAAAGATGAAAAAAAACCTTGTAAAATAAAAGGATGTTGTCCACATGAGCTAAAAAGCCTCTGTTCCGCTCCCTCCTTCTCCAAACATCCCAAATGGTCTCCCAGCAGCCAGCTAGCACGCTGCAGATTTTAGGATCACTTACACTAGCACAGGTCGTGCCCTTGGGACACAATATGCTCTTGAGCATCTATAAATCCTACCATAACCCACTTCCAAAAGAAAGCGTGTCTCCCAAGTCCCATAACAGAGCCCAACACAAACTCCATAAATACAAAAAGGCAATGACTTCTGGCAGCCCAGAACTGCAATTGCTGCCTTTATATCACATCCCAGGTGCCTGCTTTCCCTTTCCATAGAAAATTAAGTCAGTCCTCTGCCATAAATGAAACTATTAGCCGCACTGTAAAAGATGTGGCCCTAGACAGGCAAGCCATCCGCAAATGCTCATGTGTCCAATGACTTCTACCTGCCCTGTGTTCGGAGGGAAGAGATGAGGTTTTCACCCCAAAGCTGTCCTCAACAAGGCAACAGGTTCGGTTTGGTAATGTCGGCTGCCAAAAAAGAGCAACTTGCTTCACAGACTGTTTTAGTTTCTCTCAGTGATCAGATTTCAGCTTGAGTATCCATCATCACGAGACGGCAGATCTCAGGTTTAACCAACCTACCCTCCATTATAAGCAACAGGTACAAATACTTGGATTCCAGTATGTATCAAGACATATAAATATCCTTAAAAAGATCTTTTAAGCACAGGAGTAGAGAGACCAGAATTTCACTTATCTTGATAGAACATTATATAAGACATTAAATATTTTTACTGTAAGACAAAAAAGCATGATACTGTACTTCATACCCATAACTCTTCCATGAATACACATTTATTGCAGGAAGCAATTAACCTTCATGACTTCAGCTGACACATGAGGAAAAGCAGACGCAAAACTGTCCTGCTAATTCCAGGAAAATAACATAACATGACGGGAAAAGCAAAACCAACCCTTTAGACAAGAAACAAGCGAGCCTTAGATTCCTTTAAAAAGCCTGTATTTGCAGTTTCCAAAATACAGTTAATTTGCGACATTTAATACACAAGTTGTCATCAGCCTTAAACCTCAATTTCCAGACCTCAGCTGTACCCGAGAGAGCAGCAGGATGGGCTGAGCACACGATCAAATCCTCCAACACGACTGCCGAGCCACTGCGGCCGAGGCAGAGAATCTGCTTATATATTTTACAAATAACCGGATCCTGCCATAATCCAGGCTCTGAGAAATTTTTATCTCACCATGAGCTCAGCTATTCTTAAGTCCTTTCTGTGTTTTTTTTCTCTGTGCTGCCTGATACACTGACCAATTTTATAAAAGGGATTGGCTGGCGGGAGGTCTGGATTCAGGTCAGATGGAGCTGGCCTTTTGGGTATGTGTGCCCAGATGGTGGTGGAAAGGAGGTCTAAAATTCCCCTTTTCCCCTACGCCCTCAAACCAAACCTGCCCATGAAAGGCATCTATTCCTACAGCTTTCTCCTGCAGAAGGCTGGCTGTTATACAGAGTCTGAAACAGCTGCTGCTTCTGGTTCTCCAGGTCCCCAACCCGAACCCGATATACTAGCCAGGACGGACACCGTCACATGGACGCATCAACTTACCCAAGCTGCTCTCTAGGTCTTTGGGTCCTGTAACAGGGAATCTCAATTTTCACTTGTCTCAGCAAGTCTCTAGACTCTACACCCTCTGCTCATCTTGGTGCACACACAGCTGCAGCACTGACCAGTTCCAAATTGTAGAAAAAACAGAATTACAGTAGGGTAAGCTGGCATCCCAAACAAGAGCCAAGACACATGAAATCCCAACTCTGCAGAGCAGGAAACTTCACCACCCCAGGGCAACAAAAGGTGCTCACGCCATTAGACTGACCCCTATTCTGCAAAGCACTCGGCGATACATTTAAACACTTTAAGTATATGCGTAAGCAATATATATTTAAGTACTTTTGTTCACACAACAGAGTTCAGGCTTGACAAGTTTGTGTGCATCTTAAACCTAGTGATGCACAACATCCTTCCAATCCCTTCTCCAGAAATATCAGCATTGTTCTCAGTTATATGCCTTCAGGTAAATGCCCCAATAAATAAATTTAAAAAGATTTAGGACAGATTTTTCCAAAAGCCGTACTGTACCAAACCTCAGGTCCAACATACTTAGCCATGCTCGCAAATAAGGATAGTTATTCACACGCTTTTGTTCTTGCAAGCAACAGAGCTCATAGGGCAAACATAGGGCAGCACTCACGTGTTTCCCCTGCAACATTTTCTACTGACTATATTTCTAGCAAAATTGCAATTTTTCTTGCATGTGGTAGCATGTTAAATATGCCACAAAACACTGGGTGATAAGACAGCTTGCAGAACTACTCCCCAGCCAAAATTCATCCCTAGCCATTGCCCTCTTCTTCAGCTGTTCTGCATCACTGCTAGCAAGCTGCCATCTCCAAACTCCAGCAGGTATTATCAGCTAAACCTCAGCGCTACCCCATAAATCTAACTTAGTGAGGAAGTTGCCTCTATCCATAAAAATTCTGGGAGTGCTCATATTCCAACCCAGAATGCTGCTGGCATGCAAAACACAACTAGCAGCACGGAAAGTGAGCCAGTAGCTTCTCAGGAGAAGCAGCTGCAGGTGCAACTACTCCTTTCATTTGCTTTCTCTGCCTCTCCTCTGGAAATGGGATGAAAAAAGGGATTTAACTCTACTTTGCAAAATGCATCAGTTATATTCAAGAACATGGGCTCACCTGGGGTCTATCTGACCTGTTCAGAAGCAGGACTGGTTTAAATGGCTATATAGGATAGTTTTGCAAACTAACAGTGTTCAAGAGATATAAGGAACTGAGCAGAGCTTCTCTCAGGTCTCTGCTACCGCTCCCTTCTGACAGTCTAGTCCCCCCCACTCTCAGCAGATGCAGCCTTAACAGTCACCCACTGCAACCGAAGCAAAAGTTTAAAGCAGAGCAGCAATGTTTCATTCCTACTGACTATGGTCAAGACATCTGGTGTTAGACACCCAATGCCTCCTATTTAGGAGAGCAGGTCCTAGGTTTTCTCACCACGTTTTTCTATGAGCCGGAGCACCAGGCTCACAGACACACCTTTAGGGCATGCCTAGACCATACTTTAGGACAACTGTACCAGGCTTCCCAAGTTGTTCCTTCCAAAGAGTGAAGTCAGAGACCGCTTCATCCCTGAAAGGGGGTGAAAACTAGATCATGCAAGAGCTCTGGTGTGAAGGCACTGAGCGGTGTGACCACACACCAGCAGCTATGTTCTCAGGGAGCTTCCCTCCCTCCTCCCTTCCCGAGAAGGGAAGGAACACCACAGCCCCCCGCGACACCAGCACGGGGCAGCGTGCACGGCAGGCTGGAGTCACCTGTCACTACAGTACGTTGGGTTCTTGTTAAAAACTACAGCTTCCCTGAATTCAAATCAAACACTTAAAAGTATTTCCAGTGCCTCTAAGATTAGTCACAGATACGCAGTCAGGCCGGGAAACCCAACATCCTTTACGCTACATACACCCAGAAAGAGATCCTGATGCAAAGAGCTGCATTACAGACAAGGCAGAGGCCAAGAGGAAGAGGACAGGCATGGTGATGGAGGTGTAAAGTCCTAGCTTCTCAAATCCCACTCGCATGTTTAGCCACCACTTTTCTCCCACACAGACCAGAGCCAAGAAGACGGACCCCAGCAGCAACCTGCCGCCAGAAAGCCAAACAACTGAGCTTTAAGTCAGCTTTATTTGAAAGCCAAAACTCTACTCCACGTGTTATTATCTAAAGTTATTGGAAATTACCAAAATCCAAAACCAACCTATTGAAGTTTCAGTTAAAGATGCACAGTTAGGAAAAGAGAAAGTGTAATGGAGAGACCATGCCAACACAAAAGCTTTTTCTCTTACCAGTGACTGACTTGCAGCACACAACAATTGAAGGAGTTAAAGCCTAATTTATGCCATTTATGTTTTTGCAAGTCACTCAGCTATCATCAGGCAGACGCATCCTGTTGCATCTGACATTTCCTTGAGCACTTTTGTCTTACTTCTCCGTGCTACCACTGTACTGATTAGATCCACGCCCCCCCTCTCCTCCCCCGCCTCCCCGAAAAACAAACAGCTTTGTGAAAGGCAGAAGCCATACAGCCATCTTCCTCCCCATCTACAGTTCGTGACATCAGTTCCTGAAGGAACAAAGCCTGCTGCTTTTCTGGGAGCATCGCACGGACCAATGCCTTCATCCACATCCAGCCCCATTAAAGTCCTCCACAGGCAACGAGTACCATGGGAGGACGACTGCCGCAGCATCTTTCCTATCAAGATGAGTTAGCTGCTGCCAAAAAAAGGGAGAAAATTAGTACCTGGTAGATTTTGCTCAAGCAGGACACAAGCACGTTCCCAATAACTTTCTCTGAACCCACAAGAGAAAAAAAAAAAAAAACACCACCACCTCGGAATGGCTTGGGATTGCTCCAGGGAGTAGTTTCCCACAGGCAAAAGGAAATGCTCTCCCCTCAGTTACCCTGAAAAAGCAACTCTCAAAAGCAGCTTCTCTGGCTTTGACCAAGGAAATACTGTTTTTCTTAATAGGGAGGTTAAAACAGTTGCTTTACTCTGAACACAAGGAAGCCTGGAGAAAATAATCAGTCGCCAAGAGTCCTTCACTCACTTGATTTGGGCATTTGCTGAAGGATCCCACAGTTCAAACAGCAGTCTGAATGAGCAGATTCCCACTGCTGGGAGCCTTGCAATGTTTTAATTTACCCAACACAAAATGGAGTAAAGAAAGAATTGATCTTCCAGCTACTTGGACCTCTAAGAGCATCAAAACTTCACAGCCCTTTTGATTATGGGAAATTAGGAGCATTTGCTACAAGGATCTCATGAAAGGCATAGTCTTCTTCATGCTTTTATGGAGATGTGCAAAATCGTTTAATGCTGCAAGATTATCTCCCTCATAGCTGCATATATTTAGTTCTATCACATCAAAAGTTTGGCTCCCTCAGAGTTGGATAAGCAGCTGAGAACCAAGAAGTAACATGATTTGAGTCTCACCCCTAATGGATCTTACGACTTCCGGGTCTCTAAAGACTAATGATTTTTTTCAAGACTAAATAAGTGGAGATTTCACTCAAAGCTGTATATAAGCAATATCTTAAATGGATTCTGTCTTTAAAAGCATGAACAGCTGAGGAAGTAGACTAGAGTCAGGGAAGAGGAAAAAAAAAAAAGCTGGTCTTAACTGCCACTCATTCAAAAACATTATCTTGTTATATGCATATATATGCTACCCACCCAGAGATACACATGTGGATGGAAAGGGCAACGGTGATTTGTTCACCAATAGACTTTTTATTTCAACAAAAAACACCCCACTGGATGTTAAACACACAGGTCCCACCCAGTGAAAACATACTGAAGGAATTATACATTCACTGTTTACATCAGCAATATGAACTTAAACACAAAAAAATAGATTGCTTTGGCTTCTTAGTCTCACATTAGCAAATGCAATTATCTTTCATTAATTTTACAGAGTGTTCACAGTAGAAATTAAATCATTTCTTCATGTCTGTTTAAGAAAAACTTTACTGTGTTAATTATTCATAAATACCAAAGTCTGCTACTTATTACTCATCACAAATGTGATTCATTTCACTGACGCCTGAATAATTCGGTGCTACCCTATTAGTCCCAGAACACACTGTACAATTGCCAGCATCAGCAAATCAATCACAAACAATAATCCACGCTTGCTCTCTGGTGCCAGCTGCCAAGGAAAAGGAGGAGGAGGAGGAGGAAGGCAGGAGCAGCACTGCCTCCCCACTCTGGTCACCACACTGCCTTCATCCTCCCACACAAAACCACCGTCCCGCATCTCCTGTCCTGCTTGGCTTTGCTTCCATCCAAGATGCTGCAAACTCCGACAGATACTGCTTGGGCAAGCATCCTAGCCCCAAACTGGGAGCAGGGAACCAGGCTCCGGAGAGAGGAAGGCAGGCAGCGGCTGGGGATACTCCATCGCTTCGCTCCCTGCAGGTTTACAACTGGGCAGGCAGCTGCCCAGCAATGGAAATTAGCTGATTGAGAAGGGGAGGGGAAATTAGTCCTCGCAAGTATGTAAGAAGCCTACAAGGATAATTCCAAAAAGGGCTGAGAGTTGCGAGGGCTGCTCGGCCACGGTAATCCCCGCAGAGCGAAACAAAGCCCAGACGCCATTTCTGCAGCTAAGTGGTTAAATAAGGAATTACCCCAAGTTTTGCATCCTGGCTGCTCCAGCCCAACGCTGTTACTGCACGGCAGATGGGGCGTTACGGGGAGGGGAAGAGGGGACTGAAAAGTTACTACAGCAATATAATATGTTCGAATCTGCTGGAGTTACAGATTTTTTGTACTGTTTCCTCAGTCAGTTTAAAAAACAAACCTGACCACATCGAAGAAATCTCTTAAAGTTCCACCAAATTACAAACACTTTTTTTTATCCCGTCCCATAATAAAGTCAAGAAATCATCACTACCTTAGGCACAATTCTCTCCCCCTCACGCTCAATCAGTGCTCACCGGGGGCAGATGGGGCACGCAAAAAGCCCCACCAGGTCCTGGCCATGGTGGGCTCCATCCAGCCCCCGTTCTCGCATCCCATTTTCAGCCACATATTAATTATTTTGCTTTCTAGGAAGTTACGTGACCTAATGTGGGCCGATGCCGTACAGAAACGCTGCTTTTATTATTACAGTTGTGGAGAAAGTAAATTAATGCAAAGGATTGCACACAGAGGCCTAATCCATTTGAGGTAAATCAATGCATTGCACATTTAAATTGCTCTGCTTTCCTTCAGAAAAGTACATTGAAGTGATTCATTAGGCACTGAACTGTTCACAAGAAACAGACCAATTCTCTTAGGCATGCCAGTGCATCTCTGCTAGTTAAATTTAAAAAGCAATCAAATCTACTAATAAGTCCTTTTTGCCGACATTTACATCAGTAGAGAACATGATTCCTGACAATTCAGATTAAATAAATGAGGGACAAATTAATCTCAGTTAATACACCTTGGAACTGATGTTCAACTTGTTAAACTTAAAAATCTCCCTTTTAATAAAAATAAATAACCTATGGGTGATGCCTGACTTCCAAGCGCCTTTGATAACCTTTATTAAAGGTTATAAAGTTATGAAGAGGGATCACAAGGCACCACCTGTGTCTATTTTAATACAGTCAAAGCATGTATTTATAGTTTCTTTTTAATATTTATAAATTCCCAGAAAAAATTAGCAGAAAGGCACCTTCTCAAGAAAAAGTAATTATGTCTTAGTACAACAGCACCATGCCACAGTGTTCACATTCCCCTCCCTCTTCTTTAGGGAGGACCACCTCAGATAACAAATAGAATAAACAGTGCAAGAAATAACACCTGTGCCTTGTTTCTTGCTCTACTGCAATCACTGGGATTTATTTTTACAATTAATATCATTGCCCTACCCACAAAAAAAAAAATAATTCTCCAATTTAAAACAAAAGGCAGTAGGAAACATATACTTTTAAATAACTAAAAGTCAATTTGCACTTTATTAAAGATTTAGAGAAGAGCTGAAGAGACCTAATATGGAAAATGATTTTTAATCCCTTTAAGATGTCCTTTAAGAAGTCCAACACTTTATCTGCAACAGAAGCAATATCAATTTAGAGACCTTTACAAGTCCTATAGTCCAAACTTAAAAACCCACACACTTAAGTTTATAACCAAGACTTTCAATGTCAGGCTCTGTAATGGGATTAGGTGAAGGAACCACTGGTACTTAGGAAAATAATCCCCTGCCCTTCCCCTCAAAGCCCCTTTTTTGCTCTGCAGGCTGGCCCACTGCTTCCAACGCCCCAACACCAGCCCCAGCTTCGGTCCCACCAGGCGCCAAGCGGGGAAATCCGGCTGCCGCAGACACCCGCTCGCAGGTGGCGAGGTAATATTTACCACCTATCCCCTCCTGCAGCCACAGCAGCCGCCACACCGAAATGAGCAGGGTCATTAGGAAATTCCGCTGATAAATGAAGCGGCACAGAGACGCTCCGGCCTGGCGGCATCTCTGCAAACGCTCCGTTACTTTTTTGGGGGGGGGCTTTATAATTGTCGCAGAGTTTCTCCTGGGGAGTTTCAGTGATGCGTATTTCAAGGGCAGGCAGGCACCCTCCCGGTGCTCTGGCTGGGACCCAAGTTACAGCAGGTCACCCCATCTGCTCGCTCACAGCCTCCAGCTCAGCCATGCTGGTCCCCTTCTCTCCCCGAGCAGGCCCCCCCGGGCCAGGCTTTGCCCCCAAAGCGGCAGTGCTGGAGGCTTCCATCCCTGGAAATGGCATCTGCTCCACCAGCATCCAGAGGTTTTAAATGGTCCACCTCCTGCCGAAGCCTTTATCATCCATCCCGAGCCTTGGGGCACTGTGGGACTCTACGGCGTCTCTCCTGCCTACAAGGGGTTTAGTGCCAATTTACAGGGCTTAACTATTCCCCAAGTTCCACCACTACGGGTGAAACAACGGAGCTCATCCCCTTGCACAGCTACGTGTCACCTTCGCTGTTTCAACAGCAGCTGTTGAGTAGGCTTCTCCCTAAGAAGCAAACCCCCCAAGTGATTTTTCTCTCCCTGGCAGCATTACGTGATTTCCCCCCCAACTCCACACACACGGAAGCAGCTTACTGGGAAAACCCACGCACAGGGCCCAGCCTGCTCCAGGAGGATCCGAGCTCAGGCCAGGACTGACGGCAACGCTCGCTGCAGCAAAGCCGCCCTCCTCCCAGGGCTCTGCCAGCAGTCCGGCTTGCCAGGAGTCGGGCACGCCGCGGCAGACCACAGGGCAGGTGAGATTTGCAGATGCAAATCCCACCACGTTTCCAAGAGCATAAGGATTAATCTGTTCAGCCAAGACAGCCACACACATTAAACACTTCCAGTTTGCTGGGAAATGTTTTAATGCACCTTTTCTTTAGATTTTCATAAGACAACTTAGAAGAGTTTAACTAACACGTAGGGACAAGAGAAGAACACCCACGCATTGCCAAGGGCTTCTGTCCCACATCACAACAACATGGTGCCAGCACCAGCCCTCCCAAAAGCCAGCAGGCACCATCCCTGGTCCTGGTCCAACAGGCTTGTACCAGCAGTGCAACATTTCTTCCAGTCTCAGACTTTCTGGCTCCAGAGGCAGTTCTGCAAGCTCGTTCTCTCAATGGAGAGTGCCTCTTTCCTTTAATGCTAGCCAGGAGGGACACCAAATACAGCCCGACCTTTACCCACGGCCACGTCTCTCACCCGATGAGGGTACAAAACCACACCACCACTTAAGAATGTAAGTATCTGTATTTGCTCCCATGTCTCACTACATTTTCCAGTCTAACCCCAAGGCCTTTTGTTTCTTGCAACGGTGCCATTGGATTTACTGCAATAGACAAGTTCAGTAGATACTTCCCATAATAATTAGCCAGAGCCGAGCAAAATCTCAGTTCTGTGATGCTCTCACGCACAGTTACTTTGGATGCTGCCTCCATTCAGCGTGCCAAAAGCTTTGAGGCTTCGACAATCAATCAAGTGACCCAAGTCAGTCACTCATGACTAGGAAAAGGCACATTTCTCCTTTCTCACCACTGATGCCAAGTGGCTGAGACAATCCCCTTCTTTCTGCCACCACCATCAGCCCATTCCACCAACCTCCCAAGCATCAAATCCAGAGCACTCAAAGCATCAGCTGTGCCTGCGCCTTCCCCTTTCCCTCTCCTGAGATTTCCAGATGCCGCAGTGGTGAATGACACTGGTGGAACAGGAGACAAGCAGGAAAGGGGGTGTACAGAGCATGTAACCCCAATGGGACTCAGAGAGGAAAAAACCCAAAACCCTCTCCCCACACCCAGAGATTCATGTTCCTCTAGGGCAAGGAAGGAGCAAAGGAGGAGAGGGAGATCCATTTAGCTACTTACTTCACATAAGGAAGACAGGCTACCACTACAAAGCAACTCAAGTTTGGGGAATCTACATGCTCATAGACAGGAAAGCACCATTGTGTTAAATAAAAAAAAAAAATAAAAAATAAAATAAAATCACAACAGCCATCCTGAGTATTTCTGCCGCTCCAGTGCAGGATCCGCCCTCCAAGCCTGCAATTCCCAAAGAAAACACAGGCAGACTGGTGATGGGATTAAGGGCAGAGGCTGGAGGATGAATGCTGCAGGCCACTACGTTCTCCACATGCACCATCCAGGCTGATCCCATCGGATCATACCACAGTGATACTCTGTACCTAGTGTTGAGCCATAAGAGATCAAGCACAGAGCATCCTCCAGACTAACAAAGGCTCAACTTTGAAACAAAAGAAAAGGCCCCTACAGAACAGCCCAGCTAATCAGCAAGCTGACAAGCAGACTCTCCATGCCCCTCAAGGCAAACCTCTGTGCAAAGTAATCCCACACAGGTGCAAGTTAAAAAGTTTGCTGGAACAAGGACCACTCATTTGGCTATTCCCAGACAAGGCTACACAGCCCAAAGACAGCAACTACAGATTGCATTATGCAGCTGCCAAGCAGTTCAAATAACTCTTACAGCAAGTCTCACTTTTTAATCGCCCTGATTATAAATGCAGGAATTCCCACCCTGGTCAAGCCAAGCCTCAGTTGAGGCAACTGTCCTCTGCTCCTGACCAAATCCTGCTCCCTGCCCTGATGATGGTCCCCAAATGGGCTTTGCACTCCCCCAAGTCGTTGCCCCCCCTTTCGGGATCTGCACACCAGGGTCGTGCCCGTCCTTCCCTCCCCACCAGCGCTAACCGTGGACAGTCTGGCCTCCCCCCAAAAACCCCAGCGCAGGAACAGCCAGGCTGGCCCCGCTCAGAGCCAGCAAGGCTCCTCTGCTCAGGCACCCTCATCCCACACCTACTGCTGCTGTGAAAGAAGCTATTATCTGCCCAGAAAATGCTTAGATTAGCGTCTGTTACTGGCATTAGGAATAGGTGCTAATTAACTAGTTGTCAGCTGAATGTTGCTAAATCGAGAACAAAATAAAATTAAAGACAGGGTATCACAGTGGGCACAAAGAGTTGAAGGGACTATTGTTCATTTAAGAATTTCTTCTCTTCCTGTGTTTTTAAACATTTAGAAGTTGTCAAGACATTATTTGGGAGAATAACTGCAGCTATTAAGCAAGCCGTGTAATGAGGTTATTAAAAATATAACATCATTTTGAAGCCTTTGAGACAGTAGACCTCAACCTAGCACAAAATCATCACAGCTTCATTGTCCTCCCTCTCTCCTGGCTACAATCCCAAGTCACGAGTCCTAGCGACCTCTCAGAAGTCAGCTATGATGACGTACATGGTTTGCTGGATGAGGAACCACCGCTCTGAACTCTTGGGCAGGTACACAAAACACTTCTGTTTCGATTCAGAAAAGCATGTTTGGTAATCCAACAGGAAAAAAACAAAAAACAAAAACCAAACAAGCCAAAAGCTACAGACAAAAACTCAGCTCCTGAAGCCTGACATTCCCTTCTGCCTAAGGTGGTGGGTTCAGGACAAGGACTATCCCCGTTTTCTGGAGGACATGATTAACCCTGAGCACAGACAGTCCTGTCTCTGGGGAAGGAAGGGAATCTGTGCCCCACAGCTCAACTCTGCAGGCCAGACCCATCTCAGGGGGAAGAGAAAGGAAGATCACGGGAAGCTGTTCAGCAAAAGACAGCGCACGTTATGCAATTTCCATTTCTGCTGACAAACAACATATTTATAGGACAGGTAAAATAAACTACCTAGCCTGCAAGGCTCAGCATCCTGAAACCAGGAAGCTGATTGACCCAGAGGGCAAGGAATTGGTTCCTGATGTTTGCAAATGGGATGTCACAAAAATGAGACAATTAAATTTTAAAGCGGTAGGGAAAACAAAAGAGCAGGAATCACAATAGCCAAGACTCATAAAGAGCTGCTTCTTGGGTACAGGAAGATAATGACGCTAACCATTTTTCTACTAGATGGCAGTGTAGTGTCACACTATATAAAAGGAATTCTAGAAGGAAATTGCTTTCTATTTCAAGTGAATCTGTGCTTAGACCTGACTTCAGTTAGCATGATATATAACAGTACCCTCATTGTAAGGGGACCTGCCATGAGTCTAACAGTGCAATAGGAGCGACACCCTAGCTTCTTATTTCCCAGTGAAGCAACGTGAAAAGACGCTAAAACCCTGAGCTCTTCTGCTACACTGTACAGCTGCGTGCACAGCCACGGACAAGCTACTCAGCCTGTTACAACTGAGGGCAGGCTGTAATCAAACAGCTCCAGGAGCAGAGGCAGCAGGTCCTCGCTGCTCAGGAGAAGCAGCCAGCTGGGCTTCTGAAAGGCAGGGGCAGCACTTAGGCAACCACCTAGCTACGGTGGGCGAGGTTAGCAGCTTCAAAGGCGCAGGGATGCAGAAAGCAGCGTCACTAAAATTCGAAATGTAAACGCAAAAATAAACAAGGTTAGGGCTAAAGGACAATGCAAATATTCGCAGGTAATTCAGCCATAAGAGTAACCTTTACTCTGCAAGGCCACCATCCGCATAAGCTAAACTTCAGACGTACCAAGACCGAGCAGCTCCCGAGCACTCTCAGAACCAACAGCAGCCACAGCATGCGCACCCGGGGAGGCGATTTGCCAGAGACGGGAAAAGCTCTGGGGCAAGACAGGAGGCAGCCCGAGGACCCTCGCTTCTGCGCCAGCCGCGGAAGAGCCGCACCGGGCGGTCCCCGGGCCGGGGGGGGAGGTGCCGGGCCTGTTCGCCGGTCACCGCGCAGGATGCTCCCGGCTGCCGAGGACCGGGGGCTCTGTAACTCCCGGGCTCTGCCCACCGGCACTCACCACCGCGACGGCCTGCGGGACGTCATTCCAAACACCTCGCTCGCAGCAGAGCGGGGGTCAGGCGATGTTGGCTCGGCGGAGCTCAAGGCGCACCGCACCCGCCGCGGCAGCCCCGGGCCGGTTTGCCCGCCGGAGCCCTCGCTGCACCCCGGTTCGCAGCCTGCTCCGTGCCGGGGGTGCTGGCTACCCCCCCCTCCCACCGCCACGACTGCGCCCAGCGGGTCCGTCGCCCATCCCGCCGCAGGGGCCGGGGTCCGGGGTCAGCCCCCCCGGGGAAGGCCTCACCTGGAGGGCCGGAGCCGCACCTCCTTCTTGCTGTCCACCACGGAGGGGACGCAGTTGGTGAGCTCGGTCCAGTCGGCGTGCAGCCCGCAGCTCCAGCCGGTGGAGAAGCGGGAGAAGAGCCAGGTCTCCCGCTTGCCGGGCCGGTGGCAGGTGCACTTCTTCTGCCCGGCGCGGCACTCGCAGGGCTGCTCCAGCTGGATGTTGCGGACCAGGTGCCGGCCGAAGGTGGTGCCGCCCGTCTTCTGGATGTGCAGGAAGACGATCAGGTCGTCCCCCTTGATGTTGAAGTCCACCCGCCGCAGCAAGTCGCCGGCGGAGAAATTGAAACGGGGCACGAAACGCGCCGGCGTCTCGTCCTCCGCCCGGTACGGGTCGGCGGCGGCGGCGGGGCTGAGGGCGCGGAGCCGCAGGAGCTGGCACTCGGTGCCCGGGCAGACGTACTGCAGCACGATCACGGCGAAGAGGAAAAGCATCACCAGCGCCAGCAGCACCTTGTGGGACCGGTCCTCCATCGTCGCCGGGAGCGCCGCGCATCGCCGCCGCTCACAGCCGCCGCCGCAGCAGCCGCAGCAGGAGCGCGGAGCCCC
>JAVJGG010000039.1:15190963-15239294 GCA_035590195.1 Aviceda cuculoides
CGCCACGGCCCGTTCTGCGGGGTCACCCACCCGCCGCGGGCAGCCGTCCGGCGGGGCCGGGGGGCACAGCACGGCCGGTGAGCCTGGGTTTTTTCTTTCCCTCTTGGGTGCAACCGATGTCGTGGCAATTAATGTCTGGGAGAACTGCAGCCTTGCGAGTGACTTAGAAAAAGCAAATTAAAAAGTGAGGCTTCTGGCTAAAGGAGGTGTTCGCCGCATCCTTGGTGTCCTTCTGTCCTTCCGAGGAAAAGCAGCCAGGGCAGGACCTGGGCTTTGGCTGCCCCCAGTTTAACTGATGTGCTCCGATGTTTAACTGGTGGGCTCAGCTGCAGACGTTGCACAGAGGTGCCGCACCTTGCAACGCTCCTTCCCTCTCAATAACCCATGACTTCAGGCAGGGCTGGAGATGTCTGAGCTTCTCCTTCCCCTCCCGAGCAGGCAGGGAGAGCAGTCCTTCCCACCGTGGCACCTCAGCTTTTGCTCTCCTGTTGCCTGTGATGCTTCTGTTTCTCTGCCAGGCGAGTCAGCTGAGAGCTGACTTTTCTCATATGCACAGCAGACAGCAAAGAAAATAATTTGAAAACACTCTCCCAGACCTTTATCCATCATAAAAAAAAAAAAAGAAAAAAAAAAAGGCCTGCCTCCTTTCTCCTCCTCTCACGGCAATTCACTTTAAGTAATTTCGCCAGGTACATGTGGTGTTTGGAGGGGTTGTCTTTATGGTTTTCATCCTTGAGCAACCTATCCTGTCTTTCCTATTTTTCTCCAGTTGTCTCTAATATTTTGAAAACAGTTACACTCACAATAATAGGCAATTTTATCACAAAGATTCTAGGCATGAGAACTACTGAGTTAATTTGCTTCTGCTTATATCTGTATCTCCAAAATGAATGGATTGCACCATTTAATGAAAACGCTGTGTTCTGAAATTCAGGCCTTAAAATTATAAAGATGTTTCAGTGCTTTATATCCATCACTCTCTCACAGTCGTTTATATATAAAAAAATACGTTTGCCTCCAGCTTTATTTATTTTACATTATGAAATAACAAAGATGTGTGCTGGGTTAAAACCGATCCTGAATGCTAATACATGAGAATTAAAAGGAGAGAATAATGATGGCCTAATGTCTACACTAAATTAATATATACTATAAAAGATATGATGCATACTGGGTTGGTGTTCCCAGCAGAGCCGTTATTTTGGAATGGGCTAAACAAACAATGATCATCCTTTCACCGATGAGTGATGGTCTCCAGTCTGCTGCCTTCTCACCCACAGTATGTAAATGATGCTCCCTAGCTTTGATCCAGGGACACAAAACATTTGTTTAGGCACTAAAGAAATGAAGATTGCCCCAAACCAGATAAAAGTAGGACAGAACAGAGCTGTTAAGGTTTTACAGCTCGGGCAAGTTTTGGCTGCTGGCACAGCAACTGGTTTAAGTTAAGAGGTGAAGCAAAAATACCGAGCGCCTAGTAATGCCAGTGGAAAAAAAATCTCTGCCTTCTTCCCGGCACGCGGTATCCCCCCAGGCTCCAAACACGCGGCCCCCATTCCCACTCCCCACACTCCACCCTTGTCATCTGCCAATACGGGGGATCCCCTCCACCTCCACGTGTGCGTGCATGGCTGTGCCCGTTCGAGCACACGGGTATGGCCTCTGCTCCTCTTCTCTCCCACCTACGAGCATCCTCGCCCGCTGGCTGGCCCCGTCCCCCCCCACCCTGGCAGCAGCTGCCCCCCCAGCACAGCCTCTCCCAGTGCCTCCAGTCCCAGCCCCTTCCTGCTGCTGCAGACGCGACAGCAGGGTCAAGCTGAGCTGGCGCAGGATCTCATCTTGGGCTGACCCCCCTTACTTACACATGGAAAACGGTCAGAAAGGCAAGGGTTTGTGTGCAAAGGTGACAGGTATTTGCCCAGAGACAGATCAATACAACGCCTCGTGCCTCAAGCCCTAAATTGATTTTTGCAGCTTCAGGAAACTATTGTTAGCTCTTTGTGCGGGACTGATCATCACATCCCTGTATATTTTCTGAAGACCTTTGTTTCCACAGCATCTGAATTTCACCTCTGCATTTGGCTGGCAAACGGTGACTGCTTGGCCCTAACAAAAAGAAAGCACACATCAGCTTTGAGGTAAGCGGGCTGTCAGTGTGTAAAATTGAGCTTTATTAGGCATTAATGCCTCCAGCTTATTGAAAGGATCGAGGTTTCATGTCAGTTCAACCAGAGCAGCTCGAGCGCCGGTGCTGCAGCAGGCAGCTGTGAACCCCCTGGGCAGAGAGGCAGGACTGGGCTGGGGTAACCCCCACTGCTGGGGCACCTGCAGCTGCTGGGAGGATGAGGTCTTCAAATCAGAGGGGAAACTATATTTGCACACTAGCACAATTAGAATAACTTGATTAACAAGAAATGCAAACGAGCCATTAACTTTGCTTTGCTAAATCTCCTTGTAATGTGATGCTTCTTACAGTACCTGTGCAGGAAGGTGGAGAAGATAAATGAAATCACTACAGAAAAGCCTCTTGTGTCATGAAAATAGCATATTTATTAAAATAACAAACACAACCATTACCAGCCCAATTGCTGCAGCTCTCTTTTACGTAATTGCCTCTCCCAGCTGGAGTGGCTGATGGCTGAACAGGTTTGTGGCCAGAGCATTCAAAACCACTCTTCCCATTGTGGGTCCTCAAAGTGATGGAGCGGATGCTCCAGCCTTGTCCTCCACTGCCCCAGAAGGACTGCTACCCCCACCACTTCCATAACACATGTGCAAATCCAGCACTTTGATAGTTTTACTTCTCTGTTGAGGCTGGGTAAAACTGGATTATGGAGCCAAAAGATATCACTGGGGGACAGACAGCCAGACGGCACGAAGACACCACCCTGTTCCCTGAAGAAACAGGACTTAGAAAGAGTGGAAAAGCACAGAGCAATGAGATGGTCATTGCACAGGAGGAGACGCAGGGCCGAGAGCAAGGAAACAGCCAGCAATGGACCAAAGAAGTGCAGTGGTGGGAGAGGGACAGAAGCTCTGCTAGCACCTCACAGAATAAGGCCTTTATCTAGAAAAAGGGTATGCAAATAAGCAAAGGCATGGAGCAGCAGGGTGATGAGTAAAACTAATTAGAAAATGAAGCTTGATTATTCATGGACTTGACATATCAGAGAGCAGCTAATCAAAGGAATAATACAAGTTTGCATATTCTTTGTAATGTGGGTATCAAAGCCTTGCTTCTTGTCACTATGGCGTCACTGCTGCTTATTCCTAAAACCAGGCACACTTGATGCAAGTGTAACGTCTCGCTCTGGATCACGCGATGGGTCTTGAGAGCCTGAGGTGTCCAAAAGCACCTCTGTTATTTCCAGCTGTTGAACTGATCTAGCAGTTATCTCTACCTATAGATCTTGCCTTCCTGAATACAAACATTGCCCAAAGCTCTTTGGGTGTGTGGGAAACTGGGCAGCCTTTAAAAGCTTGAGACAAAGACCTGGAAACTCAAGGGACCCACCTTGCAAGATAATTGTAAGAGATTGCAAGATAATCCCTTATGCTTTCATTTTGATGCTGACTGAACACTAAATAGACTTTGTAGAACTCACACATGGGAAGATGGACTTGGTGGGAGGTATTTGCACAGTACTTGCTGGGTGCAGGAAGCTTTCAGAAGTACCTTCTTCCCAACACACAGCATCAGAAACCATCCATTAGAGCAAATCTTGGATTTTTACCATCAGTTGGAGCCAGACAGAAGGCAGGCTAGCTTTCAAGTTACGAGGTATCAGCAGTGTTTCCATTTCGCAAGTAGATCCTGGTCCCGTGAAAGGTTTTACAGGAGGACCTGATGTGGGGCTGGCATCTGGACATGTACCAAGCTTCTGGGCAACAGTCAAGAGAGTGAATAAATGATACTGTCCCATCACCACTGATTCTTATCCCAGCATGAAATTGGCTGAGAAACTGCTGAAACATCAAATTCTCTTTCGATGAGGGCAGCCTGGGACAACTCCAGGGAACAGCATCCATGGGGATGAAAGGGCTCTTTCAAGTATGCCTCTGAATCAGTGGGAAAAGCGAGAAGTTGGGACCGCTCCTGCCACTGTTTGCTTGTCTGAATAATTACGGTGATGGGTATATTAATACCATCTGGCGTTAGAGGCAAAGAGCAACCAGGCATTGAAAGAGATTACTGGTGAGGTGTGTGAAGCACTCTTTTGGAGGTGCTTATGAGCAGATTAGGAGGAATTAGAAAAGGTGTGAGCCAGCGAAGCCCAGGGCTGCAGACTGTATGGTCGAAGGGACATTTGGTGCCCACTTCCAAGATATATAATGCAAACCTGGTGTATCTGACCTCCTTCAGAACAAAACCTGCAACATTTGCCCAATTAAGGTAGGTAAGAGACTAACTCGGATAACATAGAGTGTTTTTCAGCAGTGGTTTCATGCTGGAGAGAAAGGTTGTGAAGGACACGTACAAGTATTTGTTGCATCTTCCTAAACCCAAGGGGGAAATCATTTCATATGGCCCTGAAGGGAACAGTGGGAAGAGATACAACACTACCTAACACTATCTCAATAGCTAGTCCTGTGTGGAGTAGATACAGTGGTCCAAAGGCATTCAAGAAATTTGAAAGGTGAAATTTGCCCTTCACAGTGAAATTATTCCAGTTTAATCACACTGGTTTTGAAATAGATTTAGGTAAACTGGTACCACCCTTTTGCCTGGACACTCTTCAGTTCTGTAGTCGTATCGATGTAACTTAATTTGGTGTCGTTCTGTGCACAGACTGCATCTCAGATGCTGTATAAATATTTGCTTATTGAAATTGATGCTGAATTTGGGCAACAGAGTCTTGTGGGATTAACCTGTGTGAGAGAGGAATCAGATACAGGAGCAAAAAAAAGATCGCAGGAAGAGGTCTTCAATTTCCACAGATGAGTACATGCAATTACCTAATTTGTAAAGTGAATGAAAGAATAAATGAAGGTGAAGCAAGAAGAACCCCAAGCATTACCAAATAATAATAATAAAAAAGAAGCTTTGAGGCTAGCTTCTTCCCAGAGCCTCCTGAGCAGCAGGGCTGATGAATCTTCAGGGAGTCATCTTGTAGTCCAGTGAAACAAAGAAACGTTCGTTTCACAGTGAGATTTTGCAAAAGCAGATTTACCAGGGACAGCAAATAAATAATTCGCAGTTTCTGAAGACATGAAGATAAATTCTTTCCTGTATTTCAAATCTAGGTCTGCCAGTTGCAAAAGGCCTACAGCAAACATCCCTCTACGAAATAAAAATGAGGGACAAAGCAAGAGTTTCACTTTTCAGTTATGTGTTAAAGGACTCCTAAAAAAGAAAAAGCTCACCTTTCCCTGTAGCCCCCTCCTCCGCTGCCACAAATCCATAGGGAAACAGAATATTTGTGTTATATTACACTGAAACTTCTAGAATAAGAAAACAAAAATCAACATGTAAAATCTAGATGTCACCACAACAGAATTCAGTAGATGATCCCCAGCTGGGCTGGATGTAAATAAAGAATATTGAGCACAGCAACTTCTTGTTATTTCCCCAAAACACTAAGGGTTTGTAGCATTACAACACTTTGCAATAACTGAAAGAAAACCAGGGCGGTATGATTTTATACCTCCTGATGCTAAATTCTAGCCATCGGGTCATGTGGCTTGGGGCCAGGCTTTCCCAGTGTGCCCATGGCCAGCCCTGCGTTTGCGTTCCTGAAGGCCCAGGCTGCTCTCTGAATCCCCGCTTTGAGGGAGATGCTGCCAGTCCTGCATGTGCCTTAGCTGCCACTTTGCCAGATTAAAATAGCAGCAGCTATTTTAATCCGCTGCTGGAATACATCTGAAGAAATTCCTTGCCATCCCTTTCTTCTCTTCCCAGCTGACACGGAGCCGCGTGGCAGCGAGCGCACGTGCGGTCGGCGTGCCCCGGCCGCATCCGTCCTTGCCTTGGACGGGAGAGGTGGATGCGGGGGTTCCCGCTCCACGCTGCCGGCACCCCTTTGGCCGGTGAGGGCCGAGCAGCACGGACCGGCCCCATCGTTGTCCGAGCCTCCTGCCCAGCGCGTTGGAGTAGGTTTGGGGTGCTGCAGGTCCCGGGAAGGGATGGCTGGGGACCCGCAGAAGCCCCACCGCAGCCTCGGCTTCCCCTCGCCCATCTGATGCCAAGGCGAGCTCTTCATCCTCCAGGCTGAGGGCTGCGAAGTCAAACGTTTGCCATCTAGACTGTAGAATCCAGTCCAACACTGCTGAAGTAAGAGAAGCTAACGGATGACCTCTTCTTCGTCTTGAACCTTTGTTAACTGCTAATTAATCTAATCAGAAAGTAAGCTGGCAGAGGAGAGGGTTAATGCTTTTGTTCCTGCCCTGTCATGGGTGGCAGGGTCCACTGCTGTTGTGTGTACGCTCTATTATACACAGATGTTGTGCATGCACTAGATCACTGTGGCAAAAATTACCCGTGCAAAGAGATGGTAAAGACAGCTATTATTTTAATGCATGGGGCTGATTCCACTCCTTTTCCTGCTCATCTTTCCCTATTAAAGATAAGCAACACATAACAATATGGTCCTATGCACTGAGGGGTGTATGACAGCACCTCTCAGCATCAAAATTCAGCAGATCTCCTACAAGGAAATGCATCCTCCAACCGCACAGAGCTTTTACGGACCTGCCTAGGTCCCAAGCGATATTTTTATATAGCAGTGGTAAATTCTTGCAGTTGTTTGTGTCTGAAAATACTCGGGAACAAATTGATACATTTCTATACACTCTTCCAACCCACCCAATTGCTGCCTGCTCATATTTTTAGAGGGCCGATCCTGGACAGCTTCGTACTCGAGGTCCAGCCTCAGAGAAGGAGCTCCCAAAGAGGAGTCTGCTGCAGCCATCCCTGCGGGAGGACCGTGTTGCAGGACAGGTTCTCCCTGAGACCGTCCAACCCAGGATTACTCACCCTGCCCCATAGGACCTTCACCAAAATGCATTTCCCCAACCGATCTGTGCCTTTACACATTTTTGGGAGCAACCCACCAACTAAAAGATTAAAGCACGCATTGGGTTATAAACTGTCATGTCTTTGCTTGCAGTCCCTACCTAGCAAAAATCTCTTGGCCAAGGAGACTATCTCTGCCTGCCACTGGCTGTTGGACCAGCTCCGGGGGTTTACGTGAGCCAAGGAGTTCCAGGAGCTCCCTCTAATTTTGAATTTTTGAGAGACTCTGGATAAATTAGTCTGCCAGAGACCTGGGACTGCCAATGGGAGGCAGTGACACTATGCAGAACACTGTAACAACCAGAAGAAAAATAACTTATCAAAAATATTATTTTCTTTCATGCAAAGAATCAAACTTTAAATGATCCCATCTGTCACTTTCATCTGCACCCTGTTCCATTGGCTAGATTTTGCTCATTAAGATAAATTCCAAGCCAGCGGATCATTTTTACCTTCAGGGCTTTGATGAAATGTAGTGTTTGGGACTTCCTCCCCTCCTCCATTTTTGACAGCTGTGACAGAGGAATAAGTGTATTTCTCTTATGCTGCTTTACAATTGTATGGAATGTCTTTGACCTTCCAAAAGGGAAAAACGCTACATTCAAATTCCTCCTCCTTTTCCCCATGGGACTAGAAACTGGCCAAGCCCCTCCAGTAAAAGTTTCCTACTCGACCTTGCATCGTAAAACCCTCTTTTCTTTATTACTCCCTCTCCTCAAAGCTTCCCCAGCAAACCTCTAGCCCTTTCAAGATGTGGGCTGGAGAGCTTCTATGTTGTGCAAATGGTTCAAACGTCTTTGTTTCTTCCCTGAAAGGACATAAAAAGAGATTTGTTGGATTCCTTGCCTCATAACCAAACATAACTGTATAACGTGCACTTTGCATGTTACGACTCCCCATGCTTTCAGCCCCAATGACTTATTTTACTGTAAGTGTAATTATGCATTGGAGTGGTTTCATGAGGGATGTGATAAATCATCCGCCCCTTGAAGTCTTTAAATCCAGACTCGGTGTTTGCAGTGGGGTCCTGCTCCGTGCCTGGAGCACACAGAGGCTCTCAGTGCATTTGCAGGAGGGTATATAATGACATGGTCATGGTCAGCCGTGGTACTGAGGAATTAGGGGATGGGCGGGATGGCCTTTGTCATGCAGGATGTAGGATTAGTTGGATTTAATGGTCTGTTTTGGCCTTTAAATCTATGAATAGGGAAAAGGAAAGAGAAAAAAACAAAAAAGAACAGAAGTCCCTATTATAGCCAGCATGTTTCCGCCTTCTGAAAGCTGAGCCAGAGGGACTGCGGGCAGCTGGGGCTGGAAATGAGTGCTGGGAAAACCAAGGGCACCCCTATGCACTGCCCCCTGCACCCAGAGCCCCCGCAGCCCCCCCAAACAGCCTCTTGCAAGCAAACCTGGGAGCCCAAACCCAGTGGGATTTGCTGACGTCTTGCAGAAAACGGCAGACATGAGGACATGCACAACGCTTAACTGATTTTCAATTTTTTTTTGTCCCTTGAGGTCATTTTAGGTGTCCCAGAACTAGAAATCTAATGCTTTTTCTATTTCTAAATTAAGCTAATTAAAATTTTAATCTAGTGGACATTATTTTATTGCATAATTAGAAGAACTTATAGTGCAGTGGTTTGGTTGGTACCAATCCTTTTCGCTTTAAATCGTGTTTCATTAATTGAACAGAGTTTAGATAGGTGCTTACAAGGTAATAAGCTAACTATCTGTTCGTAACAAAATAATCCATTTTCCTTTGCCACTGTACCTGCTCTGAGCCTGCATGCTTTATGCTATAATAGTTTTCCTTTATCAAAGCATGGGCAATTACACTCGTGATCCACATGGGAATTTGGGGGACTACAGGCACCCCTCATAGACACCGGTGCAGACTGACTCCACATAGCAAACACAAAGGATCCTCTTTGGAAAAGGGCAAATCCAAACTCTACCCACCGACTGGCCGATATCATCTGCTTAACCATGGGTTATTGCATAATTGATTACTCCCAGGTCTTTATTAAGTCCCAAAGAATCTTTCTATACACTAGCCTGGTATTACTCTGCCATACACTTTAAAGAGATTACTGTTAATTAATTTAACTTGTCTGCATACCTAAAACTCAGCTAAACCCTCTATTGTGCCATCTGCTGTCATTTCAGATGTGTAGGACTTCCAAACTCCCATAGAAATAGAAACGGATTAAAACCATCTACTCAGATGTAAAACAATTTAAGAGATAAGTTGCTTTTCAACCCCTCCCGCAGTGCCCTGCGCAGAGCGGGACTGGGGAGCAGAGCCCTTCTCGCAGGTTATCCATCCCACTGGGAATCAACTTCCCTCTGGGACTATTGACCCGGTGCTTTCCAAAGACACTAAATTCCCTGAAAGCGTAAATAAAATGTTAAACCACAATTTATCTACTCCTGGGGCTAAGGCACCCGCACCGGTGAACATAAATCACTCAGAACATTTATGATCTACTGACACATTTCCTTCCTAAAATAGGAGCCCGACGCACGTAAATCCTCACAAACGCTTCTCTGGAGCAGAGCCGAGCAGCAGCACGGCCGACACGGAGGGCTGCGCTGGCACCCCTTCTCATAGTCCATGCTGCGCAGGTGGGGGCACGAAGGGTGCTTGCCAAAACCAGGGTGCCATCCCCACCTCATTCACCTCAGCACATTGCTGACCCTGGATACCGTCACCAAATCTGCACAGGAACCTGAACAGCACGTAAGACTGATGAGCCTGTGGATGGGTCGAGGGCTCTTGCTGCTACCACAAACAAAACTGTAAATAATTATGTTAATAATGAGACAGACCTTCCAGTTGGCCAAGTCACAGTAGCTGCAGCATTTTTTGTCAGGAAACAATTTCAAGGAGAAAAAAAAAAAAAAAGGCAAGAAAACTTTTGTTAGAAAACCCCTAGCTCCATGCAGCAAGCAGCCCTTGGATAAAAATTGCTATTTTTTCCATGAGAAAAGCAGAAAACAATTTAGGTATAAGAACTCTTGGTTTTATGCAACATACAGAAAAATCCACACACGAGTGTTTGAAAACACTGTTCATTTCTCAGGTAGCAGCTTCTTCTGAAAATATGAAGATTTTTAGTAGAAGGTTGCAACTAAGGTTAAAAAAAAAATAATAAAAAGTGCAATTTCCACCCAGCTCTATTGTCACCTCCCCTCCACGAGCTGACTTGGGATTAACGGTATGCCTGCAGCCCCGTTAGCTAGCAGAGAGCCGTCTGAGTCTGTCGGGAGGTGGAACTCACACCAGGGAAGTGAGCCATAAGGTGCAGCGTGCCCGGAGCAAGCCCGCAGCTTGCCGCACTGATTTAGGCAGGGAGCGTTGCTGGAAGCTGGGGAAGACCCAAGGAGCTGCCATCTCATAAAGCCGAGCTCAGACGCTCACCTGCTCTTTCAGGTCCTGTTTGGAAATCAGCATAAAATTGCTCCACAGCTCCAAAATAGACAGCACTTAAGCAGAATCCATTTCCTAACCAATAATTCATTTCCAGAGTAGTCAGTAACTCAGCACAAGGTGAGTCCCAGCAGCCCTCTCTGGCTTTAATTTGCACACTGGTTTTGTTCAGGATGCGGTCCCTGCGTTGCCACCTTTCCGACACTGGCATTTTCCAGGCTGGCAGCCAAAGGGATGCTTAGGCAGACATTCACGCAGACAGATAGCTAAAGCTGGTTGTATTACATTTGCTCCAGGAGGGGCAGGATGGAGAGCAGTGGTTTGCATCCCGGCAAGGGGACCGAGCCAACGCATCGCTCAGACGTCGAGTTTGTTTGGAGGCAGGGTACTGTCACGCTCATGGCAGGGAATGGTCTCTGCTGATACCAGACCCTCCACCTCCCTGCCACCATTGCCTGTAGAGATGTGTCTCTCACCAAGGTGACGACGGATCCGTCTGCACTTTCTTGACAGTCAAAAGCCAACGTATATTTGCTATGAAGGGAAGGGTTCACACCCCATTGTGTCACCTTTCCTGAAGCATGGGTACTGAAGGGTACTGAAGCATGGGATCACAGCAGTGTTGGTGGGGAGGGATCTCCAGGGCCTCTCATCCAACCTCCCCCTCAAAGCAGGGGTATCACCAGCACTGAATGAGCTTGGCCGTGGCTTTGCCTAGCCATGGCATGAAAACCTCCCAGGACGCAGATGCCACAAGCCCGCTGGGTGACCAGGGATGCATGTCTCTCACAGGGAAGAAGTCTTTCCAGATGCCCAGTTTGAGCCTCCCAAGCCAGTGTTGCACCTTGTAAGATCATTTGCCTTTACCAAGAAGAGTTCAGCTCTGTCATTTCTGCAGGTAGCTGTAGGCTGCTATTAACTCACCCCTTCACCAGTCTAAACCAGTCCAGGCCCATCAGCCAGAGCCTTGCAGGGCAGGCATCTCAAGGCCCTGAACATCTCCACAGCTCTCCTCTCCAGTTTCTCCAGTTAAACTGGGATCAGCCAGATCTGGTAGTACAGGTCTAGGTCTTGCTCTGTACTTCACAAGATACATCTCACTCCCTTGGAGCCAGCCAAGCAAAGACTGCCCCAGGCCACCACTGAGGGTGGCACGGGGATGTCCCACACATCTTCTCTGACAGCAGCACCGAGACACCTAAGTTAAGTGGGCAGAGAAGAGAAACCATTCAGTTATGATTTATCCCATTCACTGAGTTGTCTGAACGCTGCAGCTTGGGTAGGCATTAAAGCCACTACAGCGTCAGTGGCTCAGCAGATGTTCACTATTTGGTGGCATCCAGCTATGCCCTAAAGCCTTTGCAGCCTCCAGCCTGGCTAAAGTCCTCCCTCTCCACTTAACCACTTAGTTTACATGGCAGAACAACTCTCCCAAATGTTCTTGCAGCACACCAAACAGTCTTGCTGTCGGGCCTCAAATTTCAGTGTGATTGGTAATCAGTGCATCAGCCATCAGAAGTGGGTTATTAAAATATCTGTCATGATGAACAATGTAAAATAAATGCAGATAAATTGTATTACTCTGGGTCATTTAGTTTTAAGTGCAGCAGCCTCTGTGTTTTTTGCCACTTAAGTGATATGCAGCATGAAACAGCACAAATAAATACAGATGTAGAGAACATTAGATACACTTTGTAAGAGCAAATTATGCACGTTCACATTTCATTCTAGTTAGATCAAAATTAGATGGTTTCCTCCATTATCTCAGTGGATACACTAAAAGCCAGTGATTTATGAAAGAAACCAGTGTGAATGCCATTATAATTGATTAACCTAAGAGACTGGTGACCTACTTATAGGTATATAAATATGATTATAATTGTGCAGTAAGTAATTGAATGTTCTGCAGGACTTCTTTATAATGTGACTGTAATGCATAAAAACAAGAGGGAGACAAAAGATTTCAACCCTGTGCAATGCCCTGAGATCCTGGGAGAGGTGCTGAGTGCTTCCTGCTCCTGTCGAGGTGAATAGGTGTTGAGATCTTGCAGAATCAACCCCCTCCTGAATGGCAGCATGCCCCATAAACAAACAGCATTTGGACAAAAGGTTGCAGAGTACTTTGTGGCTGGGATAACTTTTGGCACACTGAGTAGATCTCGTTGTCTGGGAGATGCTGCATGCAGAACCCTCCCGATTCCTCAACTACTGGAGCACCTTCTCAAGGACTTCCTTTGGGTCAAGAAAGGCACAGAGGCAGATCCAGACCAGAAACCGTGTAGCTAGAAAATGGAGTTATGGGTCCGTATTTCTAAACCACCCCTTCGCATTGGAACTCAGCCCCGCTGCAGTGGGTTTGGGAATGTGCCAAACCTCAGGTCTCTGCCAGCTGTGACTGAGTGTCCACTACTGCAGCTGTGTCTGCTAACGGGTACAAGTGTCCGCACTGCCTGTGTTACAGTCGCAGCAGGACACAGCGAAGAGCAAGAGCATGTCACTGCCTCCAGTGGTTTGCAATCCACATACAGACTGGGGCGATGGATGGAGACAGTGCCCAAGCGCTGGTGGCTCAGGGGTTGAAGCTCAAAGACCTTACCTAGACCATGCAAGCGGCTCTAACCCTGCAATCCCAAGCAATGCTCCTTGCTAATTAAGTCTCTCAACACCTCGGCAGTGTGCATCCTGCTGGACTGTGTTCCAGCATCACCAGCCCACAGCCGCCTGGAGGCTCTCATGGCAGTATTATGCGTCACAGACTTTCCTGTATCCTTTGCTGCCAGTCACTTCCTCCAACTTAATTTGCCTGAACTCCTCTGCATGGACACGGGTAGCAGAGCTAAACTCTGACAATGACACACACTCTCTCTGCGGAACAAAATTCTAGATTCCTAATTTTAATGACCAAATATACTGAAGCCCAACAACAAATTATTTAAAATCTATACAAATTTTGATGCTACACACTGAATTAGAGACTCGAATGCACCCCTGCAATCATCAGTTCCCCTGCCTTTAGCTCCATCATGGAAAAGCATCCATTTAAACCCCCTAGGATAAATGATCTGTTTCAATTCCCTGGACTGGAAACCCTGGAGATGATGTGGGAGCCAGGACGTGCTAGGATGGGATTGAATTAATTAGCACTGTGTCTGAGGAGAGCCGTAACAGCATAATGAAACAAATAGAACAAAAGCAGTCTAAAGTGACTCCAGTGGATTGATGGGTGCTTGCTGCTGACTGTGGAAATGTCAGGATTGTACCCGTGTGCGCAGGGTGATGCATTTATCATGTATTGCTCACACTGGAGGAGATGGATGAGGAAGAGGGTGCTGGTAGGGTCACTGCAGCCCTGCAAGAGCTTTCTGGTATGATGATAAAGCCACCAACCCTTAAATCCTCATGGGGACGGGGGTCGGGTGCGGCACACACAGCTCCTGCAGAAGCCACCATTGGGGATGCACTATAGCACCGGCAATGCCTGGCTCCCCAAGAATAACCCTACACCCAGCTCCTGCATCAGCTGAAGGTGTCCCACTGCTGACGAGGGGCCTTGCGGGACTCCCGTTCCCTCTGCACCCTGCCCCAGCCTCTTGTCAAACACATGCTGGCAATGCCCTCACTCTGCCCTGTAGTAGTACAGTAGTACGCAGCTGCAAAGCCACAGACATTTAGGGCACATCCCAGAGAAAAGTTTGCATCCCACCTGCCGAGGAGTTACCTCTAAGCTAGGTGTGCAGCTGCCTGGGTGAGGATGGCTGTGTTTGATTTCTGCATCCATCCTTTCTGACGCTGACAGCCACCAAGGGATGACTGACAGGTTCTGCTTTTTCAGTGTGTTTTGCATTCTTTTCCATATTCAGTTGTCTGGAAGAGGAATACGTTGGCCCCAGCAATGCTGTATTTGAGAGAGGTGCTGGCTTCTTCAGAGTAAGTGGTTCAGGGTTTTTTTACAGTCAGCATAAAAATACTGACACTGCCTGTATGGATAGCTCTGTTCTCGTGCCTGGACCAATAAAGAAAGTGTAAGGAAAAAAAAGAAAGCCACAAGTTAAACCCCATACTTTACAGCAATCAGGCTCTTCCTTTTAATTTTTAAACTTCTCAAATTCTAGCATCCACCAAAATGAATCAGTAAAAGATAAACAGCTGCCAACTTGCACTATTTTGAAGCAGAGAGATGACTTCCAGCTTGTCCAACTATTCTGACTGCCAAACATAATACACACTAAAATGACAAAGCATAACAATGCAAAAGACCACGTACTATCTTCAGTCCATCTACAGCCCTATATCTACCTCTACCACAGGGAACTGGAGCTGACCCCAGCAGCTATATCTAGTCCTGAGCATTGCCTATCTACCAAAAACTACAGAGAACTGCTGGGGACAGATAGTGGCTATTAGCTGAGCTAGTGAAGTGATACCTGCAGCTTTGCTTAAATAAGAGGAGCATAAATAAACCCAGCCTGGCTTTCTCCATAGCAGAACTCCTCATGGCTGCTGCAGAAGCATTTCTGTCATGGCTTTGCCCAACCTACTACTGCTCAAAGAGGCAGAAACAAGCCTGACCCACACATGCCCCATAGGAACTTCATTGTTCCACCACCATGACATATCTCTTTCTACATAGCTTTTCCTCATCCCTACCAGCAGCAGCTGGGCCAAACCCCCAGCTTCTCTTTACCCCCTTCATATCAGACCTCTCCTCCTTCCAGTTGCCCTCTACAAGTCAAAGTGCAGGGACAAGCCTGCTAATATGAACTGTGGGGCTAAACGAATCCCTGTGGGTAGCACCTGTGCCCCTCTCATTCCCTCCACATGCATCAGCTGCTCTTCCTTCCTAAACATTGCTTGGGGTGAAGACAGTCCTGCCGTGAAATAATCCCAGCTTCAAGCCTATTGCAGAAATTAAAAATGACTTGCTTCTAGTTGAATTCAAGGCTTACTAATTACCTACCACCATTCGGGTGGCAAGTTTGCCACGTGAATAATTGCATGTCCACAGAAGTGTTTCACTGGTAGGGTTCTTAGAAGGAAAACAGGAATTCAGTTGGAAAGCATTAATAAACCTTGAAGACAACAGCTATTATGGTGATTGATCCACTATCCAAGTGTACACAACTCATGCAGGATGGAGGAGCAGAGGTTATTGCACAGAGAGGGTATGCAGAGAGGTTGGAAGGAAGGCACGGTTGTTGTAGAGGTCAGGGATAAAAATTGGTACTGTCAGGTTCAAAAGCGTTTAAAAAACCCACACATCTTTTCCAAAGCTGTCTCAAAATTAGATTATTTGTCTGCAGCATTTGCTACTTAGACTGTTGCTTGCTTGCTTTTATTAAACACGGGCAATGGAAGCAGAAGAGGTTTGTGTGTGTCACAGTGCAATTTCTGTGTTTGGTCCCCAGGATCAGTGGATGCTGCAATGCGGAGACTGCCGATGCCCTGAGGAACAGACCCAAACGTGCCCAGTTCACCTGTGCCTCCTCCCGAGGGGAGTGATAAAATCACTAAAATGCTTCAAGGGCTGAAAGAAGGATTAAGGAGAGAACCGAGTTGCCCACCGTAATGCCAGGAATTTCTGGCCCAGCGTACTGGGGCTGCCACAGTACTCTCTTACCTATGAGTAGCTGTGCATTGGGAGCATCTCTCCTTTCTGCTTGTGTGCATCAGGGGTTTGTCCTTTGGCACTCACTGGAGTAAGTTTTCAGACTGTCTGGAAAATGATGCTGGTAAGAAAAAGAGAAGGTGAACCTAAGCTGGTTTGTATGGCATGTTAGGAACATGCACGCCTGAAGCATCATGCTCTTCTGCAGCTCCCTTTTCCTCCCTGGAAACATTCCTTTCTGCAGGGATATCGCATCCCATGCCAGCAGCACTGCCTTTGCAAGAGTTGAATGGAAAACCTATGGCCATAGGGGAGACGGAGCACTGGGAATTCAGGTCCCTCCACCCAGGACCACCCCTGTGGCTGGGTGCAGCCTGTGATCCGCCCCAAATTGTTCACATCATGGCATTACAGTTCATGCCAACTGCACTACAGGGTGTTGAGCTCATTGCAGTATTTTTCCTTCCGAAAGGAAACAAAAACAAACTCTTGCCAGTTTATTATTTCAGCTAATTATATGAACCAACAGTATTTCATCCAAACCATTTTAGGAAAATAATTGGAGAATGTTTGCAAAACCCAAGCAACCATTTTTCTCCTGCCAGGGTGGCAGATGCAAACATAAAGAGTAACATGTCCATACATCTCCAATCTCAACTTCTTATGAAACAAAATAAAAGCAATCTGGTTGTGAACTGATCCAAAGCAAATACAATATTTCAGAACACTCCACATTTAGTTGGTGGGGCTGATTTATATGATGCAATCTAAAGACCAGTGTGCAAATATGGAGAGGAAGACTATTTCCCCTTCACACTTTCTTACCTCACAGACACTGTTTTTGTTCTGCATGCAAGTGAGGAGCCCTTGGCCTACGCAGCAGGCACCTTTGAAGGACGAGCACTTGACAGGTTTCTATGGCACTTCCAAAAAGGGTTGTTTTACAAGCCAGAGGTTCCCTTTGTCACATATAACGCTTTGCCATTTATTGTGTGATCCGTGAGATCATCGCGCAGTGGTCTTCCAAATAAGTATTGCCAAAAAGCATTCCCTGCCTGACTTTGATTTGCAGGTGCTATCTCTATTCCCAATTTATAGGTGGAAAGAGAAGGAGGGAGAAGGCGGCACCTTTCTCAGGGCAGCTCCATGCACAGGCTGAATCTCAGTGCCACCGCTGAGCCCGGGGCAGCAGGATGGGAGCACCCTGTGCAGTACCCTCTCCTTTGTCACACACCATCTCAGAGGCAAAGAGCTCATTGTGTTTGAGGTTTCCACCACCCCTTTTCCGAGGATTTGTTCCTCCAGCCATTGTCTCTGTCCTGGTTTTAGATTTCATGGTTAGTTTCCAAGATTTAGTGGCTTTTCGGCAGGCAGAACACCACCTCAGGTTCATGGCACTGCAGTCCTACTTGGACATAATTGCCGAAGTAAATCCGAAACAAGGGCAGACCTAATAAAAACTGGAAATCATATGCTTTAAAAGTGAAATTATAAAAAAAAAAAGGAGGAGAATGAAATACCAAAAGGATAATTTTCATTTTTGGTAAGGAGGCCATTGAAGGATTTCCAAAACCACTTCAGGCCCAGTTCTCAGTTTGCCTTGCTAAACCTTGATCCATCATTTTGCAGTGAGCCTAAGCACCCGCTCCTCAGGGACCCACAGGCTTTCTGAATGAAATCCTCTAGCCCTCCATCAGGGGCTGCAGTCAGGAGGGATGTCAAGTGCCTGATCCAGAGGGTTGCTGCTGCTGCTGCCTTGGACAGAAGTGCTCCTGAGTGCTTCCCCAGCTTAACCCCATCCCACTCCCTGTTCCCTGGGACAACCAAAGCTGCATGCTGCTCGAAGGCTACACACGGCCAAATCAGTGTTTTACATCCAGGCACTCTCAATATTTGGGCTGCACCAGCCCCATAACATCACAGGTAAGTGCAAAATACCACCAGACTGGGGTTGCTCTAACTTATGCCTCCCAGGAATGTGGGAGGTCAACAAGAAGAATAAATACATAAATTCAATGCTTTCTTTGCTGCTTCCACCTTGTTCCCAGCAGGTGCATTTGTGTATTTTGCACACCAGTGGTGTGAGGAGTGCTCTCGGGGAAGGGCTGCATCCCAGGACCTGGAGGGCCCTGGTAAATGGATTTCATGAGCAAGGCAAAATAGCCACTCTGTGAATTAATAGAAAACCTTATGGCAATGCCAATAAACGGAGATGCTAATTAATACCTGCTTCAATTAAATTCATTTAGGACTCAGATTGCAAACCAAAGCTCTTCTTCCCCCACATCCGGATATTGCAAACCTTCAAGCAAGGCTGGATGTTTCCCTCAGCTCCGCAAGGAATCTGGCTGCTCCCTGGGCAATAAGCTGTAATGTAAGCTGATTTATTGTACAGCCATGCTGGTGGGTGGGCCAGGATTCCCACGATGTTCAAGGCCTTTTCTGCAATGAAATACACTTGACATGGAGGTCAGGTAAACTGCACTGTGTTGCATTCATAAGCGTTTTTCAATTAGCACTGAAGACTGTCTCCAGTCTCAAAGTTCAAATATTCAAAGTCTGAGGGTTGTTTGAGGCTGAGCATGGGTTGAGCTGGGCCTAGCCCTCCATTTATTTTCCAAACGCTGACTTTTCTGCCATCTTTATATACCATAATTAATACTCCCTTAGTGTAGACTCTCCCTGGACTTGTTCTGGGATGTGCCATACTCCTTGTTCTTGGGCTGAGAAGCATTCCCCCCAAGAACACAGCCATGACTCGATGACTTGAAATTGCAAAGGCACTTTGTTTCTTATGGAAGCAATATTATCGGTGCAAAAAGACCCTTCTCTGTCGTGGCAAAAAGTGGCCTGTTCTGCTCCAGATGAAAATGTGAATGTTTCCATAATTACACACTGACCTGTGTTGAACAAGTGGGCTCAAATGCTATTTTAGCTCTGCATGGCCAGACTTGATCAGATTTATTCTATCTAGAAGAAGTCACATCACAAATAAATAACTTCAGTGGTACATTGGAGTGTTTGAAAAGCAAATTATTTGGCAAGTATTCCCCTTTTCTTCTCCTCCTTATTCGCCTGGTTTATAGGGCCATTAACGAATGCACCCTGGGCTAAAAGTGTAGCCTTAGAAATGATGAGACATTCTCACCGCTCTTCCACTTCATGAAGTTTTATTTTGAGTCCCTTTTTCCTCTTCTTCTCTAGAGACTTCATGCGCTGCAACATTTTCTGAGTTGCTGCTGCCAGCCCGGGAGGGTGGCCAGGAGACGAGCTCCTTGCGAGGTGGGGGGACTTTACTTGGTGCCCTCCCTGAAGGACAACAGCTCCTTGCTGTAACTACAGTTCTGCAGGTCTTCTTGTGCATCGCTGATACCTCACCTCCTCGCACGCGCCCCCCTGCCACCCATCCTTGCCTCCAAAGCTCTCCTACGGTGGGTCTGGCCGGCACTGGACCTGGTTGCAGGTAGGAAGGACAATGATGCCCTCTTGGATGGGTCAGCACGGGCGCTGGCTCTCCCTGCAAGGCTGCTTCTTTCATTGCCACGGTCCCTTCTTGCTGCAAGCGTGACAAATGCCAGAGTTCTTCAGCCATTTTCCTCTAGGAGAATTAAAGTTTTAATGATTAACCTTTATAAATTACAACAGCAATGCAGTAAATAATAAATAGTTTCTGGCCAGGTCTAGCCCTCTGAGCTATTATTCTCCAGCATGATATGCTGAGCCCCCATCTGCATTTATTTTCCATACTGTATTCAAGTCCTCTTATGTCATTGAGATAAGCAGTCAGGAGATATGTGTTTTCCAAAATGATGTCCTCATTCATCATTTCTTCCTCGCTGCTCAGCCTGATTACATTTAATTCAAGAAGAAAGAAGCCTCGCCTGGGCCCACTGAGCATATAAGGTTAAAAAAGCAATACAAATGAAGCAACGGCTTCCTGGAGAAATGGCTACAGAACACAAAATAACAGCATCCCTTATCAGCACCAGGGCTGTGTACTCTCCTCATTTCCAGAGAAAACTCAGAGCACAAATGACCCATTCATCAAGATCAGCAGGTAAACTCTGCTTTAAACACATATGCACAACAGCAACCACCCTCTCCATTAATAGGGAATGAGCTTTGAGCACTAATTTCATCTGATATTAATGCAAAGCTTAATTACAAATAGAGATAGGGGAGTGAAAGCTTACTGCAGCCTGAGCCCTTTCCAGCAACACTTGGCTTAGGGAGAAATATCTTTTGTTTCTACAAGTTCTTCTCTGTCGCAGTATTTGGCCGCTCCAGGATGCAGCAGGGAGAAATAATGCCAAAATGTGTCTATGCACAATGTGAGCAGCGGCTTTCCAAGCCCAGTGAAGGATTCCTCGTGACTTTGCACACCCACCCTCCCCGCGGCTGCCCGGGATGCAGCCTCCGGGTGCATGGAGCCTCCTCATGAGCAGGGGGGGAGAGGCAGCCCCGACCAGAAACGCTCGCTCATCTTCTGCAGGGGTGCAGCCACTGCGAGCGGCTCTTTGCCAGCCTACGCAGAAGGGCCTGGCCTGTGCCAGCTCTGAGCCAGGGAGCCCTGCTCTGCGCTGGGTCCAGCGTGCCAATCCTGCACCCTCCTGGGTGCCAGCACCGCCGCTGCTTGTCCCTGCGTTGCCCAACGGCGAAGATGATGCTGTTGGGAAGACCCGTGTGGTGCAGGCGGTGGCTCAGCTTGGCGTGAGTCCGCACATGATGCCCATGGGAATGGGCACTGCAGATCCTGGCTGGTGCGTGGCTCTGCAGGATGGCACCAACGCCCCTCCTAAGCCCGCTCCCCCAGACAAGCTGGGCTGGCTGCTCCAGAGCCAGGTTGGCACCCGCGTGTTTGCAGAAGGAATTTCCCACTAGGAAAAGCAGTTTGCATATTTGCTCTAATCAGACTTCAAAGAAACGCCAAAGGAGCCAGGGAAATGAAACACATACTGAGCCAGCCGGATGGGCAAATAAACACAGGCAAAAAAACCCCAGAGTCTCTGACCAAATGAACTCAGACCAAAACTCTGGATGTAAAATGAAAATTGGAAGGGTCTTAAAAAGCTGGGTGGCTTCCCAGCATGTCCAGAGGGCATCAGATCCACGGCTCCAAGCTTTGCCCCGCAGCCGCAGCACCAGTGCGGGTGTGCAGCAGCTCCGGGGCGTGTGGCTGCTCATCCCAGCCCTCCAAGGGGAGAAGGGCTGCGGAGGCCTGAGCTCCCAGCTCCTGCTGCCTCTCCAGGGTTTAACTTTTTTTTTTTCTTTGAAGAGAAGTTGATGTTTTCTGTAGAAAAGCCTTTAATAATGTTTGATAGCTATTCCGAAAAAAATCCCTCCTCCCGTGTATGTTTTGATCAACACTGATTTGGAGAGTCCACTGTAACTCAGTTTGCATTAAATGCAAACGATCAAAGGCAGTTCTTAGCACTGGCACTGTTTTGCCACATATGCATCTGAAAATACCTAGCTTAGATGTCCTGGGTTTCCTAAAGCTCCCCCCTCAAGACTATGACACAGCCAACAAACAGGGTGTCAGCTGCATTACCCAGTTTCGTGTTGTTTCGCTCACAGTGCCCCATGAATGCTTTTGAAGCACATCCTCAAAGGGACAGAGACACCTATTCCCATTGAGTCAGCTCTGAAGAATAATTCATCCCAATTTGTTTCCTCTCCTGCAGTATGGTTCAAACTCTGGGTAAGCTATTTATAGCCTTAGGGTTTCACTCAACAGCTATGGCACTCACTGGAAGTAGTTCCACTGGCTTCAGTGGAGGTTGGATCCTGACCCATAACTTGCATTTAAAAGTGTCTTCCTAGGACCTAATGCAACTGGCTCTCCAAAAAGTTACAGAGAGTAGACAGACACCTGCTAGATACAGGTGCAAGAGGCAACCATGCAAAAGGTTAGTAAAGATTCATTCTCCTCCACCTGGAGCAGACGGGCATGTTATTTGGGTTGATTGCATGGCTGTAAAAACTCAAAACATAACAAAAATAAAAGTACAATAGCAGGAAAGCACCTGTTATTCAATCCCATATAATACAAGTGGTCATGGACTGAATGGAAAACCAAGATTGTGTATTGGAAGGTTTTTATAGGAGAGCCATGTCCAGGAGCAAGAAAACACAGTGAGATGCCAGCAAGTTGCCCAAGGGGTCTTTTTGCAGCAATCAGCAGAGTTACTGGGGATGCAGCCAGTGCACAGACTGGAGGTGTCTGGCACAGAGATCTGAGACTCTTTCTAGGAGCCTGTAAGAGTCGGTCAGAAGAGGAAGAACCTCTTCCAGAGCCCAGAACAGCAACCAGAGTTGGGAAAGCAGCAGCCCATGACCTGTCTCTCCCAGAACCTGCCCGGGGCAAGCAAGCCCACAGTCAGCCTGCCCTCGCAGAGGAACCCCCAGCACATGGACGGGGGAGCAGGGCGGCCAGCGCTGCTGCCCTGTACGGCTGGCTTGGACGGCAAAGGAGGGAAGTTTTATTACCCTTTTGAAGCTACAAAAGCAAGCAAAATGTAATTATAATCACCCAAACTGGAGTTCTGCCAGGACATCAGGGCTAATGGTCTTGCTCTTGCAAGAAGTGCCATGGGATTTCTCTAATGATCACAAGTGGTCAAGACCTCAGTTTCACATCTCATTTGGAAGATAATGAAGAAGTCTCCCATTTATTTTTGGTCTGAAGGGAGGTAAGGACAAATTGACTATGTCAAAGGGCACAAGGACTTAGAAATGTAGATTCTTTTGCTCAAGATGTGACTGGGAGCTCTGACAGCCAGGAGGGATGACAGAGGGAAAACAAGCAGCAAGGAGGAAGCACGTGTGATTTCATACGACTCCTGTTAGTGCTTCAGCTTCTTCTGAATCTGCTGTGACTCCAGTGACATTGCTGAAAGGAAGGTGAATTTTTTTTTTCATATGAGTTATTCCTGCTGTAAAATATATTTGGAGGGAATGAGTTTATAAAGCTATCTCTGAGATAATTGGCAAGGATACTCCGCTCTCCCATGAAGGTTATGAGTGGGTTACAAGAGGGTCTTCACTTTAAACTCAGAGCAATGAGAAATTAATAGATCTTGCAGTGTCAGTCCCAAGGCAGAGGATCATGATAAACTGGAAACAGGCAGAAAGGCTTTCTTTAAGTTACAGAGGAAGGGGAAGAGAGACGTATCAGACCCCTGGGAGTTACACAAATTCAAACTGACACCTCTGCTGAGCACAAGCGTGGTGATTGCCAATAAAAGGTCAGTGCAATTGGAGAGGACAGATATTGCCTTATCCTCTGAGGAGAAGCAAGCGTGGCATCTCCAGAGACTCTGCCTGTTCCCTGCCTGGAATAGGGAGCTCTGCCCTGGGAAGCTGCACCATAGTCAGCATGGGCAAGTGCTGCCTTTTAAAGTGAAAGCTGGTGTTTGTATAGAGTATGATTTCCCTCTTTCCAGCCATGATTATTCCCATATCTAAACCCTTTGCACAGCCTGCATCGCTCCTTTTTTTCTCCTAGGAGCATAAGAAAAAGTGATCACACCCCAGAAAACTGTAGAGAAGGGTTTGGATAAGAGGAAGAATTGGCAAGGGCTGTTCTGGAAGGTCATTACGTGGGTATTGGCTGTTGTATAGATGGAGCTGCCGGAGTGGAGAAAGAACTGGCTGTGATATTGATGAGAATGAGTAGTTAAATGAAAGCAGTCTGGGTTGCAAAATATAGACTGCCATTGAGATCAATACTGGAATCAGTTTAATTAATTTGTATGATCAATAACCTGGAAGGATGAAGGCGCAGACCAGCAATGCAATTTGTTCACAGCACAAAATAATCACGGAGGAGCTGTCAACACGCGGGACGATGGTCTCCAGCTCGGAACGGGAGAAGCGAGGTGCATGCAAAGAGCACGTGAAACGACAGTAGGGACAGCCACCAGAGATGGTGTCCCTCTCAGTGATCTCACACAACAAAGCAGAGACTAATCATGAGTAAAGCTCAGCCCTCAAGCGCAGCACTTAGCGGCAGGGAGCAGGAGATGCACATCACCAGGGTGCGCCAGAGGGACCTCAGCCAGAGGTGGGAAGGGATGCTGGTGTCAGTAGGGAAGTGGGCAAATCCTGCAGCGCTGTGGGCTTTGATTTCTTTGTATGGGGAAGAGCATAAGAGACACATCAAAGGTAAGGAGAGCTCACAAATTTAGACATGCTTCCGTGGAGCAAAGACTAAGCAGTGAAGATTAGCTGCCCCAGGATCCGGCACAGCAGCTGGGAGAGCGCCCTGTGAGGACGTGGGTCTCAGAGATGGGATGGACAGGGCACGGCGCTGGCAGAGGAGGAGGAAGGAGAGCTGGGCTTCGTGCTCCTCCTTTGGGTCCAATAGCATCCTATGTTTCAGCCTTCAGGCGCGTGGGGACACGGTGTGAGCTGAAAGCACCGGCGGCAGGGCTGTCTGCGACTACACCACACTCTTCAGGAGCTGTAGGAGAGCCCTTCAGAGAAGGGTTGACGCTGGTTGGGTTAATTTCTCAAAAGACACTGGGTAAAGCTCTGATAAAACAAATTCTCTCTCTTTTTTTTTTTTCTCCTCCTTACGCCCCCAGGGAGAAGCATGGCTTCCCCTGCCTCTGGAGGAGCCATATGCACGTCTCTCCTGCCAGCACTCGTGCACGAGCCACACAGGGCTGGAGCCCACCCCGGAGCCGTGATGTGTCAGCCGAGCCGTGCAGCCATGGCAAAGGGGGTCTTGCAAACACCCTCCCATTGCTGGGGCTGGCAGTGAGGGGAACGCGCTCGGTACAGCTCCTATTTCTGGAGCAAAGGAAAGGGAGAGAGCATACGGGAAGGTAAGGACATAAAAGTTGGTCCTTGGGGAGAGAGGCAGAGAATTCCCTCGTGTTTGCTGATCTGCAAACCTTGTCAGAGGTTTTTGATTCTGTTGGAGCAGAGAAAGGAAGAGACAGATGCTGAGATAATTACTACCCTGGCAAAGAACTTATTCTTGTATCCAGAAGGAGAGTTACAGCCTCACAGCTGTCTTCAGGATAGAGTGAAAGCATTTTTTCCATGGTACATTGCAATGGCAATTAATTTTCTTGATAAGCTTAAACTAACCTTTATTTTAAAAAGAAAGATAACTTGTTGTATGAAGCGTCTTCTAACCTGGCATTTACCAAGGACAATGGGATAATAATTTGAAAAGCTTCCCAGTGCCTTTTTAAGGTGCTGCAGAGTCTATGGCTCCTCTTGCTCAGGATGACTCTGCTTCTCCTTCCACGGCACATTTCTAAATGCTCAGGGCCTCTCAGAGCCCAGCCTTTGGGGCCAAACCTTGGCACAGGCTCTCCAAAGTAGGAAACTATTTCTCATGGAGATTTGATCAGAGGATTGGACCATTTTCCTGCATAGCAGGCACATGAAACAGGTCAAATTCTGCTCTTCTAAACAAAATTAGCTGGGAAGCCTTTTTGAAGAGTTCCAGCCTTTCAGCAGATGATGATAAAATGTTAAACTCTGAGAACTGTTCCCTTGACCCCAGTGCTATCGTCCAGTTTTTATAGAAGACTTTTTTCCCTAGATTAAGTTTGCTAAAGTGCTTTGAGGAGGAAGAAAGCCATATAAATGCTCAGCAGCATTCTATTATACTAAATAATCCCTTTATCTTAATGGAAACAATATTTGGACCATTTTAAATAATGCATTCTGGCTTTTTAATCAACAAACCCTTTATAATAATACACATGTAATTATTGCCAAGAACACGACAATATCTCATTCTAAATTACAGTAGAGGAGGCAGCAATGAGCCGAAAGGTCCAGTTCATGGAAAAACTATCAGCTTGGTCCTGCTGGTGCTTTCCTTACAAAGCATTTAGCCATGATTTAGCATACAGCTGTGACTAGCTCCAAAATAAAAGGCGGCATCCCTGCAAGAGCACCAAGGTGGATGGGTCTTACACTATGCACGTAGCAATTCAGCTGCTGCAGGGAAGCTTTCCCCAGAACCATCCATTGGAAAGGACCTTAGCCAGGGACTTCACTCTTTTTCTTTATTCCTGATACAGGCGACACAGAGCAAGGCTGCCTTACCTGTGGGTACTTGTCCAGCTTGCAGCTTGGTACTAAGGGCCCTGGAGTGAAAAACCCTCCGCACTTGCACACTCGCGTTGCGCCGCCAGAAGAAGACACGCTGGGAAGCACCGTCGAGCGATCAGAAGGTGGCCTCAGGCAGAGCCGCTCTGGGCCGCAGGGGCTCAGCGTGCGCGGGGCAGCGCAACGCACGCCGACGTGGCGAGGCTGCTCCCGGGGTGACACGACCAGGGCTGAACCACAGAGAGGTGGAGCAGGGGAGAGCCCAGCTTTTACCTGCCGTTGTCGGAGCTGGCTTGGGTCCAGAGGCGAGTGTCCCAGCCCCGGGAGCTCCAGGGGATGGGGAATGGCTCTCCTGCCATCACTCCAAAGACGTGCCTGGCCCGGGCACCATAGCCACTATGCGTTGTGAAGCTCCTTGTCTCGCTTGACCTGCTCCACCTGCCTTGCCCAGCAGCACCACTGAAATCAAAAGAACATGCCAACAAAATATCGCTATAAGGGCAGAAATACACTTCACCTGCAGCGCAAACCAGCACAGGATGTGCTAGCAAGGAGGGAGCCAGCCCCGCCGCAGTAAGGCTTGAGTACCAAAGGAACACACCAAGGCAAATTCAATCAAGTATTTCAGGGAACTTATTTGCTGCATTTTGCAGCCCCAGGTGCACTTGGTCCAAATTCTCCAGTCACTAAAAGGATTTTCCTAAACAATTTGCTGTAGCTGAAAGCAGACCAAGTTTTTAACAGCTACAACCTCAGTTGGTACAAGTCAGCCTCCATCCAGGGAGTGGGAGGAGGAAGGAAAGGGAATTAGGCAGGTTACCCCAGCAGCAGCCGCTAGCCCTGAAAGCATTGTTTATTTTAAAGTTTTCCTGCCTTCATGTCTTTGATGTGTAGCACACACAGCAACATGAAAAAATACCTCCAGTCCTGCCTAATTGCTTTGTGGGATGACCTGTCAAAGCATAATTAGATCATCCCATGCATTGTTGTTATGGGGAAGCTTTGTGATCCTTGAATGTCAAGCTGTCATAGAGATAACCTAACCTTTGAAGTAACAGTATGTTAAAATCAGGGGTTATTTATTATTGGCAATGCTCTTTACATGCTGTTGGTGCAGAAGCACTGCAATAGAACAGCAAACCAAAAATCCAAGACTCAATAATGACAATATGCAGCAATAATTACAAACATGCAACAAAATGGGATCTGATAATACAGTCTCTGTAGAAGTCAGCAGCACTGCAGAGAGCTTCTCGTGGAGCACTGTACCGCGCCCTGACCCATCTGCTTTAATATTTGATCTCCTGTACTGGTTTCAGCTGCTCCGGCATGATATCTTGGGGCTTCAGATCTCTAAAAACTATACTGCTGGATTTTAGATGAACACAAAGTCTGGATAAGGCTGCTTACCGGAGGGAATTAGGTTACAATATTACTTCAGGCAGAGAGACCTATGGGAAAAGAAATTGTTTTATATAAATAACTCCTGCAAAAGTGTAAGGTGGTGTAAGGCCTGGGATGAATTGATAAGAGAAAACAAATTGTATGCAAACAGATGTTTTAACAGACAAAACCACCTAGCAGTGAAATCGGCCAATGAAGTGACCAGAGAGGTATCAAACATACCGCGAGATGCAAAGCAGGGCAGGCTAAGGCACACTTACAGCAGCGCGCACCAAGGACTGATCCCAGCCGCACCACCCCGCTTCCCAGATAACCTGCCTGCACCCCTCCGCCTCTGCGGCACCCCTGCTGTCCTGTGTGGCGTGTAGGTCTGTCAGCTGGGTTGGTCAGCAGCCTGGGGATCAGGTAACCCGCACCCCGCCTTTGCCGCAGACATAAGGAGGAGTCCTGGGAGGGGAATATACGTATCTTTGGAAAAAACCAATCTGGTTATAAAGATTTCCAGTGGTGGAGAACCTGCAGCCATTGCAACTGGTCTTTGCCTTGGCTGTCAACAGTTTGCAACTTATTTTCCACCTGAATTTATCTATCTTAGAGATGGAAGAACTCTGCTGTACCACGCAGCTGCCTTCCTCCAACACATTCACCAACTGTGATTCAAAGTACTCCTTAACCTTCAGTATGATAAATGAAATGAGGCAACAATCACGAACTCCATGGCGCAGTTTCTCAACACTTTGATCATTCTCGTGTCTCTCCTCCGACATTTCACAATTTTTTCTCCATACTTTCGGAAATGTGGACACCAGAAATGAGCATAGCACCCAGCAGCTGTGCACCAGTGCCAAACCCGGAGGTAATACAACCTCCCTACTCCTACTGCCTACTATACTTAGCCATACACCCGGGGAATCTTACTGGTCTTTCAGCTGCAACCACAAGTGGGAAGTCATATGCATTTAGTTTTCCACCATCCCTTTCCTGAGTTTCTCCTTCCTGAGACAGTCTCCTCCTCCACAAGCCTGACCTACATTCTTTGTTTCTAAATGCTTGACCTTGTATTTGCATGTCGTGAGATGCAGATTTGTCTGCTTGCCCTTGGCTTAGCTAGCTGCCCAGGTTGTATATCAGTAAGTCTCTCCTCGTTTACCACATTTCCAGTCTTCAAATCACTTGCGAACCTTATCTGTACTTTCAGAATATTTTTTCTACACCGTAGATAAAAATATTACAAAAAGCATAGGAACAAAAGCTGATCTTTAGGAACAAGAAATTAAATAAACAGTTTTCGTTTTGGACATCAGCTGGCCACCCTTTGAACCATTTAATGTGTGCTCTAATGACTAAATATCATTCTTGATTGATAGTAAAAATTTGCAAAATCATAAATGCTTACAGAGATCTATGTATACTAGGTCAATACTATTGATTTTATTGACCCCAGGTGTAATCTAATGAGAAAACAACATCATGTTTATGTTCTCACAGCCCTGCAGTGACTGACATGAATTATCTCACCTTCTTTCAGCACTTCATTCACCAGAATCTGATCCTTCATTACTTGACCCAACGTCACGACCCAGACCATGTCACTCGCCTTCCCTGAGCGCTGGGCAGATGAGGGCTTTTCTCCAGGCTCTTCAAACTGTCCCTGATTTCTAAGATTAACCATTTCTGTTCAGCCTAATGAATCGGGACAGCTTTTGAGAAAATTGCAAAATACAGCTCCTTTAGGACCTCCTTTGTTGCCATCAGAGTGGGATGTAGCTTCCATGCATACCAGCTTCTTCAGCCCAGACTTACTCTGTAATAATCAGGAGTGCTATACTGGAGACAGTAGTGTGCAAACATCTCTGCCAAGTTTGGATCTGCACAGTGACACAACAGCCGCCTCTGGTGGCCCTTCCTACACTGCAAAATTAAACAGCCAGTCGTGCAATGCTTTCATGAAACTTGTCTTGGTAGACACCCTGCACCATCTTACTGCCCGCCTGTTTCTCACAGAACAGCCTTTATCCACTTCCTAGCGGAGAATTCCCTTAACATTTTACCAGTGGTGGTTATATGCCAGGAAATCAGTTCAACATTAATTGGATGAGTATCAGCTATAGGATTGTTATTAGGATTGTCAAAATGATTCTGCTAATTGACAGTGAATTTATGACAAAGTTGTATTTCCCCTTCTACGATGTGAAACCTCAGAAGTTGCCCAAACCAATGAGCACAGGCTTTTATCAGACCTTGCCAAAGCTTCCCTTTTTGTGAAGGTAAGCCTCTGTGCTGGTTTTGGCTGGCGTAGAGTTAATTTTCTTCACAGTAGCTAGTACGGGGCTACGTTTTGGATTTGTGCTGAAAAGAGTGTTGATAATACAGGGATGTTTTTGTTACTGTTGAGCAGTGCTTACGCAAAGTCAAGGCCTTTTCTGCTTCTCCCCCCACCCCACCAGTGAGGAGGCTGGGGGGGCACAAGGAGTTGGGAGGGGACACAGCTGGGACAGCCGACCCCAACTGACCCAAGGGATATTCCAGACCATGGGATGTCATGCTCAGCATAGAAAGCTGGGGGGAGAAGGAAGGAAGGGGGGGATGTTTGGAGTGATGGTGTTTGTCTTCCCAAGTCACCGTTATGTGCGATGGAGCCCGGCTGTCCTGGGGACGGCTGAACACCCGCCTGCCCGTGGGAAGTGGGGAATGGATTCCTTGTTCTGCTTTGCCTGTGAGAGTGGCTTTTGCTTTACCTATTAAATTGTCTTTATCTCAACTGATGAGATTTCTCACTTTCACTCTTCCGATTCTCTCCCCATCCCACCAGGGGGGAGTGAGAGAGCGGCTGTGGGGGGCTGAGTTGCCGGCTGGGGTTAAACCATGACAGCCTTGAAGGAGATTTTTATAGCACTTACAGATGCCTTAGTGGTTTCAAATAAGGCAGGCAGCCACATAAGCTTAGTTAATAAACTCCGCTATAGGTATGCATGACTCATTGGTAGCTTGTTAATAAGTTCTGCTCTTGATTTTAAAGCAAGCTGTTTAATTCTGCACATGATACTACTAGGACCATGGGGTGAAACTGGTTCAGTGCTGCATCTAGTGGATCTCGCAGCTTGCTCAGGGTGCTGCTCTGCGTGTGTGGCAGCTTCCCAAGGAATAATGAGACTTCCAGCGTCATCTTGACTTTTGAACAGGAGAAATGGCTGAAATCAGGGACACCACGTTCCTCTACCCTCCTTGCAGAAAGAAGGATTGGAAACCCAAGAACTAAATACAGCACAGGTTGTGCTTGTTAAGCAATGCAAGACACAGAGGGCTCTTGGGAGTGTTGACTCACAGTATTTGGTATTGCATTTAGTGGCAACCAGTGTTGGTGCAGTAATGAGGAATATTCCAGAACTTTTCCTCTGGGGTGCCTCTCTCATTTTAGGCTGCATAAATCCTCTCCACAGGTTTGCAATAATACTTTGGCTAACTTTCTGCAGGTGATTTATAGTGTGTGTTTGACAAGATCCCCTGTGCTGTGTTTCCCTCGCTGCTTGAATGTCCTTTGGCATTCAACAGAAATCCAGACTGCTTATGTTAATCTGATTTTCCCAATCAAGCCACCCTAAAGTGCATTTATTCCTATGTGGTGAGTCATGCTGTAACGATCTGATTTGTAGATCAGGTCCAGGTTCTGTGGGGTATTGTGCAAACATGAGACAATTTCTTTATCAAAAGTCTTGAAGGCACTTTCTCTCACTTCCACAGTAACGAAAGAAATGAAAACATTTTCAACTACTCCAAGTGAAAGCCAAAGCTTCCAATTTTATTTGAAAACAAAAATGCACAGTATTTTACCCAAAGGAAAACTGACATGAAAAATTGTCAGGTGAAGCCTAAGATCCCAGCTGGGTGAAAAAAGTAAAGGTCTCATACTGCTGAAGCCACAGTGGGAGTAGAGATGGCAGAAGTTGTAGCTGTAGTCTGTGGACAGGGAAAATGTCTACTAACAAGCAATCCAGGGCAACTAAATCATGTCTAGATTATCATGGTCATAACACCTGTATATCCTTCTTGCCCCCTGTCCCTTCTCCAGAGTTAACAGAAAAATTGCTGTTGTTGCTTTGGTGTCAGTTAACAGCACCCGGCTTTGAACAAGAGCAGTCATTTCGGTGTATTAATTATTGTTATCGACATTTTGTTTCTGAACTGCAAGTGCACGTCTAAAGTTTAATTCAAATGACTAGATTGGAAACTGGAGGCAGCACAGCCAGCAGCACTAAACCCGAGCTAATTAACTCTGCCTCCAGACAGCCTTATTAGCTCAGGCAGTATTTCCTAACTGGGGAGGGTCTGGTTCATTTGTGAAGGAGAGGGCTGGAAATAACAGGGGGGCTGCCGATCACTTGTGGGTCACGTAGGAGGGAGACTAAAGAGTTTTGAAGTCCAAGCAGGACCCCTTTGATGCCACACTGGTGTCCTGCTGCTCGGAGGCCACGCAACGCCCGGCCGTACCCCACCGGCGCTGGCTGATGGCCTTCCCTGTGCACAGCCACCAGCGGGTCTCCTGGCTTCAGGAAGGGGTTTCATCCTGGTGCAAGGTTAGAAATATTTTGGTCAAGTGTGTTCCCTCTTTTAGTGCTGTGGTTTTGGTGATGGACAGATGAAGCGGTGTCAGCGGTGGAGACCTGCAGGCCAGGTAAGGACCAGTGAGCTGCACTGGCTCATAGAGGGTTGCTGGTGGTTCTGGTGAGAAAGGTCTGCATCATGGTCAGAGCCGGCGACCGTCATGTGAGATAGAGGAATGAAAAACATTTGTCTTTGCAATGAGCTTGAATAGGAATATCACCACAGGTTCCCTTCTTTCATCCTGCTGAATTGGCAGGCTCTTTTTCCTAGGAAGACATAATGAGTTTTTATTGGCCTTCCATAGGTGAGGATGTGTGATTTTCACCTGGAAAAAATACTCTTTTTCTCCTTTCTCTATTGACTTGTTTTTCATAAGCACCGTTTGCTCGGGGCTGTATCAGGCTTACAGCTGTGGTCTTCTCCCCCCTGCTACCCAGGTGCCCACTGCCAGGGGACAGATTCCAGAATTTGCTGCTTTAGGAGCGGTGACCCGCTGCATTTGTTTCAAGTCACATTGTTCCTTTTTTCATGATAAAGCCTCGGAAACTCATCCTATATTGTAACAGTCCTTTTTGGTTACTTTAATCCTAAACGCAGAAATTTCATTAAATTACTCATTCTTCTCCCCCATTTTCATTGTGATCACCAGCCATGTCAGTCACGGCGAGTCTTCAAAGAGGGAGGCTGAACTTACATCAGATATGACTTCATTCTTTGTATTTATAAGGCAAAGCATAAATTCTAACAGGTCTACTAGTCATATCTATTGATTTGGTACTTAATCATATGAACACAATGAATATTCAGTGCCTGTATGATATAAAAAGAATAATCAGAATAAGCTATTATAGGTGCTGGAATCTCATTTAAAATCTAATTAGGTCTAGAACAAAACTAGAGGAGTCCTGTCTGACTATGAAGAAATGGATGTGTCTATGTAATGAGTGAAATGCCTTCTTTTTTCACCCATCTCTTGGCATGTATTAAGAAACTAGCATTTTTTTCCAGTTCCTACTTAGAAAACCATTACTCTGTCTGGCTCGGACAATGGCCGGTACACTCATTCTTTGACACACAGATTAAAGCTGGTCACCCCATGCTGTATAACCGTGCGCTGCTTTATACAGAGCACGGTGACGGTCACAGAGTTAGGGGTGGTCGGCGCAACTCGAGCAGCGATTGTTTTGTCCCTGTCCCTGTTCCACTGCACCGACTGGCCTAAAGCCTTAGGATTGCGTTGCCCACAGGGCTAATGGACCAGCATCCTTCCTGGCCACCATCTCTGGTGGGCTCTAGGCTAGACCAAATGCTTGCAGGCAGTTAAAAAGTCATTGCGGCAAATACTGTGTTCAGTACTGGCTACAGCTTTGTTTGCATGTGTCTTACTGGCAATCAGCAACAGCCGAAACAGGGTGACTTCAGGTATGGGTGTACCACCCCAGGAAATCTGGCTGCCTTTAAAATCTGTGCAAAGTGGGGCTCTACCAGTAGTTCTTTTATAGTAAAAGGAGTGGGAGATAGGAAAATCCTATCCCATATTCAAAATCCACTTAGGGCACTAAGAAGTCATGCAAGAAATCCAGGAGAATAAAAATAGGGTCTTGCAGGCTTTATTTTAAAATATATCTGTTCAGACTCCCAGATTAGGACAGAGCCTGCCTTGCCGTTTATAAAAAGAGATGTATAGGTGGATGTAGCTCTATCAGTGTTATACACATGCCTGGATGATTAAGTAAAAATAGATCATAATTTAGTTCAGCATTTATATTTTGCAGGAAAATGGAGTGCCACGGGTGTGTGCTCATACATAGATATTTTTGCAAATGAATAAAACTGTTTTTCAGAACATGTATTGACTGCCTCAGGGTCAGGTGAAGAACAGAACCAAGGAAAATAAACACCTTTCAGCTAACTGTGTTCTGCACATAGGAGATGACTTTCTGTCTTCAGGGTATATCTTTCTGTTAAAACTGTGCCAGCAAAGTGAATCTGTTGCTTAATGCCTGCTCTACTTTCCCTTGTGCTTTTCTTGGTGAACCAAAATGTTTGTAGGAGTGGGTTCAACTGACTATATAAGATTATTCACACTCTTGCTGTCTTTCACTCCTTTGCTTTTTTTTTGCATTGGCAATGCGGGAGTGCAGTCAGGGACCAAGACAGGAAAGACACTTGAGGTTTTATGCAATGTGAGTCTGTAGTCATCTCGCAGGAAATGTTTTCCCTCCTTTTCATTGCAGGAAAAAGACTTTAGGGTTCAACCTCTGATTTAGCTTGAAACCCCCCTAACTTCAGGTGTCTGTAACTGGCCATTCCTATTGCCAATAATGGAGATTTTGCTTCATGAAGGACTGCAGAAAACTGCTTAAATTTATCATCCCCAGGACACTAATCAAGAGTTAAAAGCCTCTTTGGATGCCTTGAGGGTTTCACAGCTAGATACAAACCTGCCATCTTTGACTTAGCTTTCCTGCAGTGAGGTTGTCTGTCTGTCTGTCTCTCTGCCCTCCACGCAGGCTCTCTGCCCTGTGCCCCCCAAGCAAGGCAGCGACAAGGATAGAGAGCAGGTCAGCGCACACCGAGAAACCCAGCCCTCCCTTCCCCAAACCAGGGGCAGGGGGAGAATTTCTGGTTAAAAAACCACCCTGGGCATGCTGAGATACTGCAGTGACGAAGCTGTCTAAAAATACCTGCGTGGAGGATGCCGGGAGAAAATTCTGTGGCTGTGGTGTGACCTGTCCCCTTCCAGGGGCTGAGAAGTCCCTTCTCCTCCGGTGCAGCAATGTCTGGCTATTCTGCAGACTGGACTGCTTCCAGGCATTTCTTGCTTTCCTCAGTTTTCAGCCTAGTTGAAGATTTCAGCCTTATTAAAATCTTGCTTTCAAAAGAAATTCTCTGCCTGGATGCTGTCTGTGTTTACCAGGCTAAGGCTCTCTCTCAGCAGAAGCTCATAAGCTCCCAAGTTTACATTGCTTTAATTGACCTCATCGTTTTCCAGATTTTATCACCGTATCAGATGAGTACTCTGTGTTTAGCAGGTTTTTGTTTCCCTTTATTAATAACAAGACTGAGAAAGACTTCGGTTACTTAAGGCACTTCTATAAAAATATCACTCTGTTTGCAGGGCTTGTCTTGCATGAAGGCAGATTCGGGCTTGCTTGGCTGGGCAGAGTTGAGCTGCTGAATTATTCGCTTCCCTTTAACAGTTAGGCTGGGTCTAATCCATGCTTGACTTCTCATGCTGAGGCAGCCAGAAATTGTGAAGGGAGGTCACCCCGTCGTGAATCACTGGCCGGTGAGCCTGTGTGGGAGCCTGGGGTTTGTTTGGCATCAGCGAACGCGGCTTTGGCTGGATTCAGACTTTTCTGACCTGGGAGGTGGGCAAGGTGGAGGGCACTGGTCTTCCAGACCCTCAAGGTCTGAGCCAGACGGCCTCATAAAAGCCACGCAAACCTATTCTCTGACTACAGTTAGCTTTGCATCTGGCACAAATGATGATAAAGGTGCATCATGCACCTACGCACCGCTGCAGGGCTCAGCAAAATAACAGTCAGAGCCTGGCAGAGGGGGGTTGAAGAGCTGCAAGGCTTTTCAGGAGAAGCTTTGCCACCCTGTGCGTGGTGGGATGATTAGATGACTGTGCTTGATGTGCTCAAATTACACTGCTGTCTTTTGATCATCCTTTATTCAGTGACTGCACCCAGGTTTTTCTCCTCCTGTGTCATTTCCAGCCCTAACACAAAATCTCGTGTTCTTCAGGTGGCAGTTTCAACCTCGCTCACTAAAGTTCAGATTGTGTAAGCCTGCTCTTGAATGAAGCCTGTGAATGGTACCGTGGGTTAGCAAACCTGGAGGTAAGAGTTTGCTCAAGCAGCTGGCTAACTGCTTAAATGCATGCCATGCTAAACTGCAATTTCCTGGAAATACAGCTCTGGATGCAGAAACAATATTTCATTCATAAATTCATCTCATGGTTGCTGAACATTTGTAGTGGGGATGATCTTTATGCTTTGAAAGCCTGTTCCTATCCCACCTCTGATGGTTTTTGACGACGCAGAAGCCAAGGCAGCTGTTCTAGGAAAAGGGCCATTTACAACCACGTACTTGGACTGCAAAAGGCTCAGCCTGAAGCAGTGTTGCAATGACTTCAGAGCTGCCATCTGCAAGTATCCCCACCCCAGCTGGCTGTCTAGAATTAAAACCATTATTCCAAATGTAAGGAATTGCATTAACAAGTATATTGCTTCACATATAAATAGAGGGTTAAAAGGAATCAGGGAAAGTCATTCTGATATTCTGCCCAGATACTATATTAGCATAGGGACTAACCAGTAAGGACCATGCCTTGCTAGACTTTCTGAGTACTATATTAACATTGCTCATTGTGAATGTTAAGATTCAGAAGTATAACCCAAGTTGTGCACCTCTTTCCATCTGTAGTAACCGGCTGGTTCTACCATTTTAGCCCTGCAAATTCAAGTTATTGAGACTCGGTTTAACCTCCATACCATAGCCAGCCAAGAGAAGTCCAAGGACCTCTCTTTGCCAGGGAGAAAACATGCTCATGAAAAGGTGGGGTGCTCAACAGGCAAGGGATCACTTGATAAACTCTAGTCACTTGATGCTGCTACTGAACCTGAGAAAATAGGAGTGGGTTAGGGGGGGTCAAACGCCAGGTCAGGGTGGCCAGCGGGGACGATGCGGGGTCCCAGCAGTGCAGGACCGCAAAGCAAACGTGCCATGTGCAGGACTGCCCAGCGCGGCGGTCACCTCATGAACCTACCGTGGGGCCACCAGTTGTAGGGCTGAGTCCTACCTGATGCTGGGGGAGCTACACGAGGTGTTTCAGGAAAGAAAGGTTTCATCGCTAGTGAAGAGGTTTAACTGGCATGAGACCAGTTCCTGAATTGGCGTGTATTCCTCATGGTTTGAGGAGGACTTGGAAGGTCTTGTTTGGTATACTGACGGTTTCCTTGCTTTTCTTCTCCTTGCTGTAATGTATGAAACCCTACAGAAGTGGGCAATTGCCAGGTACGTCCCTAGACTTTGCAGGCTGCTGCGTATGGGTCCTATGTATTGCCTTCCGCAACTATATTGTATCAGGATTTTTGATTCTCTTCCATCTCATCTGAGATGAATGGGTTTAATCAGAATCTCTTAAACCCGCTTCATTTGATGGTAACCCTTTATAAGATGCTAAGAAACGTACCGCTATCTCACCCTGGCAAGGCAAGAGGCTAAATGAAGGGGGGAATTTTAGCTTCTAACTAGATTCTAACTAAGAGGCTCTGAGGCTTTATAAGATTTTCCAGTGATAGCCTCATTTGGCCTCTATAAATGGAAGCTAGGCAAGAAAACACAATCTATCTGTCTGCTCTGAAACGTACTTCATTGATTTCAGCAGTCGTACTGTAATTGTTCTCACATATCAGCTAATTGAGATCCTTAATGAAAGGTGACTTAAGCGGCAGTAGATTTTGCAGTTGCCCCCGCAACGGACAGCAGCTGACCAAATCCAGTATTCCCTGTTAACCACATACAAATCTTTAAACCCATTCAACCAAGTGACTAGAATAAATGAAGTTTATCACAGCACTTGATGCTCTCATTCATCTCTTGCAAGCGGGTTTTGTAAGGCTGAGCTGGCGTTGGTGTCATTGTCCTCTGCCTTGGAAGTGCTTTTCATCGACCCCCGACAAGGGCTCCTCTGCAGAAACGTTGGGTGTGGGGGTGCAATCGTGTCAGTGCTCTGCAGTCAGGGGAGCATCGGGTCTCACGTCCAGGGCACGGCTGTGTTGTCCCCACGGCTGACACGATGGCTCATTCGTGAGGTCCTTGACACCAGGGCGTACACCGGACTGGGCTAGGGGAGGCTGGGCTGTCAGGTCTGGAGACAGGACCATACCTCAGAAATGCTCCTTCCAGTTCAAGGCAGTATTTCCAGAGGTTTGTGGCTCCTCAGTGCAACTCTGCGCCTGGAGCGTTTTCTTGCTTCAGGGACCACGGAGCATCTCGCCGTTGCCGTAGTGTACGCTCCCCAGGCTGGCAGGAGGGCAGCACCCGCCGCCAGCACGGGACGCCGGCACTGAAGGGGAAGGTGCGAGGAGAGGCATCGTGGGAGCTTGGTGTTCAAAGCCTGAGACGAGGAGGCTCTGGTTTGCAGCCATTTCAGGAGGGGTTTAGCGTCTCTTTGTTCTCCAGTTTGCATGTGCGGTTTTCTGCCTTCATTTTGCAGCTCTTGCTGGTAGGAGAGGACTCTCTGAAGTTCTTCTGAAGGTTCAAGAAAATTTGCATACTTTCTTCTCTGAACTTTCAAAATCCAACTAACGGCTTTTAGCTGATTATCTCAAGTCTTTTCTCTCTAATGACTTTCCAGTTTCTTGATGTTGAGCAAAAATCAGCGGATAACTCTCTCTATTAGATATAATTATCTAATGTATATTGAGCTTGGGAAATTATTCAGTTAATTTTGTCTTTAGTCTTCCATTTCCTGTTAGAGATTTGAAGCGTAAGCCTGCAATTCTCTCTTAATTACTGTATCCTGTTGATTTCTTTTCCCGTTTTTTAAAGATAAGCATGTGCTTAAGTGGGAGCCTTTGAAAGAGGGAAATAAAAAGTCTTCATTAAAGCCTGATTGTGGTTTTGCACAAATATCACTGACTAAGGTGAACCCTGATTTTCAATTGAAAAGTCACCACTGATTTAGCAATTTTTTTGCAGAGATGGCAATGGGGCGAGGGGGAGGGTATTTGCTTTAACAGGAAAAGAGTCTTTCTCTTGATTAGATTTTGATATTGCCAACTGCACTTCATCCTCCCAAGGATGAATTCTTGTTCGAGCAAAGCTACACTAATAGGAATGATCATATCCCTTACTTAGCTGCTTTAAATCTTTTTTTAACACTTATCAACTGTTCAGCTGATTATAAAGGAACTATTAATATGTGAGGACATGCAGAGGAAGAGATCATGCTGTGGTTTTAAGAGGCTGTGAAGTTCTTGCAGCCCTGCCTACTAAGTGCCTTCAGCCGTGGGCTAGCGGCTGGGATCGCTCTCTGTGTCTCAGAGCTTTTGCTGCCATATCTTGTCTTCCTAGTGGATGAGAAGAAATCTTTCCTGTGGATTTTTAAGGTCCCCAAAATAGTTTTAAGACATTTTATTTTGCACAGAGGGGGTCGCCGTCACTGTACCCATGCTTGCTTTCACGGTATAGTGTTAATGTGGCAACCACCCGCTGCCTGTGCACCAAATTTTGTCACAGGGCTGTTAAGAGAGCTGCGTATTTTGTCCTAGCAAATTGCAGTCCAGTGGGGTTTTTTTTCTTCTTTCCCCAAAACAGTAGTTAATTACAATTTAATTATTTAATTCCTTATGATCATAGAATAATATAGATTGAAAGGGACCTCTGTCTTTGGCTTTTATTCTAGTTTGAACAGAGCGTGTTACTTTTTTTTACCCTGAACAGAACACATTAGTACATGTTCATGGTCTCAAATAAGCAACAAAAATACTCAGTTAACTCAGCTGAGAAAGTAGGTCTGGATCTCACTGCTGGATTTCCTTCCCTTGTCTATTCTTGATGCCTCTCGTTCCCTTTTTGCAAGCGCTAACTTTATCGCATAGTAGTCTGACAGCAGGGACACGCTGAGTTCCTCTAGTTTGATGTTTCCATTGCCATATTAGGCTGAATGGTAGTTGGCAGCAAAATCCATCCCTGTACCTCCAGAGACTCATTAAAACTGGGTAACTCTGAAGTACAGCAAAATGATTTCTGTTTGGACTACATTGCCAATTTAACAGATGTGTGAAAGGTAAAATGATTAAGTAGTTCTTGTAAGGAAAGTTGTCTAACTAGGCACTTTCTAAAAACTTCCAATAAATGTTCACTTATTAGATCAACTTTGTAGACATTACTTCTCATAATCATGTACTGCACGCCTAAGAGAGAGTACATAGATTTTTTTAGCATCACACAGTTTCTTACATCGTTTATTATAATTGCAGTAATCTGCATATGTGTTTAAAACAGAGGATTGGGAGTACCATCATTGCACCATTTCAGGACACATACTGGTTGAGCAATGCAGCTGCTGCTATTGGATCTAGCTGGCATGGACAAGCTTTGCCTCCTCTAATTCTCCTTCTCCTGGAGCTTGCACAGATCTCAGCCTCTTATTCCCCTCAAGCAGGGAGGCTCCAGCCCGAGTTTCTGGAGAGCAGCAAGCGCACGGTGCACAGTATTTTAACTACATTATCCACTGGGCGTATACAGTTGTTGGGGCAGTGGATTTAGGAATCGTACATAAACAAGCCACTTCTTGGCCAAGGGTTTGGCCACAGCTAGATATTCCAGTTGAGTTCAGACCCCACTGAAATATTTCAGGTTTTGAATTTTTTCCCCCTCTATCTCTAATTACGAGTTTTTTGCTGTCAAGTGATAGAGAGGAAGGAAGAGCTCTTCCGAATCCCCAGGCAAGCCTGCCTCAATCTGGACTCATAATTTTAGCTCTAATCATAAAGGCATATCTACTACGGTTTTATTTTAAGCCCCCTTTGTGGAGGTGGCAGACTGAAACTGCGTGAGCCCTGACACTGGAAAGGAAATAATACCCCTCTCGCGGGCTGCTCAGTCAAATGGAGACGTCACGCAGGAGGTCAAGACAATCCCACTAACACGTTCGGCACCGAGATCTCCCCTCCGGCGAATTCACGGCTGCCAGCCGGGGTGCCCAAACGGGTTGCCAAAAGGCCAGATGCTGCTAATCACCATCTGGGCAGCCGGACCCCCCGAGCCGCTCCGGCTGCGGCGGCGGGGACCCTGCCAAGGCGCCGCAGAATGTTTCTGCAGCACCGGCAGGTTTTCCTAATTCGCTCTTACACACAAAAATCAAACGGGAAAATATTTAATTTGACAGGGCAAACAAATGGTGCTTTACTGGAGAAATGATACTTTAAGCATATGATAGCCATCTGCCTGTTCCTCGCCATGATTGTTGGGGAGTTATAATTGGACACGTGGTTTTGACACCTACAGAAAGTAGCTGGCATTGCCACTAGGCAATTTTAGGTGGGACAGAACACTCAAGAGTGTGAATTTTCCCTTGGGCTGCCATCCCAACAGCCCTGTTAAGGATCACCAAGAGATCAGGGATAGAAATGGTTAATAAAGATTCTGCTTAGGTTAAAGCTAGATGTACAAATTGCACATATTTTGTATTTAATGAAGATTCTTCCTGGATTAAAACAAAATATACTATTTTTGTATACAAATATTTTGTATTTACACATATCGGTGTTCATAGCTGAGGTCCGACCGCTCTTAGAACCAGGTAACAAACCTTTCGGTGTCAGTGGGGGTCTTTTCACCCACTTCATTCTATCACACCCCATCCTGGAAAATGCAGGCAGGAGCGGTGCTGCCTGCCCAGCCCATGCCCCTGCAGGCACAGCCATCACCACCAGCATGTTAGATGCTGTTTATTGGGCTCTGCAGCCCACTGGTGCTCAAGCCACATGTCCTGTAATTTGAGTTCTTTTCTTAGTAAAGGGCAATAAAGTTTTCACAGATTTTTTTTTCCCCATTTCAAAATATGGGTGGCTGGGAGCAGCCGGAGCCAGCAGAGGGGATGCCACGGCGGGAGGAGAGGTGGCAGCAGCTGGGTCCCCTCTGCGGAGGGGCAAGAAGCACCCGTGCGACAGCCCGGACCTTCCCAGGTGAGTTCCCTGCTGCAAGGCCCCTGGACACAGGTCTTCGCAGCCCTTTTCCGCCATGCACAAGTGAAGTTCGCATGTTTTAAGCTTGGAACAGAGGCTGCCGAGAGAGTCCCTGGCTCTAACAGATGCTAGTGGCCGGGGGCTTTGCTGTACATCCCAATTTTCCATAGGCGTTTTCCCCTCGTCCCCCCGCCGAAGTCACACAGGACAGAGCAAGGAGGTGGCTGGCTGCAGGGGGTACATCGTGGGGCAAGTGTTGCAGCGCCATGGCAAGGCACCGGCGCGGCTGCAGCATGCGCGAGTCGTCCCCTTCCACTCTGGATGTGCCTATTCCAGCTGGAAAGGCGAGTGGCGATGTAGCTCTGGCATTTGTAGTAGGTTTGGAGGAAACGAGCTTTTAATGTGGTGTGCCTGGCTGATCTTCATTTAATATTGAAGGGAGCTGCTTTAACAATGCATGATGGGGCAGTCATTTCCCATCAGGTATTACTGATATATGTGAAATGTGACCGCTCTCTCCGATGGTCTGTAACTCAGTGGTTGGTGCCCAGGCAGAGGAGGGTCAGTACAGCCTTGCTTTAATTGCTGGATGAAAGCTATGACAGCATAAAGAACTTCTTTGGCATCGCAGAGTGCTGCCAGGGCCAAGACCCAATCTCTTTATTTATTGTTACATTAATTCTTGAAAGCAGAAGAAGGCATGGCCCTGACAAGAACAGACCTGAGCTCCTCTGGTCCTCCACAAGTAGCGACGTGAGCCAGGAGCACGTCTCTGTCCCTGCCCTGTGGGTGGACATTGGAGGGCCCATGCTTTGTCTCCAGCAACTAAGGGTTGTGTAGGGTCAGCAAGACTGCTGCTGCCAGACTCAAGTTGCAAAGTTTGGTTTTCTTTGGCTTTTTGAATGGAGATTAGAGGGTTCAGGAATGGTTTAGATGCATTTAATTCTAAACTCTCAAGAGGATACTCAGCAGTGACTTTCTCAGGTTTAGGATATCTACTAATCCTAAATCCCAAGCCCGCTATCGATTCCTTCCTTTGCTGTGTTTTGCCACTCTGTCTCAGGCACTATTTAGCTAAGGGACAGTACTGTCCTCATTATATACAGAAATGCCAAGGCAAACAAAAGTGCAGTCCCAAAGGTGGATTATGGATTGTTTCTCCTTTGTTGAGGGAACAATGTTTTTTGTCCATGCATTTCAAGGCACGCTATTGCTCATGAACGGTTTGAGAGAAATAATTGGTACTGCAGGGGGGTTGGTAATGACTTAATCAAAGGCAAAATACCCCTTTGCTCCAGTTCAATGTTCATATAGTTGAGTTCTTATTAGCATTGATTTTCCCCAAGCCTTTAGCATCTTATTCATGAAAGGCAGCGTAATGAATTTTAGCAATAAACAAGAATGTTGGAACAACAAAATAGACCATTCTTCCACTCACTGATGCGTTGGTGTAAAACTCCTACTGCAGTTCTAGAAGGGCTCTGCCTCTGCTGGCTTGCACTACCTCTACAGTCGCATGGCAAACATACTGTGCCCCCATCTCCATCCGTATGTAGGACAAGAGAAGTCAGAAATCACCTGGTATGTGGAATAACCACGTCTACGTGAGCAGACACAAATCCCACTCCAGCCAGTCCACCAGCCGTCGAGCAGAGCATCCCGTCCCTGCCTCCCCTGCTCCCAGTGCCTAAGAGAGCTTGGGGGTTGCTGGTGTGTGTGCCTGACCTTGTGACTGTGGTTCCTGTGGGAAGAAGTGATCCTATGCCATACTGACAGTTTTTATGGCGGATGAGGGACATGCTGAGTTTCTAGTGTGATGATGTTTTTATTTAAGTCAGCTGGGAGTCTCTGACATTCTCAATTACAGCTTGTTTGCACACGCTCTTTGCAATTGAGATGCAGTTTGCAACCAGCGCACCTAAGGTCTGCTCTGGGACAAGCTAAAATCTCACTGTCAAAGGTATGAAAGTATGTGGCATTTGCAGTGCTAATAGAGAAGGATCTGAAAAAAAAAGCCTAAACATTCTTCAGACCTTTTAAGCAATGACTCGGTCAGCAGTCCTTCCCACAGTTCTTCATTGATGTTCTAACTACAAACCAATACCAGCTTAGGCTGTCTAAAAATAAACTTCACATTTTTCATTTAATTAGTTGTACTATCTGCCTCATTGCCATGAAAACTATATAGAAGAAAATATTTACTTAAAGAGGTTTCCTATGTACGATCTCTCAGATGTCCCAAACAGGTAGGCAATCAATTCATATAAATATGTGTTAAACTGTAAAAGGCAATGGGAGAGTAGGTTTGGGCTGGGGGGAGCTGGATGCCCGTGGTTATTTCCTGAGCTCCGAAGCTCAGAGCCCTGCCTCACTGGAGACGCAGCCCGTCCACGTCCTGGCCTTTAAGCACAGAATCTCACTCGTTCTTGTCCAGACTTTCCTTGACACAGCTCACGTAGAACAAGTGAATGACCGTGGCAGGCGATTTTGGCATTCGGCCGCCAACCAGAGCCCACCCCAGGGATAGCTGTCAGGCAGCAAACTCTGCTAGTTGTGTGTTTCGAAGCAGACACAGGACTTCAGGCAGGCTGGTCGCTGCCAAATCTTTTGTCTGTGCAGCTCCAGGAAGGCTGAGGAGTTCCCGTGCTGCCGGGAGCTGGAGATGCTGAGCTGCAGCAGAGCCCTCCGGCCGGCTCGGCGCATTCCTCTATGTCCAGTAATTTTTTCCCCCAAATCCTTTTTGCTATGGCTACAGATTTGCTGTTCACAGGGAAGGATTAGCATTTGCAATCAGCAGCTCAGACCTGTGTCCTGGTCAGTCTGTTGTAATTTCTTTCTCTGTGATGAGATTCTGGCATGTAAATAATAACGTAGGCTAATGTCTTTGAAAATGCTGCACTGGGTGCTGGGCGTTGCAATGGGCATTGCTATTACACTCTAATATTCTCCTGATGAGTAGCAGTTTCCTCAACAAAACAGTGTGCCCATCAAGCATCTGAAAAGAAAAGAAAACCAGGATGGTGATGGTTTTTATGCTGAAATATTTTTTTTAAGGCTTTGCGGTTTTTTGAGCATGTGTGTTAGGGAGCAGTGATTTGCAGTCACTTGAGAGAATACTGCAAAAACACTCTTGTGAGTATTCGTCTTTCCACTGCCCACGAAAGCGTATTTGAGACATTCAAACACCACCAATAAAACACAGTTCTCAGGGACATCAGGCAGGAGAGAACACGTGGATGGGGATACGGGGGAGACACCCAGATCAATGGACATCTCTGAGAAGTGCTTGCTTGGTCATCTTGAAACCCCCGGTGGGCTGAGGCTGCCCGGCCGAGGAGCACGGCCTCCGCGGCGCGGTCCAGCTGACGGGCTGGACGGCACACGCAGCAGCTTACTGCACTCCGCAAACACCAGGATCCACATCTGAAGGATTTGCAAGGATAGTTTTTGGCTGCACTATATTAATGTAAAGCAGGAAGTGACTTCTTATATTTACGAATAGTGGAGTTTCAGGACATAATTCGTGAGACCAAAAAAAAAAAAAGGAACTATAGTTGAGAAACAAACTATTCACTGAATATTTTCCCGAGCTGAAAGATGTTGTTGGCAAAACTGAAAAACCTCAGGTAATTTTTATTTCAGCTTTATGATGAACTATTTTTTACCCTTATAATTATATTTGGTGGTCAAAGATCAATATAGACCCTATAAGTCATTAATGACAAAGACTATCTATCTTCACTTTATGCATGTCCAATCCAGCTCCCTGAAATCCAGCTGTTGGTGACTCTGTCTTGGCAAGAAGCTGTTACTGAAGCACCAAGCCTTGCCCGCCAGTAGCCAAGAGGAGATGCCTGCCAGAGGACAGTGATGCTGCAAACACCAGCAAGCCCAGGCAGCAGACTGGGAGGGAGGGCAACCATGCCACCGCGCCGTGCGCCCGAAGCCAGAGCCACACGATGCCATTCCTGCCATCCCTCACAAACAGGAGCCCTGCGTGGATGAAAGTCCTGCAATGCACTTTGTGGGAAGTACGGACCTTCAGGTAATGCTATCCCTGAGTGTTCAGAAATCATGGAACTGGCTAAAAATGCTGCCTTTATTTTTTTATGTCAGAAGCAAAAGCAGCCATTCTACTTCGTCTGCTAGTTTCTGAGCCTCTAAAAGTGGCTCTCTTACTCTAGCTAATGCATTTTTCTGCAGAACTTTATTGATAATAAAACTTTTTATGTAAAAGAAAGAAAAAGCAGAAATTTCCCTGTATCAGGATCTATTGGGTAAATTGCCAAATCACCCTGAGATCTGCATTAAAAAGCACAGGGTTAGCTATCCCAAAGACATGATACTGTAACTCCATTGCTTATGTGTTGCTCAATTAATCAGCAACCGTAATTAAGCCTTCAGAGTGGGGGTTTGCATGAAGATCTCAGAGGAAACCTTTGCAGCATCCTCCTGCAGCATGGACGGGTCCTGCACCACCTCCCAGGGCAGGCTGGCTGCTGGAGGAGGAGCAGGCTCACCCCTTATTTCTAATTTCATGCACTCAATGATCTCAGCTCCTTCGGCATGTTTCAAGGCGGCAGGACGGTCCTTTCTCTGGGTGCTGAGGCTGTACCTCTTTTTCTGGGCTTTTCACTCCTGTTCCACTTTGCAGAGGGCTGCTGAAGCCCAGCACAGAGCGGAGCATCGTCTGCAATATGTGCAGAGAAAACCCATTTCTCCTTGTCCCCGCCAGCCCCCATGCACCGACCGAATCATTTTCCTCCCCCTTGTTTTTCCTCGGAGCCGGCGGGGTGAGGCGGGGGAGAGGCAGGGAGCCATCCCCGCGTTTTCAAAGCGCTGGTGTGATTCCTGCCATCCGACTAGTGCGGATGTGATGGGAATGAGAATCACGGAGCTCTGTCCTCACGCAGCGCTTTGTAAATGAATCGCTTTGATCTCAGGCGGATTTCCCTGTGCTATTTTTAGATGCAGTGAGGATAACCGAGGGATGTCGATTCTAATGCAGACAGAAAGGAGTTTCAGATGCAGTTTTCCTCCTGGGGCTGGAAAGAAGAGCAGGAGGAGGAAAACAAGGCAACCTCCACCAGCATTTCTAAGTCTTCTGGAACAGACAGAGATAGGTCACTAAGCCCTTGAGGCTAGAAAGGGATGTTCCCCAAATACAAAATTCACTAGATACGCTGCCTTTTGTATAACTCACCACTCTGCTACAGCCCAGAGTTTGGACCTGTGATTAAATTCAGCTTTATAGTGTCATGGATGTATTTATGAGGGTTTGCTAATAGCTACCCTTTGATTTAAAAATAATTGCGATGCCTCTCACTTTCCCTGCTTAAAGGACATATGTGGAGGTCTCAGATTGCTCGATTTTGACCATGCCAATTCCTGCTTTGCATTTCGCCTTCAAAAATAATAAAAAACCTAAGCAAAGCAACAAACAGATAAGCAAATCAAGCCTTTCTTCTGTAGTGGCAGCAGTTTGTGTGTGTGTGTGTGCAGGTTTGCACGCAGGCTGCTGAGAAGAGCAAGAGCGAGAACCTGTTTACAGGGAAAAAGCTCTTCTGAAGGGTTTTTTAATTCTTCTTCTCCCATCTCCCGTTGCTGGGGAAACCGGCATCCCCGATGCTCGGAGCGGCTGACTCACCCAGCCCGGTCCTCTGCCACACGCATCGCGCCTTGAGCTACAGCACGGGAACAAAGGAAACACAGACTTCAGCCGTTCGACGTGAAATACATAAACCCTCCTTTCTCAGTGTCTGCAGGACGTGGCTGGTGACAGCTGACTGTAAGCGGTCTCCCGGGGCTGTAGAAAAGGCATGGGAGAGGTTTTTATTTGGTGCCCCAGGGAAGAAGGAGGCAGTTCTACCTGGAGCGATGCGGGTCCCAAGCCCTGCAGCGGCCGGCAGACCTGCGGGAGGGCGAATCCACAGGGAATCCCATAGCTACAAAGGTTGCTTGAAGCTGACGGAGAACACCCCTCTTGATTTCCATTGTCCTTACTCACTTCCTACTTTTCCATGAATATTCACAGGAATTCGAATGAGCCCTCTTCCCCTGCTCCCTCATCCCTTGTGTTTGCATGTTTCGGAGTGGAGCTCAGTTCTGCCCAGCTGTGAGCTCTGGGGCTCGTAGTGGGCATTTGTATATTTTTAATTGTGGTGCCCATGGTGCCCATGGTGCCTGTGGTTAGAGGATGGCTTTCCATGGCCAAATGCAGTGGTGCAATGGATTTGGTGATCTGTTAGCATAAATCAAGATGCTAGTATACTTAGGTTTATAAATCCCAAACCACGAGGTCAGCCAAATAAGCTTAAAAGTCAGAAGCTTAAAAATAAGAAAATTAGGATCTACTTGGGTTTTGCAATGCATTTCCTACTGTTTTATTCAGCTTTTCTCCGCTGTCTTTGGAGCTAGAAATTTAGCTGCAAATTTGGTGCTTCTGGTTTTCATGTTTTCTTTTTATCCATTGCCATAGATCTAAGTGGGCG
>JAVJGG010000039.1:15249397-15289680 GCA_035590195.1 Aviceda cuculoides
GCGCCGTCTCGCCGGGGGCCTGGGGCCCCCCCCGAACCGCCCCCCCCGCCCCCAGCCCTGGGCGAAGCGAGAGCCGAACGCCGGCGCCTTCTGAAAAAAAATCAAATTACATTTATTGATGCAGGAGCGGGGGGGTGTTTTTTTTGTTGTTGTTTTGGGGTTTTTTTTCTTTTTGGGGTTTTTTTTTTTCTTTTTTTGTTGGGTTTTTTTTGGGGGGGGGGTGTCCCCCATTTTGTTTTGATAAGCAACGGGGATTCTAAAGGCTCTGGGGACTAGAAATGGGAGGGGGGGGGGAATTAAAATCAGTGTCATCTGCTGCTGTGCCATTTCGTATCAGGAAAGGCTCCTGACCCTGTTAGAGAGGGTGACCTTGAAAAACCGTGAACCCTGGTGTGGCTGAGTGGGACAAAGCACTTCCACCCTCAGAGTAAGGGTAGGTCCGTGGTGATCTGGTTACACGCCGCGTGTTTTGATTGCCAGACCTACATCTGAACCTCCTGGTGCAGGACCACTGCAGGGAGTGCTTGTGCCGCGGGGCAGTATTTAGGATTAAGTCCCCATAGAGGCTCTTGTGAGAAAGCAGATAGTGGGATCTGCCTCTGGGAAACGGTGCCTGGCACAGCCCTTCCCAGGGAGCCGGCGCAGCCCAGGCTCCCCCCCAGCACCCCGCGGCTGAGCGCTGGCACGGACATCCCTGCACATCTGCGATGCACGGCTTAGATAGACGGCACCGCCCCGCGGGGGCTGTGTAGTGTCTTGATGTTACGTCATGGTGTGGCTTAATATATAATCCTAGAAGAGCTCACCTGGGGACATCTTTATCTTGAAAGCAGCAGCAGCCGGTGTGTGCTATTTTCAGCTTCGCAGGCTTGTTTTGAGCATCTCCCCCGCTGTTTCTCGAGTTGAAGCCCCAGACAAGTTTATCCCAAAGGGAAAAACAGCGATGCCTCGGGTGAGCGCACAGGAATGTGTCCAGAGCAGGGAAGGAGCCCGCTGGTCTGTCCCGACCCATTCCCAAACACCAGCTGGGAGACAGGACCCCCAGCCCCTCACCTGGTCCAGGAGCCCTCATCCCTTTGGGCAGGCAGGGGTTGTCCCTGTTTGTGATGAGGATAAGGCCAGGCTTGGTACCAGAGCACCCTGCCCCATACCTGCTCTTCTAGCCCTGGACATGCACTAGCGATAAACTCTTGCTATTTTATGACATTATTTTAAATAGGGCAGGCTTATTAGAGTGACCTGTAAATCAGGCCTGGAATTACCACTGTGGTTTCTCAATAAGCCTGAGTCCTACTGAAAGCTCACGTGGCTTCTGGTTGAAATTCCTACTTTAAAACCAGTTTTGTGGCTCCCCCATGAAAGCAGCCCAATTTGTAGCTACACACCATGGCGCAGCACGACCCGCCAAGCCAGGAGAGGCTCCTTCCCTTTAATGACAGCCATCTGCAGGTTCCTATAACTTAGCAATGTTCCCAGCTATGATTTATGGAGGGTGCTTAGCTTTACAGTATAATCTTTACTATTTTACAGGGTTCCCTTTTTCTCAGTTAAATGTTGTTTTCTGAATAATTCCAAGCTGCCGGTAGGTTTACAGAGGAGAAAACTGGAATGAATCTCTCCCTGCTTTTATTTACTCCTATCCGAGTACTGCGTTTCTGCATCCATTTTGGAGATTTACAACGGTATTAAGGTTGCTTCCCTCATCCTCATTTTATAGATTTCTGCTGCAATCATTTTGAAAGCCAGAAAGCTGACAGGAAAATTAAGAAATTAGATAGCATGTTCCTATTCCCTCCAGTGCCCTGATGAAGAAGGGGAGAAGAAAAAGAAAATGAAGGCATAGTAAATAACACTATATACCCCAGAGTCCCCTCGACGATGCCTGCACCTCCTCTAGGCATCCCACCGCATCCCAACCCGCCAGCGCTGCTCTGACCTCGGGAACGCCGGGCTGTTCAGCAGCTGTGGGAGGCTCCTGCAGCAGCTCTCGAGGCCGCTGTGGTCCGGGTGCTAAGTTCACAGGCTAATTGTTTATCTAATTTTAATTGCTAATGATGGCCCGTGGCGCAGCGGCTCCCTGTGCTGAAGTTATCTCAGCCAAGTGTTCAAGTTTATTGAAAATAATCACCACAGAAAGAGAGAAGCAGTGGCAGTGACCACAGGATTTGGGGATGATGGTGGGGTGGCTTACCATACATGACTTGAGACATCATCTTCATCACCTGGCTCCCCGTTATCCCCCCTCTGAGGGCAGAGGGGTCTCGTAAGCGTGATGAGCTGGACTTATCGTCACACCAAGCATTGGGAGAGCTGCAGGTGCTGCTGGCACAAACAGCATTTTTGCCTTCACCTGAGCTGCAGTCAGAGGTGGCCACGGTGGCAAAGTGCTGCCGTGCAGGCAGGATGCTGGGCACAAACCCTCTTGCAGCTCGCTGCACACAGGACTTGCACTAACTTGCTCCAGCACCACCAATTCACCAGGAAAAAAAATCTCCAAGTCAACCTTTCAAATCATTCATGTGACTGTATGGACTAAACTTAATCTTTTCAAATCAAAATTAGCATGCTGAGACTTGCAAAGGAGTTGCTTATCTAATGATGATCAAAGGCTAGTTATCTTGTGAGAGCCGGTACCACCTGCCGCCAGGGACAACCTCATCCGTAGCACAGGCACTATTCATCTAGGTGCAGGTTTCTGTTCTGTTGTAGGTGTGAGCTGCTGCAGACAAAACAAAAATGCTGGAAGTCATCCCAGGTCACAAAATTACCTATTTCTTCTGATTTCTTCCCATCTTGGATCACAAAGATGGGTATTTTACATATTTGCTCCTGCTCCCATTTCCAGTGATGACTAGGGAAGGGGTTTTGCTTGCCCATTTTAGCCCAGGTATGGCTGATTTTCCACCTACCTTTAAAATCTGGCTCATCCATTTTCTGTGATACATTAGCCTTGGTTCAGGTTGAGAACAGGTATTTTCATTTAAGCAGAGAGAATGTCCAGCCCATCTTTCCTGCTCTTTATGGGAACATCTGTGAAAAGAAGCAACTGAACACAGCAAAATGTTGAAATTGTCCAGGGAGTGAAATTCTGAAATTGTGACCCCCAGAAACACCATTTACATTCAGCCCAGTGAGTTAGAAAGAGATTCAAATATAAAATAGCATTTTGGCTTCATGCACTCAATCTTTATACAACATAAAGTATGCCTTCATATTAATATTTGACACGATATACAAATAAAACCAAAACCAACTTTTTACTGCATGTATTCTTTACATTTGTCTATTTTTATACCTTAAAATGCGTGTTTAAAACTCATTTAAATGATAATATTAATTATTCTCATTGAGTGACTTGCACTTTGATTTGACACCTGATGTTCTGATAGGCAACAGGGGATTTTCTAATGCTCTAAGTACATTGGATATAAAATATAAAGATGAAAATGGAGGGGAAAATGCAATATAAATAGAACAACAACAAAGTAAAGAAAAATCAAACGGGTGGCTGGCTGCGGCGCAGGGGCCCAGCTGTCCCAGGGAGCCAGCCAGCTGGGCAGCAGGCAAGGAGGCCGGGCAGATGTCTGGCTTCTGCTGACAGCTTTGATGGCATTGACATGTTCCCACAGAGCATCTTGATACCATCGAATCAGCATTTTCCAACAGAAAGTGGCTCAGAAAACTATTCTGCTGGAAAATTGTTGACCCGCTCTACTGGCGGCTGATCATTCAGCAATACAGCTGAGTGTCGTACTTCAAAATAAATTAATAAATAAAGAAACAAGCCCTGTTCTCCCCAAAACGGGAGTTTGGCACTCTCCCTCTTGCATTACAAGCAACGCTCATCCCTAGCCACCTTCACATCACTCATGATGGCACAGACCTCTACCCTTTTCCCTTCAATCACGTCCTTTCCAAGCAAGAGCCTTAAACATATTGAGCTTTTCCTACCACCGAGGCTGGTGCCTATGTCTAATGAGATTTGTTGCCTTCCCCGTACCTTCTGTTGTTCTCCAGCAGCCCTTCCGCAACGGGCAAGCAGACCCGCAGGCAGGCTGGGAGGTGTGGGAGTGCAGGGATCTAACCGTGGCGTAGCCGTGCCCCCCATGCTCGGAGCCTTCCTCCACCCTCCCCGTGGCTGTGAGGATGGTGCCAGCGTTGGGAGAGAAGCCGCCACAAAGGCTCCAGCACGTTTTCCTGCTTAAGGGTAAGTGCCAATTCAAAGCCCATCATTCTGTATATGTAGGTAGACCTGTTTTAACAAGGGCATTAATTTGCACTTATCAGCACTGAATTTCACCTGCCAGTTCATATCACCCAGACACTTATTTCTCTAAGATCCTTCTGCAAACCTCTGCTTTAGGTCTGGCTACCCTGGACAAACCTGTGTCACCTGCAAACTTCACCATGTCACCCCTCACCTCTTTTTTCCAGATCATTTCTGAATATGCTGACAGTGGCCAGCACAGGTACCTGCAAGATTTCTACTCTAATTTCCACCCACTGTAAAAACTGACACAGGACTTCATTCCTAGCCCTGGTTTCCTACCTGTTACCAGTCCACAGAAGACTAATCTTGTGAAAGCCTAGTCCCATTAAGTCCTTTTGGTGATCCTCTTCTCTCATTCAGTCCTGCCAGCTTGCTTTCTGGTGCATTTACATGCTTCTGGTAAGCATTAAATGAGCAATCTATCTCTGCTTGTAGGTAGCACTGAGGCAAATTTTCTTCTTTTTTTTTTTTTTAAACTTTTTAATTTAATTCCTTCCAATTTCTTCTTAATCTGTTTCTTCATTCTCCTCTAGCGTCTTCATTTAAAATGAAATATAGCTGTGGTAGGATGTTTTTTCCATAGGGATGCTGAATTTGATAACAACAGTCACTACTAGAGCAGCTCATCAGTACTTACACCTTGAATGAGGTCCTCAGGAATAAATCAAGAGCTTCGTCTCCTCACCTGGGCTCTCTAATTGCTTCCAAAAAAAAAAAAAAGGTCACCTACGGTGTTTCCAAACCTGGCCCGTGTGTCATCACCCCACATGACACAACCAAGTCTTTATGGGGAAAACTGAAGTCTCCCTTATTAACAAGGGGACAATTTCTTTGCATGAATGCTGAAAGTTTGTAGGATTTAAAAGATATTCAGAAAATCCTTGGCTCGAGAAGCTGGGAAGGAGATTTCAGATCTGCCTTGGCAAACCCAAACCCCCACCGCGCTGGGGCGGGCAGGACCGTCCTGCGGGTGAGCCTGCAGCGTCCGTCTGCCGGCCGGCGCAGCGGGGCTGCTCCGTATTGACCCATTTGGAATGAGAATGGATTTTCGTAGAATCACGATTTGTTAATCCTTTTGGATCACTGAAGAGTTGCGTTACTTTCTTCTCTGGCTGCTTGCATGCTCCTCAGCAAAGCTGGAGCTTTCTCCACTGCATGTTCGGCTGTGTCCAGAGTTCCTGCTAACGAGCTGGGAGAGATGGGGAAGGGGCTGCTGGCACTGGGAAGCAGGCGATGAAATACTATACAAATCCTTTCTAGTAAAACAGATTTAATACTTTTATGTTATTACAAGCTCCATTGAAAACAGTGCAAAAACTCTTAGTAAATCTGTCCCTTAGGTGCCTTATGTCTGTATTTATTCTGTCTTTTGAAATTCATTCATTTACCCAGTTCAGTTTTTGCTTCTGGGTGTTAGTTTTTATCCAACTTGATTTAATTTTATACTGGGGATTGGGTTTAAAGCTTGCACCATGATATCTAAATAAGTTCATTAAATGTTCTAAGTTTCTCTGGTTACAAGCATAAATTCATCAGCGTGGAATAATGACATCTTAAACCTATTAAATTTAAAATATCTTTATGCTCAACCCCAGAGCTCAGATATGCCAGCCAATGATAATCAAATGCCACCCGACCACTCAGAAATTCCAAGGGAAGAGAAAATGAGCTGGTTTGAGGATGCCTGCAAGGCAAATCAGGCTGTCAAAATCCTATCATTCTTGGGAGGAATTTACATAGCTCATATTAAACTCACCAGAGCGACTGGAAACCTGGAGTAATTAAATGCCGGGGGGAGGCGGGATGCTGGATGCGCCTTAGCCAGGAGGCCCCTGCAAAAGCAGGAGGTGCAGGGGGGGTCCCCGGGAGGAACCGGGGTGCCCGGCGGCTGGGAAGCGCCGAGCCGGGCTCCTGCAGAGGGGAGACGATGGCATTCCCGGCTCCCTGCCGCAGCTGGCCGGGGTGGTGGCCGCCTGGCTGGGGGAGAAAGGCAGAAACCTCTCTTGCTCGAGGAAAGCCCCTTGGCTTCCCACCGAGCGCGCTGCTGCCTCGGCTCGCGGGGCTTTACCTCCTCCTGTCCGGCTGCCTGGCAGCAAGGCTCTCTGCACACCCGTTTCTCCCAGATTCCAGAGAGAACGCGCTCTGCCTTATTTCCATAAGGAGCACTGGAAGCTACCCCCGAACCCGCCGACTCGCTCTTTTCTGCGGGGCAGATGGCCCTGGCTCCGGCCACCCGTGGCCGGGGAGCAGGTGAGCCCAGGGGGCTGGAGGCCCAGCGCAGTCGCCCATTTGCAAAACCATCCTTGGGTTGCAATAAATTAAAGCAGAAGCAGGTGCCTCTCTGCAAATCCAAATCCCCATCCCCAGAACACAACTGCACTGCAGGTGTTTTTAAAAGGCGATCGCTTTTGTTTAACACCGGTCTGCAGCAGATAGACTCTGTCACTGCACCAAGTGTAAGGGACCTTAATCCTCCTCGTATTGACATGACATATCGTAATGGCTTCTTTGGTTACCTATCAAGTTACTGTGTACTTAGAAAGCTTTAATCTGTAGATTATTTACTCAATAGACTGTAACGGCTTCGCATAATAGCCCATAACGGCTTCCAGCAGTTATGGCCTATTGTGTCACAGGGAGTTTGTGTTGATTTTTCCCCCCTAAATCTAACACAAAGCATCTAAGGTAATATACGGTATTGTGCCAGACTAATAAGTGCCTAAATACTCGCTTGGGTTTGTTGTTTTTTTTTTTTTTACTTTTAAAAAGTCAATATCAAGAATAGCTTTTGTTTTCCAAAAACAGCAAGAAGAAAAATAGAAACCCCTCTCCTTCATGGACCGGAGAATGGGGTTGTATCCACCGCCTTCCTCTCTGATCTCACCTTGCTCCGTCTCCTTTCAGCGCAGGCTCTCGTTTGGACTACCTCCCCTGCCCAGCTGTGGATTTTCACAATGCCTGTAAGAATTTTGTAATTCTTGAAATTTCTGTCCCACTACCCAAAGTGGCCCAAAGTGGGCAGAAATCTCGTAGATACTGGAGGCTGAGAGTAAAATCCCCATATCCCACTCATGTTCAGCAGTCACATTAATGACATGCAAACTGACTTATTTGCCCACCTTCCTTACTTACCTGGTAGTGTAAGGGCTACGTTGCACTATGAGAAGTTGTAGTAAAAAGGGAAAACAGTATATTCAAGACCCTATAAAAGCCAGGTTTGACATGGGTTCTGGGTACTGCACGTCTGGAAGATGTCGTGTAAATGCTGGCTGTAGCAGACATAAACTAAAAGGCTCTAATTTAGACATATTGTTGTTATAGAACTACAGTAATGCCAGATCATGAGAATACTGGCCATCCTCTGGGTAAATGGGAAAAGGAAAGGGAACTATCTGAATGCAATTTCTTAAAGGCATTTTTAATTTTCATTGTCTTTAAGATGTTCAGAATTTGAAGGACATTTCCCACCAGGTGAAAACAACTTTAATTTTGAACCTAACTGCTCCAAATTGATTTGATTTCATTTAAAATCTAGCTAATTAATTAAAACCACTTGACAATGCTCCTTTAATGTTTAACCAAAGAGCACACCGTACTCCAGCTGAGCTGCTAAATGTTTACGTCTTATTAACAGACTTCCCAAAGCCTGGAGAAAAGGATTTCCATGCGAGTTCTCACCCCATCTTTTAATTACACCTAAACAACACAGCTCATTATAATTCTACTACAAACTTTGCTCATGAGAGCATCCTGAAACATGCATTTAGCAGGGGTATCTACTCCCACACTTGTACTCACATGTCTCTCTCCATTTTTAAGTGGAAATTCCTCAGCTGAAGACCTCGGAAAGTCACCCTGCTCCATTTCTGGCACACTGAGCTCTTTGGAATTAATTGCAAATACGAAACAAATACGCCGTGAAGATACGCATTAAAACCAAGCTATAATTAAGCAATATGGAGGTTTGCACCCAGTAATCAATAAGCTCAGGGAACTTGCGAGTAGCTGGGGCTGTGGGCGGCGTGGGGGAAAGGCTGCGAACGGCTCTCCCTCGTGGGGTGTTTCACCATATGCTCCCCCCGTCCTCCCCCATAAGAGTTGTGCCGGAGGCAGCCGAAAGCTGGCTGGGCGCCGCGGGTGCCCCTGTGGAGCTCGCCTCTTCCAGCCACCCTCCCTGCATTCCGGCTTCTGCCTCCACACCAGTGCTTTCCTCATCCCACTCCAGCATCACCCCATGCCCATACCCCCCCGCAGCTCCCACCCAGGGGCTGTGAAGGGGGCGGCGGTGCCCTTAAAGCCACATTTGTACAGGTCTGTGGCTGCAGGGGTGAGGGGCAAGTACCGCTCTGCCAGACAAGGGTGGGGATGGACTTCGAGCATCTCCCAGGGTATTTTTCCACAGTAACAGATTCCTCCCAACTTGCAGATGGTTAGTCATGCGGAGCAGAAACAACATCGAATTCGGTCTTCAGGCATCATCAGATTGGGCCTCCTTTCTTAACTCAACCTGGGGGCTGGGATGATAATTTGTCTGTGCTTAAGGAGTAATTTCTGAAAACATAAACAACATCTTGCCATGTGCTGGCCTTTTTCTGTTTACTGGATTTGATTTCACGCCTGAAAAAAAAAAAAGCCTGTTGTGACATCCTGGCGGAGGGATTCTGCAAGAAAGTATTGGCCGAGTGAGTAAAATCATTAATGCCAGCTCAGGAGTCCTAATTGTCCCAAATGAATTACAAGCTAAAATAGTCTGGCCCAGTTATTAGCAACCACCATAGCCGTAAGAGCTTGGCATGGCAGCACGGAGGGAAGGCTGCACGCGAGATGCAGTTCTCAACCCTCTCCCTTTTCCCATTGCTTTTCTAAACAACTCCATTAGGATTTATACTGTCAATGTGGGATTATTCCCTATACTTCTATTTCTTGTTCAAATGTATAGAAATTAATTTTCTGGTCATAATTTCGGTACCTCTGGGACATTAGCAGGCTGGAAGTAAAAATAGAACATCATTACAGTGTCAGGTAATGCGGATGAGTGTGACTAATAACCTGAGTGTCATTGATTTAATAATCTAATAACGTCTCTGCACACTCAGCGCTCAGACTCACCGATTGCAGATAAAGATTTAAACCCGGCTGCAGCCACAGATTAGAATCAGCACCTCGGCTTTAGGGATCAGAACCAATGATAAGCAACCCGTGGCTGGTATCCAAAAAAGTAAAGCGGGGGAAGGAGCCGGCTGGTATCTGCAGCTCGTGCCGCAAAGGAGGAAGGTTTTCCATTCCCCGGGGTGACAGCAGTGGGACGTCACAGCTCCCTGTCAGAGACGTTTCTCAAGCTCAAAGAGAAATGCTCATCAGTTAGAAAATGTCTGGCAGCTTTCAAATAGCTGCTGGCCCACCAACAGCTTGGTCTACGGTGGTCTAAAATGCAAAGGAAAAGCGGATTAAGGTCAGTACCACACCAACCTGGAGAGATCCAAGCCACAGCCTTGAAATGGGAGGGAGAGTGAAGTGAGCGGACTTTGAGTTGGGACCCAAATCTTCTGACTTGGGATAATCTGGGTTATTCACTTGGAGAAAAGCTGCCACAACAGCCCCCGAGCTCCTTGCGGAAAGCTGCAGAAAAGACTCTTTCCCCTTAGGGCATCCCTTTAGCCAGGTCCATCCCTCAGCCCCGCTTTCGGGAGCGCAGCCTCCCCTGAGCAGCGACACCGGGTCCAGCCCCCCCCATGCTGCCGTCAGATGGGTGGTAAAGATGTTTTTTCCCCCTGGCAGCACCAGAACGAGCTGGGAGATGGATCTCACCCACACGGTATGAAACCACACAGAGATGGCTGCTAATGAGACATGACACCAGGTTTATTACAATTTGGTTGGAACGGGGACTATCATTCTTCTCAAACTGCCTGTGAAAATCCCATTCCCTGGCAAGGCACCTCCAGGCTTGGCTGGTTTGGGCTCCGTATGCTTTATTATTAATGCAGCAAAATCTGCCTCTACCTGGGACTGCACTGGCACCATGGAGGGCAAACGCACTTTAGGCAAAATCTTTGACTGCAGGAGCTTCACACACAATGGGGTGGGGGGTGGGGGGGTGTCCTGCAAATAATTCAGCTTTTTTTCAGACCACACTCTGAAGGCCACATCAGTCTTTGCCAACACCACTTCATCTCAAGCATATTTACTTGTTTCCAGTTAACTTCACCCAGATAACAGGAAAACTCCCCGGGGAGTTGCCATAGAAACACCCGATGGAGACAAGATGAGATTAGGGTAGCTGAGCCCAAAGATACCGTTAAGATTAAGAGAGATTTAGCTCCTGCTCTGTGAGTATTACTCCCCTGGAAAAGGAGCAAAAATAGGAGTTAAAATGGAAAATGTCCTGCGTTGTTAGTGATGGAGCGGCTGCTGATAGTTCCGCTTCCCTGGGGAGACTCGCTGCCACAAAGCAGCGGAAAAGCTTTTCCAGAGGTCTTCTCCACAGGTTTCCAACCTCAGCGATGCTCTGCTGAATCTCAATAGGACATGTGAGTCTCATCTGCAAAAAGATGTTTAAAATGTACCCGGATCTTTTCCAATGCCTGGTGACATTGATAACCCTTTAAGCAAAGCAGTGTCCTTCTGCATAATGGACTGAGAAGGATAGGATTAAATGTAAGCGAGAAATATAACAAGAAGTCAAGGAGCTACCTACCATTAGCAGCTATTTGAGTGCCAGGCAGTCTCGTTTCGGTCGATTACCAGCGCTTTTGTCCAAGCCGCTCATTCAACAAAACACGATTATGAAAATAGATGTCATTAGAAGCACTTTTTAATATATAAAATATTCTTTTTTTGCTATTCAACAGTGTCCTCAACTTCATTTTTCTATTAAATTCTATTACATTTCCTAGAGTTCAAACAGAAAGCCCCAGCAATAAGAAACTGGTGTCCTGGTCTTCTGCATAAGCCAAATTTTTGCAGCATTTACTGTGCTTCCTCCTATTTGATGCTCACACACGCAAATACTGAGGGTCAGAAATAAATTATCCCTAACTTTAAAATAGAATTGGATTCATCAACTATATTGATTTTTCGTGTGTGTGTAGCTCCTTTGGCAATCAGTTGTTGAATAAACCACTGTTTCATTCCTGTGAGCCAAATTTTAGGTGCAGAGTTTTCTTTATCCTAACAGCAAGCTTTCCTTTGCACTATTTTTTCTCATGCAGATTGTCAGCCTGGATTTGCAGGCATATTTCTCTTACAGCCAACGGGGCGGTTAATTAACACGTACTCCATGAGTCAAAGGTGGAGCTGATGGGGGAAGCCTTAAGAAAACAGAATCTTCATCAGGAATGGAAGTGTGCCTGCTTGGAGAGGGGGCTTGAGGACAGACATCCCCTAGCAGACAGCTAAAACCACATGCAAACTCAGAGAAGTCCCAAGAAAAACAAAAAACAAATTGATCCACACCAAAAATCTAAAAGAAATTTAGAAGGGGAAAAAAAAAAGGAAAAGAAAAAACCAGTAATTTTGTGGAAAAGGCACATAGTATAGCCAAAAGCCCACCTCTCTCTAATTGTAAGCTGGGAGGTTGGCAGCGCTGGGTGGAATCCTCTGGGAGTTTTGTGAGTACATTTATCTTAATTGCATTCGTGCGGTTGTGGGGTTATTTGATTTGATCTTGAGATAACTGATGTCTGATTTTTATGTGCGTTTCTGACAGGTGTGAAGGACGCCCAGAGCAGGGAATGGATTGTACCTATACGCAAAGTTGTGGAAAATGTTCTTAATGCCAAATCAAAGTCAGGTATTAAATCTCATAAAGAAACAGGCAAATTCTGCATCTAACAACTTATCATGTAAACTTGTAGTCAGAGTAGATATCAATTTCTGTGGTTTATGAGCATGAGAGAGACACTTCATAAAAGGAAGAATAATATGATTAAAATTAATGTAAAATACCATAGGAAGCATAATTTTTAAGTTTCATTTTTCCAATACTGGGACTTCTAGAACTAGTTAGAATAAAATTATCTCAGAGCATATTGCTTTCCACTGTAACTACACACACAGAAATTACTGCTCATAGAAACCAGCATTTTCCCGAACAACAAAACCATAACTGATCACCAACCATCTTCATCAACCCAGCAAACACTTAGCCGAATCAGTCAGCTGCTCCAGGTTCATTACTTGGTGTGCTAATGCCCTACACAATAAACACAACAAATGAAATATGGAATTACTCTAACCACAAAATCATTACTAATTGGTAATCCTCAGCACAGCAAGATTCAGGGAAGAAATACCATTTGAATAGCTTCTTGCAAAGTTACCCCCGGACAGTCTTTCAAGACTGAACCCTCCCTGCCACGGAGGAGCAGGAGCTCGGCGCTGCCTTGGCGAGCTGCCTTCCTCCAGGACGTAATCTGCTCAGAGAGGTCACTTGGACTGCTCTTCCCATTCATCGCATCTCATCTGTCTTGAGTTTTATCGTTCCATGCTATATTCAGTCATTTCTGTTTCATGAACTTATTTGCAAATTTTCCCTTGATTCTATTTCCCCATAGATTATTTACCTTAAATTCCATGCTGATCCATAATAATTGTCTAAAACACAATGCGGCCAAACTCTTCATTTCTACGTTGGCTGAACCACACAGACTATTATGGAAAACATAGCTTAAACAATGCTCAAGTCATTCTAATTAATCCGTTTACAGGTTATCTTGTTCTTACCTTAGTTTTCTTATTATATGCAAAAAAGCCTGACAATTTAAGAAGCTGTTTCCAGTTTTGTGTTGCAGTTCAGATTGTGCCACCTCTCCTACGCACAGTCCCTGCCACGTATATCATTTAATCATTGTGACAGTGAGACGGTTGCATCAGTGACCCACGAGGGCTTGTCGAGCGACACATCACATTTGCAAAGCCCTGTATCTTCTGTACAGTAGAGTCCCCAAACCTGCTCTTACATATTTTGAAATGGCACTTTGTGCTTCCCATCAGAGCTGTTATTTAATTTCCAACTGGATGTAAATTAACGTATTTTATTAATCAAACAGCATTTAAGTCTGAACAAGAAATCAGCCTCCTCTCAAAATTGTAGCATGGCCTGTCTGAAACTCTTCTGGCTTTGCTCACGAATAGGAGCAGATCTTTTTATCATCTTAGACATGCTCGGAGGCTAATGAAGACAAAGCCCAAGAGAAGCACACGCAAAAGGACAAAAATTTTCTTCCACATATTAGCTATAAAAATGCAGCTTACATAGTGCAGTGTTCCAAGCACCAATGAAGTCAAATTACCAGCAGAGTTAATCTTGGTGTAAAGTGTCTTAATGTTAACAATATAAAAAGACAAATTAGCCGCACATGTGTGTTGGGCAGGATATTGGAGTCTGGCTCAGTAGGGCAGCATATAATTCTCCTATTCTCACTGGAAGGTAAAAAGCCTCACATTAGAGCTCATTCAGAAACTGCTGACAAAACTTCATCTCTCCTTCCTGCTCCCCTTATTCCTCACCTAGAAAAAAAAGACGCGGGGCCGGGGGGAAGCAGTTGGAAGCGGAAACTTTTCACAGAACTGGGTGAGTGTTGCAGCACAACGGGCGCTGGTCCTGCAGAGCTCCGTCCTGCCAGCACAGCCTGGGGAAGGCGCGGGGGACCTCGGGTCCGGCCTCTCTGGACCACCCAGGTAACACCTAACCCCAGGGGCCATGGCTCTCTCTGTCTCGCCTTTTAAAAATATATTTCCTTGTGATCTTTCGGGGTATTCTTGCTGTAACCCATTTGACTGTGTTCCTCACATGGACACCGAATGCCATCCCCCCTAGTTTTTAGATTTAAAAGGCACAGAGAGGCTGCCGGCTCAGCACTGGTAACTCAAGACAACAACGTTTTCCTTAAGGAAACATCAACACACCAGGTAAGAAGCAATCCTTAGAAATGCATGGCCTTTGATTAAGCTTTTCCTTGACAGACCATAAGCAGGGCCCTGCCAGCCCTGTAGCTGCATACCAGCATTCCCAGTCCAGGGCACGCATGTGGTCCGGTGTGTCTGGAGGACTCAGCACAAGCCTCTTCCTCCCATCCCAAAGAAACTGATATCCCAAGAGCTGAGAAGTCCTGTGGGAACCGCTGTTACCTTTTAATTTACCAAAGCAGCTGGCACTGGTCCTTCGCCGTGTGATAACCAGCTTTCCCGAGGGTCTGCCGGACCTGGGGTCTCCAGCTGCAGCCCCAGCTCCCGGGAGCTGGGGCACTGGTTAATGAGGTTGTCCCCACTTAGTGAAGTGACGAGAATTGCATACATCCCCTGCCAGGACTACCTATTGCCAGTTTTGGAAACACAAAGTGAAAATCTGTAGTTAATGCAGTTCCCAGGAGACTGGGGACTCCCCCACACCTTCTGAATTAGAATAATCTAAAATCATAAAATGTTTAGGGTTTGCATGCACCTGGATTTAGGGATACCCATCAACCCAAAATACAGGCATGGGACCTCGTGTTTGCTCGATTTCAGCTCTGGTCCGATTAAGCGTTTAGGAGGGTCACCAGAATCCCAAGACCTTTATCCTCATAAACCTTCTGGATTTAATAGTGACAACTTCTACTGGGCAAATTAGGCAAGTGAATTTTATAGCAAAGGCAAGTCAAATATGCTATAATTAATTCAAATTAACACACCCACAAGCTCCTGAAGCCTATCGTCAGCAAGGCATCGCTTCAAGGATGCCTGCAGAAACATCCAAATACAAGTCATTATTAAGAATCTTAAGACTAAACATTTTAGAGCAAACCAGAAATAACCTGCACAAAAGCAGGCTGGAGTACAGAAACCCAAATGCTATCTTCCTGCAGAAATTTATTATTAACATGGTCAACAAAGCAAAACACTCTCCTGTAAATCTGATTCTTTAACATTACATTTAACTGTTCAATATTAAGCCTCTATGGAGAATTACTGGACTGTATCCCATGCTACATATGGTCTATGATAGGAAACAATACCTCTGAAATTCTGAATAGCACAATGCCATTCAGGAAATGAGAAAGGACTGTGGTTTGCAGTTACAACCTTCATGTGTCGCTTGCTGATTTTTTTTTTTTTTCCTTTAGGAAAGTGCAGTGTCCAGCATGGATATTTAATGTGATCAGGCATTTGTGAAAGAAAATATCAAAGCAAGAGCTCTAAGGCCAAAAAAGCTTATCCTGAAACAACAGAATTATTATTTAGATGCAGAAAAAAATCAATTATGATGTTAGAATGTGAACATGGTCCAATTGCTTCATCTCTTTATTTCATGCACTGGACAAGGCTGCTGGAAATGGAGGCCAGGGAGCGATTTCGGAGCATTAGGTTGTGGAACGGGCTCATAGACCATTGCTGGAGCACAATCAAGCTTTTCTGAGCTGTCAAATGTTAAATAGTTAATTGTACAGAGAGGGACAATAGCCAGATAAATGTTGCTAGGTGCAGAGGATGTCATTGCTGGTGTACTGACAGCCTAAACGCTGTGCGCACTACTCTGATGCAGTCTTGGACCGACGTGGGGTAGATCCTGTCTGCAGCACAGCATGGCTGCTCAGCACCTACTTGCCGCTGCAAGAATATTGCTTTGGGTTTGATGTTCATGCAAGAACTTTACCTCTGATACAACAAAAATGGCCACGTTTGCCGCTATCCAAAAAAGATTTGGCTACGTTTGGTGATGAAGTCCTGCCAGAAGTCCGGAGTGGCAGTAAGACAGAAATGAAATTGGATGCTGAGCGTCCAGAGAACCCAGTAACTGGTGAGAAACAGGGAAACTCTGCCAGCACAAAAAGCAGAGCAGCTACTCACTGATGTTACCAGCCTTCATTCCACTGAAAGAAACAGGCTATTTGAGCAGAGATTCACAGGACAAAAACTGTGGTGGTGCGTTGAGGCTGGACACCCAGCTCTGCTCGGTGCCAGCCCTGCATCAGCCACCTTTTCTCTTCCCATCCCCAGGGCAGAAACCAGCGGTTCAGCAAAAGCAGAAGGATGCTCCCGCTGCACCGTAAGCATCTCCGCGCTGACACTCCCGACAGCAGCGGAGGAGGCAGGTTCCCTCACGCTGGGTGAACCGAGGCTGCTCTGGAGATGCTTTGCATTAGATGAGACTCTGCAAGCGCCGAAACGCCCACCAGCACGGCAGGACTGGGCAGGCAGACATGTGCGGCAGAGGAGGGAGGCTGAGGAAAAAGGGGCACATTTTCTACAGGCTCTCTTCAGATGTAAATGGCACTTCTATAAGCGATGCTAAACGACACCACCCTCCCTCCACCCCTCGCTCCCAGTTGCCTACTTACATTAGCATTTGCCAGCTGTCAAGCTCTTGCTCAGTTCCAGTGAAATCTCCTGGATTTTCTCTGCTTTCAGTGATTATGTTGAACTGCTGGGATCAGCTCCTGCTGACACTGGAATTGCCAAATCACCCTCTGCTTTTTTTAATTTTTTTTTTTTTCTCCAACTCCTAACTAACTTGTACCAATGCAGACCTCAGCACAGACACGATGTTCTCCAGCAGGACACAGGAATGACTGCCAGCCTCCTCAGGACTGTCTCCTAGCAGAGAGCTGAGGCTCTTTGTAACAGAAACAGCTCTCAGAGACACTGAGAACTCACATCACTTACCGAAGAGATCGTACAGACTTCACATCTTCAAGTGCTGTCTAAAACAGAGATGAAAACAAGTCATCTCCTTCTACTTTATAAGAATGGCCAGGCTGGCTCAAATGCGATGTCCCTCTAGCCTGGTACCTTGTCTCTAACACGAAACAGTTGTAGATGTTTACAGAAAAGATTAAGAACAGGACAAATGCACAACGATAATTGCCCAGGGTGCTTTGATGGTCCCCCGTGATCCAGGCTTAGAGAACTTTCTGAGCCAGACGCGGTCTTCTGGTGTGTAACAGCCCTTGCCGCATCGCTCTGCCATGAACTCGTCTAATTGGGTTTTTTGCACCATTTAAGCTTTTGGCCACCACAGCCTCCTGCGGCAATGAGTGCCACAGTTGGAAAACATGTTGGGAGAGGAAACAGCTCCCTCGTTTGTGCTGATGAGCTCTCAAGCTGCAGCTAAGTTCGCTCTCTTCTGCAAAAGCCCCGTGCACTCAGCCAAGGCACCGCTTGCTTGCTAGCTTTCAAGCTCCAAAGAAAGCCCAGCCTTGGGGTCTCACCCATATCTACCAGCCCCAGCGCCTCTTTCTAATGGGCAGATATAATCGTCAGAGGGCAGAATGAGTCCTGGACCCCAGTGTGACTCGATAAATACGAATGACTAAAAATTAGGCAGAGTTGAAGTTTTACTTTCTCATAGCTCAGCAGCTGCATTTGGACAAGGCTTTAAACATCTGGCTTACCTGAACACCTTTGAGCCACCCTGGGCTTTAGATCAGAAAATTTTACCAAAAAAGCAAGCATGTAGATGTCAGATGTATGTAGGCATGTAGATATCCCTCCATTCCACTCATGCGGTTTTTTAAAATCATTTTCTCCTAAAGCCCAATTTAGCAACCGCAGTAGAGACTCGGTGTTTTTATGCAAATTCTCAAATTTACAGAAGTGCTGAGCTGAACTGGGATTTGAAGTGAAGGCTTCCTTGCTATTCCTCCTGCCATTTAAACACCAAGCAGGGGTACACTGGTAGAGGCGGCCAGAAATAGATCTGAAACTTCAAAAGTGTCAAAATTGAATCCTGATGAACTGGGGATTGAAAGAAAGCCAGCCAGCGCAGCCTGGGTCTCGGAAGTCTCAGCACTCACGTGGGGCTTCAGAAAATAAGGTTTAGATAATAAAGCCATTGCTGGTGAATGCCATAACCCTTGTGCTTTGCTGGACCTAGTATTCTCTGCCAAAAGTTTTGGGATGGATAAACTAATATTTTCTGATGAGAAATTGTTTTGCTGAAAGTTTCTGACTTGCTCTCTGTATCACATAACACCCAGATGTGGGATCACAGCCTTTGCCAGATAACACATTTCTGCACCGTGACGCTCAGCCCAGGCCAGGCTGCAGAAGTTAATTTACTGTAGGTTACTGATAGTGTCACTGATGGTTTATCATTCCCGGATTGGTATGTCTTTAGCCTGATTTAAACTAGTAACAGCTTGGATCGCATTTTTAATTGTGGTTTGAGTATAGCTGTCTGGTTATTTCTGTAGGCAAAAATATTGGTGTGCCAATCAGGTCACAAACCATTGCTCAGCCAGATCATATAGAGCAACAGCTAAAATGCCATGTATGTTACTGTCACAAGCATCACTCCTAATAATCGTGTACTCCATGAAATATGATTTTTAGCAAGTTGTGTTGCAAAAACCAATTGCATTTCTGATATGCCCTGCCAACAGGGTATTTAACAGAGCTGTGCTGGCTCTAATGTCCCTCTTTTGCACCCTTTCAGGGACAAGAATAGATACATCACCATCCTGACATCAGCAAACGTGGAGACTGCAGACACTTCATGAAATAAATTGGGAATGGCAGGCTAAGTACTTGAATTGACGATGCAGGAACCACTGGGCCTGTCACACTATTGCTGGGAGAATCGACAACGAACCTCACTGTCTTCAGCATTAATGGCTGCAGCTTTGTCAGATGTGTGAGCTGGGAGTACAGCTGCACCGTCACATCCACACAGCCCAGGTGAGGCAAAACTAAGAAGCTACAGCCATGCTTTGGTCGGTGATCTTACAGACCTGCTGCCACCCTGCTACTCAGCCTGCCGTGTACTTCATCTGCTACTTTAAATGTGGGGGTTTTTCTCTTTAAATGCCTCAAACATGATGCAGCGTCAACCTGTCAGTGCCTTCATGAACAGATTGACCTGCCAGCTGAAAAGCTCTTGACCTGATCTTGGACTTGATGAAAGAATGGTGAAAAAAAAAAAAAAAAGAAAAAGCTTACATTAAGGACTAAAAATAAAATATATAAAAAGAACGATTTAATTTAATCAAGGAACTGAATAAATAGGCAATCTATTAATGTATTTCTAATCCAGGAGTCAGAAACAGAGCGGTATTTCCAGATATTCTATGTAAACCATGAAACAGGATGAACCAGAGGGAAGCACGACCTTGACATTCGGAGACGCAGGCTGCGGATCCAGAGCAGTCTCCTCCATGAGTGACCACCACCAGGTCTAACCCTCCAGCATGTTGTGCTGTTACCATACCCACCTTTGCTGCTGCTAGAGGTGCAGGCTCTGAAGTTCACCCAGAAGCACCAACTCTCCGGGTTTCCATGGTGGACGATGCCCAATGGCTGTGCAGGAGGCACCTTGGGAGGCACAGACCTGCCAGTCAAACCATTGCCTGCAAAAAGACCGCGTCAAACAACTGAACGCTACGTGTGTAGTCTGACAATAAGAAGGTGGGAAACGACCAACAGATTTCCCAAGCAAATCACGGCAAACCAATTTGTCAGGATAATTAGCATGGAGGCAAAGGGGAGTGGTAGATGTGATACATCTTGGCTCAGGAAGGCTCTTGACACCATCCCCTTTAACTTTCACATGAGCAAAATGAGGAAATGGAAGCTAAGTGAAAATTTACCACAAATCTACACTCTCAAAGTGGTTATCTGCAGCTCACCAACAAACACAGCCCTGTCCTGTAGCCCATCTTTCTGCTGGCGGGATGGCTAGCTCACCGACAAAACTGCAAATGCATGGCTGCACAGGGGCATGTCACTCTGGGCAACAGGCTCACCGTTCAAGATGATCTCCCCAGATGGGAGAACTGGCACAACATCATCATGGTGAAGATCAGTAAAGCCATTTGTGGAATACTACAACCCAACAAGTAGGTTGAGACTCTCTAAAGCCGTCCCTTCTCCTCTTGGAGGAAGAGACTTTCCTTTTGAAACTTTCTGCTGAGCCTGCCTCGAGGGCTCCTCCTTGCACTTAAAACTAAGAGAGCATTTTCAGCAGCAACTGGGTTTCATCCGTGCCTCATTTCCAGATGGATAGCAGTGTGCCTCGCTCCTGCCCCTGTGCTGCTGCTTCCTGAGGGACCTCGGTGCTTACCTTTGTCACCAAGCTTGGGTCACAAGCCTTTAAGTGACCTTTGCAAGAGAGACCAAGTCCTAAAAAAAATTTAAAAAATCTAACTTATTTTCCAAATTTTGAGCCTACCCTTAAGTTTTTCCATTTTTAGTGGGTATATTTTTACCTTTTGGCATGATATTGCCTTTAAAACACCACAAACAACACTTCAATAGATAAATAATTTAAAGAAAGCAAAATAGATGCTTTATCAGAGCACCCAGCTGTTCAGCCATCCGGCAGGGCATGCTAGACTAGGGGTAGTCGAGGGCTGCGCGTAGACCTGATTGCCCATTAAAGAGGCACACATTTCACGATGCCGCAATCAAAGCTCTCTGGGGAATTAAGCATTGTGCCCACGTGTAATATGTCAGTTATTTGCCAGCAGGGGAAACACTGTAAGAAGTGAATGAGTTTTACTCTGTTCAGTGACATTACTAATGACTCATGCAGGATTATGGGTAACAAACCTTTGAAATGAGAGGTTGAGTTGTACACTACATTATACATCTGAATTTCATGGTATATTAGTGACAGTGATTGGTAATACAATATGATGGGAAATTGCTAACATCAGAGAGAAGTTAATACGATGCACTGCAATTTCTCAAAGAGTCCCATACTTTTTCTAGCGCCACCCATAATCTGCTCATTACGGTTTGGCAAAGAGCAATCCCTCTCGTGGAGTGAGGGGCACTAGCGCTCTGACAGCTGGTCATAAATTTGAATAGAAGATACGCAATCTGAAATGTTCATGTTTCCATGGATCGTTACCCAATTGTATCTCCTCTAAGAAGCAGGAGATTTTTTAACATCCTGAGACAGTTTGTTTCTGCCGATATTTTCTCTCTCCAGATAAATCTGATGCCAGCTCATGTCTTATAGCATTTCTTCCCCTTCTTGTTCCATTAAAATGGCTGATACAGTCTACATGCACGTTGACTAAACCCCAGTTAATGAAGCATAACTAAGAAGAATTAATATATTTACAAAACCCAATATTTCTAGGCCATTAAAATAAGTGTAAAATGTCTCATATAAGGCATTAAAATTGCAAACGTGACAACAGATTTATGTTTACACACTCTGGCAAAGCCCATGGCCACACGTGTCTCCTCAGTCACTCCTGTTCCAAGCAGCGTAAGAAAATGTTTAAACTCTTTACTTGATAGTAACCCAGAACATTCTGTGTCTGTTTTACAAGGCCAGTAAATATCCATCTGATCTTCACCATCTCTAGAAGATTTGGTGTTTCCTGGGGGAAGAGCCCATGAATAGAGGAGTGTCCTGGAGCGATGGCCCTGAAGATCAGACCCCACATATCCATATAGCAGATGCACCAAGAGCATCACCTTCGCAAGGAACGTGAAATGGGGAGTCATTCCCAGGGCAAGCTGGGAACACCAGTCTCCATGCCTTGTCCATACTCACACCAAACCTACCGTTGCTGACATTCTTTTGTTCTCCTCTGTCTGCACTGCTAGAGGTGGCCATGTGCAAATGTTTCCGGCTATTTTGAGGTTATTTCTGAGCCCAGCCACCAGTGTAAGACACGCCGGGTTTAACAGCAAGCACAGCTTGTTTTTGTGGTTCACTCATCACTGACACTCTCCTGCTGACCAGCAGCAGAAATCTCTGCTCTTATATTGCCCCGTGGAGCTTCACTACCATAAAGCGCCTCAGATGCTTGTGTGCATCAGACCTGCCTAGGAGCATGGGCTGATCAGGTAAGATGCTGAGGTCAGTGGGTCTGAGGCTGAAGCAAAGTCATCCTTGCACAGTCACCCACTCCTCCATGTTCTTCTCTCCTCTGCTCTTCTCTCCTCTTCAGCTCCTCTGCTCTTCTTCCACCACTGGTCTCTTTTGTGCATGCACACCTCAGCCGACCAAACATCTCCCAGAGCTGTTCATGCAAGGTCTCCGACACAAATGGGTCTTCATCTCTCCTAGAGGCCCGTGGTGATACCTTGAGATAGGTAGAAGACAGAAGAATTACACATCCTGCCACTGATACAGCTCAGCTCCCATGCCAAAGCGACGGGTTTAAAGACCACATTATTTGATTCAATCCTGCTTTTGCTGGAGAAGCTCTTGGAGGGACGCCCAAAACACTTTGTGTGGCAAGTCCTTTAAAAACCATAGCCGAGATCCCATCAGCGGGTAGGACAGGAACTGGATGGTAATTAAGACGAGTGAATGGAAGACAGTATCTCCCTCCAGCATTAAATTCAAGCCCTGACCTTTTCCAGCATAATGACTAACTCAACCTTTACATAATAATGTGTGTGATATTTGGAGAGTATAACATATGTGTCATTTTAATTAATTGAACAGAAATAGATTCACAGAAGAAAAATGAATTAACCAATCAGCAATCACCTTTCTATCTATTTGATGTCAGAATAATTAGTTTATTCTCCTAATCTCTTGACCCCTCTAGAAATCATAACCTTGCTGGCCTCCTTGAGAATAGGAGCTCATTTAAATAGCACCATAATTGTGCTCTGGGTGCATTATCATCTAGTTTCATTTTTATTAAGGTAATCTTATCCCTTCTTATTATGTCTCTCTCTGAAAGGCTGACCCAAACCCTGGGAAAGACTGCAGAACTTTGCTCAATAACATCAGTGTACTTTGGATCAAGACCACGGCCAGCAGAGTCCTTCCTCCTAGAAGATGGGTTGTTTTTTTAGCTGGAGGATCAGCAATTATTTTACCACTGTTTTGTCTGCGGACAGCAATATTCAGACATGTGTCCTGACATTGTCAGTTGCAGACTGTCACCAACTAGCAAATGCTTAAACAAGATCACAATTTGTTCCAGAATGATAAAATGACCCTACGAAGTGAATTACACTGTGAAAAATAAATGTAAAATACTGTGTAGATGCACAAATGATTATTTCATTATCTGGCCAATGTATGAACGACAGATACAAATTGTTCCAATCATAGAGTGATGAAAGAGTAATGAACAATGGGTTCTTGAATGAGCACAGGAAGAAAATAATGAATTGCAGTTTAAATGAAATCAGGAGTCAATGGACTGGATCACAGACTGTCCTTCAGACATAGGAATTCTGCATTAGTTAAACACTGTCATTTGGAGAAACGTCCTTTAAGAGGAAGGAATCTAAATGGGTCAGAGGAAGAGACAAATATGATGAGCCTGGCCACCGGCTTGCTTTTAGCAAGCTGGACTGGAGCATTCCCATTCCTGCTGCTTTGCTAATTCGCAGGGTGATCTACTGCAAATTAGCAGCTTGCGCTCTGCAAAGTTGACAGACCATTTGTACGTTTGCCTTTTCCCTGTTTTAACCTTGCTCTTCCTCTACTACTCAATTACTTTAAGGCAACATCTGACGAGATCTCTTATGCCTAATTTGGGCACAAAATGAAGACCAAGACACCAAAAGCTTCTGGGAAAGAAAATGTCGGTTACGTAGAAACAACAAGTGGCAAAAGCACCCAAATTTTTTTGTTGGAACTCTTTCTGCAATAGATGGATTTATATTCTTTTCTTTTGTTTCATACCAATAAACCAAGAATAAGCCAAGGATTTCTAACGTTATTTTCAAAGAAACATGTCACATTTCATGCATCATATCTATCCATCACATCGCACAGCATCTTGTTAGATCTGTACTGAAGTTACATTTCTCTCGCAAGTGCAGGACATCTGGCCATTTCAGCTCGCTATATAGAATTTCTTTACACTCTGCGAAGACATTTTAGAAACTAGCTGGTTTCACAGGCAGGGCTCAAAGAGGCTCATAAACCAGCCCACTCGTACTGCTGCGCTGCCCCTGCCGCAGCCAGAGCCCATGCTGCTCCCCAGCATCTGCCCTCCTGCCCCTCACACAATAGCAAGCCCAAAAGCGCGAGGCAGCCCTGCCAGCCTCGCACGCCTCAGCAAAGGACACGGTGCTCTAGCATCCCCGAGGGAAAGGTCGTCTTTCATCGTCTGGTGCTCAATAGCCTCAAGACATTTGAAAATTAGAAAGTCCCAAATCCAGCAAGCGTGAGCACCATCAAAAGCCAGAGATAGATGGCAACAAAGTGAAAAGCAGGGGAAAACAGGTTTTGCTTGCCTTGCGAACAGAAATCAATATTTATTGGAGAAAAAAACTAAAGGAGAAAGGTTGCATATCTCTGTGTAAGTGACTGAAAGGCCACCTGCTTCTGCCTGATTCAATGACATTTTCTGCAAAGGGTCTCTCCCCAGCAAGGTCAGGGCAAACTTCATGTGCCTGCTATGTACATGTGAGACAATGTCCATAAAACACTATCCATCTGTATATGTAGGCAGCCTGTCCAGGCAGAATTAGACCACAACCAGCCGTACTACTTACAGTCCCTCACTCTTCCTCTAATCAGATTTACATTTCAACAGATCCTGATGCTAAGCACATGAGCCCCTCAGCAAACTTCCCTGCAGCTCCATCAGGGTGCCCAGCGATGCTGAAACTGATGGAGACAGCCCCCCACCACACCACAGGCAGCCTACGCAACTGTAGGGACAGTTATCACTGGCTTGCTGTCAGACCTCTTAGCTGATTTGGGGTCTCAGATCATCTATAGCATAACATGACATGATCCTTCACGATCGCCTCCAAACCAACCTGGTGTCAGTAGTTCATTCAGCCAAGTGAAACAGCAGTTCAAACATCTGGCTCTGAAGAGCCACCCAGCCACCACCTTGGATTTGAAACCAAATTGAAAATACTTTGTGGTGCACACTGCAGAGAGCCCTGCTCCTGTGTCCAACAGTCAGATCACTGCCTGCAAAAATCCATGACACTCTGCTGGAGAGGCCCAGGACAGACACTGACACGTGGAAGGATGGAACGATCCCCACTTCCCCTGCCCTGCCTCCAGTCCTTGCCATCCAGCTTGATAATAATCAGCACAGCTCTGGTCTCAAAGAGGCTTGGGCTTCAAAGGCTTCAGTCAGTCTGAGTGCTGCTTCAGGATGAAAATAGTGAGCAATAGTGGCAGCACTGATTTTTAGATGGGACAACAAAACACATTAGATAATTTTGGATAGTCAGTCTGGAGATGTCATCTGGCAGGGACTCTGAAGACAACCGGGACAGCCCGGACACATCGTGCTAATAGTTGGGAGCCCTGAGACGAGGCGAGACCCCAGCTCCCTCGCCCGCAGCGTGTCTGCTGGTGCTGCCAGCTGTCTGCAGGGAGCCCTGGCCCTGCAGCGCGGAGGAGGCAGATCTGCCTTGCCGGCATTCCCACGCAGCAACGCTCACACCCTCCAAAGCGCGACAGCCCCAAGGTGCTGCCGGGGCTCTCCAGAAACAAACCCCAGCGCAAATTACAGAAAAGATACACCCCGTGCTAAAAGGGGTACGCTCCAGCCCAAGCTCCCGGCTCCGGTGGCCGAGTCCTGCCTCCCCAGCAGAATAACTGTGTCACCAGAGGATGTCAGCACAGCCTAGTTAGCACCAGCGGCAGCAGCAGCAAACGCTTAACGTGGGCTCGCAGCTAGCACCCAGCTCAGTCCTGACTCCTATTAAGGCCCACGCTCTTTTGGCTTCACCGCTTTTCTTATCCCGGTACTTTGACGACACCAGGAGAGGTGCCGTCACCTGCATGGCAGTGCCGTGAGCTGCACGCTCACCCTGCAAGATGGAAGCTGTCTGCCCAGCTGGGCTCTCGCCCGAGCTGTGTCCAACACGCCTCCCTGGTGCGGGGTTCAGGCAGTGCTGCACTTCCAGCAGGACCGTCACAGAGGGGATGGACAAACGGCCAAGTCCTGGAGGCGAGCGGTGCCGTCCTGCTGCCGTGCTGGGCTCTGCTGGCTGCACAGACTTGTCCGAGACAGCGGACAGGTCAGAGCATCCCTACCAGCATATCTCCGCCGAGGTGCTGCTGCTCGCGCCGTGCGGGTAGCAGCCGCCAGATGTTAAGCTGCAACATCTCTACCTGGCACCGAGCGGCATCGCTGCTGGGAAAACTGGGGGAGCTTTGAGTGACTCCCGCACACCCCAGCCCAGAGCCCACCTCTTGTGCTGCTCACACTTGGGAGTTGAAAGCAAACTGGTAAAAATTGTGAGTCTCTCAGCCAGCCGCTCACTCTGTGCCACCAGCCCGCCTGGCTGGCCAAATTACCCTGTGTATGGTGCTCGCCAGCTTGAGAAACACCTCAACAGGCAGGAGCTGCTTGCCAAAGGGTCGGTCGTACCTCCTCGCTCCCCTCCACCATTACAGTTTTTGGAAATAACCACAAAAGCTTCCTTGCTTTGCTAACAGTGAGTGCGTGCTGCGAGAGCGCGCTGCTGGGAGCAGCGAGGCGATGGTGCACGTTGCGAGACTGTGCAGGAGGGAGGGAGGGAGCAACAGGAGCCAGCCTCTCTGCTAAGAGTAATCCACAGCAGGAAAATGCCTGGAAAACAGTGCACAATACATCACCTGGGGAAAAAAAAGAAAAGCCAGAAAAGCCAGTGCACAGGTGGAGAACACAGCATCGCTTCTGCGGGGCGGTACGGGGAGCGGTAAGCGCTGGCGATGGGGGAGGTTTGCAGGCTGTGCCTTACGAATGTGCCTGGGTACCGCAGGGCTCTCTGAGCGTGTGTTTGTTGGGCTGGGTTTGCTCCGTCCTTGCCTCGGCGTGCATAGCTGCACAAGTAATGAATGCGCCTATTAAAATCCAGCCAGAACATTTGTCTCTGTAGCTGGCAGAGCGGCTTCCACACCTCGGCGATACGCTGCATTTCTTTGTATTTGCTCTGAACGCTCCACATGCTCGGTTCAGTGTTTTTGTACTCTGAGGCAGACGCACTGGATTGATTTCTAATGTAACTCTCATAATTACCTCTACTTTGTAACGGTCTCACTGCAAACATATGAAGCAGACTTGGAGGCACAGACTTTGCTGTGTTACACCATGGCTTCCCATGTATTTTATGTGGTTCCAGGGCACAGTGCCTCATTCTGGGTTAATATTAGATAAACAGGAGCTTCGGCTACCCAAATGTACATCAAAGGACAAATGTACGGTCAGTAAGCGGGCACAGCTTCACTGAAGTCATTACTGGTTACACCGCAATCACTTGGTTTTCAGTGTTACATTTGATTAACTATTTCACTCAGACTTGGCTGGTTATGCAAAACTTGTGTGAGATTTCAAAGTCTCATCAGAGAAAAAAAACAACAATAAAGGTGCACTGCTCGCAGTGCTCAATGAGGAGTCCAGCGTGGCCTTTATAACCTGAAGGGCTGTTAATGGAGAAGTTAGAGATGTTCAGAGTGGGCTTTCAGCACTCGGCAGTTCCTGACTCCTACACCTTTGCTTTTCTTTTCTTATCATTACACTAACACTTTTGTGTTATGGAATATTTATGATGCACTCCACATGCTTAATGGATTTCCTTCTTTATTTGCAGCTAGCCTGCATTAACACAAGACTCACGGTATTCAATCTGAAATCCATCAAGGATTCCCGGGCTTAATATCACCACCGCTTTTAATGAGAAAGGAAATCTGTAAATCAAACTTGCAAAAGCAAAACCAAAGGCTGTATGGGAGGAGCACCAGCAGTTCGACAGCATCCTTCACACTAAAAGCATCTAGAAGTAAACTTCTGCTAATTGACCCAGTTCTAAAGCTGTGAATTACAAAGTAACTCTCTGCCCTGAATCATAGCCATAGTTCCCCAAAATAGATGCCGACACACCGTCGTACATTCCTCTCCCTACTGCCTATCCTGCAGCATGGGGATATGTGAGCAAGGCGAGAGGTCAGGCGGATTAGAGCTGGCCTTGGCACTCCAGTGGTACCCAAACCACACATATTTATATACTCTTGTGGGAGCAAGACGTCAGCTGAAGCCCAGGCATGCGTTATGGTATATTTGCTTAGATCTCATTTGCTGGGCATGAGCTGCTTGGCCTTGTGCTGTCAGCACAATTAGACGCAGATGAATACCCACCATTCCTCAGCCCTGTCATGTCCTAGTGCACCAGTAAACCTCCGAGCACATGGACGGCGTAAGCGGTTGTGTTGCTGGGGCAACGTGGACCATCCTCAGCAAGGGAATGCTCTGGCCAGTGTGATTGATCAGCTATTGCTGCTGACTGACATGATCTCCGAGTTCTCCGATATGTTTGTGTTTATAGAAGTCTTTCTTCCCTATCAATATTTTCTCATTATTATCTTACACACATGCACAAAAGTTAACTCTGAGTATTAACAGAAGCAACAAATCTTGCTCCTAATGAGACCACTGCAACCCCATATAAATCAATCCAATTGCATGAAGTAACAGCACAACATTTAGTGCCATTTAGCTGCAAGACGTGCACTGAAAATAAATATGAAGGTGCAAAGACAAGCTGATGTTTCGCAGGTTCAAAAAAAAACCTGACAAGAAACAGTAGGTGCTGCTTTCATGAAAGACCCGTAGAAGCCTTCAAGGCCAGACCTTCTTGGATACACATCAGTGCAGACCCAACAGGGTCAGCGGAACACCTCAGATTTTTCCAGCGGAGGATCTGACCCTGCATACTTGACTCTCCGTTAACGGCGAGTGTCCCTAAGCTGGTGTCTGGAAATGAACCTCAGCACCAGTCCCTGTGTGCACTCACTTCTCCAGCTGCTTAAAGCCAAGTCTCAGCACTGGTAATGGCAAATTTGAGCTCCTTGTATTTCTTCTGTTGTCAGGCTCTGTTTCACCAAGGGACCTCAGGACATGCCAAACTTCCAGCTACAGCTCTCTCTCCCTTTGAAGATAAAGGGGTAATCACACATTTAAAGTTAGATGTCTCTCTCTCTATTGGTAAAAGAGGTCCTTAATACCTCAGAGTTTAAAGGAATATCTTGCAATATTTCTATTCATCATCATGCAAAAGGCAGAAGTTGCAGATTTAAGAGTGGAAGGTAATTTCCCCTTCTGTGCTCAGCAACAAAGAATAGTGCCGTAGGCTTTCCAACAGCCAATCCATTTTGGTACTTCACTGACAAGGTCAAAACAGTCAGAAATATATTGTGCCACCTTTGGAACAGAGTTTTTTTGCTCACATGTATCTAATTTCTAGTGAGATGTTGGTTAAAGAAAAAGCATTTGATAATCTGAGTTTGTAACCGGTGGCAGAGTCACCAGGTGGGAAGCAGAAGAAATTCAAACACGGGGTACTTTGCTATTTGCCAAACATTTGATTTCTAATGAAACAAACACATTCAACAAATCAAAGGGAACCTGATGGTGCCAGAACAGAGCTGGGGGTCAGCACATCGCTCCCAGGGTACTTTCAGGAAAGAAACGAGGACTAAGGGGATGTCACAGTCTAGAGACAAATGACCCTGAGGCAGCTCCACTCTCCCCTGTAAATCCTGGGCGCGCAACTGGTCAGAAATGGGATGACACCAACTCCAAAAGCACATCTCAGACAATTCTTGTTCTGCACTTCCCTGGGTGCTTGCAGGTCCCCTCCGCAGAGCTAACACTGTCTGCAGCTCGTGACTATTTCGTGGTGTGACACTGATGAGGAACGGTACCCAGCATCTGAGTGAATCCAGATGGGAGGCTGAGATAAACTACAAAGGAAACCCGATGTCTAAATCAGCACATGAAAAGAAGCAAGCAGAAATAAACAGATTAATCTGTGCCGCAGTGTTTCTGCTCAAAAATAGGAAAGGCTGCTGCAAACTTAGACCCAAGGGGAGGGAAAAAGCCCTTAGGAAAGCAGAGGGGCTCAGGAGCACCACCCGGAATGGGCCCTGCCGCTCCATAAAGAAAACACACTCCGGGTTTTGACGAAAAGCAGCTCCAGCAGAAGGTATCTTGCCAGGTCGGGCTCCCCAGCAGCACGCTGCACGGAGTCCCCTGCCAGCACCACGCGGCCCGCATCCAGCGCTTGGCTCCGGCCACGCTGCAGCATCCCATCTGCAAAGCGCAGATAATGCTCCCGCGGCCGCCCGCCCGCCCGTCCAGCCCTTTGAACTGCGGGCTCACGGGAGTGCAAACCGCCTCATGCACAGGGACCCCGCGCTGAGCCAGCCCCGGGGTCCCGCCATCATCACCCTGAGGAGCGGGTACCAACAACCGCGCCTGGACGAGCTGCAACCTGTCCCCGTCCCCGGCTAAACCCCTGCCAAGGCTATCCATCCCACAGGCGCTGCCGCTGCGCCCGGGCAGCCTGGAAGCGGCGCAAGTTTGTGCTGGAAACATTCGTCTGCTGGACAAAACAGCGCTCCAAATCTCACGGCTTTCTGACCCCCTCCGGGGGAGCTTGGCTCGTATGCCTGGGCACATCTTAGATGTTCAGCCAAGCTTTTGCATTGCATTATTTAGGCTTTCCAAAAATATAACTTTTTGAAGCAAGGTTCATTTTTTCCCTCCTGCCCCTCCGAAGATTAAATAGTGGTGGCATTGGAAACAGATGGGCTCAAAGCTGAGAACATGGTCTCTTGGTGTGACCTTTTGAAAAAATGGTAGGAAAGAGCAGCCTGGGTAGAGTTTGAAATGCCTGGCCCCTTTTCGGCTGCTTGTAGTAATTAGCTCATACAGGGACAGTGCCCTTGCAGAGCCCCGGCCCCACGTGTAACCTCCACCAGCGAAACAAGGGGCAGTGTCGAGAAGGGAAGGAAGGTGTGAGGGAGCCCGCTGAATGAATATCGATCCTGCAAAGAGTGTTTAATCTCCACCAGCGAGCACAGAGCCGGGGCTTACCTCCTGCTGCAAGCGTCCCGTGTGCGTGCCAGCATCCGGAGGTCGTGAGACATCCGAGGGAGCGAGCTCAGCCCTGTGTGGGGAAAAGACGAGGGAAAACAAGCCTCAGAAATGCTCTGGATCAGCAGAGAACCCAGGACAAAGCAGAGCATGGCTGGTGCTGCCACCTCCCCAGGGGACTTCCCAAAGATGCTCCGGGAAGGGGGGAAATCACAGCAGATGGGGGGGATGCTTTGGACCATGCCAAGAAATCCTGCCCGAGGGAAGATCATGACCCACCCCACACCTATTTGAGCCTGCTGCCCTGGCTCACCATAGGCCTAGCACGGGCAGCGCCGCTGTATCCCAAACATCTTCCATCCACACTGCTGTCATCCCCACTGCAACATCTCCTGGAAGTCTCCAGGACCCATGCGCTGGGGACAACTGGGTGCTGCCTCCTTGGCTTCAAGACTGACGTTGCACCTCTAAGCACAATTTAAGTGTGGGTCAGAAAAACTATATGCAGAACCAGCATTTGCAACACTGAATTTGGGCTGGCCTTCGTCAAAATTCAGCAGGTCCACACCATCAGATTTTGCCGGTGGCTGAGACGAACCCTCCCCTGGCATTTTTAGATGACTTTGTGATGGTTATCTTCCCTTTCTACTATTTGCTTTACGCTTGAAAAATAAAGTTATCTCAAGAGTACTTTCAACATTAAAATTTATGCCATGCATGCTACTTTCTTCAAATATTTTAAAATATTCGAAACATAAGGACCTTGGCACAGTGCCCAGGATCCTGTCTTTTCTGATAAAAGTTTCAGATAACTGACACTTCCAATTACCGTTTCTCCCTGAAGAGGTCATCTCTGCTTTGGCTCCAGAGCAGAGCAGGGAGGTACCGAAGGTCCCTAAATTTCACAAAAGGTTAAAAAATCTGCACAGTTGCTAATTAAAGCCAACGCACTCTGTGTCTGACCTAGTTCTGCCTTGCTTTCAGGAGGTTTTACCTGAGTATCTTTCAAACCACTTAAAAATTAAAATGGTTAATAATGCATCACAGCCAAACGTTACCCAGGGGCTCACTACGTGGGGAATCTTAGTTTTGCTTGCGGATTGCATCGTTTGTAGTTACTGTGAGTAGGGAATGCTGCCAGCCTGATTCCCTGTCTTTATTCCAGCCATGCACACCTTTATGCCACTTATTGATGCCCCAAACCTATTTTGGCTGATTTTTTAAAATGTTGAATAGCACACTGGCCAAATCAGGAGGCAGAAGTTGGCTGAACTGTTCATCCGTCCCCAACACATCCAACTACACACTCGGCTTTTCCTAAGAAAAACCTTTATGTGTTCCTGCAATCTCTGCTAATGCTGCCTCCTCCTGAGGTTTAATTTCCCGGGGTACAGAGTGCGGCATTGACGAGCTCAGGAACAAGGGCTTAGAAATTTTCTTTTTGCTCCTGCGCCTTGCATTGACATCAGATGAAATACTTATTCAGGAAAGTTTCATTTTACTATATTTTTTACTTGACTGCCACTTAGTGGCAAAGTAAAGTAATAGCTCGGGACGTGTATCGGCAAACCCACAGCCCTGCAAATCCATCTGATATTTCAGCGACTCTCCCCAGAGGTGTGGGGCAGGTTACTTGCTCAATAAGCCAGTCTTCAACACGTTTTCCACAGGTTATGAAGAAGGTTGCAAAATCCCATCTCCTTTGGAAAAGCGTTAAAAATATCAAGGCCGTTATGAAGGCAATGTGCATCTCGCGGTGCTTTTCATTCGTAAGAAGGTTGGTGGTGTCCACCAGCACACACCTAGAAGGGACTTTCAGAGGTCAGAGCTGGAAGTGCTGTAATGTCCATCAGCCCCCCTGGTAAGGCAGATACAGCGTTGCAGGTGGGTCTGCTGCTGTTGCACCCCATGAGAAGGGGCTGTCTTCTGTGGGGAAAAAATATATACATGTTTCTTGCTGAAAAATCAAACTTCTGGATAGTGAAGCAAGTCGTTTCCAACACCCCCAGCATCATATTTCATGGGAATTTCCAGTGCAAGGGAAGGACACATCCAAGCTCCTGCTTGCCTGCAGTGTTGCGACTGCTTTTCTGAAGCAAAAGAGTTAGATTCTCAAATTTCTGCTGAAATGTCAGCATTTTCTATGGAAATAGTGAAAATAAATCACGGCACTGTGATTTTACAGGGAGCAATAACAGCAACACAGTAATTATCACACCAGGGCAGAATTTTTAAAAGTCAAGTGAGATTTTCAAGAGAGGGAGCTTGCACACTTTCCGGGGAGGCTCCATGCTCAAAGTCTGGCATCCCTGAGGTGCAGCAACTTTCATTTCCATAAGTTTCATTTCTATCTCCATAATTGTACTGGAGGTGTCAAAACCAACATTTCTTTTTTGGTATTCTCCATGGAGGTGGAAGAGAAGGGGCTGAAATTACTGGAGCCTTCACATTGCAAATGCTTTAAGTTTCTCGTTTTTCTTTTCTTTTATAACCCGCATTGATTAATGTCAAGACAAATTTCTTGGTGTGAAATAGAGGTAAGTCCTTGTAACCAGACCCTGAACTCAAAGTGGCAGTCACGTTATCTAATTTAAAAAAAAGAAAAAGAAAAAGAAAAAAAATCAGACAAGCTAAAAAAATAATGGTAATATTCAAACCTCACCCAAGCCCTCAATTTCACCTCTCACTCTAATCACAACTCCTGCAGAAGTACAGTCTTGCAAAGTCACCTGAAGGGCTCTCCTGCAACCGGCGAGCATCGCCGCTCGCCGACATCCCTTGTGCACTAACCCGGCACCCGCCGGAGCAGCCGCAGCCGCCCTCGCTGGAGGGGGTGCCACTGTGTACTGCCTTTTGCTCTCACATCGAGCAGATAAGGGACACCGTAACGCCACTTCCTCACTGTGTCTGAACTCATTTGGAGACCTTGTCACACTGGGACCAGGTTGCAGGTCTGCTGTGCCCCGCATAGCTCAAAATGTCATCCTGGGGAGCGGCGGAGAAGCCCCCCCAGCCCATGCGCAGAGGCACTCCGGCCCTCTAGGTCCTGCTCTCGGCACGCGGGGGGGGGGCCTCATCTTGTCTGTGGGGACCACAGCAGCACCCCGACACAAAAAGCTCAGAAATAGGTCGAAAGAAGCCATTTTTTTGCGCCGTGGATTTCTCTGTTATGAATTTTAATGGTACTTCAGATTAGTTTGGCCGCTGAGAGCAGTTTGCGTCCCATTTGAACAGCTCTACCTGCGCTGGCATTAAGATGAAATGTTTATTTTTCATACATCTGCACTTTAAGCTGTGCTGTGGGAATCCAGCTTTTCAAAGCTTGAGCTTGCCTAGGAATTTAGATCCCTTTTCATCCGCTTTATCAATTGTCTCCTCAAGGAAACATTTTGCCAACGCTGCGAATGATTAAAGGCTCAGAAGCACGTGCCAAGAGACAGCCGGGAGCACTCCGCCGCGGGAACGTCCCCCGGCAAACACAACGGGACCCTAAGCGGGGTGACTTTGTGCTGTTGCCGTTTCTGTCTGACGGGAATCCACCGCAGGGAGATTCTGATGGTCAGCCTGCAGCAGCAGGGGAGGCAAGGTCTGCTCTCCTGCTGCCAGCACGGTCAGCTCTCCACGTACCTCCCCGGGAGGCAAGGTTTTCCTCAGCACTCCCCAAAAAGCCCCGTTTCATGTGGCACTCGTCGGTGGTCAGCTCATAACCATCCCACCCCACGCAACCTGTTTGCAGCACGGGGAAGCTGGAGGAAGAGCTGGGCTCTGGTGGATGTTTCCTCCCTGAGTCGTGATACAGCACGGAGCAATCTGGTCTGCTGATAAAGGGTGCACAAAAAAAGGGTCTTCACAGCCCTCACGACTCTGACTTTGTTTGACTCGTTTCCGACCTATTTTACTCACTTTGAACCATAAGACAGGCTCAGATGGGCCGTCTTGGCTGGTGCAGATGGACATAGCTTCACGGCCAGCTATACTTAAGAGAAAGCAGGGTAATTAGCGGTTTTGCTAACAATTACATGTAATTTGTCAGATCTAGGAAGAGCCATCTATAACAGGCAGCTGCAGGAGCAGGTAACTTTTAGTTCGCTCCTTGACAAGAAAGAGATGATAGTAATAACATGGAAACGAGAAATACAAATGCACGCAGTAAAAATAAATCACCCAGGTGGGATAAAACACAAGGAAGTTGTCTGGGGTGGAGGTTCAAACTCACAATATTTAAGGTACAACCAGTTATTGGGGGCTCTCTTGATTTAAAGATACTTTGCCTTCCTTGGGAAGATACTTCAAAACCTCCACAGGCCCTGGTGGTTTTTGCTTGCCCGTATGCAGCGAAGGGCAGAGGCAATGGGACCCCCTGGGAATACACTTGCAATGCCCGTTTCACGCTCCCAATGCAAAGTTCAAGGCACTTTGTAGGTGGGAGAGATTCCCCTCACCAGCATCCTGGAGCGGTGGGCTCGGCAGGACAGCATTTTTCCCTCTGAGATAATATTTAGGGGAAATGGGATAACTGCATTTTTGTAAAAAGGGCAGCGTTGAAATTCTGCTGTTCTAGCCTTGCCTTGCCCAGGGCAAGTAATTTTTTTGACAGGTGAATAAAATATCATTAGTTTCTCCACTGTCATCAATCATCAAAGTGAAGGCTGGGCGAGTAACCTCTCCAGACAGTCCTAGGGACTGCATTAGCCCCTGGTTTCTAAAGAAGCAGAGAGGGGCCGAGCTGGGAGGCTCCCTTTATATCTAAATGCATGGGAGGCAGACAGCTAAAACCTCTCCCCAACTTTGACTTTTTTCCCTAAGTGTTAGAAGCTGACAACAGCATAGAAATGGAGATTTCACGTTGTCACTCCAGCCTTGCCCAGCTATTTGTGGCCAGGTAGCCCAAGCTGGGCTATATATTGTACTGGGGCACTGCTGAGGGCGGAGGCATAAGTTAAGGAGAGAGAATGACAAATCTGAAGCTTTTGTCTAAAGGTCACACACTTGATGCTTCTTTCGCATTTGTGTGAGTTAATTTACTTTAAAAAAAAAAAAAAAAAGAAAAAGAAAAAATCTTCACAACAAAGAAAAATGAACAGAAATCTGTCCCTCAGACTGCCGTGGCCATGAACTTCCAAAGCTATTGTGATTTCAATAGAAGAATAGGAGACACTGCCATCGAAAATGCCATTGATATTGTAACAGATCATTGCCTAAATAGACCATAACAGCCCCCATTTCAATGGTTACTGAGAAACGCATTAACCCCTTCCCGTCTGAGCGCCTGCACAATCTCTGTGTGACACATCAAAGGAGACACACCAGATAGTAAGAATTTCACACCCTTTTTCTCCCTCTGTCAGCTCCTCTGAGCTTCCCCGTCCCTTTCCTTTTCCACACCGCATCAGAGCTAACCACAAGGGCAAATCCTTTTAAGTGCAGGCAGAAAACCTGGGGTTAGTGCATTGTCTCACCCCCCCAGCCCCGCTCCCCAAACCACCCAGGAGAAGGCAGAGCCTTCCCCAAAGATCTCGGGCTCAGTAGCAGTTGAAGTGCCAACACTTTACAAAAAGGATATATATATATTTTTATATGTTTTAATTGCCAGCGGACGAAGCCCCAAAGCCTTCCAACTCTGAAAGGGCTTTTGAGGAAAAATTAAAAAACAAAACAAAACAAAACCAATAATACTTTTTTGAACTATGGCTCTTCTCTTCCAGACCCAGGGAGGCTATTGCAGTAGACCCCCATTAAGCTCCTCTTTGAGGTTGCTCGTTTAGCTTGTTCTTAAACACTTTGCCATGTCCCACCACTGGGACCTCCTGAAATATTAAGCTAAACTTCTTTCAAAATGCGTCATGCCTCACTGTCACCTTGATTTACAGATCCTGGGGAGGCAAAGAATGAAAGCTGGTTTCTTTGGAAAAAAGGATTATTTCCATAAAGCTCCACGTTAATTGAATCTCAAGCCTTTAATTCTTTACTAATTGAATCTGGGACCACGTTTGCCATTCCTTAGCACAGGACAGATGCCAGGCTAACTGGTGCTGGCTACGCCGAGCATCCTCCTGCCTTTGCTGCGCCACACTCTGGGCAAACACCGCTCTGGATTTGTGACATACTTTCATTTCTTCTCGGGCTTGTACATATAGGTGTTACCTATATATGTGCACGACTGTAAATAAAGCATGCAAAACCCCCCAATTTCCCCTCTTATTCAGTTGTTCATCTTGAGTTTCTCCAGGCTGATTTTTTTCCTACTAAATGCTACCCCGTTATACTCCAGCTGTTCGCTCTTTCATGAGTTTCAGAGCTCCTTGCTATAGTCCCGCAGTCTCTTCGCCAGAGTATAAGTAAGAAACACACAAGAAGTGCCCCAGCTTTCCATGGTGTGAGGGCACCTGGCCCCGAGCCGGGACCCTTCTCCCTGCTACAAGCCCATGGTGGTGGTCCCAAGTCCCTGCTCAGCCGCTTGCCACCCAAAAAAGCACCCTGGGGCCACTGGCCACACAGGTACAGCGACCTTTCCTGGGGCTTCCAGCTGTTACCAAACAGCTTTGAATCAAGAGACAATTGCAAAAGGTAAATACACCTTTGGGAGAGTCCTGCAGGAATGGAGGTCCTGGGGAGGACACCCCTTGGACTGAGGCTTCATTAATCCTAATGAAAGGACCAAGGGTTCATTAATCCTGCACAACTCGGACTCCTCAGGGCCTCCTGGGGAGCTCCTCAGCTCCTTCTGACATCCCAGGGAGAAACCCACCCCGTGTGGAGCCTCCGGCAAGGCCCCAGGCACGTCCCCCAGAGGGGCTGCTCCTTGCGGCCAGGCACAGCTGGACCAGTGGCTGCTTTGGGAGGTGCTGCGGGAGCGGCAAGGATGCTCTTGGTGCCTGGCATGGACTAATGCAGCACAGGGACAGGCAGGGGTGCTCTCGGTGCTTGGCACTGGCAAACGCAGTGCAGCACCCACGCTTCAGCCCGCTTCACGGCTAAGATCTGAGCAAGGTCGAGAAGACACCAACTAGGACATTATTTGCTTCTCACTTCTGGGGAGAAGGTGGCTGTGTTTTCATTTCAATACCATTATGAGCCTTAATTACTTTTACTTTCCCAGAAAACTCAGAGGCAAATAGCCATAACAGCCTCCCCTCTCTGCAAACAAAAAGGCAAGCGTTTCAGAGAGTCGCCACAAAATGACTCCTATAACCCCCTGTCCTGCTTCATAGAGGCCTTTGGGAGAGCCCAGTACAATGAGAAATAAAGCTACACTTTGCAGGGCTTCAGTGGCAATTTCCTCCCCATATGTTTCTCAAGACACTCTCTTAATTTAGTTTGCCTATAGTGAATTCTGTCATTATTCCAAACATCCATTCTCATGACCTAGTCTTACAGCATATCACCACCAAGTATCTTTTTTTGGCTATACAATCTCCCTGGGGAACTGAAAATTGTCTCCGTCTGCAGCACAACTATGCTGGGGAGCAGCCTGGAAAACAGATCCGAGATTATTCCTTTCTGTGTCAGTCATTTAAGCCTCTTTGTGTTAAAGTTGACATTTGTCTCGATGCTGTCTCAATAGGCCCCGCTGGCTGGGTTTCATTCAGCGCTTTGAGCCGGGGGGAGAACTTGCCTCTTGTTTTACTTTCAGGCCATTATTGTGCCAAAGCGTGAAGGGGGGGGGAGCTGAATAACCACAAACAGGTGAGGCGGGGAGAGGCTTTCTGTCTCCGCTCTCAGCTGGCGAGAGCTGAGCTCTTTGGATGCCTTTCAAAGCCAGGAGAAGCCAAAAGCAATAATCCCCACCATGGGAGCAGGCAGGAAGGAAGGGTATCTGGTGTTGGCCAGAGATGTCCCAGCGCAGGGGAAGCGCATTCCCGCGCAGTGACATCGTGGTGAGCCAGGGCAGCCTCGGCGGGGCCAGAAACGCAAAACTTGAAAAATGTCCAAGCTCCACACCCACCTTGACTGGAGCTGCAGAGCAGCGGGGCGGCGAGGGAGGCTTTTTAAGTCTGCGCACGTGAAACGGCTGCGAAGGGTAAGGGGTCTTTTCGTTAGCCACCGCTGCCTCTGCCTGCCTCCGTTAGCAATCTGTAGGTGTCAGATGTAGGCTTTTTGGCAAACCACAACCATTTGTCTTCCCTTCTCCTCCCTACCCCTTGCTTTCATTTAATCAGCCTTGCAAAAAGAGCTATTATTTTCGCCTGACCTTCACATGACTGCAGGCTGGCTGGCAGTGGGGGGGTGCCAACGGGAAGCGCTGGGAGCATCCTTCATGTGGGGATCGGATGTGGAGCTCCTGCCACGTGCCTGCCGCTCGTGGCCTTGCCTTCATCATGCTGTGCTTTCATATGCCTGTCTTCAGCACCAAGCCAAGAAGGTGGCATTTTCCTGAGGCATCCCAAAAGTGTCCTCTCCAAACTGTAACCGGAGCCTCTCAGAGGTCCCTAGGAGCAGGAAAAGCACATGCATGCTCTTGAAGGCAGACAGATCAACTGTTACTCTCGCCCCTATTCCATTCACCCTGGAATTTCAGCGACGGCTGCAGGAGGAAGGTTTGGCTCGTGCAGTCACCCTGTTCAGGAAGGTTCTCCAAGGCACAGCAAAACACACAGTAAAGCAGCCAGCCTTTGGAGAAGCACGATTAGGCACCTGTAGTAACACTCCACCAATATCTGCATCCCTGCCCAGGATAGCATCCCAGCTCTATCCCAGCCCACACTCACTCACTTCAGGCTCCACGTCCTGGGGAGGTATAAGATGTTACACCAGCATCGCTCTGTAAAGAGAGGGAACAAGAGCGCCTTGTTTGGTAGCATCAGGCTTTAGCCCCCACAATTGCGTGAGCTAATCAGCGGTATTACATGCATGTCTCTCATGCAACTCCAGACATCTCACCCCAAAAGCTCCTGTAACAAGGGATTACAGAAGAGGCTGGGGAAGTTAAAAACTCTCCACTGGAAACTTGTTTCAGGATGTTTACAGCCAGCTCCTGTTCATAAAAGGCGTTGCTTTGTCTGTGCTTTACCTCGCGAGCCCGAGGACCCTGCGTGCTCGGGGCGTGCTGCTGGCCGGCAAACACCGCTGCCCCGCTTTCACCAAACAGCCCTGCAAAGATAAAAGCAGCCAGCGGGATCATGGCAACCCAGGCCGAACCCGCGCCAGGTCGAGGACAAAGCATCTGTACACATCTTGTTCTCTCATGGTAAAAGTCCTGGTTTAATTCAGACAGTCGCACAGGCATGCAGGATCCCTCGGCAGCATCAACCATCGCGCCCCCCCCCCCACCT
>JAVJGG010000039.1:15289780-15303474 GCA_035590195.1 Aviceda cuculoides
GCCTCAGCTCCGTCTCCCCGGCCGCAACTGCTGCCGCTGACAGCCCCGGGACAACTCTTCAGCAACAGGTCTCAGGGCGGACCAAGCTCCCGCGCCCCGCCCGGCCCGGCCCCCTCCAGAGGCAGCCCCGCCGCGGTGCAACCACGGCCCCAACCCTCGCGCCCCCCCCCCCAGCTTTGTGCAATGGAAACGAGCCCATTCCCTTTGAAATACCCAGGAGCCACAGTCACTGATGAGGGGTATTGGAAGGGATATGCCTGACTAGGCTCAAAGGCGTGTGCTCCCCCATCCCCAACCCAAAATCTAAGTATTGTATGAAGTGGAAGGAACATCCAGGACTTCAGTGACAAGGTGAACAACATTTTCAAAGAGGGGAAGAAAATATCAACAGAAGTTCCTACTTCCCTGTAGGAACCATATGGGCAAACACTGAAGGTTTGGTCCGAGCAGATAAACCAAGCAGCCCAGTGCCTATGCTGGCCCATGCAGGTCTTCAGAGGAAACCCAGAGTCTTCGCTCAGCATCGCTTCTGGTTACACCACACATCCCAAGTCCTTGGGGATCCTTCTTCATCTCTTTCTCAGCTCCTCTTGTCTTGTCTTTTAGAGTTTAAGCTCTCTGGGACAGAGCACCCATGGCACCACAACCACTGGCACTCACTGCATGGTTGCACTGTTCACCCGTCCCATGAGCAGGCACAAAAGGACACCAGCACTCCCAGCCAGGACCTCCATGTCACAATCACAACGGATTTGGAAATATTTGTGGTAGAAATAGCGATTTCTATTCTCAGGGCCCGCTTTGGACCGATACATGAAAGAAGACTTTTCCCAGCCAACATTAGCTGGCAGAGCTGGTTTGTAATCAGCCAGGACAGATGGGAACACACAATGCCTTGAACCCAATCAAGAAAACATCCCAGGAATGCCTGTTAATGCGAACCTTTAGAGGGGTAAAACGGTCATTCAAATCAGAGCAGGATGATTGATTCCAACCTAAGAGAAAAGCACAAATCAAACTTATTCCTATCCAGGGGGAAAAAAAAGCAGTTTGATCTGAAGCAAGGCTTGACAGCAGATGAATTCAAATTTTTTCAGCTTCCAAGATAAACTAATACAATGGAAATCTGGATGCATAGGCACTGAGGAAAGCTGTATTAGTAAGTCCCATTTGGATATTTTGCAAAACCAACTGAGGGGTTATACTCAAACTACCGTGGGCATCGCTTTCCTCCTAGGAAGCATCCTTTGCTTCCCTACTTTACCTGTAAACCAGATTTACCCCCAGGTGTACCACTGTGGTGGTAAATAAGAGCTGTCCCTTTGGCAGGGCTCATGCAGCAGCACCAGTTTGTGTGAGAGGTCACCTCCTCTTCTTAAAATTTCCCTCCAATGCAGAATTATAATCTCATGTGTCAGTATGCATTTTGGTTTATAAAACAGGCATGCAACACATCCAGAAGAAAAATTGCACCTGTCAAATGCCCTACCCCATGAAATAAACCTGTGCAATTTCACTTTTCACCTAGTAAATACCCAAGCGCTCTCCAGAGCGGCCCCTTCCAGTATTCAAATCTGTTTCCATTAATATTAGAAGTTAGGAGGGTTTGGGAGAAAAGGAAGGAATTGATTAAAAGCAGATGGTATTCATTATCTTGCTAATCACAATCCTGCAAGGGTTTTTACAAAGAAAAAAGAGAAAGAAAAAGCAACATCAAGAAAAGGTCATGCTAGGACTTTTCAAATAAAACATTAGAAAAATAACACTTCCAAGGATTTACTCCCCTCTCATGAGAAAATCAACTTGTTTCATATCACAGCTCAGCCATGCTGGGAAAACATCTTTGTGATACAGACATCATTCTCACATTTTGTGCTGGGACTGCAAACCTTTGCTGAACATATGAGAAAAAAACCTGTTGAAAGGGTCATTACCACGTGCACTGTCCCACAGCCTCCAGTGGCACTGCCGTACCTCCCAGCCTTTTCTTTTTCCCTAAAGGGAAGTCACAAATAAGCAAATAAAGCAAACAAAACCAAATAGAAATGAAACAAATAAACAGTTTATTGGTCAGAACCAGCATATTGGGGAAACCCAAGGATGGATTATGTTCAAGCTGACTGGCTGGAGCTCATTCAGAACAATTTTCTTGGGAGGATTTTCGCTCTCGGTATCTGATCCTGCTCTCATTAAAGTCAACGAAAATGCTGTTATTAACTGTCCATAGCACTGGGAGAGGGTGACATGCCTATAACAAAGGCCTTGGCACTTTTTCATATTGTAAAGTCTCCAGATTCAAAGGGGTCATGTTCAGCTTTGCTTCAGGGCAGCAGAACAGGATGCCATTCACGAGGAGGTGGCTAGCGAAAGAAAATCCCAGTGGTATTTTTCAATTGCAGGAGCACAACCGTTTGCTTGTTCACCACCACACTCTCCTCTGGCTTTTCAAAACCCACCAATCCTTCACCAAAACTACCCAGAAAATGTGTTAAACCAAACCTGTGGGTGCTCCTGCACACCACAAGCCTCTGGGTAGTCGGGGCAGGGGGTACCGGTCCCCCCTAAGGTAGTGGCATCTCAGGATGGGTTCAGCAAAGACAGAATGCAAAATTCAGTTGGGATATGCTCAGCCTCTTGGAATGAGAGGCACTAGGAAACCACCAGCAGTTGTCACTGACAATAGACTTTATTCTTTTCCTATGATTTTTTTTAAAAATAGGAAGCGGTTTTACGCCATGCGGCCAAAACGTTCCGCAAGTAGACATGGTGCTACATAAGCCAAAAAAGCTATGCACTGGTGAGATTTTGTGGTCTTCAGGCTGAGATTCCTAAGCAGCTATTTATATGATAATTTATTTTTTAAACCACAATGACTCAAGACTGCCCTGAACGGCAGCAGATTCATTGTTAACAGTCTTTCTGTGCCATCTCACAAGGTACTAAATAGCTCAGAGATGACAGAGTCCCAAATATGCCTCAAGACCACTCCTGCTGTTTGGGTATGTACAGCACATTTATGCTGATATTTAGATTTGACCTAAGGTTTTCTTTCAACTACCCCCAGCTTCTCTTCTTGTCATTTTCTTACCCTCAGGTCAGTCCTTTTGCAAGGTGAGGGTCTTGCCTGCAACACATTTCATTTTCAAGATGAGGTGAAAAAGTGTGAAAGGGAAAGAGAGAAAGATAGATGTAGGTTTTGTTTGCCAGCACATGTACAAGAAACACAAGCAGACCTGTGAACAGCTAAACTTAGGAAACCTAGTTTTCTGCAGCTTTTGCCTGTGGGTTTTCTGAAGGCAACTAACTGAGGTTGAGGCTCACGGTATGATTTTCTCCCCAAAGGGACCAACTTGAGTCGCCCTCCACCACTCTGCTACTTGTTTTTATGAAATTTAGAAAAGCTTTATCTCTCTGGGATACCGACCCACGTGTCAAACAGGGCTGGAATCAGGCAGTTGTGTCAAAAGCTTTTCCTTTTTTTACCTAAGCATGATTTCTTACTAAACCAAATGAAAACTCCAAGGCCATTCCTTGGAGGAGGCAGCATGCTGTATCTCCATGGAGTTACAGCTGGTCTCTGCATCCCGCGCGCATGCGGAGCTGCTGTACGTACGTTAGGAAAAGCGTGGCTGTGCAGAGCCTGCAATGCCCGGCAGTCGGGCTGCAGAAGTTGGTCCCCACTGCAGTGAAGAACACCAGCAGCTCAGTACCACCTCAGGGCTTGGCTTTTACTGGGAAGCGGGTGGTCTGGGAGGCAGGAGATATCCGCACAACTCCGGACCGGTGAGTCACTGCTCCCATGGAGTGCTGGTCCAGCACCGCATTTAACACTTGTCTTTTCAGGCCCAAGCTTTGAGCGCTCCTGCCACAGGACAGAAATCAAACCAGAGCAAAGCTGAGGTGGCATGAGAAACACCAAGATGAAAATAAGTGACTACGGCATCTCCTCAAGGAGCTGTCGTTTCCAACATCCCCATGCAAAAGTCTGCTCCCCAGCCCGGGGGGTTAAAGGCTGACCGTGCCTGCACCAGGGCATTGCAGGCAAGGGCTCACCATTCCCCCAGGACTTTGTGTGCCCGCTGCCTTGCCTGCAAGTCCAAGTCTCTGCGGTATTTGTGAGAGGAAAGACGGAAAGCATGTATTTCTGGTTAGCGCTTATTAAATAAAAAGATCCCAGATAAAAGAAAGGAATACTGTACAAATGCTGACACTGCAGAAAGATAAACAGCAGCCTGGAGTCCTCCAGGGCTCTAAGTTATCTAGTTAAATAAAACGCCCCACCCCACATGCGGAGAACAAAGCGGGGTACGTGGCCACGGCGGGCTGCGCAGCGACCGCCCGGCGGTGAGCTCAGCCCGACACCCGGCCAAGAGAGACCACCACACCCAAGAGAAGCAAAACCCTCCAGGAAACATGATTCTCCTTCACATCAGTTTTTGGCTTAACAATTTTGTTTTATTTCCATTTAACTTCCTTGACCTGCAAGCAATGCTGCTGGGTCAATCTTCTGTTTGCCCAAAGCCACCAGCCAAAAGCTACCCCTTCTCTCTCACTCTTTTCCCCTCCATATGTTTAGATGTATTTAAAGAACAACAAAAAAACCCCAACCCAAACCACCACAAGACATCTTTAATTTTAACTTCATAGTCAGCATCACGCACAGCTATTTTGGAAAAGCACAAGGAAATACCCTGCTCCTCATACCTTTGCCACCTGAGCCCATTTCCATCCCTCCCCAGCTGAACACCCTGACCTGCCAGAGTCACACAATGTGCCGTGATCCTTTGGTGGAGCCAAAAACTGAGTCACCTCAATAGAGGAAAGGGAAAACATCCCAGTAGCACTCCCAGTCTGGCTGGGCTTTCAGGCTGGGGATGGGTGCCCGAGCTCAGTGAGCTCCTTGACGGCCACAGCTGCAAACCTTTCTACGCATTAGTCTTTCTCTGTCACCCAAGTCATTTGGCTGGTTTTGGACTATATCGTTAAATCATAATCTTTTGGGCCAGGACCAAATATGGCAAAACTTCAGCCAAAAAGGCCAGCTTCTCAAAGGAAAGCCTGCTTCCCAGGATAGGTGCAGGCGGTCATTGAGGGAGGAGGGACATTTATTCATTGTCCACAGCGGGGCCATTGAAATTTAGTCAAAGGGGGCTTCATTGGCTGGAAAGATACCACCCGCCAAAATAAATGCTGAACATATTCCTTGCAATATTTCTTAAATTTTGTTTTTTTTTCTTTTTAAACAGGGTGATTTGGGGGCACGGGGGAGGTTTGCTGGCTTACATCCTTGGGGACTTTAGCCCTGGGAATCCACCAGTGTTACTCCTGCACACTTGGCACAACATAACTGCACTACCCGCACCGGGGGGAGAGCATCCCAAAGCCCCCAGTGCACAGAGCAAAGGAGCGGCCATGGGAACTTCCAGCAGCTCCCTGGGCCTTGGGAGAATGGCTTTGCAGGAAAGGGCTCCAGCTGAGCACATGAGATTTTCCCCAAGACAAAATGCCTTTCTTCTTTTTTTTTTTTTTCCCCTACTCACTGAGTTGATGGGAAACTGTTTGCAAAACTAGAAATATCCCCTATGGAAAAGTCTGAAAGAATTCAAAAACAGTGAAACAGCTGCATTCTTTAAAAGTCACTGAAGTGGAATTTGATGGAAGGTAAGATCTTCTCCACAGTGTTTTCTAATGCCTTTAACAATTCGGTGGCAGAGATCTAATTTTCTGTTAAGTTCCACAAGGAGGTTATGAACAAAATCCATCGAGATAAAACCCACTGTTCAGTACTATATGCTTAAGGTTTTTTCTATCTTTCTTCCTAGATAATCAAACCTTCACCTAGATACTAAACTGCAGAGGTTTAGCTGTAATTTTAAGATAGAACTCACACACTGAAAGACAGATCATGTCTCAAGCATATTCTGAAACATACTTTTAGGTATTAATTCTGTTATGAAAGCACTACCATCAGCCCCCAAGTTTAGACGGAGCTGGCTCGGCACTTACGACAGAGTTAATTGTGCTGATACACGTGAAAACCGCCGTGTACCTTCTCCAGGCATACAGCATCAGGAGCCTCTGACTACTAGTTTGCAAGCTGGACTCACGGGTTTGTTGGTCACTGGGATAATTTAGGAGTTATCACCTCATTTTTGGAGATCGCGTTTAGAAAAGGATTGTTTGCGATCAGGCTACTTTTTGCCCTGATTTATTTTAATGCCAGAAGAGCACAGACCTGCTCTAACTTGTCAATTCAGAAACCCTGTGTATAAGGGTGGGAGGGAATGGGGGGCGCATGTTGTTTAGCAGCAAATGGACACCATCCCTCAATACAAAATCGCCTCCGTAACAAAGACAATGAAGCTTTTCTATAGTCTGAGAACAATGCAGTTTAACACCCTTTCTGAATAGCAGAAATGTAACACATCGCTAAAAATCAGTATAAATAAGCTTGTGCTACTACTCCTGAACAGCGGTGCAAGGAGGCATAATTTGGGATTCTATAAGTTTCTAAGTCTCCATTTGAATTTCTTTTAACTTCTTATGACTGCCTGTGCCTGCAAACATACTCTACATTATTCATATGTGGATGGAGCACCAACCTAAGGTAGTTTATAACCAGGGGGAAAAGGGCTCAGCTTGAGCACCTGGAGTCATCCTTGGTTTGTCATCAGAGGTAGCACAGCAATTACTTTAGATTTCGCTAATGGCATGTCCCATGGAGCCAAAGGAATTGCTCCTAGGACTGGAAAAAACAAAACCCAAAAGTACGTAGCCCAGAAGTATCGTGTGCTGAATTGCTCGGTGACATGTCAGGGTCGCAAACTGCTCAGCACAGCGGAAAAGAGACACGCCACTGACACAGCAGTGCAGAAGTTACCATCATGATGCACGTTGCCGTTTTGGTAGTCGATCCCCAACAGATGTTTGAGTCAGAAAGGCCACGGTGAGGATCAGCAGCCTGTGGTTCAGCAAAGTCCTGTAGCACCGGGAGCTCCCACTGCGATGGGCTGCAAACGCCGCTCCGACCTCGCTGGGCTGCCACCGTGTGCTCTGAGCACGGGGATGCTGAGATGGTGCAAGAGCCGCTGGCGGTAACACAGGTGGGAGGATGTATCACCGCACAGCAGGCGGCCCTGGCTGGGAAAGACGTTACTGGGAACTGTCCGAGTTAAATGGGAACCTTTGGGTCAGACCTCTGGGGAGAGTCTCTAACCTGCTCTTCCAAATGAAGTCACCACGAGGTCCTGCAGCTTCCGAGGCAAGTCTCACTGACAGACTTTCTCAAGACGACGACTGCCTTGATGAGTAATGTGTGTGGAAAGCAGTCAAGCCTGGCAGAGCGAGGGCCAGCTGAATACTCACGTAATTTAAATTGTAAATACAAGTATCTCACTGTTATTTACCTAGCAGACGAACACCACTCGGAGTGACTGGTGCAATCATAATATTTGGACACTGGCACTCCAAGTTCATGCATATGCATAACTGGCTCCTTTAATAAAGCCGAAGACTTTGACACACTCTCTTTCCTTCCTTCTACAATCACTTATGCTTACAGTAGTCTCTAGGATTATGTCCATACATATGCTTCCTAATTCATCCCATTAAGAAGGACATTACAGATGCCGTTGCTTTATTTTCATTGCCTTAAAGATACAGGCTGCACTGCTTAAGGCCTGTTTTTTGCACAGGGAATATAATAGGTTTGAGATCACGTGAATCTAATGAGATTTCTTTCCTGAGCGTGCAGTAAAAACGCACGTTTCCTGTCCACCTCACGGTCCTTGGTACAGATGTTCCCTCAACATGCCACATCACCCAAGTCTGCAGGAGTACCAAGGAGTGAATTGCATTTTAGTTTAGTCCAATGAGGCAGGGGCAGCAAATTTCTGTGCTTTATGATGGCAGATTTTTTGGTTCTTAAGACAATTGGTATGTTCACATAAATTAAAGGAGAGAAAAAAATTACAGTGCAGCTCAGCATTAAAATATGAACCATCAAGTTTTTGGAGGTTTGCTCAGCAACCCGAGCATGAGACCTGGCACACATGGCTAGTCCATGCTAACGGGAGAATTGCCGTAATCCATCAGAAATGGCAGCATATCGCACTGGTGGGGCCATTGGTGCAGGGCAGTAAAGCAGGGGGTTAATGGGATCGGAGAGTCCTGCAGCAGCACTTTTAGCTCACAGCTATCTTAGTTCTTTGCTGTAGATAAGGTTTTATGTCTGTTCCTCCGAGAGGATAACAGAGACGGAGAAGTGACTTGTCAAAGATCGTACAAAATATGTCTTGTACAGAACAAGGCATGAAACCAAGAATGGCTGACTGACAGTGCCGCAATGGCCCCAACAACACACTTGGGCCAAATCCTTCTTCCGGGAAGCTGAACCGAGCACAAACACTTCATTTTCCAAGCGCAGCTCTGCTCCAAGCCTTGCATCTCCCAGGCAGGAAAGGCAGCCAGCTCCCTCGCCATGGAAACCTGAATACCCAAAGTGGTGCGAGCAGCTCTCCCCACAACCAAACACTTATTTACATGCAGAGAAATGTATTTTGCAAGCCTGCAGAGCAGTTTTGCATCATGAAGTCTCCCATATCACTAGGTTTTAGGGGGTTCCAGTAGGAGCACAGACCTCCCTGTCCAGGTGAAGATATATCCTGAACATTTTTCATGACCATTTCTGCAACACCAACACTGATCACGTAGCTTGGAAAGTCACACAGATACTTTGAGATGCTAACACAACACAAATAGTACTTTTGTTGATCATTAGATCTATTGGCAGCCACACACCAGTGCCCTGTATGGACACCCCAGGCAACAGAAGGGAACTCTAAATGAAAAACAAGCTGGGGTCAACCCGCCTGAGTGCCCTGGGAGGACACAAGCTGGAGACCACAGACATTTCTAGGGGAGCACATCCCTCACTGACTGCCCTCTGGGAAAGCAGGAACTCTGTTTTACTTGACTGCTACTCAGGATTTTGTTTTCAAGAGAAACTGCACGTCAGGATACAAACAATGACGCGTTTGTTCCAGTGAAGCCTCGGGGCTGGCACTGGTAGGGCAGGAGGTGCTCGCAGCCTCGGAGCACAAACACCCAAGAGGGCACCAAGTAGCCCCGGCTGCTCGTCCCCGCATTGTTCGGCATCCCAGGGCTGTGTGGGGGGTCGGACACCCTGGAGAACCCCCTGGAGCACAAACACCCAAGAGGGCACCAAGTAGCCCTGGCTGCTCGTCCCCGCGTTGTTCAGCATTCCAGGGCTGGGGGGGGGACGGACACCCTGTAGAACCCCCCTGGGATAGGTTTCGTGCTTTCAGGGACACAGCTGTGCTGCAGATCGACCCCAGGCATCCCTCCTGGAGGTTACTGACTTGGTTTCCTCTCTGCAAATGGATGTAGGGATCGAAAAGCACTCATAGAGCAGCAAGGTACCTTTGGCCCTTAAAAAGCAGCTCAGAGCCCTAGGAGCAAGCGACAGTTCAGGGAGGCTCGCAGGTTTACCGTTCCTCTATTTTCGGCATGCTTTTCAGGCGTTCAGCTGCCGTACCCAAGGAAACAGGTAACAACCGCTCAGGTGTACCCTCTTCCCACAGCTTTCTGTTTGCCTTCAGTGGTACTGGTCTCAGCCCAGCACGCACAACCAGGTGAGAAACTGAGACAGAGAGGATGGGTACGAGGCTCTCCTCAGAGACAGTGAAAGGGAACAGCCTGAGCAGGGAATCAAGAAGTGCTGCTGAACTCCTGATATCTCTGGTGTTCAGGTTCCTCCATAAGATGCCAACAACGCAGCCTCTCTCATATTTGTCCAAGTCACCTGGAGGGGTTGATGGCAGCAGCAAAGACCATTTCTTGCCGTGTGCTCAGCCAGTGCCCAAAAGCGGGACCCCGGGCTGGACCACAGCTGCTAAGGTTCAGCACAACCCATGCCCTCGTCACAGCGACTGTGCCAGCAGCTCTGGCATGCCCAGGTACCAGCACCCCGGAGCCGGCTCCTGTCAGACTCTGCAGCTGTATAGCGCTCTCCCCAGTAAACAAAAGCTTAAAAGTAAAAAGTAAAAAAAAAAAAAAAAAAAAAATCACAATTTCTCATCTACAGCACTGCTGATGCACAGAGTGCACAAAAGCTTGGATCCCTGCAAATTGCGCCTTTTTCTGGACGCTCGCCAAGCACGACCCAAAAGGACGCAGTGTCGGGGTACCAGCCAGCGCCGGGGGCTGCAGCCCCTTGCCCACGGCCCCGCCGAAGCCCACTCCCCATAGCTAAGTTGGCAATGCCATCTAGTGCATAGAGGCAGAAATAGCACAGTGTCCGCAGGCGTGCACGGCGCCAGATGTGCGGTCCAGATGTGCTCTCAGCCAGGGTGGTGGAGATGGCGACGGCACCAGGCTCCGGCCCCGGGGTATCGGTACCCCTGGACACGCTCTCATCCCTTGGGCCACATACATCCCCTGCCCTGGATTTTTCCCACCCAAAAAGAGCCTGGTCTTATCCAGAAATCTCCACTTGCCTTGAGAGGGAGGGGAAATCCTCCCCTTTCCCCAAAGGGTTTCAATTGAATTGTTCCAGCTCCATCAGCCTGTGGTCTTTACAGCCAATATAGCTCAACATTTTGGCTCTCTGGCGTCACTCGAATGTAAAACATCTCCCACAGAAACATTTTTTTCATGCAAGGCAAACACTCTCTCAGTAACAAGAAACATTTTTCTTCGACATGAACAAAGGGTGAGGTTTCTTCAGACAAAGGAACCAAAGGTTTCCCTTTATTGAGAGCATTCTCTTGACGCAGACCGAAATCTTTTGCGTTTTGGGTTGGGGTTTTTTTTCTGAGCGCCTACTTTTTCCAAAAATATATCTAGGCTGATTATAATTTTCTTCTTGTGCAACTTCTCTGTAATTTCACCAGTGATTTGAAACAATTTTTTTTTTTTAATGGAAATAATTTGGCTTTTAAAAATATTTTAACCAAAAAACGATACATCTTTCACTAAGAATGTGTGACCTCTACAAGCAAAATATTTTCAACAGCCATTGAAAACAGATATTTTGTTAAGAAAATGATAAGTTATGAACTTTTGGTTTTGTTGAAAAACGGGTCCATTTCTAGATCTAGAAGATGCAGCTCTATCTCCAACTGTTTTCCCAAGTTGTTCTTCCGCCCAATTTAGACAACTTTTTTTAAACCTTTCCATTTTTTCCATAACTTTAACAAAACATTCAAGAAGACTCTGTTCCTCATTGCAAACTCTGCCTTACAAGCGCTTTATCCATTTAATAGGCAAAAACAGTCAGAGGAGGGGGGGAAATTGGTCTACCTGGGCTTGATTTAGAAACCCAGTTTAATATATAGACCAAGTCCGCCCTACTTGTCAGTGCTGAAGGTTACGGGTGTAAGAGCCAGGCTGGCTCCCCGCTGTGTACTGACTTAGCAGAATGATGTGGAGGTAGAGCAGAAGGGATCTTCTGCGATGGCTACTGGTGTGCTCCAAGGGTTAAATCCACCTTGGACATACAAGGACCAGCAAAGCCTCTCTGTAGATGAAGCTGTCGGGGATGGATGAAGCAGACCCGGAGCAGGTTCAATCCGACTGCTGCTGGAGTCAGCGGGAGCCGCTCCACAGGCTTGGAGCTAAGTCAGGGCTTAAGTAGCAACTGGAAGGATAAAAGCTTGTGGGATCAGGCCTTAAACCAACAGCTCCCAACTCAGTACAGCCTTGGAGAATGTCTAAAATAACCAATATCATTACAGGCCCACATGTTAAAATAAATGAAAATCAATAATGTTAATAGACATTAATTCATGCTAATAGAATCACTGCTCCAAAAGTAGAGTTAATAAGCCCAGCTAGACCACTACCACCGTCTACATATTAAAAAGATCCAAAACATTTAAATATTGACCACATTCCTTTGAAATTAATAGTATTTCCTTTGGATTACGCATTGATCTCGGCTGAGCCATGCTTGACATCTGGAGCAGTTAAAATAGCAACCTGAACAGCCATAGTCTGCCATTAATTTTGAAAGGGGAAAACCAATTTTAACTTATGTGCTCTCATTAAAACCACTCTGCTGTCTCAGTGCCGCGCTCAGAAGAGGAGAGCCACGAATCCATCGCCCGCGGATTAGCTGAGCCGCGGCTGCTGCTGGTGCTCGGAGGCGGCTGCACAAACCAGGTGCCGGCATGCCCGAGGTTTATGGGGCTTAGCCCTGGGGCTGCTTACACGGGTCCCCGAAATCCCTGTCTTCCGGAAGGCACCTTGCACAGAGCCTCGATTCTCACTCCCATGGTGAAGACATCATTTTATTGCTTACATGCATATAAGGAGTTGGGTTCATTACGGCCAGGACGGTTCCCATGCTTGGTTCTGTGCCATGGTCCTGCTGCCGCCCGGGGACGTGCAGCCTCGGCACAGCCTTCATCACCGCAAACTGGGGCTGCCTCACCCAACCAGCATGCACATGGTGAGGGGGGCTGGAGGGGTTTCGGGTAGTGGTGGGGTTTTTTCCCCCCTTTAATGCTTTTGAAAACCAAAGGATGGAATGCACTGCTTCCTCCATCCATCGAGACAGGAGAAAAATAGAGGTTTGTTCATGGTTTTACTCAAGTTTTCCATGCACCTCACAATTGTACAGGTTTAGCAACTCCTCACAGCTGGGGCTCCTGCTTCTTTAATGCTCTGGCTGCGAGCAGCAAGGCCATGAAACCAAGGAAGGGAGCAAACCACCCTTGCAATGCAATAGGGACAAATCCTGCCAGAGGAGGTTTTCCCTTCCAGAAGCCTCAAACTCATTTCTGGTTCCTGCGATCACCTGGAGGGTGCAGCACAAAACCCAGGTACCAACCTGGCCCCTGCGCCCTGCTGTCGGCTGCATCTCCCTCCCACCCCAGCTGCAAGTGAAATGCTCTCACCCTGCACCGGGGCTCAAACACCGCCCTAAGAAGCATGCATCGGGTGAGCACGGCTGTCGGGAGGGTGTTCAGCAAGAGCCTCTGCAATGTTTGTCGCAAAGGTGGCCAACAAGAGAGGGAACCCGGGAAACGCTGCGGCCCCGCTGCCTTTTGTCGGAGACTGCGCCCCGTCGCAGAGAAAACCAGCGCGGGAGCGTGGGCCAGAAGATGCTGCCGCCAGCCCCTCTCAGGAAAGAAGCTGCTTATTAATACAACACCGTGAGGCTGACCTCCACTTAATGTACTTTAAATAAGTGACAGAAAGGACAGGAAGCAAGTAGGTGGCAGAGACGCAGCTCAAGTGCTGCCCAAGGCACTTACCTCCTGCGTCCCTCTCATTCCTAACCGGCGCCTGTCAGCCCCACCAGGCTGGGAGCTCCTGGATGAGCCTCCCACTCACCCCTGTGCCACGCCAGCACCAGCGTGATGGAGCACATCTTCAAGGAAAGGGATTCTTGCCCCTTTTCTAATCATCACTTTGCAGTTAAAGGTGCCCTCCGCGGCAGGGCACGCTTGCACCGGGGAGCCGAGGGGCAGCTCTGCCCACCTACCATCCTGCCGGCTACGAGCTCTCCCCAGGGACCTCATCCCCATCCCTCTGGTCTGCACGAGGCTCCCCGACAGCTTCTCCTGCCCGTTATTATCTGTGCAAAGCAGAGTTCTCCCCAGGCGGGTGACAGCGAGCAGGGGTGTGTCGGGGGAGGGGGGGGGGGGGAGGGCCCTGAAAGAAGACCA
>JAVJGG010000039.1:15303484-15342180 GCA_035590195.1 Aviceda cuculoides
CCCCCCCCCCCCCCCCCCCCCCCCCCCCCCCCCCCCCCCACTGAAAGAAGACCAGCTGAGCTATCGGCTGTATATACATTATCCCTTTTGCTAGGAAGCCAAATGTCAGAATTACTTAGCATGGAGCACACAGGGAATAGAACACACCTAATTTATTTGGCTAATTATTTTCAGACAACTAGGCTCCGGAAGACCTCTATCAAAGACAACAGCTTCTTTGTAATACTGACTCTCTTGGCCTCTGGCTAGCTGAGAGCCCTCGCTCTCCCACGTAATCCCCAACTGTCCCTGCTCAAACCTGAAAATCCCACCACTACTTTGTAGCAACAAATTCTTATTCAATACTGAAGTGTTTTTGAATGCACAACCAACCAAAGAACTTAATAATGAATAAACAGGGATTATGTATTTTAAGTTTTTCCAACTTGGGATTTTTTTTCTATGGGAAAAGCAAAAATAGCAAAGCCAGGACACACCAGCCAAAGTTCCCACTTGCCCCAAGACACAAAGGCACTAGAGCCTCCCAGAAGTCAGTGCCTCGTCTCATTCCCTGAGACATTTTAGCTGAAGCATCCTCAAGAAAGCAGCATGGCCTATGCTAGCGCATGGGAAATTCAGAGCAAACAACAAAGTCATTTAGGACTGTCTGAGTGAGAGCCACTTTCTCTTACTCCACTACCTCAAGCACTATCAGGGTGCATCAAATACACTCCATTATGGGGATTCATAGGAAGGCAGCCATAAAAAAAAAAAAAAGAAAAAAAAAGGCTCTTGGTTAAATCAGAATAGCTCTTCTACTGCAACAACCCAGATGATATGTATCTGTGACCTTGTCTCCATAAAAGAGTCCCTGGAAATGCAGATGCACTGCCTGTTAACGTCAGTGAAAAGCCTCCTGCAGACTTAAACGTCCTCAGATCTGCTTCTTGCACAAGACAGCAAAAGCGGTGTGTGGTACTGGCATGGGGGAAATGGCTGAACATGTACAACAATTAGCTTTAAATATAAGATTTCAGCTATTGTTTTAGTCGCCTGTCCCTGGGGATCCTCGGCATTACTGTATTATTGATGATGCTAAATGGGCTTTTCAACAAAGCTGGCTTGAAGGCTTGTGAATGCCAAAACAGCATTTCAACCCATTAAACTTCACAGACGAAACAATTTCTTCTAAAAATAATCATCAGTTCTTCCCACCAGAAAAAATAAAAGCCTGGCCAATTCCTAACGTGCCAAGTTTTCAGGCAGGCCTGATTTTTATGGCTGAGCTTATAAAGCTCTGAAGAAAAGCAGGTTTATAATGGAAACACCGACGGAGCTGAGTTATAGGTGAAGAGCAGCCACCCTACACAATAGGGCTGCCAGCAACCGCTGGCAAATGCATTCCACCTTGCTAATCCTGAATTTTCCCGTTCAGAGGAAAAGATGAGATGTCTTAACTCCTGCTAACATCCTTGCCATTATGTCGATGCAAATACAATCACGAGGCAATTACCAGCCCAGCCAAGGGCCAGCCATTGTGGGGCTGACAATAGCTTGTTGAGCCCTTTGGAGGAGAAACAAATACCTTCAACCTTCTCCAAGATTTTAAGTCTCATTAGTATAAATCAGTAACCCAATTAATGAGGGGTTTAGCATATTGATTTGCATCAGTTTACATGAATTAATGACACAAGTAGCGGGAGACAATGTGGCAGGACACGCTGGGAAGATGAACTGCTACGTCGGGGAATTGTATTGCCGCAGTGCACGAAAGAGGGGCACAGGCAGCCCAGATATCGTGATGGGGATGAAGCTGCTCCTACTCAGCTCCTACGTGGCCATCGGGGAGATAGAGACATTATCTGGCTGTTGAAATGGCTAACAACCTGAGGCAGATTTGCTGATGCAAATTTTAAGAGCTGCTTTTTTAATGAAAACTCGTTTTAATGGTTGCAGCAATATCTGGTTGGGGGTTAAATGGAGATGGCTTCCAGGGGAGACCACCAAGGTCCGTGGGCGAGAAGCATTCCTGCTCTGTTCCTGCTGGGACACGGGGCACACACAAAAGGGTACACCACAAAGAGCAAAAATTTGGGAAAAAGCAGCCAGGGCAGCAAGGAAACACAGAGCAAAGTCACAGCGAGCAGGCTGGAAGGAGCCCAGAAGGGCAAAAGCCAACAAGGTAGGGCAGGGAGAAAACACATCTCCACCAGCACCCAGATAGTAAACAGAGGAAGGCAACACGTAAGGACACGCCATCAGCATCCTCCAAAACCTGCCAGGTTTAGCAAAACCGTCTTCCTCGTGGCCACCTGCCCCTCCTGCACCCGGCAGGGTCCCCGGCTCTCGCCAGGCTGCCCAGCCCAAGGGGCCACTGCAGAGGACGGTCCTCCCTTCCAGAGGAGAGCAACGAAGGGATGGGCCATGCCCAGGATGCCTTCCCCTCCTCCCAGGGCGGGCAGCCCCTCCTTCCTCCAGTAGTCATAAAAGGGCTCTCAATCCATGTAATCCATTAGATACAAATTACAGCAATTTAAGCACACTTGACCCAGAACTACAGCAAGCCCATAAAGAGCGGCATCTTCCCAGGCAATTTACACTGTTACAAAGCCCTCAAACAAACCACAGCAGAGGATTAAAAAACAACAATGAAAAAAACCCAAACCAAGAAAAAAGCAAACCAAACCCAGAAAACATGATGCCTGAAATAGCATTATCAAGAAATGAAAACCATTACTAGGGTTAGTTCATGTTCAGGTGGTCCTGAAAATGCCACTACTGCACAAGCTCTAACCAACGTGTGTTTTGTAGATACCTTAAACCATTAAACCAGAGCCACTTGAAAGATGCCATGAAGTACAGCACTACATAACCATTTGGGACAGGGACTGCAACCCCCAGCCCTGGGGACACAAGGCAGGAGGGACGGTGCTGAGCTGGCGGCTGCTCGCCTTCCTGGGGTGGCTCCTGGCTGCGAGTCCCCCCCCATAGCAGCTCAGGTCAACACAAATCCCACCAGCCAGAAGGGGGATTGCAATGCTCCTGCATCAATTTTCAGCCCTTCTGTGCATTTTTTTCATTTATTTTATTTTTTTTTTTTTTTTTATTTATTTACTACTAGTCCTAGATAGCATCCGAAGGGAGAAGCAGCGCAGGACAGGACACCCTCCCGCCAGCCTTGCAGGCACTGCAGTGTCAGCTTATGGACCACTGCAGACAGGTGGCCACTGGCCATCACATCAGGCAGAGATTTGAGGCAACGACACTCTGCAGTTATCCTAGATACTCAGCCTAGCTTACATGGAAAAATAAAGCCACCAGCACTAAAAAAAAAAAAAAAAAAGGTGCTATTTTCTTCCAACAGATTTATCAAGGCTCAGGTTTCCTGCAGCAGCCATGCCCACCAGCTTCCACACTCAGAGTCCTTGGGGTCCCCAAGATGCTCCAGGACTGCCTGTGCCGGCAGGACCTGAGTGTCTGCCGCTCCCGGCTGCGGAGGTGTGCCAGCGGCACGGGGCTTTCCCAGGGACAAGAAGAAACGCCACGGTTCTGTGCTGGCAAGCGAAGGGTGAGAGCAGGGCAGCAGCTCCCAGCACTAGCTGTCACCGGTCCGGTTGCTGCTGTCACCACGGGGGACACTGCCACGTTCACAGGGGGACTGCACGAAGGTAGGAGGGAAGAGGGTGGCTTCGGGGGGGGGTGACAAGCAGGGCCAGCGATTACTGAGGGACACATGATAATGAAAAGCATCCAAGCAGATGGAAGGGATTTTTATGTGCCTTGCTCTGAAACGTCCAACACCAGATGCTATCATGAGAAAGGAGCCAGGACCACGCCAGAGGTCTTGCCTGGTCCGGCAAGTCTTACATCCAGCTAAAGCAACGAGAGGATGGTGACGGAAACTTCAGCACCATCAGGTCTAAGAAACGACCAACGTACTGAGAGGTTGCACCCTCCAGAACTAGTACACCAACTTGTCCGTGAGGACAGGAGCCAGGTTGGCTCAGGTGGGGGGGCAGGAGCAGGACCCTGCCCCGGGGGTGCGGGAGGACTCCTCTTGCTGCCCTGGTCATTCGTCCCAGCTTCGGGCCACACCACCCATCACAGCACAAAACGGAAGACTCTGGTTACAGGAGTCCCATTTTGTGCTCCCCTTTTCCTCCGACGTTGCTACCAGAAGGGTGAAGGCGGAGGCTGGTCCGCCGGAGGAAGCCAGAGCGGCCTGTACGCGCCTGCTGCCCGCGAGGCGGTCGCAGCACGGAGCTGTACGTGTTTCGGGAGAGGCACAGAGCTGTTAAAGCAGGTCCTTTCAAGGGCTGTATTTTTTTATTCCAACTCTTTGGGAGACAGCACCTCACGCACTGCCAAGAACACCACCTTTCTGGTTCATTTTGCATTTGAAGCTCGTTACCATTTCCATTAATTTTAGTTATTAATTCTATGTATGGAAATTTTTCTTTAAATCACACTCGTAACAGCAGCAGTTATGTGAAGAAAAAGAAATACTTGAAGGAAGGGAGCACATGCCTTCCTCGAAGTCAGCAGCACGCCTCGTCCCTACCCGTCTGGTTTAGTTTACAATCTCATGTCAGAGAGCCGATTTCACACACAAACACAAAATAAAAGCAGGAACACAACTTCTGATCATCCTACATTGATGTTTACTCTTGTTTCCTGTAGCCCCAGGTGACAAATCTGTCCTTTATATAGCGGAGGATCGTTGTGCTATTAACAAAGTCAACTGGACACACTTAAAACTCACGGCAGGTCTTTGCATTGGTGGCTTGTACCAAACTAAGGAATAATCATTAGTAAGCAATTAGTTGTAAAACGATAAATATAAATTCAGAAATGTTTCTTCTGAGCAGAAATGCTCGAAAGCAGGAGAATTCACAAGCAACTTTCTTACATATGAACACTTACGCCAAGAAGGGAGATGTTGGAGAAGTCAGCCCCTCTGAACACAAGGGCTTTTGTTCCACCATTCTCTGAGCTCTGAAGAAGTTTAATTTTTTTTTTTTTTCTTCATTTAACTTTGCCGGCCTGCCAGCTGGGTATAAGCCAGAAGGGTTATCCAGTCAGAACTTACTGCGATATATTTACAATGGTAGTGCATCTAAGGTTTGTTTATTTCGGGATTAAAATTCAAATGGCTAGAACCATTTAAATAATTAAAGGGCAATCAGAAAATGCCATGAAACCAAACAAATCAGGAAAAGTCATGGAAGCCATCAGCAATATTTAATTCAGAAATTCTCTTTGTTAGGGAACTTAGCTGAAAGAAAACAGCTGGATGTAGTTCAACCCTCTAAATTAAAAACAATCTAACAAGGTCTATAGGGATAACTCTTTCAGCTACATATTGGAGACCAGATTCACTTCTACCAAGTAAATGTAATAGCACTCAAAGCTAGAAAGGAAATTCCTCAGAACTGAGGTAGTTTCTAAGTATCAGCACATTTTCCAATTCCTCGCAAGGCAACTTAGCTATTTACAATCCATTTTTTCCCACACATAAATTTATAACTTTTTCAATTTTATGGTTCCATGATTTATTTTCTAAAGAAAAATAATCTAGCCAGAATATCCGTAACTCTACTAACATCATGTTTTAATAAATAACTGGCTACTTCTAGTAAAATTAAGCCTCCAGATTGTTTATACCAGCCAAGAATACTCCGTCTTTATAGCTTTGCAGAAATTTGGTGTGAAAATAAAGTTGAATATAATGCTGACCCTGAGCTAACAAGTAATTAATGCTTCAATATAAAAATAGAAAATTATCCTTGCAACACAAGGGTGGAATAGAGCAAACCCTCTCTCTCTGGATTGCTCTCCTGGCTGGATCCTGCTGTCCAGCGAGACCTAAAGGCTACCTAAAGCAAGAGGAGACGTGCAGAATAATTTTGAGTCTTTCCAAAGACTTTGTTTTCCCTAAACTCTTTTAAAAATTATTTCATCTCTTTTCTTAAAAATATACATTTCTTTTATTAAAGAGTTGTCGTTCACCACAACACTGTTCCAACTGCAAAAGCACAGGTAGAGAGAGACGAGGGTGTCTCGGGTAGTGCCGAAAAGCTACAGTCGCTGGGCATCGGCTCCCTGGAGACCAAATACCCCGAAAAAGAGGCGGCTTCAGCCCTGCCAGCTCCTGCCTGCTCCTACTCCGACCTGCCTGCATCGGTGCCGCGGGGTGCTGCCCGCCTGCTCCTTCCCTTTTGCTGCCCACCGGAGAGGAAACAAAACTCTTGCAAAAACAAACCCCACACCCCCCTGCCTCCCCTCCCACAAAGTATTCCTTAAAAACAAAACAAACACAATTTAAAAATTAATCCAGCGTTCATCTAACAAATTTGCAGACAAGACACATGTTGGCATTTGGATCTGCGAGACGACAAGTTGCTTCCAACCGAACAAGTTTAATGCCTTATTCCCACGGGGGATGCATGTTGGGAACTGACCTACAGGAGTTACAGCTAATTGCAAGGATCCCGGGGAACAAACGACAACTCTTCTCAGCCTCTGCAGAACTGGAATTCTCTGTAGTCTCTTCCAATTTAACCAAACCTCCCGTAAAGAAAGTACAACCTGCTCCTGGCATTAACACCCTTTGCAAACGGGGCACTTGGCACACTGACCAGCTCTGCCTTCACCTTCTGTTTTACCACGTATTAAAGACAAATTACTTCCACTTCTTTCCAGATAAGGCAACTAACATAACGTGGATAAATGGGAAGTTAACTACATGAAACATGTTTTCTCCTTGTTGGGCAATTATTTTTTTTCCCCATAAGATAACATGATAAATAAAACCTGCTTCTGTACAGATATTTCTCATTTCAGAAACACATACTTGTTACAGGCCAAGAGAATACCCTAGGGTTTTTTTTGTTTTTGTAAGAAATATGGCAAAATAAAAAATAAAAAAAAAAAAAAAGGAAAAAAGTGATAAAGACACAAATGCAGAGCTAACTACAGGCTTGTATATACATTTTTGTTATCCACCTCTAACATGGACTCTTGGTGAACGGGACAGACTGGTAGTCCCCGTTCCTGTTATTCCCAGAATAGCAAGGGAAGAAAAAATAATCAGTATCTTAAAACCAGTGGCAACATAGTAAAAACTGTACACTGTTGTCCATTAACTTAAAAAGCAAAGTCCCTAGATGGTATAAAAGTGAAAGCGGGTGCCTTCTAACTTTCATTATCAAAGTCTTTCCCCCCCCCCCTCCGCTGCACAATTATCTCCATTGTCTTTGCATGGCCAAGAACAAAACGCTAAGGAGCCAGGCTGCTTGCGATAAACCGCTCCTGGTAGCAGCAGAAGTGTTCACGTTCTTATCGCTCTTGTTGGAGTTCCCAGTGACTTCGGTGGCATTGAACTCGAACTCCGGGGAGCACTGCTGGAGCTCGCAGCCGCTGCCGCTCTCCTCCCCGCTGCTCTCCTCACCTGCGGGAGACAAACGCAGGCGCTGTCCTCCTCCGCCGGCTGCAGCGCCAGGCGTCGCGTGCAGAAGGCGGCGGGGGGCGGGGGAAAAAAGCAAGCGTGGGGAGGTTTTGACATTTATGAGACGTAAGGGTTGGCCTCTGGTTCAGGCGACTTCTGCGTGCCGTTCGTCACACCCATCTGTGCTGGTGGATGAAAGCTGGGCACGAGCCGGCAATGTGCGCTTGCAGCCCGGAAAGCCAACCGTGTCCTGGGCTGCATCGAAAGAAGCGTGGCCAGCAGGTCGAGGGAGGGGATTCTGCCCCTCTGCTCTCATGAGACCCCACCTGCAGTACCGCCTTCAGCTCTGGAGTCCTCAGCACAGGAGACATGGACCTGGTGGAGCAGGTCCAGAGGAAGGCCACAAAAACGATCAGAGGGATGGAGCACCTCTCCTATGAGGACAGGCTGACAGAGTTGGGGTTGTTCAGCCTGGAGAAGAGAAGGCTCCAGGGAGACCTTATAGCAGCCGTCCAGTACTTAAAGGGAGCTTTTATAAAAAAGATGGGGAAGGACATTTTTGTACGGCTAGTAGCGATAAGACATGGGGTAACGGTTTAAACTAGAACAGGGTAGATTCAGACTAGATACAAAGAAGACATTTGTTATGATGGGGGTGGAGAAACACTGGAACAGGCTGCCCAGGGAGGTTGCAGATGCCCCATCCCTGGAAACATTCAACGCCAGGTCGGACGGGGCTCTGAGCAACCCGATCTGGTAGAAGATGTCCCTGCTCATTGCAGGGAGGTTGGACTGGACGACCTGTAAAAGTCCCTTCCAACCCAAACCGTTCCAGGAGAACAACCCTCCTCGCGCAGCCGCCTGTCAGAGATGCCGGTTCCCACCCACTTTACTAACACGCTTACCCACAGCTGAAGCTTAACCAGCTACCCCCATGTTAGCATGAAATCCAATTAAAAAGGGAAAAAGAAAGAGCAAAAGGCAAACAGCAGCAAACATACTTATATCAATGAAGTCGACATCATTCCCACTGTACGCATTCTTCAGCTTGTTGGTCATCACCCGCAGAGCCATGATTTGCCGGCGGATCACCATGTCTGGCTTGGTAATATCAACTTCTACCTCCGGGTTATTCACTTGACTTGCTAAGCCGTTTCCAGTCACCGCAAAGTCATACCTGAAAAGAAACCGTTCCTGCTGGTACCAGAGCTGCAGCTTGGCGGGGTCCCACACCAAAGGGTGACAGCTTGGGAACTCGGCAATGCCACCCATTTCCAGCCTGGGTGATATTCTGAGCCCAGCGTGATCTTCCCACATGCTAACCCTCACGGAGCCCTTCTCTGGCTTCTTACCCCATCCCTCCTCCCTGCAACCTGAGCAGCATGTGGAACTAAATACTGTTTTCATATACCCTGTGCTACAAAGGCAGGGGAAGGACAATTTTCTCCCCAACTTGAAAAGAGAAGGAAGATCTGGGGTTTATAGTAATAATGGCTTACAACAGCATAAATCAGGTCGCTGCAGGCAACTTAGCAAAACAAGCTGCTGAGGTGCCTTGATGCCCAGTTAGACGACACTTTTGGGAAAACAACATTTGGGGCCATAGTTATCCCACAGAAACCTACAGTAACTGTTGGAGGCAAGAGTGTCATTCTGGCTTTGCATCATGCACCTTAACCATCAAGCTGGGGTATTAAATGTGTACTTCTCACCACGCAGACATGAGATGCAATTTCCCTAATAACCCCAGCAGGAGAAATATCTGTGATGTTAAAGATGAGATAACATAATCCCATGCATTGAAGCAGAGAAGAGCCGAGCTGCTCAGCCTGAGGTGGTGCGTGTGCTCAGGTCTGAACACACGTATGGCCTCTTGGTTTAAAAGAGAGACTGAGCAACAAAACCCAACAGAATACATCTCCTGAAACAGGTATTTGGAGTATCATCTTACAGAGCAGGGATATGATACTTTTTCCCCTCCTCCAATTATCTGACTTGCAACAAAAATTGCTGCTTAACAGAAGAAAACATTACTTTTCTTAGATATGATGCCACAATCAGTATCAAGAGAGAGAAAAAAGCCTTTAGCACAATCTGCTGGTCCTGGAGACCACGCAGTGAGATATAAGCACACATTTGAGGGGCATGCTCAAACCCTGTCCTGTATATGGGAGGGTTTATCATTATTACTGTTGTTGGTTTTGTCGTTATTTGTGATCAATATTATATGTTTCTAAGAAGTCAGAAAGAGACCAAAGTGCAGAAGGCTACTGAATTTTTAGCTTATTGGAGCCACAGAGAAAATAGTAACAGCAAAGCAAAATATCTTGCACAACCCACATAGGATGTCCAGCCTCCCCTCTGTCTCCTTGCCCAGGGTTGCCAAGTCTCCATCTCTCCTCCTTACTGGTGCCAGCCCTTGCGCACACTGGGGAAATCTGCTGTGAAAAGTCCTGTACAAGCTGCTGATAAACAAGACCTCAGGAGGGCAGAGCCATTTCTTGTCGCAGAGACTCTAACCATTGCCCTGGCCAACCAAGGCCGAGTTTCAGGCACTCATAAAACAGTGCAAAATTTATGTGATATGGCTCAGTCCTGTGCCCCAATATTATCAAGGGCAAAAACTGCTAGTACTTAGAAAAACTGATGGACTAGCCTGGACAACTATTTTTTTTTTTTTTTTAATGGAACATCTTGGATTTTGCTTATTTCCTCAGTAAGCAAACAGAAAAAAAGGAAACTTCTATTTCCAAAATAAAAGCTAAACAGTTACAGAAACCATATGACAGAAAACCTTTGGCTTATTCATGTGTTGGTAATTTCTTCCTTACAAGAAAAAAAGAAAAAAAAAACTTTTGAAATTATTTTTCCATAAAAAGCGTGCATGAAAACCACCGGTCCCCTCGTGCCACTGACCTCAGCAGCAGAGAAGAGGACTTTTCACCAACCTCCATTTCCCCTGCCCTTGTTCAACAACGAATACAGCAATAGCTCCTCATAGAAACACCAACTGGGGGCACTGGGGCAACGCCGCTGTCAGACATCATAAGCATCTCTGCTCTGCAGCTGTGATACCAGATTTTGTACAAATCAGGTCCCCGAACCCATGAGCAACCAGCAAGAGGTTTAAATCCAAGGAGAGATGCTGTATCTGGGTATCTAAACTCAGCTCCCTCCTTTAAAACAAACCACCATGTACAGCTTGGACAACCTTTTAGCTTTGCATGCAAGCTCTCCCATCTACAAAAAAAAAGGGGTAATGGCAGCAGCCTGGCTCCGGGGAGCTGGGGTCACTCCTGTAGGAGAAGAGGGCTGGCATGCTGGGAAAGGCTGGGGCGAGAGGGAGAGAGTTAACCGGCGGCGGCGGCAGCATCGCCAAACCTGCTCTTGGCACTCCCGTTCCAGCACTCGTTCTCATTGACAGTGCCTACAGACATCTTTTCATCGTTGCAAATGTTGCCAGGGAGAGATGACCAAAATTTTTTGGCTTGCTTCAGCTTTTCTTTCACATCAGTAACCTATTAAATAAAAGAAAAAAAGAAACACAGGACATAATCCAGAATACCGAACGCTCATTAAAAGTGAAGCTGGAAAAGCATTTTTTATCACAACAGACGTGTATAGACCAGATCTTCAGGCTGAGTGTTTTGATGGTTGATTTACTTTTTTAATACAAAATTAAACACCGCTCCTCAAACGCATATTACTCATAAGCCAAGCCTTTAAAACAGGCACTTTTCTGACATAGAAGCATTGAGGTAATTCACATCTAGAGCCATAGGCAGATTACACCCCTCAGAGAGTTTAAGACAGCCAAGGAATATTAAGAAACCCTATAAATTACAGACGGAAAATTATACTCTGCGGTACACGGGTGCGAAGCGCCTGCGCGGCACCGGCAGGAGCAGGCACTCACCAGTCGGTCCAAGCTCGTGCCGGCAGCTGTAGTCGGCCGCTCCTCCGGGTTGTAGGGTCTGAAACGAGTGCTGAAACCGCTTTCGGAGACGGAGCGAGCGGTCCGGCCCTGGGCAAGTGTTTTTGGCTGGCCGCATCCCTGGAAAACCTACGCAAGGGAAAGAAAGGGTTTTATGAAATGGGAGGTCACAAGAGCCTCCCTTCTCCAGGCTCCAACCCAGCCCCTGCCCAAAGTAATACATCAGCTTTATAGATACTTGAAAGGGCATCAAAGGAAAAACATACTGATGAGAACAGGGAAATAGAACACATTAGATAAATAAAGCCCAAGTGTCCTCTTGGCCCACTTACCTTCTGAGACACCTGCATGCTGTTCTCCTGCATGTTCATGATCGCATCTGAAATTTTCACATCGATAGGGTCCATGACTGACTCGATGTTGAAGGGACCCTCCAGCCTCTCTGCTACCAGCAGCATTGAATCTAACGCAAAGCGAGAAACAAAGGCTTTTAATGGAGGAGCTTCAAGGATAACAGATAACAAGGGTAACAAATTGAGCATGCAGACATTAACCACTGCAACATCGCATCTGACCGGCGCACATCTCCAGGAAACATTTTGCTCCGTTCCCAGAGTCTACAACTTCACCAGGCACTTACAGGCTGCCAGCACCAAACCACAGGCTCATATACATCAAAAGCCACATTAAACGAGGGAGAGCCATCGCAGCCTGCCAACCAGCAGCCTGTAATCACCTCCTCCCATTAGAACCAGCATTACTAACACCCTCCTCGCCACGCTCGTTCATTAAAGGCTGCCTTGTGTCATTTGTTTTTCAAGACTGCTTTCAAAGCCACTGGCTTCCTCGTGCTGGTCCTGAACACAAGACACTGATGCAAAAGGGCCTAAAATGATCACCGCTACCATCTCTCCCTTACGGAAAGCTACAGGCTTTGCTGTGCCTGGAGAAGCCAAGGGATTGCACCTTCTGGCATTACATGGACAATTAGGACGAGGGAGACTGCCTGAGACCAGAGTAAATGCTGTGCACTAACAACATCTTTGGCACATCTCTAGGCAAGGGGAGACGGAAAAGTCCCTCGGCCAACACCGGGTCATTCCTCCTGTGCCGACGTGCAAGTCCTCATCAACTACATCATTACACATAGCAGCTACTGAACATCCACTACTTCCTCTGAGAAATTATTACTGGCATTAAGGCTTTCAGCCTGCGTTGCATTCAAGCCCTCTCTGTGCCTCTCCCCTAGAAGGTGCCTCCAGGTACAGGCCTGGTGCTAAGCACTCGTGTCCTCTCGCCCATCGCAACCTTTATTTAATGTTAAGTTTTCACTGCAGTCCCTCAATCCCAAAGCACCCCGGTTGCTGGTCTCCACTCCTGCGTCACTTCACGATGCTCTGCCACAAACTCATCATCTTCCAGTCGCATTTAATGCTTCAATATTTCCTAGCCTGCGTGACGTGGGAGGCCAGGGCACAACGGCCCTCCCCAGCCCCGAGGAATCCCTCTCCCGAGGAGCTCCCCCCCACTCCCAAGGATACGCCTGTTCCTTTCCATTAAGGAGAAATGGGCGTTTCACAGTCAGTCTATTAATTTCTCTTGAAAAGTGTTTCTCATGACGTTCATCCTCCTTTCCTAAGCACAGAAGGTACTTTCAACAAGCAGAAAAATTCTGCGGGCTCTGGCTACCTGTTAAAGCCCTATAAAGATATTCCACATACTGAACAGTTTAGTAATAGCTCTGCCTTAGCACCCAAGTCATGTTAAACTACACTTAAAAAAACCCCACAAACTGATGACAAATATACAATTAAGCTACTTGTGTATTTAAATTAATAATAATAAACCCAACAGCAAACCCCCTCCATGAACTGCAGATGCATTCCTAGCCTGTAAATCCACTTTTTAAAGACAACTCAATATTCCTAAGACTTGCTGGGTGTTAGTTAAAGTTCTATCAGTTGATCAACCCATCCTAAAAACCACATCAGCCAGGACTCATGCAGCTCTACCAAGGTGCTGGTGTTTAAGGAGTGAACCCCGGGAGGTGCTGGAGCCCCCAGGAAAACCCCTGGCCCCGCAGGCACACACCACCAGCACCAACGACAGAGCTGTTGCAGGGCATGGCTGGAATTTAGCCGTCAGGGACTACAAACAGGTCTGAACTAAATGCATTTAAAAAAAAAAAAAAAAAAAAAAAAAAAAGAAGGTAATAACAAATGAAACAAAGAGTCTTAGACTGTATTGTGGTGGGCTCCAATAAAGTGATGCTTCAAATCTCTGAGTAATGACTGCTAGCATGAATATACCATTGTGCTGGAGGAGAGAAAAATGCTTTTGATGTGCTACCAAATGGAGACTTTTGTAAACAAGTGGAGCACAACTTAAATGTGTTCATCATTGTCAAAGCTTTTGGGGTTTTTCACGCGCATAAAGAACATCCCGGTGCAGTTTGCAGGAAGCTGCTCATTTCAAATAAAAATATTATGAATAGGCAGATAATAAAACACACAAAATGCATAGTTTTTTTTTTTTTTTAAAAAAAAGAAAAATCAGTCCATTTTGTAACTACTTAATTCTCTGAGTGGCCAGGAAAGGCCGCAGATCAATAAAGTGTTTGTGAAAGACTGAAAGGAAACATAAACCCCAATTCTTCTGGCTGTTTGGCGTCTTTGTAAACTTTGAGCCGGGCAGGCCATCCACAAGACCATGGGAATGTAGAGCGAATTGGGGCCTTTGTTAGCGGGGGTGCCATGGCGTTACATGTATCACAGCCCAGGAATGCAGCCTCCGCTTTGACTGCCGATAGAGAAAATGCATTCGGCCTCCAGCAGAGCTGCCAAAGCTGGCGAGAAAAGATAAGGAAAGTAATAATTGCCCTTGGAGAATATATTCAACTGGAGCTCTTCGGGAGCTGGGATTGATACTGGCAAGGAGCGCTAAATGAAATAAACTTTCATTGAAAAGGAGGGGGAGGGGAAAAAAAAGGCAGGGGGGAGCCTCCACCTCATCCACAGTTTCGATTTTGGGGGCATCCTGCAAACCTTCACCTCCCACCAGGAGCTGGCTGGTGTCCCCACCAGCAGCCATGGCGAGCAGCGATTCCCTCCGGCAGCCACGTTTGACATTAATAAGGCTGGCTGGGGTTCAAGATAACGCTAGCACCACTGCACGTCGAGGGGGGAGCCACGCCGCACTAACACCAGAAATGAAGCTTTGGTGCAACTCATCTCCCAAAAAGATTTTCCAGTTTCGGGAGAGAGGAGTTGATTATAAATATCAATTCTTTTGCCCCAGCTGTGGTGCAGAATAATTGGTATTTATAAGCTACGGTGAGGTGGCTTGGATCTGCTTCACAAAAAAAAAGTCTGGCAGAGTGAAAAATGTACCCTGGACATTTATTACAAACACACAGCATGACAAAGACTGTCTCTCCTCCCTGTGATGTGGAGATAGAAGTGGATTTGGGGGGGGGGAACAACCAACCCACACCATATAGCACCATCCCTTAAAGACCCTTTTCCTCCTGCATACATTTGTCCTTGCTACTGGCATTGAGACAATCCTTGGTGACAAAGCACCTCGCTCTCATGAAGGAAAGCAATTCTTTCGCATTGTGCCACCAATAATCAGAAACCCACATCTTCAGCCTCACTGTCTGACTTGAAGAACAAAAGGCAGTTTTCAGTCTTAACCCCAAGATCTGATTTAAAAGGGGAGGGAAGGAGGGGGAAGACCTTGACCATTCATTAACAACAATCTTTTTTTTTTTTTTTTAAAGGGGAAAAAAAATTCTTTGCACACAAAGTAGTCCTCCAGATACATATATGGAGCCTGAATTTGACATCTTTGAGCAGAGTAAACCTTTGGGTGGGTGGGGAGGGGAAAAAAAAAAAAAAAAAAAATCATGAAAAGGCACTGGAGATTAACACTGTTCATTCACGAAAGCTCCAGCTCCCCCAATAGCTTGTTTGAAACAAAGTATACCCCTGTCTAATTGGTGTACAATTGCATCAGGAATAGAGGGCAAAATAATTTAAAGATAGTTAAATGGGAGAAAAGAGTACAATTCGGTCATTATTTCATATGCCGCAACTTTAAATGGTACTTTGCAGAAGTAAAGTCTAAAGTCTTCTCGTCTCAAAAAAACCTACAAACTTTACCTCCCAGTTTGGAAAAGCTTTAAATAAGCGACTTACATATAGACCCCTAACACATGCACATGCATATTTTATATGTACATGGCCCCAAATTCATATATACTTGCGGCATTTGTTGGAAGTTCTCCCATTTAACTATCTTTAAACTATTTTGCTAGGTTCAAAATCTGTTTTTGACAAGTAATAAATATTTGCCACAACCAAGTACTTAAACGCATGATGCAAAATAGCATCGAGCCCATGCAGGTGGGTTGGTTTTTTTTTGTGGTGGGTTGTTTTGGGGGATTTGGTCTTTTTGTTTCCTTATTTATTTATTTATTTAAACCTTTAAGCACACGGGACATTTGTGACATATGCCCTGCCCCAAATATCAGATCTATTTCATTTAATTTGCCTCAAGTGGCAAATTGAGATACAAACCAAAATCTGGAACATAACCAGCACCTGTTCAGTTATTAAACTGCCTAAAGAAAGCACAGCTTAAGTTTTCAGTATCTGTACTTCGCTGCAAGAATCAACACAGATTGCAAGAACCAAGGAAATACTGCCAATAAATGTAATGAAGCTTAATACCATACTTAAGTAATGAGTGGGCAAGAAGCCCCTTGGGGATGAAGCACTGAAGAAGAAAGCTTTGCTTCCAACCTGGAATCGCATTTATTTATTTTGTCTTGTTTAATAATCTTAATTATTGTATGCAGTCCCTGATCAGTCTTGTGTGACGAGGCTCGCTGGCTTCCCCCGAGGTTCGTCTTTAGCTGCATACCACCTACAGCAATTAGCTGCTTGTGCTTTTGTCTGTTTTCTGGCATTATGCCCTTCTCTTTCATGGGATTCCTCTTTTCTACTTGGACTAGATGTTTGCAAGTCTCCTGGCTTTGAGCTATTTCAGCAACAATTGTAGCTGAAATACTTAATATTCTCATGAGAAAGACGGCTAGGAAGAATGGGGGGGTGGGGGGTGGTGTCAGCCTCCCAGAGAATGACTTAGAAACCCAATTTAGTGTCACATTTAACTCCCTATATGGAATACACAGGCAAAAAAAAAGCCTTCTGAAAATAATACCCTGCACACATCCAGTTGGCATGGGCAGTGAAGTGAAAAGCCAGTGCACAAAACACGGGAAAACAAGTTCTAAGATTTAAATCTAGCCTGAAATGCCAATTATCAGCAATTTCCCCTTTTTTATCTCACACCTTAATGAAAGGGAAATCTTTTCTATCTAACAGTCTTTTTTTGCCATGAGTGGGATGGGAAGAGTACCGCAGCCTTGTCAGTAGCGGCAGATACTTTACATGTGCACTTCATCACACATTAACTGGAGTGAAGCAACTGCTCCCAAAGGATGCTTGTTCACAGATAAATCAAGCCTCCTGGAAAAGGAGCACAAATGAAAACATTTAACATTATCTATTGCCTGTGCCCCCAAAACGTGATGCATCGCCAGTTCTGCTGAGCCTTAACCCAAGGTAGAATTTAACATTTCAGTCTAAGTTTCATGTATGGAATAATATTGTTTATAAGCATGGAAGAGAAATAACAAACAGGAGGAAGAGGATGGCAAAGACACTCGCACAGTGTCATGTAAGGCCCATCAACATTTCAAAAGGATGGCGGCCAAGCGCCAAATAAGCTGTTTTAAAACAGATTCAGACACATGTCCCATTCAATTTTTTAATGTAAAGCCTACAGCTTTTCCCAAAGCTCACCGCTGCTGGCAGGGAGACTCCCAGGCTGCTGAGCAAGAGAACTGGCTTCAGGAAGGACAGCTATATGATGACAACAATCTATAAGGAGTAATATGGAAAAACCAGCTTGCACATGTGCTTGGTCCAGCAAGAAGAGACACTACAAGCCTACAAGCACATGGCAGCTCCATCCTCCTAAAGCTTGCTGCAACGGAGGTCACTGGCACAAGAGAAGTCTCATTTATTTAGAAATTAACGTGAACAGCAAGAAGTGTGCTGTATACGGAGGTGTGGAAGAAGATACCTATCACAGACACCTAAAAAACCTGCTCAGCGTAGCTGCTCACAAAAGCCATTAAGGTGAGGGACACAGTATCAGTATATACTCACATGCAGTTTTAGCCCATATTGCCTTACCCATAAAGATATTCCACTCGGCATCCAAGTCCCCTTGGTTGGCCAAGCAGCCTCTCATGACGTTAAAGCAGTAGTTGTAACAGGGCTTCACTGATACAAGACCTCGGCAGTACGGGCAGTACATCATTTTCAGCAGTGCTCGTGTACCCTGCGGCGTGGGGTTCACCTTTAAAAGAGAGAAAGGGGAAAGGAGAAGAAAATTAGCCCTCTGTCACTAAAAAAAACCCACGCATTTACCCCAAGGTGGGTGGGAACAGAGCCATGCAGAGGAGATGCAATGGGGTCAGCCACCGTTGTCCGGTCAGAGCTCCCCGCTTACGTGGTCCAGGGATCTAGGGAACAGATGAAGGGGTCTGGCTCACCTCCTTGGGTGGACCTACCACTCCAGGGGGCACGGACGGTCCCCATCTCCACAAAACATAGGCTGCACTGCAACACACCTTGTATGCTGCGGAACCCCTCCCCGGGCTGCAAGGACAGGCACCCCGAGGGGACACGCTACACTCGAACTCAGGGAAGGCAATCAAGCCAAAAGGCTTAATGCAAGGTTGCAATACCCAAGCCCTGCTGCAAACACGCGCTGAAGATGATGATGCCAGGATTTCTCGGGAAAAAGCCGCCGAGATGGGATGCCTGCCGCTACCACACCAAATCTGCCAAGGAGCATGCCCTCCTCCTCCACGGCACGGCTCTTCCCGGACAATCGCCCAGCAGGGCTCTCTGGCAGAGAGACCGGCTCCTTTATCTTACATTCAACTCCTGCAACACAGCATTTACATGATAGATACCCGGGTTCATTTATACTCAGCACTCATCACGCTAAATAACGCCGTTCCCCACACCCGGAGGAGGTGGCAGCTACAGCCTCGCAGCTGAGGACAAGCCGCAAGGACCCTCAAACCCAACGTGCAACCGCTGGGCGTGCAAGCGGAGCTATCTACAGCAGGCACGTCACCCCCTGAGCCCTCAACAGGCCTATTTACCAAAGTGACTCATGGTCATTCATGTTTGATTCACTCTCTGGCCCAGCTTCAAAACATTCATTGAAACCACTTCCACCCAGCCGGTCTGAGGAGCATGAGCTCCAGCACCACGTACTAGTGCCAACCACGCAGTGGGTCCATCTAAAGCACTGAACAGAGATGCTCCCTCAAGAGCAAGTTTAAGTGTTAATTAGCCACACATGAAAATGAAAAATTTAAGATGTGATCAGAGATACACTGACAAAATAGAAGCGGTCTCTGGTGTTTCAAGCAATGCGCTTGAGACTTCTTGTAAGGCGTTTATGGAGAGCACTCTAAATAAGTTATGATCCAACCGTGCTGAAGGAGGAGACACACGCACAGCCCCGAGGAAGAGAGAAGTCATTCAGTACAAAGGGCTGGAGCTGTGCATGGCCTCCATGTCTCATCTGCTGGAGGTCTGGAAACTGATTTCATGGCAGAGAAGATGACAGGACTGAATGGAGAAGAACGTACACAAGGAAGACCTGGTACTACATGTACGCCGAGGACTTTACTATTGAGAAACCCACCTCAGCACGAGGGCTGTGGAGAAACTGAACATCATCTTCTGGTGCAAAAACTAGTTGGCAGCACATGAAACTAGGAGGCAACAGATTTCAGTAAAAACACACCAGAAATAAAAATCCCACTACATAACGAGGCTGGCTTTGCTAATAACATCAGCAGATTTTTACACCTTCTTTTCTTACTAAAAGATATGACAGATAAAAATCCATTGTGTTTCTACAACTCCAGAAAGACCATGGCTTCTGTTCAGTAGGCAAGGAAACTGGTTAGAAAGACAGGACAATTTTCTGCAGTTGATGGAGCTTAGAGCTGGATTTTGGCTGGCCAGCAGTGCTCATTCAGACATCACTTTAGCCCTCTTTTGTCGTCTTTACCCCTCTTTTGTCCGTGAAGAGCCTGTTTGGCTGAGCAAAAGGAGACTCAATGTAGAAAGCTGTTTGCGGTGGTGAGGGAATCCAATTCAGACGCTTCAGAGCATATATACATACATATATAGAGAGCATATATACATACATATATATATATATATTTGGAAGGCACAGCAGGAGCAGCAGCCACAGCAGAAAGCTCCCTATTGGGGCAGCATGGCTTTAAAGTAGAGCTAGTTCAAACACTGGGGAAAGCTCAAGCAACAGAAACCAGCTAAATCAGATGATTTACAGTTGGAAAACTGAAAACAGACAAATGTAAAGGTATCATCTGCCATCCAGATGGTGCAGTCCTTGTATAACAAAAAAGTTGCAGGGGGGAAGAAGGAACTAAATAACATCTCGCACCCAGAGGCGGATCTCTGAAGGATGCCCCAGTTCAGTAGTTTAGTCCTTTCTCTGATAAAAATCCCTTCCTTTGCCACTGGGTGGTAGGTGCCAGGAAATCCGTGCCTAGTCCTGAGGCTTATCAGCAGATCCTGGCTGTCCTAGCACTGCTGGCCCTCGGTGAAATGCTCTGCATCCTCCTCGGGAAGAAAACTAGGAAAACGTTGACAGCACCAGCCAGGTGCTAGAGCTGAAGGGGGATGAGGAGCAGGAGACTTCCCCAACCCTATCATAAACTGCAGGTTTATGAAAGGGATTGCATGACTGCGTTGCAAAAAAAAAAAATCACCCGCACAGTGGTGACCCAGGAGGCACCTTCCCATCTTAGGTTCCCGGCTCGCCCCAGCAGCGCCAAGCGGCTGCAATCCCGCAGCATCCCCCCCACTTTGATATTTCATAGGGGTTGATCTTTATGAATCCCAGCAGATGCTGGGGAAACTGAAGCTGCTTTCCCACGTTCCACAGCAGATGACATGGGATGGTCACTTAGATTAGGTCCTTTGAACAAATCGCATGGATGATTTTAAAAGCAAACAGCGTTTTGCTTCCTTCTCCACATAGGTTTGCAGCTCTGAGCCCTACACAAAGCTGAGCAGAGGGTGATGGCAAAAGGGACGGTGAAAAGACAAACCCCAGCCTGCAGTGCCTGCCGAACCGAGCCCTAACTACTGATGGACATAACCCACAGGGCAGCTGTTAAGTTTGCAATACAGTTGCAGGTGAAGAGGAAGACAAAGGGGAAATTCATCAGTCCAAATCTGCCATTTTATGGTGTCAGAAAGCAAGAGGAAGGCACAAGCAGACATCGCCTCTAAGAGTTTCATGGGAGATGATGAGCAATTACACCTCGTTACAACAGTGACAAATGCTTAACTGCTGCGTATCGCCACAACGAGAGCCTTAACCCCTGGCAAGGGGCCCGTACCCAGTCCAGACCAGCTCTGGATCTGTCAGTGGGATGTGCCATATGTTGCACTGGCAATTCTTCACAAGCTTTTAATGTTCGCTCCGCCATGCCAGGTGCAAGCTCTTAAAACACCATCGTATGTAACAGTAAACCCAGATATGCTTTGTTCTGGGGTTGTGTTTATCTTGGAAAGCAACTCAAGTTCATTCAAACTCCACTCTAGAATGACCCTCAAAACCAAATAATCTCCTTTCTAATAAAGCAGAGTCTCAAAGAAAACTTTATTTGCTGAAAAGGACTTACTCTGGTAGATGTGAGCTCAGGTAGTAGTAAGCTGTAGTGCACATATACTGTAAAAGCTTCTAATAGAAGTAAATGCACTCGAACCCCTCCCTTTTATCTTGTGAAATTTATTTCCTTTCTGTGGCATTCTGTGCCACTGCAGCAATCCATCACCCTGTGGTTTCATCATGTAAATTACAATTTGTCCATATCTATACGCTTTGTCAGACATGAAGATTAAACGCTGCTAACAGATGTGTTTTGGCACCAAACTTCACATTCATATCGAACTTGCTCCTTAAAAATACAGGTTTGCACACAAGCTACAAAAATTAAGTGAAAAACAAATAATTCTGGGCTTAATTCAAACGTTTCATATCATAATTGAGATACCCCCCCAACTTACACTGACCGGTGAAGATACAATCATGTTCTTGTAAAAATGATATGCTCTTAGTATAATAAAATCTGGTTTTTCTTGGTACCTTGTCACACTCATCCCATTTCAGAGTCTCACATAAGGGAAACGGTTTGCCTTATGTCCTTAGCCTTTTCCAACTCCTTGACAATTGCATCTGGATGCATACATCTAGTAGGAACTTCACCATTAAAGTCCACAGCTACCAAGTGAAATGCCTTTCCCCTTCCCTTCCAAGGCAAGGAATAGCTGAGGAAGGATGACAGAGCTCCAACCATGTATGATCCTGCGGGGAGCTCCCACCAGTTGCCAGACAGCCAGAGCCACATTTTACTCTCTCACCCTACCCTCAAGTTAACATTAAGAATGTTAATAACAACACTTAAAATCCTGTCAGCTTTAATAACTATTTATAACAACACTGATAACTCAGGCTTTCTTATTTTCCAAGCTTGCACAAATCAGTGTTGCCATGCCAGCAGCACAGCCAAGAGAAAACACAAAAATCCAACAATTTAAAAATAAATGCAGTTAAATTAATTTTTATTTATAGTGTGTTTTCTTTGCAAAAAACCCAAACAAACCTGAATTAGGGCAATACTGGATAAGGAAGACTGAAGGAGTAACTTCCCAGTGACATGGAAAGATGATTTCATGACTTCAAAAACTAACTCCAAAGCTGACTGAAGGACGCTGGGATGCTCCAGGTGAGCAGCCAGTTTAGACTACTCTCACAGATTTTTGGGACCAATACAACCTTACTTGCATCATTTTTTCCTTCCCTCAGTGTTGTGCAAGACCAGACATTCAGCTCACTGTGAAGCAGAAGATCACTCGGGTGGCTCTTGGTTTGCTTCCCCACTCCAAGTATTCCAAAGAAACCGTTTCGGAATTAACTACGCATCTAGCCAATTTTGCTGGCCTGGTGCTAGCACATGAATAATTTAGAAAGCATTTGGTTCAACCACAGATTTGGGCCTCTGAGGTCTTGCACAAGGGAGCACATTCAGGAGTGATATTTAGGAACCACACGGCTCTGTGCCTCGTCAGTATTCACTACCCATGGCGACGATCTGCTGCAGCTTTAGCTCATGCTTTATCGTGTGTTTGTCTTCCTCACCGGCACCCCCAGCCCACCCGGGGCAGACGGGACCTCAGGCTGTCGAGCGGACACCTCTTCCACCAAACGCTTACAGAGCAATGACAGGGTCAGCATCTTCTGCTCTCAGTGTCCTCAGGACCAGTGCACCTTTCAAACAAAGCTTGTTCTCCAAAGCACCTGCCTCTCCCTGACCCAGAGAGAGACATAGCAGATAATTAGGAACGTTCTGTTTGCTCTAATGACCAAAACAGCGAGAACATTTATCTTGGCAGCTACACCCAAAAACTTCCTTCAGTTACCCCTCACATTGTTTTCAAAATTAGCAGCAGAACCACAGTGTAGGAGGAAGCAAAGAAAGAAAGAAAAAAAACCCCAGTGGGCTGAAACGCTCCTGCATGATGCCATCAGCTCCAAACCCACAGCCACATCCACGCGCGCTCTCAGCCCGTTAAATCCGTGATGATTGCTGCTCGAGCATGCTTTGAAGGCTACGCCTAGTGCAGACCCTCAGATGGCTGGAGCTGAGGCAGATGCAGCCACATTCTTGGCAGGTCTTCTCAGGGTCATCTTTGATGTGCAGAAGTGCTTGGTATTGTTTTCTACATTGATGTTTGCCCTTGGCACATGGAGGGCAATGTCCTTGAGCACGGCAGCCCCTCGATCTAGCCCCAAGGCTTGCAACTTGCTGCCTGGACAGCACTGCTTCTTGAGAGGTCCCTCGGCAACACTAAAAGGCTCCTTGGCTCTTCTGGCTGGTTGTGGGTTGCCCATGAAGCAGCAGCATCTGCCCCCCGTCTCCTCTCAACGTGTGCAAGCAACACATTTCATTTCTGTCACTTCCCTGGGAGGGTTCGCTCTTGCCTGAAGGCTGCCCAGCTTTGTGGATATAGGAACTTGAACTTCTTTCTGAAGAGGTATTAAGGTCACCTTCCCCTTAAGTCAAACCAAGGGCAAAGACCGCACAAAGGGAGATTGGACCTTGACTAAACTTTTAGATCCTCAAATGGTAATTACACATTTACTGAAGTAGGAGCTCGGTGCACTAGTATTTCTGATGATACAGGCCTTAATTCTTATTCATTCAGTGTTTTATTATTTTCATCACCAACTCTCCTAAGCTAATGTCTGGTCCACATTCAGCATCCACACTGGAAAGGGCAGGAGCCATGGTTCAAGAGATGCAGCTGGAGGTAAAGGAGCTCACCCAGGCCGGCGGTAGGTTGGTTTATGCAGGTTCAGCACGTCACCTTGTGCTCAAAGGATCCCTCATTAGAGATGAGGCAGCTCAGAGCTAAGGGGCTTAAAAAACCACCAGGCTCTTGCTCCAGCTTTGGTGCAGCTGTGGGAAAGCCATCACCTGCCCCCTCTGCAAGTCTCTTCCATAAAGAGTTTGAAGAAAATTCCCTCCTTGGCTGCTATCATCACACTCCATTAGGGAAGAAATGCTGATACCAAAGAAGCTGAGCCTCCTCTACCGACCGCGAACATGTCCAGTAGATTCAACCCACCTTTAATGTCTCTTGACGATGGCAGGTGACAAGGTAGGTGTATTAGGAATACACAAAAAGCTGTGCATTGTTTCATATGGCTCATATCTGTGCTTCCAACTTAAACACCATTTCTTGCATGCAACTGAAGCTGCTGCCTGTGCTGGACAAAAAGCAGGCAGGGTTCCCAAGGACAGGCTGGAAGCCCCTTTCCAGCAGCCCAGCTGCTTTGGTGGCAACTGCACCTCATGTGGCTTTCAGCACGCAAATGCTTGTCGGGAAGGTGATTTGGGAGCCTCCAGAGCTCTCGGCAGTTCCTCAAACAATAAAACACAAGGGCAAGAGGGAGAAGTGGTAAAAGAACCCCCAAACAACAGTTCATCAGCATAAATCTCCTTGGGGGCTGCAGAAAACTCTCACCACCACTGCAACTGCAGGAGGTCCCATCCGCTCGTCCCCATCTGCAGCTCTGCGGAGAAACAGCGACACCAAGGCAGGGATTCGATGTCGCATGGATGCATGCTTTGTCCTTCATGCCCCTCCAGTGCTGACCTCCAGCCAGACCTCCCCTCCCAGCCCCTGGGTCAAGCAGGCTCCTGCCGACCCTACAAAATGCTATGGGGGCCCTCAGTCCTTGACTTCATCTTTTCCCCCCACAACGGGGACCTCCATCCCATACCTGCCGCTGACCTGCACTCAACAAGCCCCATAGCACTTTGCCCTCAAAGGTGTCATGACCCTCAAACCGGGCTGCAGGTTTAATTGCGTGTAACTAATTAAAGGAACGTCTCTGCAGCTTGAGAACTGCCCAGTTGTAGGTTCTCGCTCGCTTTGGTCACTCTGGGCTCTGGCTTGTATTTGCTCCTTTTTTTCCACCCCTGGCTGGGGCAGGAAATGTCACTGCTGGCAGCAATTTAAGCTGGCTGATTTTAGTGCTTGTCAAGGACGAAGCAGCAAGCGAGCGATTAGGGGATGGGCAGATTTCCGTCTCCTGAAGGCGAGGGCAGGAAGGTCAGAGAGAAAGCACCAGGCGTCAGCAGACGACAGAGGGAAGTGCTGGAGGCCCCCGGCCCCGCGCAGCCCACCTCGGCTGCAGGATACATCTCTAGCAGGCAGAAACGGCATCCCGGGTTTTCTTCTCAGATCTGCTGTTCGGGACGGATCTGGTGAATTTTGTACTTTTGGGGTCCGAAGGAGGGAATTTGAGGGGTGAAGCCTTGAGCATCAAAATTGTGGTTTTTAGACACAGTTTGAAAAAAGTCTGTGCTTTCTCTCAAAACCATACAGCTTTCTCTCTGTTGTGTGGTTGGGCAGCAGCACACGGCTTCTGATCCACCCAATGTCAAATTAAAAGTTATTTTCCAGCATTCTGGCTCAGAAATGAAGCATACTTGCAGCTTTTCAACTTTCTCTCTACTTCTCCCCCTTTACTCCCAAACTCATGCAAGAACAATACTTTCCTAAATGCATCTCCCTACTGAAGATGTAAAAATATACAGGATCATTAAAAAGCCATCAAGGCCATTCTATGTAAAGAGCTCTTTGCTCTCCTGATAGCACCCTGGGAAAGTAAAAAACAGCTGGGTCTTGCAGTAGTTTGTATTTCTCCTCCTGAGAATTTTCAATTAAGCATTTTTTAACTTGCTTGTTAAAAAAAAAATATTAAAAGTAAAACTAATTTGCATTACTTTGGACATTTTTTCATAAAGAAGAATAGAAGATTTATCCCTCAAGTTAATCCCTGGTATAAGCAGTCATCCCACTACAACTCCCGAGTAAAAATAATACAGAAGCAAAGTCAATAGAGTCATTACATAGAGCTCAGCAAAGCCGGGCTAATCTATATGTAATGTGGGAAGCCCCAAAACACAACCGCAAAGCAGCAGGCATAAAAACATTAGCTTTTAAACTCACGTATAGAATTTCCCATTGTGTCTTGCAGAAACGTGATGTTAGATTTCCACTGAATGAGATTAAAACACTACAGAAAAGATTATTATTCCTTCTACTGCTGCAACTAAAGCTTAGGCATTCAGCAGCAGGGACTTTTACTACTTCTTGGAAAAGTCAATCTGTTGCAGGATTTCCAGTGCAACTTGTGAAAGCGAAGTGGAAAGTGCAGCCACTGTGATCGTACAAGGCGCGTGAGCTATTTTTGCAGCTGAGCTGGTCTCTGAGTAACCTTCCATAATCGAGCAATTCATTCTAGGGTTGAAGGCAACTCTACACTCAAGGATCTTCAAAAGGGAAAGAGAAATCACAACGCCACCTCGGGTTCATGACTCTGATTCGTAACAGATGCGGGGACCATAGCCCTCGTGGTCCCGTGTCAAGTCTGGAGACGTTTTGATGAATTCTGAGCAGATGGAGCATAAACATGATCCCTCACCCATGCACGTTTACTGCCTATCGAGTGATTGCACATTCCTGAAAACCGTACTGGGGCTTAACGGACAGACCTCCCACCTGAATACTTCATCTGCACTCTCCAGCGGTGAAAACCCCATCCCCTGACCACAGTATCTGCCACACAGACAGAAACAAGTGCCACCAAATCTGAAACTCCAACCAAGAGGTCAGCAGGCTTGGCCAGTGACCTGGCATGGAGACATGATGCTTGGCATCATCCAGCACCGACTCTCCCTCCCACATCTCCTTCCCACCACAGGACGGCGTCCCTGAGGCTGAAGGATTTTGTGGTCTCCTAAAAGGGACTCCACATGCCACCCATGGAGCTCCACAACACCCATCCTCAACCAGCGGCACGCAGACACATCTCATGTGAGAGTTATCACTATTAAATGAGGAGTCAAAGTGTCCAAGGACCTAAACCTGCCACTGCTAACTTACAACTTGCTCCTGCAGCCTGGATATATTAGTATGGCAACTCTTCCCTTGCTAATATTCTCTGCCCTATCACACACATGCAGGCTTATCACAGGCTGTTTTTCTCATTTCTCTTCAAGAAAAATTAATGTGGAAGCAGAATTTTTTTTTCTTTCCAGAGAGACAGTATTTTAATATTATCCCTGTAAGTCAAAGCAATTTGAATGATTATCTCACTTAACGATGCTGCCTGTGCTGCCTCCAAAATTGCATTCTGCTTCTAAGACTACCTGAACAGCTTTTCTTTTCTGTTTTACCGTTGGGATTTTTTGGGGCGGGTTGTTTTTTGGGTTTTTTTTCTTTCCTAACACTTAGGGCGATTCAAACTACTGCCTGCCCTTTCAGCCTAGCATTTTATTACTCTGTAACCAGGTAGAGAGAAAGTAAACCTCTTTCTGCCTGATTAAATGATTATACTAAATCTTCTGTAGCCCATGGGAAATGAGTTGAGTTTGTTAAAAGTCACTAATATTTGTTATCTTACACAATCACTTTACAGGGATTACTGACTACACCTGTTCCCTATACCATACAACTCAAGACTAAAATTAAAGACAAATCTCATGTCAAAAAAAAAAAAGTCACCCCACTTAAAACTCTCCAAAGTGGTTTATAAGAAGAGGAAGGTAAACATCTAAGTGACCAACACAACATATCTGCGTGATCCGCAAAAAAAAGTGACTTTACCATAAAAGTCTGAGGTCTAACTCATGCTGCGTGTGTGGCACCAAGTACAACCACCTCCTGCCTTGTGCATGTGGCTCCGGCTTACTGTTATCATAGAAGTACTGTTTGCTCATGCTAACAGCCTCTCCCCACACCTGGCAGCAAGAAGCAAATCATCACCTGCTCCATAATAGATGGCCACAGCATCCATGACTCGCTGTAATTTGAAGGCAATATTAAGAAGATATGGCCATTACACAAGCAAACATGGTTATTTCCACTGCAGAAGGTATTTAATTTCCTGCTTATTGCTGTTGCCTGGACAGGAGGACAGCATCAACCTGGGGAACAACCCTGCTGCCAGGCTGCAGCACTGGATGGTGGCGTCACCAGAATGTGACTCTACCACGCAACAGCACAGCCTGCATAGATGGAGTTTGGTCCCACCTGCACTCAACTACCACCAACGCCTTCAGGTACCGAGTCAGGACAACAGGGAAAGATGCTACCCATCACGAGTCCATGGGACACGGGAATAATCATGAGACGGAGCTCACCGTGGACACTTTGCTCACGACGTCCCTTGCGATGGCGAGGCCCTGAGCGAAGGTGCGGGCGGCCACGAACGCTCGTGTCACTTGTAGCTTGAGCTTCCGCGGCACGTCCCCGAACGGCTTTAGCTGCTCCGTGTACTTGCTGACGCACTCGAGGTATTCGTCCGTGAAGTGGTACTGGGGGTTGACCAGCCGGAACATGCGCTCCAGCAAGCGCGCCCAGAACTCGTTGAGCATCTCCTCCAGGTTGACGTTGCCACCCACGTAGTACCGCTTCAGCTCCACGAAGAGGTCCTTGAACAGCTCCGAGTTCTGCATGTACAAACGGCCGTACGTCCGCACGAACATGTCGTTCAGTGACTTCTCAGCGTTTTCGAGAAGTTCTTTGAAGAACTCTAGAAAAGAGGACGAGAAGATATGATAAACCTAGGCATTGGGTTGTGTGTTCGCACACTTCTACAACCACTGCCATTGTTTAACTGGAAACCTCAGCACAATGAGACCATCACCCAAAGGAAACGGAAGGTTAAAGGACTCCCTAAAAATTTTCAAACAGTTTCTGTATCTCAAAATTTTTGATTACTCTTCATAAGCCAACCCCCTAACCTCTCTCCAGATCAGAAGACTTGCATGAGGGAAATCTCTTTTGATGCAAGTCTGAATACCATGACAAAACTCAGCAAAATGGGAAAAAAAACCAAACCAAACAAACCAAACCAACAAGCCAGTTTCTTATGTTACCGTTCATCCATCTTAAAAGAAGTCATTTCAAAGCACAAGACTATTGGAAAGCAAAAAGAAAAAAGGGTGGGTTTTTTGTTAAACAGACATTTTGCACAAATCAGTCTTTCTTCTCAGTTCTTGTCAATTAATTTTCTGAAATGATCATAAACCGGCCTCAAAAATGAACAAACTTTAATACATCTTAAAAACAAACCCCAAAATCTACCCACGAGTTCTTTCTCCTGTCTTGCAAGTTTGTCAGCTCTCAGGGCAGGGCCTGTCTCTAATTACCTAATTGGTCCTGATTGCAGACAGGGCTTCAGATGTTTGCAGCAGTACAGGAAAAGAAAACACAATTAAGCCAGAATTTGCTCAAAATCCAAGGGCTGAACACTTGGCACAAGAATGACAAGAGATTTTTCAGATGACAAAGGATGGATGGGGGACCTTGGGTTTCATCACTTTCTAGAAGCAAATCCCCACTCCAGCTCACCCTCCGAGAGCACCAGACAGCCTGGTGCCAGAGAGCGGCCGCTGCCGAAGCGCCGTCACCGCGCCTTGGCAGTGCCGCATACATTACATACGTAGATCCATAGCCTGCAACCAGCTGACTCGATGACGGCTGGCACGTCAGATGCATCTGCCAATTCAGTTTAAAGAACATCCCCCACCAAGACAGTGCCACCAAAGCCTTGGCACGTGGGTCTAAACAAAGACTACCCTACCGGGAAGCCTTTGCTTTGGAGATTTGGTGTAGGCAAGTTAAAATAAATAAATAGGGGAGGGGTCCACTAAGCCAAAGGCGTTTGGGCCATTTTGGAACAAAATTCCACGCTACATAGCCTTGGGAAGGAGCCGAGGCGAGCAAGGGTAGGTGCCGCCAGGACAAACCACCACGTGCCGGTGGTGCTCGCGCTGGGCTGCCGCCCGTTCGTTCCAACCCCACGGGGGACGCCGGCACCCCGCGGCACGGGTGCAGCCTCTCCACCGCCACGCACGGCCCAGGCGAGGAAGCGTATTATTTTATGCATGCCACCAGCAATTGAGGATTCTGACCTCTGCTTTTCTGTGACTCATATTCAATAAATATTTTTTAATAAAACATGCCTCTGTGGTTTTTTTAATCCTCAAAGGAGTAATGTTTAGAGCCAGAAGTTGCTGGAAGGAGGGGGGGGAATATTTTGGCCCAGTGTGAATTTAAACCTTGTTAAAGCATATTAAAAGTATGCTGAAGTTCAGATTTTCGTCTTCAAAGTGCTCCAGTACAAACAAAGCCTAACACAGAAAACATTTTCTGGAAAAACTGAAACATTCTTCGCGTTCCTGACGAACAAAGTCATGGGGCTCAGTGCCTGACATGGCTGTATATAATGCAGCCTCTTAGGAGCACAAGAGAAATGATCCAAGGAAGAAGAGATTGATTTCAAACACCCAACACGTCCTCTGTCCAGTATCAGCAGGAACCTCCACTTTCATTCCCATGACTGGCATTTCCTCTCCAGGAAGATTTTTTTCTGTTGAGTTTATACTATAGAGATTAGCTTGGTGTATATTAATTTCTAATTCACTTAATCATTTTGAAGGCTCACTTCCTTCCTTTGCTCAGACCTTTTAGTATCACCAAATAAGTTGTTTATTTAAATACTTTTGTGCCAGGCACAAGAGCTGACAGATGCATCAGCAAACTCTTCAAAAAGAATTAGATTTTGAAATGATATTGATGGGAAATCTACTAAGTAGTCCCAACCACCAGTCTAAAGGAACCCAAAGCAATGTTTTAAGCCAAGAAAGTTATCTCAAGTAATACATCCATATTACCATAACCAATTTATTCTCCTGCCCAAACTCATTTTATTGGTTACACTCCAAAGTGGAAGTTGTTGAGTAAACTGTATCCAGGCTTTAGAGCACTTCACCTCTTCGCAATTTTTCATGTGGGCTAGGACCAGGTATGTTCATTAATTATCCTGAAAAAAAACCCCTGCAAACCTAATTAGTAGCAAATACCTGTGCACCTGCAGTCTTCCAGCCAGCAGCTTTTCCTTGCCCAAAAGGAAGGTAAATAAAGGAAATGAAAACTTCCCACAAAACCAGCCACTCCTGAAACCCCAACGCAACGCTGCCGCAGGAGGCACCACGCACACGCGAAGCCATCGCCTCGGGCTCGAGCACCAGCCAGCATTTTCACAGGCAGAAAACACTCGTTCTCAAGCGCCACTTTCCAAATAAGAAGGGGAGGAGGACAGAGGAGGCTGTGCAACTGCAGCACAGGGTCAGCACCCACCCTCCGGCCCCCCGAAGCTTCCCCGCCACCACGCGCCTGCATCCCCAAACCGCAGCGGACGGGATGCCCCGGTGACCGGCGTCACGGCTGGGCCCGCGGGTGGGCTTCCCTGGCACCTCGAGGCTCCTGGGGTGGGGGGTGAGGTTGGGACGCCAAGCACGGCAGCAGGGGCAAAGGAGCATCCCACGCCAGCAAGCAGGGATGGACCCGGCCGTGGGATGTGCACGGCGACATCGTCCTCCGTGCAATGTGCAGCACTCAACTGGGTCAGCAGCAGGGATTAAATGGCACATATAGGTACGTTTTACTGGAGCTGTCAGCACACTATTAAGCCTGCACCCCCAGTTTCTGCCTCCCTGTCAAGAAATCAGCTTGGGCACAGGAAGGAACATCAAGCTTTTCTCTGTGCAAAGCATGGGCATAGACGTCTGCAACAATGAGAAGAAAGCCAAAAGTCCTTTTTATGAATTAAATGCTAATCTGACTAGTAACTCCCTACATCTAATTAGATATTAATTCTCCCCTTCACAGAAACAAGCTGATTAGCAAACACCAACGTAACCCAGCATTAACCTTGCCACCACAAGAAGAAAAATGGCAGGTTCCTCTCTTACATCTTGCCTGTTTGCTGGGTAAAATAAATGACCACCTTTCATTTGTATTAGAAGTTGACTTGTTCTCAAACAAAGCAAACACACAAAGGCCTCAGTTGCTTATTTTACAGCACTGTAAAAGCACGTTTTACAGCTGTGTTGCAAGCAATCTGTACTCATTAAATTATCACTCTGACAGGCTTCCTGTGAAAAGCTGTCAAACGCAAACATTTTTCACAGACGACAAATCATACTTTGCCGGTGCTCTCCGAGACGCTGCTATCTGGAGGGATGGCAGGCTCCCTTTTTCCCTCCAGTTATCTTGCTTAAACTCCCAGAACAAGGGCTGGCCCTTCTGTCGACAAACAGGCATAAGCACACACACGACCGGGAAGGGCTTCACCAACTGACTTGCAGGAGCAGCACATGGCTTGAAGGTCTCCCCGGTTCTGCTGGCTAAGAGCAGGACGCGGAGAGATGTCTGGGTTACACGGAGAGGATGGACCACAGACAAGGCGCTGGGCTAAGGTGGCTCAGCCAGCTCTGGTCCAACCTGATACGGGAGCAAGTCCACGTTTTACTGCTTCAAGCCGCCTCAGCCGAGCCCCGCTGACGCAAAGTCACCTTGTCACCCAGGGTGACGCTCGGGAGGACGAGCGCAGGGGCGAGGGTACCGCCACTGCCATCCGCAGAGCCCAGCCCAGCTGCCCGGTGGAACCAGAGACACAAGACCTTTCCTAACGCCAAGAAGAAAGTTTAAAATTTGTCTGTATTGCAAAATAAATCCTGTGGACGCTACAGACTTTGATGCTCAAAGGAAGATGACATTTCCAATGCAATTAACTTTTAGAGATAGAAAAAGCAGTAATCTGCAGTCAGGCAATCTACCGCTCTGGGCTCTGTTTATTCTTTTAACACGTTCGAATTTCAGGGTAGAATTTCAATGCCCAACACTCGGGGAAAGCCTAGAGATGTCATGAAACAGTAAGAAAGAGTGGATGTGACATATCTGGTATTTCTGCAATAGGAGTCCTGGGAAGGGGAAAAAAAAAAAAAAAAAAAAAAGAAATCTTTGCTTTTCAACAAACCCTTCCATAAAAGAGCACAGTGGGAAACATAACCATAGTTACTTGGCAATTTCCTTTTTTCAGGTAATAAGATGTATTACCTGTTTGCAGCTTGAGGGCAAAGCAGCCCTGCCAGTAACCCAGCGCAGGAGAGCACTGCACCTCCCCAAGGTACTGCCACATGACGTCAGTTTGCACTGCCAGAATAATTCGAAACAATCTTTCTTCCAAATTGCAGGATACATGAGCTACTTGAAGAAACACAATTGCTCCACCCACTGCGAGGCACAGGGCAAATCCCACCTCCAGGCAACACACCCACTTCCTTGGATTTTTGTACCCAATATTGGTTTTGATCTTGGATTCACAGGTCTCATCTGAAAACACCCTATTTTTTTTTTTAGATAAGAGATGCAACATTTTCCCATTCCTTGTGCTAACACTTCCAGATACATTAAAAATGGGATTGTCATACAAGAAGGCTTTTGATGAGGAGAGCCCGCTGCTGTAGGGCACAGTCCTACCTAAATCAAAGGCAGCTCCTGGAAATTAGGTGAACACATCGAAGGGGCACGTTCCCCTCCACCCACGGGCAGGTTTGGCATTTTCCTACGTACGCTGGCAACAGAGGAAGAAGCAGCAAAACTGCCTGGCCCGAGCTGCCTCCTGCCACCACCGGCACCGGCTGCCCCGGGCAGGACCAAAGCACCGGTGGTCCTCTGCCCCTCCAGCCATGCCCCAGGCAGGGAGCCCTCAGCGCCGAACCCGCGACCCACTGCCATAGGAGTGAAAAGTTTTGCCTTGAATTTCCTGATCCTCGGGCATGAAACACATTTATTTCAGAGAATAATTTCACGCAGAGAAGCACAGCGCTCCATGGCACCCCACTCGCTCCTCTCCCAGCAAGCGCAAAGAATCAAACCATAAGCGACCCAGGGCTCAGCACCAAAAAAACGCACATTTTATAGAGCAGAGGAAACCTTAACCGTGGTGCAATAAAGGCTGAGGGTCTTACCCAAGACCTCAGCAAGGCTGTTGAGCCAACGTGCTCACTACGGATGCCCATCTGTTGGCCATGCTTGGGTGTGCTGGCGTCCTTCCAAAAGGAGACCAGGCTACCACCTTTCTGTTCCCAAATGCCACCGGACATGCCACATTTCCCATGCACCAGGTTTGCTTAGTTTAGAGCTGTGTTCTCAACTGGCCTTATTCTGTTAGAGGTTTCCAAATTAACCATGCAACTAGATACCAGGTAGACATGCAATTACTCAACACACCTTAAAAAACAATTAAAACCAGGCTTAAGCACACAGAAGAGCATGCTGGAATTTTACAGGCACAATTAATTAGTTTCAGATAATTTGCCACTCAGCTTTTCGGGTGTACTCTTAATATGTTGTCCAGATTATGATTAATTAAGGTCCATCTGTCTCACCAAAACTTTTAATTTGCTTGCCTGTATAGACAATTATGCTCTCTAGTGTGTACAGGAGAACGCTGCCACAACAAGATTAATTATATCTTCTCATAAAATGGTTTACTCATAAAACGTCCACAACAGCAAGATGGATTCCCAGACGAACGCTCTTGCCCGAGCCGTGGCCCCGAAGGCTGCGCTGCAGAGGGACCGGCGCCGGCACCGTCCCAGCGCCTTCGCAGAGGTGCATCTGTGGATGCAAACTCCACCCTGCAGCTGCTCCCACCATGTGAAGCGAAATTCAATCCAGACAGATAAAAGGAGTTTGGAAGAAAAGAGACGAATGTTTCACAGCTCTTTTCACCTCGAAGGTGAAGCCATCCGTAGCCGTGCCACCTACTCCAAAGGAAAAAGAGATTTTTTTTTTTTTTTCTAAATGTGCCTCATTATTTTTAATACGCCTTCACTTCCTTTATTGCATATACCACATTTGTAATTTCCACCAGGGAAAAACAAACCATAGCTTAACAACCTTTTTCCAGAAGTGTTGAGAAACCGATGAATACATAGTGTTAACACATTTATTGAATATGAACTCAGGAAGGGCAGGGCAAATCCACAAGCTGTTTCTCTGTCCTGTTTTCAAACATGTGTTAGCACTTACTGACATGGGAAGAACTCTTCCTTGGAGTTTGAAGAAGTACAGGCTTAAATCATGCCAGTGTCACAGCAACAGCCCTCACGTGAACCTTAGAGAGCTGGGAGGGACAACATCTCCCCAACCTTTGCTTGATTTGTCAAAGGTTTCAAGACAATAACAACAACTGGGCTGCAGCCTCGTAGGGGAAGAAAACAAAAAACAAACAAAAAAACCCCCAACCACCAAAAAACAGGATTTCTAGAACTCCTTGTTTCTGGAGGGCCCAAGAACATAATCTTCATCTGCACCCTGGGACTGGCAGAAGCCCAGAAGGGCAGGGCAGAAGATAATACACAGCGCGAGATCACCACCATCACACTGAGATCGAGCTCGTTAAAAGAGTAAGAAGCGAAGGAGGAGGAAAAAAACAGTGTGGAGGTTGCCGTCTGTGTTCAGGAAGCAGATAGCAGCACATAGCATCCTGCTGCATGTAGCAGTTGTCCCATGAATTAGGAAAGCAGCGACAGCAGAAATTCCCTTGGTCCCTCTTGGTCCATCCCGCTCTGCCAGCCCCCAGCTGGCAGGACAAGCCCAGACTTTGCAGCCTCCTCGTCCCTATTTCCAGGGACCGTCATTGCTCATGCCACACGTTCTGGGTCGGCTGTAGCAGGTTTCTCCCGCTGCTCCCACACTGCCTCTTCCCCAAGCAGGAGGTTCTTCACTTCCAGCTCTTCCACCCTCCTCCTCGTGACCACAACTCAACAGCAGTCTTCCCCAACGCAGCTCCCTTGCTGCTGCTGCTTTTCCCTCCATCTGCTTGCTCTTCCCTCCACTCCCCCCCTATGCCTACTTTTCACTGCACCCATTCCTCAACCTCAACTGAACTTTCAAATACATCTGTTATTTCTCAGCTGCTTTACCCTGCTGACCCACGTCCCTTCGGTACCAACACACCAACTTCTCACCCCAGACAGCAAACATCACCTGCAAAATCTGAAAGTGAGTTCTTTCAGCTTGAGTCCTGCATACCCTCAATTCAGAGGAGCTTTCTGGGACACTCGCTAAGGTATTTCACACATACGTATTTTTCCAAGTCTCCCTTCCTACTGCTGTTGAAGAGCTTGAGGAGGACCCATGCTGCTGAATGGTAGGGATGGCTTTCTCGTTCCCGCTACCTCAGTTCCCCTCATCTCATTATACTTGCAAGGAGAACTTTCCCAGCTAGGGCCACCTCTCGTATTTGTTCATCCAGCGTGCAAACGGCTGGAGGCTAAGACGTGACAGTACATTTAACACTCATGAAATAGCTCCAGCTCCGCACCGGTGGAATATCATCCCCCCGAGCCCACCACAGATCCCAAAACACCACCAGGCATCCAGGGGAGCAGCTCCCAGGACTACCGAGCAATCCGAGCCCGCACAGAGGCGAGGTGGCTCCTTTGTGCAGGAAGGAGGAAGAGAGAGTTAATTTTAAATAGACAAACAATAGCTCATTGACTGGTTGACAGCAATTAGTAACCAGAGAGCACCAGGCACTGTTTCCGGTAGCCAAGTATAATTCATGCTGCCCGAGTCTTTGCTTTTTGAAAAAAAAAAAAAAAAAAAAAAAAAAAAAGCAAAAGGGTAAGACCCGTTTAACTTTGATCTTAAGAGCAGAACTGGTTGGACCTGAGATGCCAGAAGATTGTTTGATCCCTCCAAGCCTATACACAAAGTGGGTTTGCCCATTGCTGAAGTCTTTGCTCAATTACAAAACCTAGTCTCCTTTTTTTTTCTTCCCCTGCCCCAACTTACAGGGCAGCAGCCTCTCCTGCTTTGACATCTCCCTCTGAGCTAAATTGACCTCAGGATCTTTCTGAGCCTCCCAAAACAGAGGTCTGATCCTTGCCACTGTCAGACAAGCATCACCCTTCTCAACAAACAAGACTAAAAATCACAGTGGTTTATGTACCTCCTTAAAAACCTCCAGATGGAGAGGAGCCAGTTAAATGAAAACAACGAATAAACAAACTTCCACAGCACAGACAGCAGACAATTTGTTTCATTATTGTTGCAGTGAGTGGGAAAGCACAAACAAAAGCCCACAAGTGGGATTTTCTAAAGGAAGTGTGTTGGTGGTTGCTCCCTCCTGCTTCTCCTAAATCACTCCATCCCTACACTGGGTATGCACAGGTCCGAAACCAAGTCTGAAGGACTGGCTCTCAGCAACCGCTGCTTCTGCAAAACTTGAGGGATCTTCCCACTGTTTTCTCCCCTGGTTGGTATGAGGTTTGGTGCCATCCCTTTCTGGAGAGGGAAGAACGAGGCTGTGCTTTCATCTCGACATGAGTAGCAGCAGATAGACAAAACCACTCTATTATTTGTATATTAACAACGCAGTCATCTTCAGCACACTCGCCAGAGGATGGGTTGTAATGGCAGAGCTCTCTCCACCACGCAGATTTGTTCAGAAGCACAACCACCACGCAGCTCTGGCACAGAAAGCATCAGAGGTCCACCACGTCCCTACTCTTGGCACTCCAGCTGTGCCACAGCACCCACAGCTGCCTGCTGCAGAGATAAATGTGCCGGCAGCCGGGACTAACCCCAGGGTCCTGGGTGCCAAGGACACAGAGGAGGGGGGGGCTGGCACACGAGCAGGATGAGGCCCCGAGTCTCCGCTCTCGCAGGCTGTTTCCAATAAAAGAGTTAATGTGAGATGAAGGTCCCCAAAGGACAGTTATTTCGGTAAGGCGGAGCGTCCCGATGGTCTGCCAAATTCTAACTATAGGAGCGGTAGGCTGGGCACCTGCAGGGCTCGTCTTTCACCGTCCGCCTCCGCACTGCCTGGAGCGGCAGAGACCACCACAAGATTTCCCTCGTCCCTCCTGCCTCATTCCCCGTTATTCAATACTTGCCAGCCATGCGTCCCACTGTCCCAGCACACCTCCCTGCTAAATCCTACCTGGAGACAGAGACTAGAAGCCAAGGGTTATCCAAACAAAAACCAAATTCAGAAATGAGATTCCAGAGGGGAGGGGTCCCCAGTTTCATCCGAGTTTGGAAGGTATTTGGCCAATGCCCCCACCCCATCAGACACTTGGACGTAGCCACAAGTCAGTTATTTTAAGTAATTCACGCACCCAGGAAGAACACAGGCCTCACGATAGATGATCAAGGGCACCCTGGGATGCTTCAAAGACACACAGCATGACTGCGTTTTATACCTGTGGCTACTCTGCCCAACAAACACAGAGCCCATGAAGGGGGCCCCTCTCCAGCCCCTCTGCCCGGCCCCCCGCGCGGCAGAGGGGTGGGTGCACCACAGTCTCGGGGACCCCCAAACAGCTCCCGCTGCTTGCATTTGGTTTCTTTCCACTCATTGTCCCAAAGGGGTTTCGTTTTACATTTCTGTATTTGTTTTATCTTAAATGTTAATGGAAAAGTCAGGGGGAGCAGATCAGAAACGGGACTCTTGGCATTTCATAGCTTCCCAGGTGCTGGCTTGGGCTGTACTGTTTAGTACAAATCCTTCTGTCCCTTGGGCATTGGGAAGGCTACACCTACTGCCAGCCCAGCCCGGGGACAGACCATCTCACGCTCATCTCCTGTGCATACCATTCCCATACAACAAGGGTTGCAGAATCATAGAATCATTTAGGTTGGAAAGGACCTACAAGATCATCGAGTCCAACCATCTTCCCTGCCCACTAGACCA
>JAVJGG010000039.1:15344663-15356586 GCA_035590195.1 Aviceda cuculoides
AGGGGAAGCTTCCAGCAGCTTCTCACAGAAGCCACCCCTGTAACCCCCCCTGCTACCAAAACCTTGCCACACAAACCAAATACACCAGGTAAGATTAAAAAATCCCTAAATCAGCTTTTACTGCAGCAAATGAAGATCTAGATCTGGTATCAGCAAACACTCAAAGATGGGGCCATTAGGCTTTGGGACAAGCTGAGGGGGTTGCCAATTCTCCTTCATGAGTTTCGTACAGGGCAGAGAAACATCCTTCAGGGACAGGCTGGGCACAGTAAATCCAGCTTCCAGGAACAGAATCACACCATCCCCTTCCAGATTTACCTGTCAAGGACTCCCAGGACTAAGATCGGGGCGAGGCTGGCACAGGGCACGCTGCGAGGGGCTGATGGAAGAACCACACAGCACAAACAGAACAGCTCGTACAGGGCTCCCTATCAAAGCTTAGCCGTTTTGAAGCTTTGTGCTTTGACAGGTATCCAGCTCAGCTTAGCTTAATATCCCCCTGCCGTCATGCAGCCCTGCAGCCATCTCTCACCCTACAAACAGGCAGACACACCTAGCAATACGTCTGCACCACGTCAGGAATGCTAATACAGTGAACCGTGTATGCTCTTTGTTTTCGATGCAGCATTTCAAAAAGCCTCGTCGTTCATTTAAGGTGAAGCAGATGCTGTTCCTCTGGTCTCTTTGAAAGGGCTTATCTATGGGCTGGATTTCATTAAGTGTCTTGTTCTGCATTTAATAATCTTGCAAGTCTAGACACTTTGGTTCTCTCTCTATCACCCCTTTGGTGTACCAGCAGGTAGAGACAACAGAGGTTAAGAGTGAAATATTTAGCTAGCAGATTTAGATGCTATCAAGATGATTGCGTAATTCCACTTTGACTCACTCCAGTTTCATATCCAGGGACTTTCTCGCTCACCCGAGTGCCAATCCCTTTTGAAAGAAAAAGGCTGCTACCTGCTGCAATAGTGTAGAGGAGGTCCCTGGGAGGTTCAAGGCACAGATTTGGGATATTAGTAGAAAACCCATGTTGAACTTATAACCAAACTAGGGAGAAAAAGGTCCCGAGGAGCTGTGCGGTAGAATCGCCCTCTACTACCAGACAGCGGTGACGATGTGCGAGCAGAACAACAGTCTTACCAATGCAGCCCACCTGACTCTTCAGACATCTCCATGTGCGACTGGGTGTCACCTCATTCCCCCAGGCAACAAGGAGAAGCCAGGCAGAAGCCTGATGCTCCGCTCCTCTCTCCTGGGGACACCCAGGCGGAGGGGCCGCGGTGACCGGGAGCACCGAGGAGCCTGCAGAGCCCAGTGGGAACTGCCGCAACCAAGAGCTCAGCAGCAAAACTGAGAGATGCTGCTCGGAACGCAGACAGGTGCTGTGCCCGATGTGTGGGCATCGACTTCAGGTGTTTGCAGGAGGCATTCCTGAAAGGAAGGCACCTGGCTGCAAGGAAAGCACCTGGCTGCAAGGTGGGCAACGCCGGGAGGGTGTGTGCCAGCCACCTCCGGAGGGAGCTTCTTCCTGCAGCTCCCAAGAGCCAGGCATGCCCTACGGAGACCCGGTCTGACGGGACACCGCTGCAGATCCGAGGGCAATGCCGAAACCAGTCATTTGCTTATCAGTCAGCAGTTAGCGTCACTCGAGCGATGGGAACTCAGCCGAGACTTTGTTCATTTTGCTTCTGACCCTGCATCACACTTGAACCCTCAGCCTCCGCACAAAACCAGCTCTGTATTTATCTGCTGCCCCGCTTAGCCCCAAAGGCAAAGTGAGATGGATACAAATCCTGTTGGTTCACAACACGCTGGGAAAGATCAGCATTTTGTGGATCAGGGCTGCAAAACGTGCATGTTACAATTACATGCACTGTGGGGATGTACCAACAAAACTAACTGCAATCTTACATTAAGAGCAAAATGGTTTTTCAAAAGATTAATCAGAAGGAAAGATCTCTCTCTTTGGGAAACAAGCAGCCATAACCAGCAAATATTTCTCTCTCACAGGATTGCAAAACAAGGCATGCTCTGCCCTCCGAGCCGTGACTCATGAACTTCCCCAGCAAAGAGGGAGGCAGAGCAGAACAACTGCACAAAGAACAACAGGATGGGGATTTTTTACATTTTATCCCAAGCAAAGCAAGTTCAAGGTCTCTGCACTTACCATCAAACTTCTTGTATCGAGAACTAAACATTGTTTGTAGGTGATTGCTAAGCTCTACGACAGCGTTTCTGAAGTCGTGTTTACTCTGCTGGCTGTACTTCTCCTCCATTTCTTGAGAGCAGCATGTGTAGCCTTGCGAGCAGACTTTCAAGTGGTCACCTGAAAAGAAGAGAAGAAAAGATCCTGAGTTAAAAGGATTCTCTACGCAAGGGCAAAGAGGTCGGCTTGCAAGGCAGAGCTGCAAGGACCCGCAGTACCATCTCCTCTCAAGATCCCCCCTCACTGCGAGCGCTGGACCAGGCATATCAAAACCTGGTTCTGTAGAGGAACTTTAGAGCAACACATGTAAACACTACGCCTTGTCTTTCTGCAAAAACATTAAAAAGTGTCCTCTTATTTATTCAGTTAACGGAATAAACAGATACTCATCTTGCACAGTATAATTTGAAGAACCAGCAAATTGACCTGTTTATACTACGATATCTTCCATGAAGTTTTTGTTGATTATTTTAATTACTTCCAACTTATTCAGTTAATACACAACACGATATCAATGGCAATGGTCCTTTTTGTACACATAAATCCTTTTTTTCTTTACCCCCCCCTCCAATTATCACAGAAGAAGTAATCTCTCTCAGAAGCACAGTTATCAGTGATATAAAAATATACTTGTTTTATGCAACAGTCCTGAAAAGGCTTTGTATTTCCCAGCTCCTAATTTTACAGTTTCCTGTCATCATGCTGGGCGAAATTGGGGGTTCGTTTTTGGAGAATTCAAACAGATTCTTCTTCCTTCACCCTGAAAGATTAATTCTCTCCTAAGAGTTATCTGGCTCAAGCTGGCTTGGTCAGAGGAATCGAAGTGCTTCAGTATCTACCATAGCTCCATTTCAAAATTTCATAGACAATCTGCACACAGGATCTGGCCCCATCTAATTTGCTTTTAGAGCGTCTCACTGCAGTGCAGGATGAAGCTGTCCTCTTCCAGCACCACCGAGAAAATGCTGCTGTCAGGTTTTGTGGGCCAACATAAATAAACTCTTCGCGTAGCAATCCCCGGCTCCAGCTTCTCTGACAGGTCCCACAACGCAGCACTAGCACAGGCAGGTGGGCTGATGCTAAAGTGGTTCGAACTTGGGCAAATTGTGCAAATCTTTGTCAACACTGAGGATATGATCAAAACAAGCAGTTAGGATGAGAAACTCATCCTTCCAAGTCAGATGGTATTTTAAAAGACACAGCCTACATGTAAGCTGCTGCCTTCTCTCCCGTTTCACACCCTGCTGCCAAACCTTATCCTTCATCCTGAGGAAGCAGATGGAGAAGCCCAGGCTCTTCCCTCCCTGCTCACAGCCTGGAAGCCACCACCAACGTCCATCCACCACCGAGGTTGAGAGTCGCTGCCAAGGACCTGTCAGCCCCCTGCACAGAAAACAACCCGTTCACGACAGGCTGTGAACCGTGCGCTTACTGAAGAGCCATCCTACCTGCTAGAGCATCAGAAGTGGGTTTAGAGAAACAAAAGCCGTTTTTGCACGGTGCAAAACAAAAAGCCTGCCCGTGACCAACACAAGCAGTTGCTTCTCTGCCTGCCTTGTGCAAGATCTCATAACGACATCATTTGCCCAGCTATTGAACCTTTGCATCACTTCGCGTGACTTTCTAGCCCAGAAATGTTAGTATCTCTCCTTTCAGACACTTAAGGACCATCTTATTTAAGACAGAAATAGTTTTGTATCTTTATATATCTATCTATATATATAATTCCTAAGAACCTCTCCCCCTAAATCTATTTTCCTTTGCGCTACAGGGTTTGTTTGCTTTCCCTGGCATTACAGAGAGACCTTGACCGACAGATAATTCTGACATAGCTAATTTATTGCACAAGACCGTCCGCTGCTCTTGAATTACAGAAAGCTCAAAGTCTGTTACGGGAAGCAACGCTGCTTAGGCACAGCCTTCAGAAAACACAGAAAAATCTCGCTATCTCCTTACAGATATATTTTTCTTTCATGGACTCTATTTCATTCCATCTCAGAGGAGCACCTCCAGCAGCAAATACACGGCACTAAGGGGCGCAGCACCGGGGGTTGCAGCTCCACTTAGCTTGATAAGTGATTTAAGAGAGAGGAAGAGGCGCATCCAGGATTTTCAGATCCAGCCCACCAAATCCATCCCGGAGCACACCTGGGCACTCCTCTGTGAGCCTGCCTTACTAGCAAGCATTAAAAAAAAGAAAGTGACCAAGCGCCACCACTTTGTCTCAGTCTGAATCTCTTTGCTCCAGTTCCAATACAGGACTAAGGCTCTTTGACACAATGGAAAACATAAATAGCAGCAAAGCAATAATTACAGCTAGAGCAATAGCTAGGTGTCAAAAGAACTTAATTTCAAAACTCTTGTAACACTTTTTTTTGAGGTTTTTTTTCCCTGAATTTCTTGGGGGGAGGGGGAGTATGTTGGAAACATTTTACCTGAAATGCACTTCATGATTTTAGTACCATTTCCATGATGCCTGCCTGCTTTTTGTGGTTACAACTTACACAATTCCTAACAATTCCTATTCTTATATGTTGGAGGGGTAAGCCTCTACCCTACTTGGCAAATTCAAACCTACTGATATAGTGGGATTTCTTTTCCTAGCTACACTTTGCAGACACTTCTGAAGTTGTCCACAGATCCCCTGGGATCCCTAAAACAGTGGTTTTAACAACTATTCCAATTTATTTATGATAAACAAACAAACAAAAAAGCCAGATGTATTTCACAAATACAAGTAACAGTTTTATATCTATTTATACTATTAAACTAAAGCTGACATCCCACCTAACGTTACAAAGCAAAATCATTTTTCTTTGATCCCCCTCATCCCAGATTTGCACGGTGCCTCCGCAGGACACCCATGCAAAGCCAAGCAAGGAGAACATTACCAATAGTAAATCAAGCTTGCACAGATCCCATTTGGTTGATCATTAAGAAATCATGCTCCAAAATGCAACTCAGACATTCAAAAATGAATGACCAAGCAATCTAATTATGGAAGATATTTCTCAGTCATGTCAGCACTATGTGGTCTTGGCTTGTGATCAAGAATTAGCTCTGTCTGGAGCTGAGGAGCTCCGGCTACTCTGCTAATCGGAGGTGGATGCACTGTTACCCAGTGTTAAAAAACAGAAAGTTTAGGGCTGGGGGCTGCTTTTCTTGCAGTTTTCCTATGCCACAGCGGGAGATACCAATGGAAAGTCACTGGAAGACACTGGGGCCCCCATTTTCCCCACAGGGAGAGTTGCCCTTAGCACATCGGCATCCCTGAGAATATATCCTCTCTTGAGCAAAGCAACAGGCACCGACACGGTTTGCGAGAAATCTCACGTCAAGCCTTTGTTTTACATCAGCTAGCAGAGCTGATCCGTTCAGTATCCATCCACAGGACTCACCCCACACCTGAGTTTGCAGGGAGAGCCCAGTGCAACATCCCAGCATCCCATCGCCTGTTTGGGTGATGGATCCATCACACGCCCCTTTGGTGAAAGGCTGGGGTGTCGGGAACGGCTTATGCCTCCACAGACAGGCTCCGAAGCACGGCACCATCGGAGAACAGCTTCAAAACACAACAGTGCTACAACCACGGCGCACGGGGGAATGAAAACGATAAAGCCTGGAAAGCGGCCGCTGCCAGCGGTTTGCGTGAGCATGGACCAGCTACGCACACAGAAAACCCTGACCTAGAGCCAAGACCAAAGACAACACTCTTCGTTTTTGCAACTGGCAGTGAATTCCTCTACAGAAAAGGAGTGAAAAATATGAGTATTTAGGCCCACTTAAACAGAGCTCTAATGTTTATGTATATTATGTAAAGAACACTCATGGTGTGCGCTCGCTGTCAAGGACACATTCGGCAATAATTATTTCCCAAGTTAAAACTCATCAAACAATGCCCATACAAGGCAACTCTTCATCTACTGTTGAGTGTTAAAGACTCGGCAGCTTCTGTAATTTATCACCATGTGAGCACAGCAAAAATCTAACTCTGCCACAGCTTCCTTTCAAGTTAGGCTTTTTATTGAATTGTTTGGCAGGGTGTGCAATCATCACGTCAGGGGCTGCATGGCAAAAGGAGCTTAAGTAGCAGAGAACGACTCCAAATATCTACCGCATATGCACACCATTGCTGCAGCTTGTCATGGATTTGCAGCAGATCTTTCCCATGGCCTGTCACAGCAAGACTTTTTCTCTATTTTATATTACATATGAATACAGAGAGAGAAATGAGGTACCAAAATTACGAAAGAAGCTTGCTCCTTGGCTAGTTAACAGCACACCTCTGGGGAATGGAGGTGGCGGTTTAAAGATAGAAATGCAATGGTACACGATGTTACCATCTGTACATCCAAGGAAACGTGCTCAGAAAGGTAATCTTGCAAACTTATGATTTAAGCCATTACAGAAACACCACATTTATCAGACTCCAGGCACACAAAGTTTCTTCTAAATCAAGTAACTATTTTGCAATGTGTCGGAAAACAAGTTTTCATCAAATGAGTAAGCGTGCATTGCAAACTCAGGGGCTCCATGATCTTGAAAAGCAGTTCCCTCCACCGAACAATTTTCCAAGACCCTTTCAAAATGTTGCTTCTGGATGTCTAACATGCCTTCCCAGCCTGCTTCTCCTTGCCTTGACCAAGTTCATACTTTAAGTATACCTACCTGCAAAAGTAGCTAAACTTTCAGGAGTGGTTTGCTGGGAGGCAGGGGGGGTTAATTCTTTAAAACACTCCCATACACAGTCTAGCCCTTCATTGCAGCTCAGTAAACAAGCCAAAAGCAGCTTATGGTATGAGATGTTACTGTTGGACTTTGTTTCCATGTTAGAAAATGGGATGGGATAAGGTGGGCTGGTGGAGGAGTGGGAGACAAACACTGCTGGGGGACCGGTGAGCGGGGACACCATTTCAGCCTTGTGCTCTGCCTCTTCCTCCTAGCACACATCGGCTTGTGTCATCTTTAAAAGAGTTTTATGACTTCCTCTGAACCAACTACCAAAGGAATCCTGGACTGTAATGCCAGGCTCTAATCCGATTTCACACTAGACTTGCCTTCTAATTATCACAGAATATTAGGCTTCCACCCATCATATATAATTGACATGCTACCAAGGCTTTACAAAACCCCCAACAAAGATGACAAGAAACACTAGCATCGCCCCTGAGCACAGCTCCGCTGCTCCTGCCCCACGTTAACAAGGGACGAGAAGAAGAAGAAGAAAGAAAAGCGTGAGCTTATGATCGACTCCAGCGGGGTCATTGAGACAGACAAGGCTACCGAAACACCCAACCAATCCAATCACCTTCAAAATTGTACCCAAAATACCAAAACCTGGCCAGTTTTCCCGGCTACAAAATGAGCCAGGGATGCTCAGCACCCCCAGGAATGGACGGTGAGCTGTTGCCCGTCTGCGACGGTGCTGCCGTAACCCCTACGGGCTGCCTGTCGGCACAGCCGCACGACCCAGCGCCGCAACAGCCCCTGCCCCCCAAGGCAAGGCTGGGTCACCCTTATCACTGCTTATGCTGCTTTTAGATATCTGCTAATGAAAAGCACTACAAAAATGCAGGTAGTGTCTTGGCATATAAATATTTCCAGGTGAAATGACTGCTGCAAACACCAAAGGCAGAAGAAAAGGGACCCTACTGCCTCCTCCCCGGCTGTCACAGACGCATGCTGCTTGAAGGAGTGCTTTTTGCCTGGTGTGAGCAGCCAACTCGAATTGTTAGTTGATGGCTCTTATCGGAGTACTCCATTTTCACCAGGTGGTCAGTCTCCTGCGCTTGCTTTAAAGCAGTGCTGCTGTGGGACTTGTGTTTATTTTACTGGGGAGAATACTCCTGCAGAGACGGTCGCGTGCCAGGAAGGAAGAGATGTAAAACAGCACTGAGGTCCTGCTAATAGAAGCAATGCATCCATGAAAGGCAGCAGAATTCAGAATGACAAGTTTTTAAGCTCACATCGTGCAACAATACAGCCCTGCTGGTACCCTCTGGTCAGAGCGGGTCAGACCAGGGTGGGACATTCGGAGCTGTACCTCCTGTGACGCTCCCGAGCACATGGCGATATTTTCAGCCTGAAGCCTGATTTTAACTGCACGCTTCCAGAAGTGCTTTGTGCAGCATCTTCCCTACATCTATCGCCATCAGACACAAAATATATCCCATTTCCAACACAAATCGCTTCCCATCCTAAAGAGGATCACCATCACGCAATCAAAGTCAGCTCTCCTTTCTTCCCTCCTCAAAACATTTGCAATTCCCTTTGGGATCGCAAACCCAGAAAGCACCAAAAAAGAGAGAGCACCCCACATACCCAAACCTAGGTCCTCGCCGTGGAGGTCAGCAGCCAGCATCGCCCTCCAGCTGGGCACGGGGGCTCCAGCCCTTCCACAGCCGCAGCAGCCCTGGTCCTGGATTCGACCATCATGGATGCTCGTCCCCCCTTGCAGCCCTTTTTTATCAACCACCCAGGATTTTTTAAACCAGCAGACATCTTCATGTGCAGTCGGCTCCCAAAGCTGACTGGTAGGGTTATGGAAGTACCGCAATCTAGCAGCACGTGCCAGCGTGCAGCATATTTAACATCCCACTCAATTAGCAACCGTTTTATATAAATGGTTTATTTGCCTTATTAATGTTAAAGCCACTTGTTTCCCCTGTGCTTCCACTTAGGTTATTAATCAATGTGCGTTTCAGTTTTTTGCTGATTACTCTAATGGCACAGAAAAATTCCCCAGGCTCACAGAGAAAGCTTATAATATTGAAATCTTTTTTTTTTTTTTTTTTTTTTTTGCAAACTTGTCAAGCAGTGAAAATACACTATTTGTTAACCAAACCAAATGCCTTTCACCTACGCTTAACAACAGTGAACTATTTTCAGTCGAGCTTTACTGCATCTGTTAACTCAGCTGCTAATCCATCTTGCAGGCGTGGGGAACGCCAGCGCACACAATACCTCAGTGACATACCTCCCTTCAACACAACAAATAATCCTAATTATTTCCATAGCATGTACCTACAGTTACTTAAAATACCATACACAACCGAGGTCTGTCTGGCTTCTATTTTTCCATTTTGCTTTGTTGACAGCTTCGGGTTCCCAAATTTACTGCCAAGAGGGTCAGGGACTGAAGAGAACAAGCGAGATTTATATCCATGTGTGTACATTAAGCCAAACGCACATTAGGAACCTTAATTTTCTACTGGAAGGAGCAACTTAGGACACAAAAAAGGCTCTTTCCTTCCACCCGTCCAAGTCCAAATTACCGCAAAACTCATCTTCGAGCTGATGACAGAGCCAGGTCCCTGAAGGACTGAGTCCAGGCAAATGCTGCCCGTCGAGGCCGACCAGAGCAATTCTGGGACATCCCTCCAGGGCGGAGGCAGACCAGGAGAGCCCTTCCCATGCTCCTAACACAGCTCTTCAGCCCCGGATCAAAGACGTGTCTCTGCTCTCTGCGGCACCCCAGAAAAGCATCACCAGTCAACCAAGGTCCCCTCCTGCCTGTCTCTCCCGTTGGGGTTGGGGCAACGGAGGGGTTCAGGTGATGTCCCCAAGAACCAAACCCAAAAACTCTCTACAGCACGTCTGAGCCCAGGACTGCGCCCTTTGCAGGTGATGTCCAAGCGAGGAGGATGCAGGACCTCACCTTTGGCAGGGTTTTAAGAGTTCATTTACAGTTAAACCCTGCTCACCTGAGGAAAAGTACCACCGCCACTCATTTCCACAGCACAACCAACAATTTCCTTCTCAACAGGTGGCCCAAATACTGTGAGGTTTTACACCCTGGAAAAATATGCCTTGATAGAGCGCACTTCCAGTCCAACAAACAGGATATTGAGTCAATTAGTGGCACACCAAACACAAACCAGACAGATGAAGATAACGCATTTCTGCAAACATCAAAAGAGAGAGAAACCACACAAAGACCTGAATATACAAGGAAAAAAAAATACTACATAATTAAACTTATTATTTAAGCAAACCTGGAGAGTAAAATAGCTCTGGTTAACTAGAGGATTCCCCCTGGCTCTAGCCAAGACAGAAACCTTCAATGAAAACCAAGAGTTATTTCTTAATTAAAAAACAAAACCGAAAAACCCCACTTGACATGGCTGAGTGAGAACTCTGGAAATGCAAATTCTCTTTATTATCACTGAATTCTTTAGGGATGAAATAGTTTTCACAACATGTCTCTGCCTACGTGCCCTAAGTGAGAGGTGTTACACAATGGACGAGTTACGCTGAAAATTATCTTTGCGGTTTTTTTCACTTCTCCAGTGAGGAGGATGGATATATAAGGCACACAAGAAACCCATCTCTGGGATGGCTGAGACAGGTAGAGCCGCTGTCCCTCCATCAGCCACCAAAGAACAGCTAGAAAGCCCAACACTTGCAGTCAGTAATTCTGGGTATACGTAAAGGTAAAAGTCATAATAAAAAATAAAAAAAAAACCAAAACAAAACAAAAAACAAAACCAACAACAACCCTGCATACAGCCAGTGATCAGACTTCAGGATTCAACAAAAATTGTCCAGCAGATTTTACAGGGAACAGCAAATACACAGAATTACCGAAGCCTCAGGCCCAAGGAAGAGTAAATAGAAGAGATCTGGCTGGGAGACAGTTACTTTCTTTGTAAGACTTCTCATTTTTCCTCAAATTCCCCCTCAAGAAGGCAAAACAAAGCCAAAAAACCTCCCTGTTTGTTTTTTTTCCATAAAGCTTTGGGCTATTTGCCAAAAAAGCAGCTTTTAGCCAAAACGGATTCTGTCACAAACACTGTCATTCAAACTGGAATATTTTTTCCACTCTTAACAATATTTTCTCCCTCCGCTTTTGGCCCCTCTCCCTCTGTGCTCCCCAGACCCTCCACCGGGCACCTCCCGGGATGCTCACCAGTGCAGGAAGGCACTACACACAGACAGGAGAAGCAGGACTATGCCACTGGCAACCACTTTTCCAGTAATTTTTTTTTTTCCTATTCCTTTTCAAACATAGCCGATTCCAGTGTCAATGCACAAAAACATGTTTCAGAGCCACACAGTAGTTTCTTGTGAGATGCACCCAGACTCACCTACTTGTGCCAGCAGACTGGTCATCTGCTGGCGAGTCCCAGATTTGGCAGTAGATGACCCTTGAAAGCTTCAGCAACGTTTTGAGGTCATACAGCCCTAGTGATTCTGGGGATCATGCTTTACTTGGAAAAAAACCCAAACAAATGACCAAAAAAACTCAAAAGAAGGTGCTCATGGTTTTGTGGAGGCACTCTGTCTGATAGAGATCTCCCCAGTTGAGAGCTGAACAACCAGAGAAAGCCACAGCTCTCCCAAATGATGGCACCGGCACATTTCAAGGCAAGGACCACTGTCCCAAGGCGCTGGGACCGCGGCTGTGCACTCAGCTCCTCCGAACATCCCACCCTTCCGATGTCGCCAGCTATGCAGGGGCTCGACAGAAGTGAAGTTTTCCTCCTTGCAAAAGCAAAAACAAGCATGCACTGTCACACGAAGCGGAGCTACCATTTCCACATGTTAACAGCACACCAGCAGGAATAAAAGTACTAAAGGGCATGTGAACTGGCAGCTATGACCCAAGCAAAAAATTTTTAAAAGCCCCAAAACCTAAAGATGTTTTTAATTCCTTAAATAAGAAGCAAAGCTCATGAAATTCAACCACAATTTCCTGTTTTCAACTTAAAATAAAAT
>JAVJGG010000039.1:15379079-15438386 GCA_035590195.1 Aviceda cuculoides
CCGCCGGGCCCGCGCCGCCGCCCCCGGCTCTGCCCGCAGCCGAGTCCCCCCCAGCCCGGCGGCTCGCAGGTCCGCGCCTCCCGGCAGGGCTGGCCGCGTCCCGGAGCCGGGTCTGAGCATCCCCCGGCCGTGGGGAGTTGCCAGCCGGCATCCACGCTCCCGTCCATCCCTAGCTCCCGAGTGCCCCGCGAGGGAGAGAGAAACTCCCGGGAAGGGGTTGGAGAGGGCTGGGCTGGCCGTTCTGCCTTAACCGGAGCTGTGGATGCTTCAGCTCTGCGCCGGGTTTAATAGGTTCACTAAGCTGATGAATCGTGACATCGCTGTGGCAGGTTTGAACTACGTGCACGAAAGACGCGTCAAAACCGACCGTTTTTTTCCACCGATCTTCTGTTTCCAAAAGTTTGGCAGGAGAGAGGCCTCGGGAACACAGACACCAAGATGCTCCAGCCACTCTTCCTCCTTCCTACCCTGGCCCTGCGCACGGATACATGCATAGGTGTAAACACGCCCCGCTAAACCCTTCAACCAGGGTTCATAGTCCAACAATTGCTGCTTGCTTCTCTTTACTGACAATCGCAGAAATAGTGCTGCAAGAATGACAGGCACTGTCACGATTTCACAGGGCTGCAACGTCGCTTAAAGGGTCTGTTTAAGGAGACCGTGCTCCCCGGCTGGCGTGGTGAGGTCCCAGTGTCCGTCTCTCCTGGGTGCGAATGCTGCACAGGCAGCTCTGTCCCGCTGCAGCGTCCGTGTGTCTGCACCCGGTGCCATCTCTCGCCACAGCACCATTTGCCCCATGACAGCGTAATGGCCTGGTGACAGCATCATTTTAAAAAAAAGAAATCTGCAGCAGTTTACATTTCAATACGTTCCCTCATTATATGCATTTCTCTCATTGCCACACTGGGGAAGGACAGACTGAAACAACAGCAAAGGAAGTTGCCAGCTTCACTCCCTTGCTCTCAAGATTTTGTCAGCGAAATGCCAGGCGGGTCGGGAGGAAAAGACCCCTCCATTCACTTCCCTGGCGAGAGCATGCCGACAGCAAAGCATGGCCACGCTGCCCCTCCAGGCACTTCTCATGGGATCAAGGTGCTGGTTGGGCCCGGAGCCTTCCAGCGGCGACGCCGGCAGCTCACCGCAGCCTTGGGGCAGCAGAGGCTGCTGCAGTCGAAGAATTACACCAAAAAGCAAGGGAAAGCTACGTTAACACAGCCCGGCCTGGGCCAGCCGCAATGGAGAGCATCCTGCTGCGGCAGGCCTTCCCCTCCGGCAGGGATGCAGGGAGCATCCCCTGCCTGCATGGGAAATGGGCCATGCCATCCCCAGGGGCAAAGCTGCAGCTTGCTTTACCATGGTTTAAAAAGTCTCCAAAGACAAATCTGGCCATCCTGATGGAAAGGGGTGTTGGGATCTCGGTCACCCTGCCATCCGCTGGGGCCACTCATGCTGAGCTGGTGAGACAAGCCAGGCCAGAAGTTCTCATGAAGTTATAAAGTGTCCTGAGAGAGAATAATCCTCTAGGATCTGGCCCCGCAATGTATGACTGAGTTCTGGTTTTCAAAGCACTACCTCACCCTCCCAGCCTTTATTTGAAGAGACAATGTGAATTTTAAAGAGAACTCAGCAGGGAGCACTGCATTTTTTATTCCAAAGTGAGAGAGAAAACGAGAGTGAAAAAGTCTGTGGGGTTAGAGACAGCTTGCCATTTGTTGTTTCTCATAATCCCATACCTCGGTGGGATTTAAGAAACCTCCTGAAAAACACGGAGGGTTTTGTCAAATACTTGATCAAGTAGTTAAATCAAAGGCTGCAGCAAAACAATGGGGCTGCCTGAAATTTTTCATGAAAAACTCTTTTTTTTTTTAAGGAACGGAAAAGTAGCTTCTCTCAAAAAAGAAATTTTTCTCTGAGTTTTTCACTTCTCCAGCATTTTCTCACATCTGGCAGAACCTCCCCAGGCCCCTCACCCCAAACGGCTCAAGCGATTCCCCTTCCCCACCTCTCTTCCTTTCCCAGGAGAAAAAGACAGAGAAAAGCAGAGGGGAAACTCACGGTTTAGCTTTAAAAAGACACTGAGGGTTTTTTTCAGGGTGAAAACTTCTGACCTCCCACCTCCCCCAAAACTCTCCTCTCTCCCCATTAGTATTTCTGCCCCCAGACTCAGTGTTTCTTTTCCAGCCCTGGAAGATACCTTGAGGCCTGCCACAGCGGCATGGGATGCTCCCCGACTCTGGGGCTCGTGTTCCCATCTCCCCTACGTGGCAGAGAGCCGAGCCCGTGCTGCCCACAGTACTTTCGGAGCCGTTTCGGCTCTGCCCGCTCACAAAGTTGCTGTGAGTCTCCTCTGCTATTTGCGGGGACCCTCAAGACGTCCCCACCACCAGCACGGGCACCCCTGGGCTGGGCAGAGCCGGCCGTGACACGGATGCGCTGGCGCAGCCGTCGCTGGCCCCGGCGCAGGAGACGGAGACAAGGTGACATCACCCGCATTGCGTCTGCACGGAGCCTCTTCCAGCATATGCCACGGGCCTTGCACAACTTGGCATTTCAAATTTCCGTCATCTCATTCAGTGGAAAAATTGCAGCCCTGCCAGCTTTTCGGAGAGAAGGAAGGGTAGGGAAGGAGAAACCAGAGGAGACCCGGCTCCTCCGCAGTTTCTCTTCACCTTCCTCCGAGCATGTCACCTCTCCTCTCCAACACAGACCTCCGGCCGCGCTGCTCCTGCCTAAGCCTTCATCCACACAAGGAAGTTATGTTGGTTTAATTAAAACCACTTTGAATCCACTCTAGAGAAATTGGCACAAACCCTTCACGGGGGCGTGGTTAAATCAGTATAAATCTTACTGGTATCAACCGAGTCCACATCGGCGATGTACCAGCTTACACTAAAAATCAATCCAAGTAATTCCCACCTGAGTGGGATTTGCTGGATTGGTTTTAACTTCAGGTTGGCGGGAGTGGGGCAATCCTCTAGTACCGACACATCTTGGCAGCAGAGGGGAACCCCCAGCCCAGCAGCGGCACTGATTACATCCGAAAAATCCCGCTGGGGTCCTATGAGGGCTTAAGCTTTCAGTTTGATTTAATTCTGGTCCTAGCCAGAGGTCTGCCACAGCCCTGTGGTGTTCCCAGTCGTCTGTCACAGAAGTGGGGTTGTACTCGGATAAAGATTTCAGATGTAGCCCTTTAGGAAAACCTGGCTGAATGCAGCCCTTGGGCTGGCTATCATTAAGGGTGATTAAATCCTACACACTGGCAGGAAAGCCTGGGCCACAAGGAGGTTAGAAAGTGTTGAAAGGGAACTGGACAGGCGTGTCTTCCCAGCTCATCAGCAGGAGACGGCTCATTGTAAACCCGAACCAGGCGCGTTCACTCTCCTGCGGCAGAGCGGTCGGGCTGGAACAAGGGAGGCTCAAGTGGAAACAGTCTCCTTTGATAAAACCCCAGATACCACAAATTCGGGGGGTGTTTAATCCAGGGCATCTGTCACCAGGATGGGGGGATTCTGCTAGTTTCAAAATGACGCTCCGAATCTTGGTTTCGAATGTCAACGACCTGATATTTTAGGGCAAGCAGATCCGGTGTTTTGGCATGGGCTGATGTCTCCATTTATTTTTATCGCTTATTTTTATCCTAAGGCTCCTTCACCCCGTCCAGTGAACAGAAACCTCCCGCAGTAACTGCTTGGCTCTGGGGTAAGGGGTGGATTATCTCCTCCTTGCCTTCTGCAGGGGGGCAGACGCCGGCCGGGCTCTGCCACAGCAGGGCGCGAGGTGCTGAGCACCCTGAAGCAAGATGGAGAGATGCTGAGAGGACAGGGGGGACCGTCTGGGTGTGCAACAAGGCTGCTGCAAGGGTGTCACTCAGCTTCCCGTGACCGAACCCAAGCAGCGCACGGGGCTTGCTGTGCGGGGCTCAAAACCGTCTCCATTTTAGGGAATGCAAGAACTTGACTCTCCCCCAGCAGGACAAAAAGTCGTCCCAGCTCTGTCCCTGGACACTACAGGGAGGAGACTTGGGGACACGCAGTTTTGAAGGGCACAGGAATGCACTCACTTTCACAGATTTTCATGCCTGCACTTCCTAGCTCTCCCAAAAATGACTGTGTGGCAGATGGCTCTGACGCGTAGCACACTCACACCCAGCGGATAAAAATATTCCCCAACAGATTCCCGGCAAGCGAACGTCAGTCACTGTTGCTCCAGAGTCGGCCACGGCTTCCTCTCCTCCCCACTCCCCTATCGCGGGGGTGCAAAGAGGGTCCCTGGGCTGCGTCTCCCTGATGGCCACCACATGGCTCACCGGACCGATGCTGGCAGCTGGGCTGGCATCTCGGATCCACGCCAGCTCACCCGCACCCCTTCCCACAGCCCAGCATCCCACGGAATGTGTCCCCATCCTCCCGGTCCCGGCTGGCCATACGTCTGGCTGCCACCGAGGAGGCTGGGTGGCAGGATGAGACCCTGCACCTGCCTCCCCCAGGCCTTTCTCGGTGAGAATTACAGCCATGATGTTAATTCTCCATCCACACTCACATAATCTTCCTATAGACATGAAGGGGGGTGGGAGTGCACAGGGCAGGGTGGGTGGAGGGGGAGCCCCAGCTGGAGGGCAGGGAAGAAGATGAATGGCATAATTCGGGAATAACAGAGGAAACAACCCACAAGTCATTCTTGCATTTCCATCCCTTCCAAGCGGCAATCCCTTGCTCAGCCCTCCCCTGGGTGCTCTGGTCTATATTTACAGCAGGCATCACCACCTGGGCTGCTTTTTCTGCTTTTTTCCCCCCTTTTAGGAGTTGGTTTGGTGCCGGTGCCAGCCTGGCACAGGGTGGGTGCTGGCGGGGCAGGGGCAGAGTGAGGTTTGTGGGTGCTGTGAGCAGTGGCACGGCCAGCCCACACGCTCCAGCCTGCCCGCTCGGGTTAGTCTCGCCCGTTAAATGTGCAGTCTCCTGGTCCACAAGTAAGCACGCCACCCAGCTGGGGGTTCACAAAACCCTGGAGCTGCAGAGATTAGGGCTGGAAAAAGCTTCAGATACCTGTTGCCTCCCTCCCTGGCCCAGCAGGACCGATCTCGAGCTGTCCTTTCCCTCTCTGTTCTCAAAATCCCTCCTCGATCAAGACTGCACAGCCTGTCCCAGCTACCGACTTGGGATCTTATTGCACAAAAGCATTTCTTGATGGCTAACCTAAACCTCCCTGGCCACGATTCAAGCCGGGTATTTTTTTTTCTCCTAACTCCTGTACATGGAGAAAACATACCCTGCTCTTGGCAGAGCCCAGAGCTCTCGGCACGTGTGGCCGGCGCAGCATGGCTGGAGATGGCCCCAGTTTCTGTCGATGGCCCCATGGGCCGTGTGGCCTCAGTCCCTGTGGACCTGGGGCAGAGGGGAACAACCCCAAGCACTGTCTGGAGCAGCAGGAGCCAATCTCCTACCATGGAAAGGAGAGAGAAGGGAAGAGGCATGTTCAGAGCAGCAGATAACCCAGCCAGTTGGCACTACTTAAAAATGAGTAATATCTACTTATTACCTCAACTCCCTTGTGCCAGCTAAAAATCCAGAGAGCAGAGCCAGGGGAAGAGGGAGCCCGTTGCTCTGCAGTTGTCAGCAAGACCATCCCAGTCCCCTCTGATGCCAGGCATCACCATTGCAGGCAGTCGCTCCCTCTGGGCAGGAGGCTGGTTTCCACCAGTGATGGTCAACAGAGAGGTCAAAGTTGGTTTCTCGGAACTTGGGAAGATCAGCCTGGGCTTGCCAGGGGGAGATCCTCATTACTGAACCCAGCACTTCATGGAGGGCCTTTCTTTCCCCTCGAAGTGCTTCTACCTGGGCACCAGTCCAGCAAGCGCTTCGTTTGTAGACATCTGCCTCGTTACAGCAGGGATGTGCGTCAGCACCTTTGAGGATTTTGTTAGTGGAGAAGAGCAGAAGTGGCTAGCCCCTTTAATATCACCTGGGATGCAGGAGGCAAGGTGGGTCAAAAGAGAGGAGGGGGAGCACCAGCTCTGAGCAGGACTTGTCCCAGTCCTGTTCTGTATAGGGCTTCAGTAGCAACAAAATAATGATAAATAATGATAAAATAATGGTTTTTTTCACTCCCAGGCATTCTCCTCATTCTGTTTAAAGGCTATTACAAAAGAATTTGTAAACACAGAGTGGAAAATGTGTGTACTTACACAGGTGAAAGGGAACAAAACCTGCTTAAAATGACCACAGCTGCAGGCAGGAGGTACTGGCAGTGCACACACCACTCGCCCTCCGGCTCACTGGGTTGACTGGACAGGCAGCTCCTCTCCCTGACAGTGCCATGCCAAAAACGAAACCCATGACGGAGCAGCCCAGGAGAATGGGGTGCAGGCTGAGTGCTGGCTGAAGTCCCGCTGCTTGAGGAGGACTCACCAGACTTTGCCTTGGACCGAAATGGTCACAGCTTGCGTCCCCATCCCGGGTGTGATGCCCATCAGAGGGCGCGATGTGAGTCCCGGAGGGTGCAACCCTCCCCAGTGTCCCAGCTCCCGAATGGACGAAGCAGGGCACCGTCCATCCCAGAGCAGGGATGCGCTGCGGGGCTGGGAACCGCTGCTCCGTGAGGAACGGAGGCAGCCCTTGCCCGCGTCCCCCTGAACAGCAAGTGCTTTGCATTTCGCTCCATCCTCCCCACCCGGCGGGGCCAGGGCAGCACATGGGCTGCCAGACGTTCATGGTTATATTGGTGCTGCTTGCAATCCTTTATTTTAATCTTCTTCTTTCATTCCCCTCCGCTCTCGCCCCTCACCCCCCGTGGTTTAAAGTTTTCAAATGAAAATATGCGAGTTGTGACTTGCGGGTAGCGAGTCGGGGCTTGCGAGGAAAGCCGGGAGGGAGGAGGGAGGAAAAGAAAGAGCGATCTGCTCCAAGTGCCAGCAATTGTTTTTATCCTTTCCAGATGAAGGAAAAAGATCATGTTATTTGTTCGGCATAAAGTTCCAGATTTTCAGGAATGAAATCTGAGAGCAACATGTCAACAGTCTGTCTCCAGAGCTGGGGTGGATGACGGCCTTTGTGCTCCCAAACACCAGCGGGGCCGGTACGCTCGGCTGCGGAAAAAAAAGGCTCCATTCTCACACTCTGAAGTGGTGGCATTAGATATCAGCAAGATAATGGGCCCAGGGCCTAGCCCTATTTCTGCTCCCAACGGCCCCAGACAGCTGGCTTTGATGTGCTCATTTATTTGCCTTTTCTTTTCACAGATGATATTTTTAACCGATATTGCGGTTTGGGCATAGATTGGGGAGAAAGGGGGGGGACGACGGGAATGAAAGCCATTTTATTGCAATAGCTGATCAGGAGGGAAGAAAAGAACAAAAATTTTTCTTTTCCTGCCATTCGTTACCCTGCAGGTCGATGTTTCCTGCCGTAAATCATCCGGGATGCAGCGGTCTTGCAGCTGGAGGGAGATCCCGCATCAGCCCGGGCAAACCTCGAGGACCGAGGCCGGCCGGTGCGAGGGGCTGTACAGCCCACAGCCCCGAGACATTTGCACTTGAATCCCAGGGGAAAAGGAGGGAGATAGCCGGGTCAGGGAGGTGGGCAGTGGCGAGATTCAGCCGGGGCTGATTGATGTGCAGGGCGGCACGGGTGGTCCCGCGCCACGGGGCTGGGAGCGTGGCCCACACGAGACGGGGACGGCGGGAGCAGCCGCTGCCCCTTTGATGTGCTGGCCCGGCCGTCCCCGCCGTGGAGGTGCGGGGGCTGCGTGGCGAGGCATGGGCTGGAAATTCAGCCCATGGGTTGGGAGAGCCCATGGCCTCCAGCCATATCCAGGACAGGATGGAGAAAAAAAAAAGGGGGAGGGGGGAGAGAAAAAAAAAAGAAAGGAGGAGAAAAAAGGACTTTTCATTTTTGTCCTTCCACTCTCCAGACCCCATGTGGGAGGAGCAGTGCTCATCATCCCCAGTGCGGAGGCTGGGAACCCCCCCAGGATGACCAGCATGGGGCTGGGCACAGCCCCACGTCCCCTTCCCCTGGGGAGTAACTTGGGGGGGTGATGCAAAACAGCAGCCACACAGCCCTTCACTGGGGGACATGGCATCCCACTAGCTGTTACATCCATGGTTTACACCTCCTTGGCTCCACCTCGGTCCAAAACAGCAGCTCCAGGGATGTCACCTCTGTGCTGCACTCACGCCTCGCTTCTGAAACTGCCCGCGTGCAAAACCGCCGTCTCTCCTCCTTGCAGCACGCTCACCGTCCTGTCCCCCCAAAACAACCAGCCCCCACAGAACCCATGGTACGGATGCTCCCCACAAGGGGAAAAAACCCATTCAGCAGTTTTTGATATTAATGGCCAAGCAAAAGTTCCCTGTGGAAAATTTCATTCTGACTCACAACATCTTTGTTTCGGTTGAGAGAGCGAAGCATCAGGTAGCTGTTTGCTCGCTCCTCTTCTGCGACACAGGTCTGAAAGTAACCGTCAGCGGTGCTGAGCTCTTGCAATTTAGATTTCACAATACCTAATGTAAGTGCCCAGCACTTGAAATTGTTGTCTTAGCTCTTTAAAGAGGTTTTGTTTTCTTCAAGTCCCACGGCTGCAGTGGGAAAACTGAAAACTCACACCCAAAACATGCAAAACCAGATGGCAGGAATGGAACTCCAAATTAATTATTTCTTAATTTAAAAATTCTTTTAAATCTAATTTGGTTTCTAAGGCAGGCCTGGCTGCCTTGGAGCCTCATTCACCAGCTCATATGCTGCTGGGATGACGATACTTTGACATTTACAATGACACTGGCTCCTGTGGGTGGTTTTTCCAGAGCCCGTAAGCTGACACACATGTCCCAGAGACACAGACATGCTCCCGAGTCACTTAAGCCACATCTCGACTGCAGGGCCCGGCGCAGGATGGGCCCGTCCGTCGCCAGGACCCGGTGCCGCCACTGCTTGTCTCTTGCCAGAGCTGGGCTGTGCAGACAGCAGAGTCGGCTGGGACCCTGGAGCTGAGCTGCCAGCTCCCGCTGTGTCCCACCTCCGCTTGTGTCCCTTCCTCTCCAGCCCCAGCCCCGCAAGCTTGCCCTCCTCTCCATAGCACGCCCAAGCTGGCCAGGCAAAGGGTGCCTGCAGGCAGCCTGTTCCCAAAACAGGCTCACCGAAGGTGAGGTGAAGCAGGGCTGCTTCGCCGGCCGCCCCTCCTGCCTCAGCACCCTCCCGTCGTTTGGAGCTATGAGTTGTTTCCCCACCAAAGATGCCCTCCATGATAGCAACGCTGGGGCTGGGGTTTGTTCTCAGCCCCCAACAGAAGTGTGCTTCAAAAGCGAGAGCATCTGGCCTCACTCAGAGGGATGCTTTCAAGTGGAAAAAATATAAAAATTAAGGTTTTAATTAGCCTGGAAATCAATGTTGGTGCATACCTGCCCAGGGCCCCATGGAAGGAAGGGGGCTGACAGGAAAGCAAGCGCTGAAAAATGACAGTGAGTGAAGCATTAGCACCTTCCACAGCAGGTGAGCATCATCTCAGTGCTCGTCACACTCGGGAACACCGAGCAAATTCATTTTTATTTAACACTTTGGCTAACCGTGACTACTTTGGGATGAAGCACCATGAACTGCACAAATCCCTTGGCCAAACTCTCCCCAAGGACAAGCAGCACTTGCGGTAGAGACCCCCTGAAACAGGCAGAGCAGCTTTGGCCGGACCGACGTGCGAAGGAAGCATCCCCTCATCCCTCCGGCGTGCACCAGGCACCCTCCGAAAAACACGCTGGCAATGGCTCGCTCTGACCTTTCTTTGCACCCCAGGTAGCAGCGATTTTATTGCCTGAGCCACGGCTGGCCCTGCTTACGCAGCCGGCTCTCCCTTGGGTGTCCCAGCGATAACGGGAACAAGGAGGGGGCTCAGGAACAAGTCCCTCACGGGCAGCCCTGCAAACGCTATCAGGAATAAGATCAAGAGCAAACAGCAAGCGTTAAGCAAAATGCCACATGAGGCTGTGTAAAAAAGGTGGTAAAAGCCGTCTCAACAGCGGCCAGGAAATCCACTTATCCCTCAGTCAGGGAACAGAGGAACGTGAGGAACTTGAGTTACTCCTTTAGAGATTGCATTAGCAGGTCAAAGTCACAATGACCAGGGGCTTCTGCCAGACAGTGGGATCAATCAGTTCCCTTAAAAATAATTAAATGATCCATATCTTGCCTAAAATGATCATTCTTTAAAGGCTGTAAAAAAAAGTTTCAGGCAAAGAGCAGGAACCGTACAGAGGTTTGACTGAGTGTGCAGGATAAGCTACAGAGCAGTTTATTATTATTGTTATTATTGTTGTTATTATTACGGTTATTATCCCACAGGGACATGAGTTAATCCCCGACTCAGTGGGCTTCTCCATTTGTCCCTGGGAAAGACATGAATTATTAGTGGTGAAATCCTTCAGCCTCATGATGCAGCAACAGCATGAGGGGATGCAGGAGGTCCTGTAATAGTTTCCCCTCAAGCATCACCACAGAGCCAGAGCTGGGGTGCTGGTGACAAAAGGTTGCCTCCAATTCTCTGCTGGTTTTTTTTTTTTCTTTTTATTTTCCTTTTTTTTTTTTTAAAACTATTTTTAATTTTTTTTTTTTTTTGTAGTTGCACATTTGGTGTCTGCAGGGTGGTTTCCACAAAATGCAGCCCAGCTTATATAATATTAAATAAAGCAGCATGCAAATCCCATCCCCACATTCACAGTCCACAGACATGTAGTGTTTAAAAGGTGCAAGACCCACATCTCTATTTATTCTTTCACCAGCAGACACACGGCTGCTAAACATTTGTCTCCAAGCTGTGGGACTCCGCTAGCCCGTGCAGCTCGGCTCAATTCCTGGTCTGGTCTTTCTGCCTGAGCACCACGGGTCTGAAGGCAATCCCTGTTATGCTGACGAAAATTTTCCTCCCCGGAGCAGCCTTTCATTAAGGACCCCTGGACTGGTCCAGCCCCCCGGCTGCATCAGCGTGGGCCAGAGCAGAGGCTGGAGCCATGGTTTTGTGCCTTTCAAAGAGGTGTTACCTCTGCCATGGCTAGAAAAGGGAGGATCACCATTTCCTAGCCCCTGCCTCGGTCTCCCTTGCTCTCTGCAGGAGCATCTCGAGGTGGTGAGAGGGCAAGGACAGTCCCGAACACCTCCCAGTGCCCCCAGTGCGTGTGGGAGCCGGTGGTTCCTCCCCACGTGAATGACCCTCCACACATTCCCACACCAGCTACACCCAGGGCCAGAAACCACCAGCAGCTGTGGGTAGGGGACAATTTACGGAGCTGCCAGCTACTGAAAGGCAACTGGTGGGCTTGAGCTCCTGGAGGAAAAGGGAAGGTGCAGCCAGCAACGGTGCGGGCCAGGCCCGCCACCTCTTCCGAACAGACAAGTGGGAGTTAGCTGATGCTGCAGGTGGGAGAGCGGGACCATGACGAAGACACTCACCTCTCCCTGCAAGGGTTTTTCTCACATCTCTAACCAAAAAGACTCCAGTGTGGCTCTTACCATAAGATGCAAGGTGTGAATCAGCCTCCTGGCAGAGGGTTTCCATTGCACCGGGCTGGAGCAGCGCCTTTAGCTGAGCCCCGGGGAGCTGGGCAGGGTGGCCGGCAGCCACAGGCAGGGCAGCAGAACCTCTGGGATGGCACCGGAATCCTCCCACTGCTGCCATGGAGGTACGACCAAAGGCACTTGTCACGTATCCAGAAGGCACGTGGCTGTGTGTGTTGCGATAGGAAAATATGCAAGAAGAGGGATTGCAAAGGGAAGGTTTCTGTATTTCCAGGTTCAGGAAAGCTTTCTATTTTCCCAAGCTCCAGCTTGCATAACTGCAATACAGCCTCCCATACACCCTCCGTAAAGCACCCATGCCGCCCCCCCAGCTGCCAGGCTCCCTGCACCTTTGTGGGTGCTGAGAGCGGGCGGCTGCAGCACCCTGTCCCACACCCCCCTGGAGTTAAATAGTGTCCCCAGCAGTAGCCTCAGGGACCCGGACTTTGCACCCTGAGCCCACGCAGCAGACGTTGCCTCTCACCCTGGTGCCACGGCCAAATGAGACAGGGCTCGCCCGTGTACTCCAGCCCTTAGCACCCAAATGCATCAAGCTCAGAGCAATGCACCCACACCTCCAGGTCACTGGGTCCCCAAAACAAGGAAGGCTGGCTGGCGGTGTGCGCAGGCCAGCACCACCCCGTGATCCTTTCGGTGCTGTAAGTTGTCAACGGGCCGCGGTTAAGGGAAGAGCAGTTGGCCACTGGCACAGAGCCGTCCCCTTGCTGCCACCGGTCATTCATTACCAAATCAGTGTCCACCCGCAGATTTGGTCTGCCCCTCTCTGCAATTACCCAGGCCAATTAGTGCCTTTGTTCCTCGGCCAGATAGCATGTCCCTGCTCTGTGCTGCTGGCCTGGCCCTCTGAGCTACCAGCATCTGCTGGAAGCGCTGGCCAGGGCTTCTTCCACGGGCAGCTTTGGTTGCAGTGCTCAGCCTGGGCTTGCTCTGATGTGCGGCAAGGGGATGAGCAAGTCCTTTGCAGGAGATTTCACACTGTCGAGGCTGGTGATACCAGTGTGAAAGCTCCTCTTCCCTTGTCCTCCTGCTTTATCATCCTTGCCAGGAGCACAACAGCGAAGAACTGGCTGGTCGCATGTTTAGCACAGTACAAACTGCCCTGGAGCAAAGGGCCTGCTGGAAGGATTGCAAGAAAGCAAGACAACATTGCACCTTGGTACCTTGGTGGGCTGGAAATAGCATCCCTCTCCTCTGACGTGGTCACCAGAGGTCATGCATGGCAAAGCTGGCCCCGACACCTCTGTGGCACTGCCACAGCAAAGTGTGTGCACTGGCTACCACGCTTGGGAGATGTTTATCACACACACATTGACAGGTAATAGCAGTGACTCACGCCACGGGTCTGGCACCCTGGGCCAAATCCTGGATCCTTCTGCAGGTTTCAGCTCAACATTATGAGTCACTTATGCCACCATCCTCCCTTTTTTTCTTCCAGAAAACATTGTTTTTCCTTCAAATGGGAACAAATACACCCAATACCAGGAATTTTGCTAGATAGAGTCCAGATGACAAGTTCTCAGAAAACGCTGTCAGCTGCTGAGATTCAGCTTCGAGAGACATCATCCAATGTTAACCATAAACAACAGGGACAACAAAATGTCTGGCAGATCCTGAAGTGACATGAGATGCCTGCGCTCCACAACAAACCCGTTTCACACCACAGGAAAGGTCACCACTTTAATCCACTTCTGCGTGGAATGTACACAAATGTCATTCTTCTTAACATCTGTAATTAAACAGCCTCTTGCGTTGCTATCCAGCCTGTGTTTATTTTCCCATTTGCTAACATGGTGGATGGCAATATAATATGACACTGAAGGGATACAGGCTGCCACAGGCGGGCTTTCGACTTCTTTTTAGTGATTTGCTTGCAGAGAGCTGGATGCGAAGGTTGGTTGTGCTGCTCGGATCCAGCAGAGATTTCCCTTCTCGATGCGCAGCATCTTTGTGCGCTGAAATAATAACAGCAAAGAGGACAGCGAAAGCAAACAAAAACTGCTGGCAGAGATCCTCAAATGTGTTGATTCATTGCAAGCAGTTGTTGGTCTCTGGTGGGCTCCTCCGAGGGAGAAGACAGCCACTAAACTGGGAGGTTGAGGCTAGGTCTGTACTTCTGCTATAGGAAAGTCTGGTTTTCAACACTGGTAATGTGCTGGAGTATTTGGGAGAAGTCTTCTGTGTCGCTGTGGCCACCGAGCAGCATCTGAAATAACCCTGAAGAGTCACTAATGGGGCCCTTCCTTTCCCACAAAGTGCTCTCGGGTACCAGCACCAGCTCCCACCCCACTGCACGACGCCCAGGAGGAAAAAACCCACAGCAGCAAGCATTTTTTATTTTTCCTCTCCAAACCTTTTGGGCTGTAGGGCTGGCACATGTTTTGCAGGGAGTATCACCGGGAGCCGGGCATGACAGCTTTCACAGGAATGGTGTTAGCCGTTGGGAATGGCTGTGGGATACAGCGCTTTGCATCCCAGAGGCGTGGATGTGTGCTTCAGACCCGAGCACACTCTCAGCAAAACAACACCAGGATGTTTATTTTCAAAAGGATACAATGCTTGACAAAATAAACTATATTTGATTAATCCTGACTGCTTTTCTGGTTTTTGTTTTTTTTAAGGCAGTAAATTCGCTGACTTTATAAACATGCCAGGGCTGCTTCATCTGCGTATATCAAAATTTTAGTTACCTCATCTCAGAGGAATGTCCTTCAGTAACATTTTGACAAGCTTATTTAGGGGTTTGTTTGTGGATTTGGGTTGGGTTTTTTCCCCACTTTTACTTCTTAGTGAGGTCTCCCATGAGCAAGCCGCGGGCTGGAGCCCAACAAAACCCACTGCTTGCCTTCACACAGAGAGTTTCACCATGTGCCTAATAGAAAACCTAAATTCCCATGCTGTGGACCAGCGAGCATCCTCCAATGTGATGGTTTTACCTCATTCCCCTCCGGCTGTGGATTTCAGCCCCCTGACACCTCCATACCTGGCTCCTTGCTAAGGGAACAAATGACGCATAGGGAGGATTTGTGATTTTGCTGATGCCCAGCTGAGTTACCCCCAGCGACGGAGCTCACACTGAAAAATCCCTGGTTTTCTGGGAACGGACACCTGCTTCTGGGCCATGGGGCTCGAGTTCTGGTAAGGCTTTTGCAGCATTTGTCAATCATTAAGCTGCAGTGCTGCTGGAAAGGTCAGGGAAATTCCCAACAAGGCACCCAAGTGTTTGAGAACCAAACGACGTTTCTGAGATGCTTTGGCGTAGGTGAGCTAGCCAGCCTGCAGAGCGGGACTCGTCCGTCCGGTGGACTTGGCCATGGCTGGTCCCACCACCGAGCTACACGCTCCGAGGTTGGAAGCAGGCATCTCAGCAGCGCACGTGGCTCTGTTTCGAGCATTTTGAGGTCTTTGTGTGGTTTCCTGTATTTTACTTTAGAGATTTATGCAACAACCCACATCTGGGCCCCGCCAGCAGCCTGCTTGTCCTTCTGTTTCCCGTGCCTCTTCTGCCTCAGGACTGCCCCCCTGCCCCCCCGCCTTCCACATGGCTGCAAAGGTCCCACTGTGGACCAGCAACTGCTGAGAAAGCAGGGCAGGAGGCAGGGCAAGGCAGTCACCTCCTCCTGCCCTCCCGGCACAACAGTCCCCAGCGTGCCACCTCGCCGGGACCCTGGCCCGTGCCCCAGCCGAGCGCTCTCCGAGGCTGGGGAGCAGCTGGGAACTGCCCTCTCGGTTGGTGGCACCTCCTTCGCCGTACCAAAGCTCAGCACGCACCGGTTTGGACTCAAAAGCAAATCAAAACACCCGACAGCATGGGATTACACATGTCCCCCTTATGCAAACCCACAGGAACACCCTCGTGTCCAGCTGCCACGTTTGCAGACATGGCCGGTGCTCTCTGCATCCTCCGGGCAAGGGGGATTTTGTTTCGGTTGGAAGCCCCAGTGAATCCAGTCCCACATCCCTGCTGGGTCCCTGCTCCAGAGTGCTTGAGGGCTTTGCTCATGGAGATGAACAAGCAATTTTGAAAATCTCCCTGAAAAACAAAACCGAGACACTCTAGATTTCACTTCCCCAAACAGCACGAGCCATAAGCACCAGCTGTTTCTAGCAGCTGTTAAGTGCGTTAGATTATATCATTCCAGCACTAAACTATTAGTCAATTGATTAATGAACTGGGACTTCCCATCCAACAAAAATATTTTGGTTTTAAATTATAATTTGATGCATGGTTAGTACAGAAATACATTACACATGCTAAGCACATGTTTGCATCTCATCACCACCCTCAGGCAAGGGGAAAGGTGCCGGCCTTGCCACCTTTTCAAGGCTGCTTGCAAACCCACCCAGAGATGCGATGGCTTTGCATGCAGCGTGATGCTGCCGGCTCCTGCCCGCACACGGGATGCGCACGGTGGTGGCAGGCTCCCGGCCGCCCCGCTGCTGCCACCGGAGTTTAATGAGAGCTGCAACACCGGCCAGGAAGCGTTAACTGGCACAGGGAAAGGGCTCGACCACCTGAGACTGGAAACCCTCCCCAGGGTGGCTGGACCTTTAGCCAGCACAAGTGGAAGGTGACAAGTCCATGAGGCACCGTCGGGACACAGTGCTGGCAGACGGAGGGCAGCCGTGCTGCACCGACAAGGCTGTGCACGGAGACTCAGGGATCAGAGTCAGCAATAGCTTGGGACCGGCTCCGGATTTCACCACAGGGCTAGAAATTATCTAGAAAAGGTTTTTTTCCATTTTTTTTTTTTTTTCCAGAAGCACCTCCGTGACATAAACCCCTCTATTCAGCTGCTTTTCCCACTGGCAGAAAACCAGCCAGATATTTACTCTGGCCACACGCCTCGCTGGCTGGATGTGGCCACCGCCGGTGCTGGAGCCACATCGCCACGTTATCGCGCAGCCGAGACGCTGCCCTGGCACCTACCGTCAGCTCGAGCCCTGCACCTCCTCGACTCATAGAAATATATTATCATATATATGATACATATATTCATTACTAATATATACTACTACTAACGCTAATAATAATAAAGAAAATTTGAAATAATCTCAACTGCTTGTTAGCAGTTAAACCTGCAAGCCCCGGGACGAGGCGTGGAGCTCCAGGTACGCACGCACAGGGGAGGTGACGGTGCCCATCACCTGATGGAGACATCCCATCCCATGGCAACACAGGTCACGGTAAGCAGAGGTGGTGTGGAGAAGCAAATAGGGAACAATTATTCCTTATTTCTCATGACATGGGAACAAAACACTGCCCAAAACTGAACGCCAGCTTCACTCCACCTTAGTGGCCAGGGCATCCCTTACGAAACCCCTGTTAAAACATGCATGCAAACCGACCACAGAGTAAAATTCAACAGCTTTTTTTTCAAGTTACAATATGTTACTTGGCAGGTAGTAGGCTCAAAGGCTGGTATTTGTATCGCTTACGATAACAAAGTCCCCAACAAGCATAGCTTTGCTAAACAGCGTGTGTGTGCAATGGGAAACCGGGCTCAGCGTGCTACAGAGGGTCTTCTGCTGAGAAGCACCAGCATCGCTCTGTGGTGATGCAGAGTGGGAAAACCTGGCAGGCTTTGTGTGACACACAGCAAGGGAAAGCCCACGCCGTCTCCTCGAGACAGAAAGCACGCTGGACTTGCACTGCCAGTGCCACCATCCCGTCCTGCTGCTTATCTAAGGAAGGAGCAGCACACAGAATATTTCTGACGCGGTATTAAAGGCAAGATCGTCCCTGCGCTGGTACCAGAGATACCTGGCGAGGCAGAGGCAGCACATCATCCCTGAACAAACCCAGCAGCCCGCTCCCGCCCCCAGCGCTCCAAGGGGATGAAAGGAAATGATCAGAAGGGAAGCAGTGATGGGAATTCGAGTGGCTCTAATAAAATATTCCCTTTGGTGGAGCAGAGGCTCATGGGCACAGCCAGTCACAGCACGAGAGCAGGGATGATGGGGAGAGCTGGGCCAACACGAGAGTGAAGCAGCAGGAGGATGAAAAAATGCCTCCGCCAGCAACGCCACCGGCTCTCCCCCGCATCACTCCCCTGCACCGGGACCCCTTCAACCCAAGGGCTCCCCAGCAAGTGGCGATCCTGAGAGACGGAGAAGATCGCAGTTTGGTTTGAACATGTAAAATACAAATAGGCGTATACACATGCACATCGCACTGGCATGGATGTAAAAAACCAGCACTTACAGGAATACTGTATGGCACCAGCGCTGCCCAAACATCCCCAGTGCTCACCCCGATGTGGATGGGAGATGAGGGGTCTGAAAGCCAGAGGAAAGCTCTCCGACTGGTAACCAGCAGGTCACGTTGGGGCTTAGCCCAGATCCGCCCCTCTCCATCGGGAGTGGTGAACTGGGAGTTAATGTCCCCAGGCAGAGGAGCGGGGTGCGCAGGCAGCTCTCCCTCTGCCACCCCTGAAGCACTTCACACAGTGCCAATGCTTCAAACCAGGGGCAGCCAGGTCAGCCCCACCACTTAGACTGGGCAAAGTTTCTGTTCTTCAAACCGTCTGACAGCATGGTTCAGATTTATCTACTTTCTCCCAAACATAAAGTTGCTTTTAGAAAGCTCTGAGCACACAACTATTTAAAGCATGCACGTGCGTGTGAATGTGTGCGTGCACAGGTACATCCACAGGCTGCAGCTTAAGACACTGCAGGTATAATCATTCTAGTAAAGGCAACATCTTTAACAGAAATACGTAACCATTTTGGCCAGGAACCAAACCAAACCAAGCCCTCCCTGGCCCCAGCCCATCCATTTAATCAGACTAAGCCAAGCCTTTTCATGGTGCCCCTGAGCTGGGCACTGTTGGCCTTTCCAGACTGCCCACTCCAGGAACAAGGCAGAGCATTGCCTCGCACACATGGGAGGCTACTTCCAGCACACTGTTTATAGAGCAACCGACCTTTATTTTAGAGATAGCTTAAGTAAAGTAACATGCAAAGAAACACGTGAGTAAGAGTCTCATCTGCCTCGGGCGCCTGCAAATCCTTTTCTTTTCCTCCCTCGTAGCACAGTGCGATGGATGCCCGTTATTCATCCCTGTGAAGCATGGCGCGTATATCCACGCCGTCTGTCCTTTGGCTGGAGCTGTGTTTGCAGATTTCCCGTGGGAAAGGAGGTGCTTCACTTCTGAAGAAAAAAACCAGGGCACTGCATGGGCCACGGGGCTGCTGGTGGGGACCAGCCACCCGCACTGAAGGGCTTCGCAGGACCTGGCTGGGAGGCGAGCAGCAAAATCACCTGCAACTTGCCATGATGCAAGTGTGCTTTGTGCCCACAGGAGCACGTCTCCACAACAAACCCGGTGCACAACAACTCCTCTTCCGCAGCATCTTTCCTCCTGCCGTATGTCTGACCTTCTCTCTCCCGTCTTCACACACCCTCCGTATTATGTGCCTGGCCAGATTCCTAGGGTGAGCCTCAAATTTGGAGTAAGTACAAAATCGCTTGAACAACAGACAAAATCTGTGTTAAGTCAACTAGGATCAGGGCTCTGATATTTGCTGAGAATATTTAATAAATCGTAGGTGTTCTGTACCCCATGCATGTTCAAACAACTCAAGATGAAATATGGTCTTCAACTTAACAGCAAGGGAGACCTCAGTCTTCAAAAACTGCGAGGAACACAATTTAATACGAACCTTCTTATATTAAACAGGATTATCTTTAAAAAGCACTGTTACGTATGTACTAGTTTACCATGAACAAATGCTTTTTTAGGATTTTTTTTGTGTGAAGATACCATATTCTTTTACAAAACTGACTCAAGTCATTTGCCCTGTCTTTGGAAATGTGCATATATTTCAGAAGAGGTTCTGAATGTCTTCCTCATTAAAAAAAGGCGTGGAGGGACACCAAGCGATGCCCCCAGCACCGCTCATGGCCGATGGCCCAGCAGCAGCAGCGGCAGGACCAGGGTGATGGCAGCAGCAGGACTGGGGCGGGGGGCTGCGCTCCCGGGGTGGCTGCTGGGGACCGCAGCACCTTCTTTGCTTTGCTGGTTCAGAAGCTGCTTGTTTGCAGAGGAGTCATCCATATCCAGGTCATACGCCAGTTCTGAAAGCAGAAAGAGGGAGGCGGTTAGTAACAGGCTGTGCGTGCCGGCATCCCGACGCACGGCACATCCAGCCCCCACCAGCACCGGCGTCCCCGGGGGCAGCCCGTGCCAGCTGCTGGGTCCGAGTGCGGTCGAAGGAATCGTGGCAGGGGTGGATGGGCTGGAAGAGCTCAGCAAACATCTTAGCCCTGCTCCCAGCCCTGGTCCCAGAGAGCCTGCCCGTACCCTACACCAAACCCAATGCTTGGAAAGACCAAAAAATCACAACTATAAGGTGCCCCAGTAAGAAAACAGAAGAGATAAGGGCATCTGGCTTACTGGAGAGCTACTCCCAAAGAAAATCAGCTGAGCTTTGGAGTGGGTGTTTAGCAACGCAAATCATGTCTGTTCCCCAGACACCACAAAGATGCGTGCAGGAGGAAATCCAGGTGAGCACAAACAGTTCCCCTGAACCCAGGACCAGGACAAGGCCTTGCTCACCAAATACCTCCTGGCTGGAGGACCCGAGGAGCTCTGCATTTCTGGAGTCTTACGTAAGTGTGTGCAAAATATGCTCCTTACAGCGCTTACAACACATCCATCCCACCCCCTGTCCACCTCATCAAAGTGCTGGAAAGCAAGGAATGTGAATGGATCATCCACCCCAGGCATGCTGGTGTTGCCACATGGGGACTTTGAGATGATGTATGTGGGAGCTCCAACGCAAGAAAATGCCCAGGATAAAAGTTTTGATAGTCCTGGCAGAGGAGCATGACATTAATGGGGGAAAAGCTTGTGGCAACCCGTCACTGGCTGCAAAGGACCTGCTGAGCAGTAAGTTGCAGTCACCTTTGTCTCCCTGGGACACAGAGGAATAAAAACGTCAAAATAGACAGTGTGGAAAGGTAAGAAACCAGCAATTCTCAGGACCAAGAACAAAAAGGAAATGGTGTTTTAAAATGTCGTTAGCCAGCTCCATCTGGGGAGTTTGTACCTGTCAAGCATCTGGACCCAGAGGGTGCACCCATGCTTGACTCAAGGCAATGGGTCCCTCACTCCCCTTCTCGTGCTGCTGCCATCTCCTTCTGGGGTCCAGGTTTCTCACCTGGATGGGAATCAGTCAAGCCCGTTTGCCTCATCCCAAAGCCTGGCCTTTGGAAGTGGAGGAAGCTGGTGGTTTCCATCAGAAGAGACCCTGGCTCAAGCCTTTCACAAGCCCTTGTGGATCACCAGCATACTGACCAGTTTGGATCATCCTACCCCACCCACCCCTGAGAAAAAAATCCAAGAGGCTGAATAAACACTCTAGCTAAAAAGCGCTGCACCAATCCAATGAGCACCACTGCCAAGGCAAACAGGCAGTATTTCTTAATCAAAAATACCCAAACACTGCAAAACAAAAGCATAACGATATTAGCGTGACAAGTGAGTCAGCCCAGGCCATCAGAGAGGGTCAGAAACGGCTGAAAGGGAGCAGATATCCACGCACACAAAGGGCCAGGTGCAAGCAAGACCCGCTTGGTAAAAGGACTTCTCCGGGAGATTCCCACACATATCGCGATTGCTCTTCTGCACAATTTTCCTGCTTTTCTTCTTAAGAGTACAGCTATGCTTCTGTCCCCCAGAGCTGCACATGCACAGGCAGAGCAGGAAAAGGTGCCACCCTGAAAGGGATGCACGGGGAGGCCACCTCTGCCCATCCTGTGCTGCTTTCCAAGCACAGAAAGAAAAAGTGCCTCTGGCACAAGGGATGTTCAGGCTTTGGGGCAGTTTGGGAGCAGCCTGGTTGCACCATCCTATTTCCCCAAGCTCATTTCTGCAGAATAAGTGAAGGGATTTTGAGTTAAAATCACAGCAGATTATTTCGCAGTTGGTTGTTTTACAGGAGAGTCCTCAGCTGGTACAACATCCGAGCAGGTCAATGATGGCCTGCCCTGGTGTGTTTTGGAAGGTGTTTCCACACACTCCAAAGACTCCTAAAAGATGCCCCATGGGGTCACAGTACCATCAGGCACCCGCACGCTTCCAGGCCAGTGATCTGCAGTCAACCAACAGAGCTTTTGGGGCAGAATATTCTTATTGGACATCCTAGCAAAACTAAAAAAATCCACAGGAACTGAGTAACTACTCTTGCCTTCAGTTTAGAAAAGAAATTTGAAACAAAAGTGTGTTTCAGCAAGGTCCTTAATAGCACAAAGGGTTTTGACGGTCCCATTTAAAGTCTCATTCTGCGATGCTGTAATTTATGAGATGCGAGTTGCTGCACGGTTTGCAATGCAGCAGCTGAATCGTGTTGGAAACATTCAGCCAAAGCATACCAAAATGATCGTTTCAAACATCTTTTACAGGGGAAATTTTCAAATTCTGATATTTCACCTGAACATGAGTAAGGGTAAGTTTTTAAATCATGGCATTTCACTCCAATGGGAATGGCAATTCTCTCATTCATCCTCTTTGACCAAATGAAAGAGAAGGGCACAGAAACTCTCTTGTCATCGGAGATTTGAGAGCTATTTTCCTAGCCTTGTTTAACTGCTTCAGAAGTTTAGTGCTTGGGTGTGCTGTTTGTTTTTGCTGTTCCTTCCATTGTTTCCTTCTCTGGGCTTATTTGTGCCCAATTGTATTTTTAGGCTTGATGGATTTAACCATACATCTTTTATTTTGTATTAATGATGGATCCGCAACTCTTGCAAATTCTTTTTCCTTAACTTCTAATAACCTTTGGTACATCAGAGGAAAGGATAACTAAAAGTATTAGCCTCTACCAGACCTGAGGCAGCTGATAACCAGGTCCAGGCAGTAACAATGTTAAAAATACATAATAACAATATAATAACAATAACAACAACAACAACAATAATAATAACAATTCTTCAAATCCAGGTATCCAAATTAGCAAATGTTCCTAATGAGGTACTTCTTGAGAGGGCTCCATTATGGTTTCCAGCCTTCATTACGATCCCTGGTTAGTCCCGGTCACTGCCGCATCCCTGTATCTCCTGCTCCCACAGCCGCCAGGAGAGAAGGAGGCCCAGCACCAGGGATGGAGCTGCAGGATGGCTGGTGTAGTAACAGAAACTAACCTCCCACATATGCCATTTCAGTCTCTTCCACCCAAAACTCTGCCTTTCCTCTACAAAACAATCCGAGAGAATCTGCTCCTCTGGCTCCCCGCTCCCCAGCCATCTTCTGCATTAAACATCTCCACTACCCCAGCTCTGATCACCCCCTTAATTTGCAATAGTTTTGACTACAAAGTGGCCCTTTGGCCTGCAAAGGCTTTTTTTGGGGAGGGGAAACTAGAAAAATCTGTTTCTGTTTATAGTCAGTTGGAGTCCAGAGGGTATTACCAACAATCTGCACTAATTACGTATTCAGTCTTCACTCATTTTGGCCCCTCTTGTCCTCTGGGCTGTGGATTAGATAATCCCCTTAAAATAATAGTCAATCATTAGCTCTGGGTTTTTTTTTTTTTCCCCCCGCATGCAAGCTGAGCGTGCCGTGCCGTTTCCCGGAGTCCTTGTGCAGCTGGTGAAAGGTCTCCAGCCGAACACAAGCTGGTCCCTCCGGAAGCATCTTTTGTAACAAAAGCCCCTCTAACACAAAGCTGCTGCGCTTTGCTCCCAGGACGGCAAAAGCTTCAATGGTCTCGCAGCGCGGATGACAAAACCTGCCGCCAGCTCTACAACACGCACTTTCCGCATCCGCAAAATAAAGCGGCGGCATTTTTCCGTGGATTAGGACTAGAATTAGGCATACTGACTCTGCACAAGCTTATTGGGCAGGAATCATTAAAAAGCTCTTCTCGCTGAACCGCACTAGCGTTGGAGACGGCTACAAAAGACGGCTGAAGTGGGAGGAGATTGGGTTGGAGTTGGTATAATAAGTCCCACGGCAGCTGGCGCAGGAGAAGCCGGGCGGATGAGTACTGGCATGCAGGCAGCCTTACGGCAGGCGTTCTTGTGCCAAAGTCACCGCTGCCTACTGAAACACCCCTTTTCACCCCTAAAAGGACAACACGGTCTTAAGCAAAGAACTCCTAGCAAATGCCACTCTGGCAAATGACCTCCAAGAGGACAGTGCCCGGCTCCCGCGGGCTGGCTCGGCTGCTGCCCAGAGCCCGGAGCCAAGGAATGTCATCTCCCAGGCATCTGGGCTACCCACCTGCCAAGCCTGCCCCGGCAGATGGCCCCAGCGATGGACCTAATATAGTAACAGAGTCGTAATGGATGGCCAGGCATGAAAACTGCTTCGCCATGTCACTTAATAGGTCTGCTGGTGCCCCGTGCAGCAGCAACGGGTGCGAAGGGGATTCCCCCCCCGCCACAGGCGAAACTATCATGCCGAACGCAGCATGTTCACCAAACGAGGCTGCCAAGTGGGCCAAAGTGCTTGCAAGGACATGGTGATGGGCCTTGTTTGCAGATGATGGAAACTCTGTGGTGTGAAGGGACTAGGGAATGGACTGTGACCATGTGTTTCCAATAAGCGCAAAACACATCAAGTAGAAATGTCAGAGACAAGTAGGGCAGCTTGGCAAGGTCTTGCAGCTCTTGTGGTCAGTTGTGGACTGCGTATGGCCTTCGAGACTGCTCTAGGAAAGCACACGCTACCATTGCCAACAAGAATTACAGTCACCAGGGTGCACTGCTTGATTTAACTTTTTTAAGCAGCAAGCCTCATCAGTGTGGGGAACAAGTTGTCACTAGATGCAGTAGACTCTGTCAATCTCCAAAGCAAGACTGGATTTCTTAAAGGGAGAGAGGTTTGAGTCAGGCCAAGCTGTTGACTCATTACAAGGCAAAGCATAAGAGCCTGCGATTCCACAGACCAGACTGCCTGACCCGGCTCCCAGCTCTCTCCATCTTTACAGCTCCAACCACTTCACTCTCTCAGGTGTTTGCACCTGAAATCTAGAAGAACAGTCCAATTTCATCCCAAACTCTTCCTGTTGGAATACCAAAAGCTCTACTCATCTCAGCCTCTAGTTACCTACCTTTCTCATGCAAACAGCTCATACTACAAACACCTCTGTCTCCACAAAGACAACACCTGAACCCACCCATGGAGTTACACAGCACGCGTGGCCACGACTGCACGGATACAGCCGGGTTCCCCAACCCTCTGCTTCTCCAAAACACCTTAAACTCTTTCAAAGACCTAGCCAAGCATGGTTTCATCTCACCAGGGAGGTTTTGCCTTCTGGCTTATTACCACTAAAATCCTGGAGCACCAACAGGTTTGCCAGTTGTCTTCTTGCACAACGAGCTGCAACAGCCCAGCCATAGGTGCGGCCGCGACGGAGTGTAATTAAAGCGCTGAGCCGGGGCTGGCTGTGGTGCTTGTGTTGGCATGGTTGCAAGATCACCAAGATGGATGTGCAGCATGTGCATGGTCTTGTGCCTCTGCTTTTCCACCTCCTCCGCAGCAATTTAGGAGGTGCGGCTCTTGGCAATACGGATTTGGAAAAAAAAGAAGAAAAAAATCTGACTCGACACCATCTTGCTGCCATCGGCAACGTGGCCGAGGGGGCCTGGCATGGCTCAGCAATGAGCGGTAAAACTGACTTCCTGGGCAGAAACCCAAGGGAATCGGGTTTGGGATTGCTGATTTGCAAACCAAGACTTTTCCCCCGCTTGCCTCTTCGACGCATCCCGGCTGCCGGTGTGCCACTGATGGCCCGCAGCCTGCAGCGTGTGTTTGCGAGCGACCTGCAGACCGCAGGCACAACCACAAAACCAGCACCAATTTGGGGTAAGTTCTCCCAGGATTGAAGCAATCTGGAGGGCAGCAACTAGGTTGATTTGGGGGGACCAAGTCATCCAGCAGAGAGGTGAGGAAGCTCCAGCTCAGCCCCATGCCAGGGGTGCAACCAGCTGCTGCTCGGGCTACACAAGGCAATCAGCCATGAGCTCTGCAAGGCAGCTGGGACACACACCCTGGCTCCCCAGCCTCCAGCACCACCAGAAAAGTCTCATCCATGGATGTCTTCAAGCTTTTGATGGGGCAAAGGGATAAAGCAACCCCGAAAATCCAACAGGTTACACGGTACAGGCAGAGGGGCTGCACCATGACCCCAGTTCAAGGGACTACTCCACTCCACCTTGGCCAGAGGCTGGTGGCGAGGAAGGACTATCATTTATGACCTAGGCCTGTGTTTACTTTGCAAATGTACTTATTAAATTCCTCTTTGCTCCTTGGTGTGCTCTAGATTTACCCTGAAGAGAATGTGGCGTCTGCAATTGCATTAATCATTTTCCCTTTGGCAGCAAGTGAAAGAGTTTCTGAACTGTACTCGCAGAGCGGAGCCACAAAAACGTGTTTAGCAAAACGCGCTCATGTAATCTATTAAAAATTAACAAATCTCATTAGCATTATTAACTGGAAGTGCCAGAGTCCTTGTACTTTGATGATGAAGCAGCATGCCCCAGTCTGATATCCAGCTGTACTGTCCAGAAAAAGAGCTGCTACCTAAAGGAACTTAGGAAAGAAGAACTAAAAAATCGGGGGCTAACATGGACAGCAAAAAGCATCTCCAAAGGCAGGAGACAAGAAAGAAAAAGAGGAAAAGCTGGAAACAGAAAAGTATGAATGGAAGTGAAGTAATTTATGAGGCAGCAATACTGGACTGGGTCAAGCAATGTTCCTGCAGATCCCCCATGTACCTCAGCCCACCCAGACGTGGAGTCACCCTCTCCCTCTTTGGGGACCTTCAAGATCTAAACCCACAAATCTGACCCTTCTGATCACTCTGCTGTCAACTCAGACATCTCAGGACAGCTTGATTTTGGGACATAACATTCCCAGTGACAGCAGAGCAAAATGAAATGCTTCCTGTTTCCTCTAATGACCGAAACCAACATCATCACATCAAACTGAAATTCTCTCCTTCATCTTTGCTCCCCCAAAAACTCTTTGGATATGACCGGGGCAGGCAGCTCTTGCTTGCTACCTCCTAGCCTTCAACTCTCCAAGCTCAGGACATTTTGTGATGCTCATGTACTAGCAAGACCCACCAAGATGTAGTCCTATGGGGAACGGCAATGGTCCCTGCCTTCCAGATGCCAGCTGCTAAAAGCAGCCCTCAAGGCAGAAGGCTATTTCTCAATGCTTGATTAGAAAACTCACGGCGGTGTTACGGCACCCAGGAACATCTGACATCTTCCCTTGTGACTCACTGCGTGCGGAAACCAGACTTGAACAGGGCCCAGGCCATGGAGACCGGCGTTTGCGGCATTCATGCTCCAACTAGGCAACCAGGAATGTGACTCTTCAATCAGAAGGGACCAGGACTTTGTGCAATGTCTATGCTCGGTCAAAAATCCCTGGACATGCATCATTGCCTTAGGCTTGTAAGGAGAAGAAAAATCAAAGGCAGCTGGTGTTTTGCTCGTTGAGTACACACGTAAAGAAAGTGCCTCAGCAGCGCTCCCAGCCTGCGGATCAAACTGACAGAGACTCCACCAGGCTACAACTCCTCACGCCAAGGAAAATATCTGGAGCGAGATTTTGGGTCATAACCCAAGAATTTGCGTTGGGCACAGACGTACCTGCTCAGCCCCCCCCAGGTAGAGCCGGCAGGTAGGCTCAGGCACGGTGGTACAGACATCTGCTCAGCCTGCCTCCGCTCCTGGAGGAACTCCCTGAGGTTTTGTGCTCTCACACTGCCCGCGATCACCAGCGTGGATGGAGAGCAAGCTCCCCCTGCCCGTGCCGGGGGAATGTTTGCACAGACCACGGGTTGAGGTGAGAGAGCAGCCAAAGGAAGAGAGCCGAGAGGCTACCGCACCACCCGGCTTCTTTAATTGCGTTAAGCTGCTAAAATAAATAAATAAATGCATACATACATACATAAAACCCTGGCCCTGCATTAAAACAACGTTAAAGTCACTTCAGCCTATAAAACAGGGTAATGCAGGAGGCCCTGGGAAACATCACCATACCTGACTTTCCCACTTTATATAGAAAAAGAAGGGTCGAGTTCATAGGCTGGAACTTTTTAACAGCTTCAGGTCATGTTCCCTGCGCTGGAAGGAGCCCCGGGAACAGCCACTGCAGTCTAAAACCAGGACCTGGCTTTGCAGTGCCTTCTGCATCGCTGCAGAGAGAGACCCAAATTAAACCCAGCTGCTTACCGGCTGCCTGTAACATCTGACACAAAACCAGAGCTGATTCCTGCTCCCTGCCTCCCTCCCAGATGGAGAGCAAACCCTGGTCCCCAAGCACCGGTGGAACTGCTGAAAGCTAGAGCTGGATGGTGGTGGCAGCTCCGACAGGAAACTTGGCATCATCCCAGCTGAGTGCCAGGACACCATGGCTGCGGTCCTTGGGCTGTGCTGGATCCATCTCATCCCACTTGCTCTTTCCCAGGGGCCAAAGGCTTGGGGAACCGCAGCTGGGACCTCGTCAAACCAGTGCTTGCGGCTGGGACCATGGTGGAGCTCAAGAAGACCACCTTGGCTGTCCCTATCCCAGGAGGAGGGGGCAAGGGAGGGAGGGGATCAGCCCTGGGCTCCTGCCCGGCACCTCATCAGGTCCGCTTGTATGTGCAGCCACGGAAGATACCGGGAACGGGGAGGCACAGCTCACGTGGGAGCATTCAAATTGCTCTGGGGACACATCCATCGGCACAGCGAGCAGTGAAACAAGGAGGCGACGACGCAAGAGGGCTCTGAGGTCCAAGTCCACGAATGCATCCCCCTCCATCCTATATCTGTCGCACTCATGGCTCACTCTCAGGAATGTCACGATCATGGTGGAAAATCAAAATAAAAAGGCTATGTAATCCAGTTTGTAAATCCCTTGAAAAATACAAAATCCTCTCTAAAACGGATTACGGAGATTAGAGATAAGAGTCTCCTGGAAATCAAGAACTGCATTTCAGCATCCCTCCTCTCCCACCCTCCCAGAAAAAAGAGACGGGCTCATGCCCTGCACCACCTCACCACACTCCCCCCAGCCATCACCCCGGCCTCGGGGAGCAGCGGCAGCTCCCTCCAGCCCTGAAAACAGCACAGCTGTTTCTACCCGATTTTGCCCTAAGCAGTATTTTGGGGCATTATCTGCTGCATGTACCTGAGCCTATGGGCAACGAGCATCAGTGGTAGGAAATCTGCCTGCATCAGGGAGAGGAGGAGACGCCTGCCAGCCTCCTGCAAGCTTTTTGGTCCGTTTCTTTTCCGAACAGGCTCTGCGGGACCCTGCAATGTGCTGCTGTGGTTTTGTGAGCTGCAGGAGCTGCACCCAACCCTGCGGGCGCCCGGCACGAAAACGTCCGCTTAAATCAGGGTGGTCTTCTGAAAATCAAAATGTTTCACTTGGCTGTGCCAATGGTGACAATGTTATCAACGGGAGAAAGGTCAAACACTCAGGTGCCGATGATAGCAAAACGTTTAGCAGCCATGCCATTATTATTATTATGATAGATTAAAATCAGCATTCCGTTTAATATTTTGACCCAAGTATCCACAATGAATGGTGGCAGGACAATTTTCTGTTGGGAATTTTTATTTTGTGGGAGTTTTTGTGCTTTCATTCTTATTTGGAACAACAACAACAAAAAAGGATTGCAATATTAGCATTCCTGGCAGAGCACACATTCGAGTTCCTGACCTGTTATTGCTCAAGGACTTCTGCAGCTGCAGATGCCTGTTTGGAGCTACAGTTAGGTCACTTTGAATGATGCTCATAGAATAAGGATCAAAACACTTACAGCTTGATCAAAAGGACATTTTATGAACATTGCAGCCTGAGTTAAGCACTGATGTGAATATTTACGTTCGCCCTTACATTAGCATCCGTTCTATTAAAATTAACACCCTTTTAAATAATGCATTCAATTTTTATTTTTTGTCATGTTTTTGTGCCTTATGGCTTTGAAAACATATCTTCAGAACACTTCCATCACTCTAGGAACATCTATTTGTGCTGGATCTGGAAATCAACTTACCCAGAGGAATAAGGGCAGGGGGGTGTTCTGTTTTGTATCATTGCTCCACCTGCTCTAGCCTGAATTTATCCACCAAAGTTCAGGGGTTTTTTCCCCCACAAAAGAGGGTAACACAGTCAGACTCTTTCTTTTCCCAGTAGGAATTACTACCTGTAAATAAACAACTAAGAACAGAACTACAATCACCAGCAGCATCAATGCTCCTTTGAAAAGAGACAACAGAAAAAACAAAGCAGGGAAAAATCCAGCCTCTTTTCTGCATTTTATTTGCACATTAGAGGCAAAATGAACTTACCAGTCCAGGACAGGGGACGTCTTATTGGCGCAATACAGCCGGTTAACTGTTCTTTAGAGATATTCATCTCAAAAGCCAGAACAGAAAGAGCATTTTCCCTCCTTTTATTTATTTATCTTTTTTTGTGCCAACTCACCTTAGCTGAAAAGCACATTGAGATTGTAATTATGGGAAGGTCTCATCTAGTAGATTTGTAAACTCAGCTATCGGCTTGAATTACTGGAATTAGCAAGGCTAATTTAATGTCACTGTTCAAAATAGCTCAGATTTGGAATTTCTTAATGGCCTTAGGAGAAGGAGTCTTTATGCATACTGCAATCTAGGCTTCATTCTTAGACTAAATTCCTTCTCATAGATTTTGTGAATGCCCTGTTTTGTAGCCAACACAAACTCTGTCCAGTAAAATAATGTAAGGACTCAGAATGAAAAGAGATTAGCTGTTCCCTGCTCCTGTTATTTTAAAGCAGGAATAACTTTGGCTTCTACTGATTCATAGACAAAGCTTGAAATGCAAAGCATGCTCAACTCCAGATTCAGCATGAAAAGGACCTTAAAATATTCCTGAGTGCAAGTAATGGACTTATTAGAGGGATGAAAAGAGGCACTTTTCACAGAATCGCAAGCTCTTTAGTCCTGTCATATCAATAATCTTGCTGCAGAATTTAATTCTATTTACATTTCCTTCCCTTCCAAATATCCTGCCTGACTCCGATGAAATACAACATTTACGCTTTTAAAGCGTTAATTTATTTCTGTTAATGCTCGGTGGCAACTGGTGTAAAATGTCTGCAGATCACCCAGAGCGTGAGCGGGCGCGACGGCATCAGGACGGCGTGTGACAGGGAACAATTCTGTGCGACATGCAGTTTTACACCTCACAATTGATAAATGAGGACATAATTTTAAAGACTTGGTTAAAAGCATCTTCTTTAAATAATGACAGTTGATTGTGCTGAAACTCAATGTACCTGCAATCTGTTCTCCTCTCCTTTATGTTTAACACCCACAAAAACATTGTGACAGTGAGAAAAAAAGCTTTATAGGTATCAGGAAAGAAATTTGCCTGGCTGTCCTTAAGCTACCAAAATACATCAATTTTTTTTACCCAGTTTGCTTAGTCTTTGCAGGATGGTTTAATTTAAAACAGGCAGTAAGCAGCTAGTGGTGATCTTCCCTCTTTGAAGAAATGGCTAAAAACCAAAGGTATTTCAGGAACAAATTACAAAAGCCTGTGTAGAAACACCAGGAAAGCAGATAGAGATGTCCCCTCTTTAAGGAGAGAGGGGAGGTTTTTTCTCTGCTCAGCTCCACGTCCCCAGGACAATTTGCACCGGCTGGGGAGTGTTGTAGCACAGAGGGGATGGAAGATGTGTTGGGCTACATCTGCCCATGGCCCTCCCTGAGACAGCACCACCAGAGACCAAAAGACCCCAAAACACTGCAATACGATGAGCACCCATCCTGGGATGGCCATGAATGGCACGTGGTACCGACCAGTGAAGATTTTCACAGACCCGACCCAAACGCGTGGTTTTGCTCTTGAAAGGCAAAGCATAGCAATTGCACGCTGCCTTTCACCCAAGGGTCTCAAAGCACACCGCAGGCATTAATTACACCCTCTGCTTTGCAGAGATTAATTAAGCACTGAAGCCTCACAGTCCCCAGGAGCCGAGCGCAAGGCTCCATTCACTAATGGCTAAAACCAAGCCAAGGTTGCAACGAGGCTTCACGAGCACTGATGGGTGAGCTGGGAAAAGCACCTGAGTGCCCCGAGTCACTCCGCAGTGCTGGCCTCCTCCTCCTGGGATGCTTTTAATTCCTCCAGACACGTCCCAGCAAGTGCCCCTGTGAAGGCAGCCATTCGAGGTTTTGCTCTGAAAACACTCTTTATGGCAAGGCACAGAAACCAGACACACCAGGGAGCAGGGAGGGCGAGGAGCAGCCCCGTCCCACAGCCATCCTTTAGTGCATCTGCTCAGCCCCTACTTCTAAGGACACCTCAAGAGGGCTTTGACATTAGCGGTCATTTTTCCTAACGATGAACTTGACAGCTCCTGATGAGACATCCCGCATCCATGCGCCAAGAAGAAACAGAAGCTCCTCAAATCATCCTTGTTGCTTCCTCATGTGCCGCTGGCTGCCAGGCTGCTGCGTCACCCCTTGCCGGGTGGGACGGGCTGCAGAAGACGACCAGGCTGCCTTCTTCTGCCCATCCCAACCCCTCCGGCCGCGAGAGGCATCCCCCAGCAGCTCTGCCAGCAGAGCCATGGGAAGGCACCATGGGAAGCAACGACGGATTTAGACAAGCAGCCTGCTGACGGACAAAAATCCACTGTCACTGTTTCTTTAGAATCATAGAATCGTTTATGTTGGAAAAGACCTTTAAGATCATCGAGTCCAACCGTCAAATTAGCAACAAATGCCTGGATGAAATAGGTGACAAGTGCATTAAAAAAAATATGATACCTGTGCAGCGGCGAGCTGGAAGGCAAAGGGGGATTGCCAGCCCCTGCAGCTAACAAAAAGTGGTGGCTGTGCTGCAGCTGCAGCCTGGGAAATCCATTAAGACCCCATGGGGTGTCAAATTGTATGTAACCTGAGTGCCGGGTTTGCAGGCACTGTGTGACAGCAGCCCCGCAGTGGAGCTGGGCGGAAAGCGGGGCCGAAGAGACCGGAGACGACAAAAGTTTCTCAGCACACGCCTGCCTTTGCCTCCCAAAAACTGGGAGGAGCAGGTGAATGGGCACAGCCCCCCCGTGAAGAAATGCAGAGACACCGTGGGTTTGCGCGGCCCCAGAAAGCCTGAGCTGCAGGTCAAGGCAGAGGCAAAGAAAGTATCCATGTGTGCATCCCATCCTGCTGCGGGACACGGAGCGGGAGATGCCCAGGGAGGGATCCCTTGGAGCAGGGCTTGCTATAGGAGCTGCAACTGTTTGCTTTTCTTTAGAACCGGTTAGTTGAAATCCTGCAGCCACCCAGTCCCCCAGCATAGGTTTCAATGGGATGGAAGTGATTTAGGAACCTCCAGGCAATCCCACATAGTGGTCCCGGTTACCCCGTATCCTACATAACAGGAGCTGGTTAAGTATTTTTACAGACAGGTTTCTGCTCCTTACTGTATGCAACTGGGCAGGGTTAGTTTCACTGCTATTAGCAATCAAAATCACTCTCAAACCTCTTGCTTTCCAATCCAAGTACAGCAGTTCTTTTCATTCATCGCGTAGAAATACCTCCATGCTATGTTCTTATGTTTGGATTTTATCTTTTTGTTGGTACACAGAACCATTTTTCTTTTTTTCACATTCTTTAATGAGTTCTGGCGGTAGGAAGTTGTTTGTAAATCACACAAGTATTTGTTTTACTGGAAACATCTGCTTTAACACATTTGTCTTGAAAAAACATTTTTTTTTTAAACAAAGGTATTAAGCTGCAATGTAAATTGGGCACATCTGTTTATGAGTCACTGCAATAGCACTGCCTCCAATGCACCAGATCACACGGATCTCCAGGGGCCTGATCCAGCAGAAATTGGAAACTTACAGCTTGCTCTGCTCCCTTTTCCAGCACTACTCTTCCAAGAGTATTGCTGCCTGATTTAATAAGTTAAGGCCACTAAATAAGAAAGACCTATTTAGCATCTGCTAATAGCATTAAGTGGCTGGCCCAGCAGACACTTAAGTATCAGCAAGATACTTCAGCTGGTGCCCAGGTCCATGGGCACACGAAGACCAAGTTGAGTGGAATTATTTGTGCATGGGGGACACTCTGGGGACTCCAGGCTGCACCAGAGCTACCTCTGCCCACCGTGCCGTGCCACCCCTGCTGCCTTCAGCCACTCAGTGCTGCCACTAAAAACATTTAGAGAAGCAAACTAGAGGGAAAGACAGCAGCTGAACCTCCAAGACCAAAATCTGACCCACCAGCTGGTATTCGTTCACTGGAAATACAAGGGTCAGCAGACCTGGGGTACTAGTCTGACATACAGGTGAAATCATTTAGTTTTGTTTTCTGGAGTGGCTGGAGATCATCCCTCGATGCTTCTGGGGTAAATAAAGCAAATGGGCGGTGGGAAAAGGGAATGAAACCCAGCAATTTGATGCTTGGAGAGGGCAGATTCAGGCCCTCCATCCCCAGAAGAGCTGCAAGACCCAGACTGCCCTGGACATGCACACCCGACCCCACCAGGGCAAAGCTTTCTGACTGCCACCAAAGCCCACGGCCGGGCAGGAACGTCCCACCAGAGCCCCGGAGGGGAATGTGGTGCGTGCAAAGCCTTTGCTCCCTGCACCCGCCCACAGTGGCTCCCCCAGCACAGCCCACCCGTCCAGGATGAACGCCTCCCCAAAAAACACCAAGCTACCACTGTGATATTCCCCCCCCCTCCAACCTGATATCTGCCACCGGCCCCACATTTGGAAAAATCAGTCCACTGGCAAAAGCACCCATGGGCAGACGCAGCAGCCGTGGGGAGATGGCTGTGCGCAGCTGCGTGTTGGCTGCATGGTGCTGGGCACGCCTTCAAGTAACATAGAACGCTTTGGGTCGGAAGGGACCTCTAAAGATCACCTCGTTCCAACCCCCCTGCCGTGGGCAGGGACACCTTCCAGTACACCAGGTTGCTCAAAGCCCCATCCAGCCTGGCTGTGAACACCGCCAGGGATGGGGCATCTCTGGGCAACCTGTTCCAGTCTCTCACCACCCTCACAGTAAAGAATTTCTTCCTAACATCTAAAACTACCCTCTTTCAGTTTAAAACCGTTACCCCTCACCCTATCACTACACTCCCTGTTAATGTGTCCCTCCCCATTTTTCTTATAAGCCTCCTTTAGGTACTGGCAGGCTGCTATAAGGTCTCCCCGGAGCCTTCTCTTCTCCAGGCTGAACAACCCCAACTCCCTCAGCCTGTCCTCATACCAGAGGTGCTCCAGCCCCTGATCACCCTCACGGCCCTCCTCTGGACCCTGACCCTCTTTTAGTCTCTGCAACAGCAGAAATAAAGCTACAAGTGCCAGGAAGGGAAATGGAAGGCGACAGCACATCAGATGGTCCCTGTCAACAGACACTGGAACACAAGCAGGGAAGTTTGCCCTTCGAGGGAAGGGGAGAGGAAAGCATTTCGGGTATAAATGCATTCTTTCACATTCTCTGCGCTTGCCTTAGCAGATGATTTATGTGGACGAGGGAAGAGGAAGAGATATTGCAGGCTGTGTTCTGCGATGACTTTGGGGAGCACACAACTTTTTTTTTATTTAGTTTTTACTGGAATGATCTATACAGAACCAGAAGACGATGAGCAAATGTACTGAAGCTGCAAAGCAGCCGGCAGAGAGTTATCAGGGAGGCAGAGGATATTACTCAGACTCTGATAATAACCACCGGCTCCCACCTGCCAACTGCAGTCTGCCTAACACAAAAAAGTCTGAAAACAGGCTGCAGCAGATGTCTGCCTCCCCATGCAGGAAGACCGTCTCCAGTATCCATGGGACACAAGCAGCTCCAAAACAGCTTCGAGTCCAACAATTTTACAGAGACTCAAGACACTGAATTAAAACAGGAAGGAACGAGGGGGGAAGAAAAAGGATCTGTATCACATTGCAGTCGTAATTTACATTTTAGAAATCCTGCTGGGTCTCCTGCACTGGAGGTGACAGATGCCCTGGCAGTCTGTCCAGCTGCCAAACCCGCCGCAGCCAGCGAGGTCCCACAGCAGCCAGCAGTACCTGCCACCACAACACATACGTCCTCACACATCATGGCATGTAACCACCAAGGGACCAGCCAGCCAAGGGACGCAGCAGCTCCCTGGGCACACAGCAGCGCCCAGGGTCCTTCAGCATCCAGCAAAGAGTCAGCCCCAAGGCAGTGCTGTGGGCACCAGCTCCCGGCTGGTCAGAGATGGGATATGCAGAAAGGAAGGAAGGAAGGTATGGGAAAGGAAAGGTGTTGCTGTGTTTGCATCCCAAATCTGTGCTGGGCGCAGGCACAGCCTCCCACAGGAGGGAAGGGCAGAGCATCACCCCAGGTCCCGTGGGAAGCAAGGAGCGAACGAAAAGCAGGAAAGCAAGATGTTGTCAAGAGCCCCAAATACCACTGAAGACATTTTCTGAAACTACAGAAGCTGGTCAAAGTGCCAGATTTCCATTCCCATAGAAAAGGGGAATGTGCTACTGCTCCAAAGCAGAACAAAGGCAAAACACGTCCAAATTTTCTGTTGTTTAAAAAAAAAATAAATAAATAAAAGGCAAGTTGACATACCACTCCAATGAAGCCCAATCAATTAATTTGGATTTCATTTTTTTCTGTGGTATAATTAAAAACGTAATCTCAAGCAGACTTGTAGACAAGAAGCTGCTCTGGAGTGAAAGCTGACAGCATTACCTTGCAGTATGGGCAAGCAGGCTGTTGCTGCATTTCCCCGCTGCAGGAGCAGAGAAAAATGTTTCAATTTATTTCCAAAACAAAAAAATCCCATCCAAAACCCCAGCATGCTTCATTGCATCCCAGTTCCAGGAGAGAGGCATTTTCCAGCACAAAGTTTTCCCATCAGAAAGTTTCCAACCTGCCCTAAAAGCGACACGGGGAGAAGTTAAATTTTGGGGTCAAGCCACTTTTGCCCCAAGTGAGATGCACCATAGACCCAGAAAAGCTGGCAAGGTCGGAGAACTTCAGAAGCACTCGGGCTGCCTGAAATTTGTTGATATGGAAGAAAGCCATCTGGGCTCTCCATAGAGCCGCAAAAGCCCCGTGTCCGGGCACGGATGGCAAAGGCAGAGCACAGCCACCGCGCGGGAAGGACATCTCTCCTCCAGTTCACAGCTCATCCATCCCAGCCGTGCGAGGGGCCGGGGATCTGCTGGGAATCCAGGAGCCAGCGCTCGGATGGACACACCTGGTTCAGTTCATGTTACTCCGGTGTCGGCCCCGGCAGATGCGCGCGCACAGGTCGGGGCTAATGCGCAACAGTCGAAGGGAGCTTCTGCCTGACGGATGGTGAATCCCCGCTCCGGCAGCGCCCACAGCAGCGTTGACTCAGTGAGCGATCGTGTCCTGGAAATACACCGACCGGTGAGTGATTTGCAGGCCAGACCTGAAGACGCTCTATTTTCATTCGCAAAGCAAGGGGTGGGGAGAAGAGAAAAAGAAATGTGGATTAAAAATGCTGAGTCCTGAGAGCCCTCTCTGAAGGAGCATCCTTCTCCCTCTTTCTGATATCTTTTTGGCAAGGACTAAAAAGACAGGCTGCTTCCTGGGCAGGTCTGTGTTTCCATCTGCTGGAGACCATCAACCACCAGTGCCAGGGCTCCAGGATCAGGCCCATGCACGAGTCCGGCACAGTCTCTCCATTGATTTCATTTTGAGAGCCTCATCTTGGGCAATGCCTTTTCCTCCACCTATGACTTTCCAGGGAGCATTGCTCTTTGGAAGGTCCAGCCATCTTCCACACATTTAAGTCACAGCTTCATTTAGTCAGGCTTGATTAGTTCATAGATACATACACTTATATTTATGGGAAGATGTAAAAACTAATTTTCAAGAATGTGATGCTCCCATCTGCAGCAAGTAGGAACCTGTCGGATCCCAGGTAAGGAGATTGCTGCTGTGTAGGCTCTCGCTCAACCACATCTAAGTAAACACCACGTCCCCGGAGCCTTCGGTTGCTGCCATAATGCGATGCTGCAACTTGCACTGCTAGGTCATTGCCACAATATCCTATGTAAAAACAAACACATTTGTTCAAATTTGAAGAGGGGAACCAAGAGGTCAGGATTTTTAAGGCAGTCTGGAGAATTTCAGCATTTCCCACCTTCTTCCCTTTTGGGGTGAAGAGTGCTCTGAAAGCTGTACTCAGAAGTTTTCCAGTAAGTGGTGGCTTCCATGGTCCCCCTGAAACATCACCTGTTCTCTCGGACACCTCCCTCGGGGCAAAATGATGGACAGCAATGCAGCAGCCACAGCTGAGAGCCCAGGACCCTCTCCTAGACACTTTCAATGAGACAGGGCCACCTGGCCCAATGTTAATTATGTCTCCAGTTATTCACATAGTTGTATTTCCCCAAGACACTTTCTGGGCAGACACATATCAGGCTCATCCCGAGCCAAGCTGTGTTTAATAGTCCCTGACGGACCTTAGTTCCATGAATTTGTCTTCTTGTGTCTTTGACTGCATGTAACCTTTGGGGTCCCCGCTGTGTGATGTTCCTCCTGTTCAACCCTTGCCGTTGCCCACAGCCAAATCCCCAGCACCACAGCGGTGTGCACCAAAGAATCCCAGTCTCGCTGAGCCTAGTCTTGTGTTCAGCTGGTGGCTGTGGTTTCTGAGCAGTATCACCGAGCAGTAGCTCAGCTACAGTGCTGTCCCATGTCTGCTACCCTTCAGTAGTGCCCAGGTGGTCAGACACCTGAAGTATAAGCAGATATGACAAATTGCAGCACGATCCCAAGGACCATGAGCTAATACGGGCACTCAGCACCCACCTCTCTATGCTCTGCATCAGGGCTAAAGACAACGCAGTGAGGTACGCCGATCCAGCACCCCACAAGGAAGGGATCTCAACTGGACCAGCCCGACCTGGACCACAGAGGAGTGGAAATGCTGCCAGGAGAGAAGGCAGCACTTCTTCAGCAGCGCGCATCCCCCGTTTTCTGAGACCAGCAGCCGCGGGGCAAGAGAGGAACGGTCCAGCCCCGTGCCCACAGGACCTCCCCATGATGTTTTACAGCTGAGCGCCGGCACACCGACACAAGTGCTGGGCGCACGCATCGGCCAGCACGGCTGGGACACGCTCCAGGGCCGGCGTCCTTTCCCACAACACCGAGCAGGGCTGCGCCCTACAGCCTCGCTTATTACATCCCCCTAATCGCTCTTATCAGCTTACCTGCAGTAAGGCATTAGTAAAAGCCAAGCCACTCATGAAAAGGGCACCCTCTCCTATGTGAAAAGTCAATCAGCACGTTATATTGTTATCAGGCTGGCAGACAAACCTCTCTTTGTATGACAAACTGCGCAGATACGAAGCCCTGACTATCAGCGTAAGGTTATCTTGTCGGTCCATTAGCAAGTAGCACCTGGTCTGCTTCTGTCTGAAATATTTCTTTATTGTCGTCCCTTAAAAAGAAATCCAGTTAAACTATTTTGTCTCTCCACAACAAAAAACAGTAGAAAAAGAAAAGCAGGTTTGTATCCGAGTCAGGAATTGTGTTTCCCAGCTTTGGAAGAATTCATGTGTTTTCAGCCACAGAAAAACAGATTCATCATCCTTTAAAGATAAGTATGACTATCACTATTGCAACTGGGCAGATTTTTGCATACTTGAAATTGTTTTGATGCGTTCAGTCATGTAAAATGCTGCACTTGGTAACAAAGATACATTAGCTCCCAAATTACACTGTTGAAAAGTATCTCCTTAGATGCTCTGGCATAATACAAACTTATTCAAACTTGCAACCCGACTGGAAGGTAAACCTCTTGCCAGCAGACTGGCATTATAAACATCTGGGACTGACAAGAAATCATAGATTTTCAAAGACTTTTGTGCATTTGTACATATAAGAGTAGAAGCATCATCTCATCTGACCTTCAGCGTGTCTCCAACCCTTCAACCTCACCCAGTCACCTTACGCTGAGCCCAAGAACCAGCCTCATCTGCGCTGATGTGGGCTTCCAGAAGAAGGATTTAGACCAACATCTGCTCACATTGGGAATGTGATGCGTGTGATTTATGGATTCGAGGATATCAGGGATTTACATGTCCTCTATTGATCCAGCTTTAAAAAAACTGCTACAACATTCTTTGCTTTGGGTCAGAATGGACCGAGGCAGTGGAAATCAGCACCTAAAAATACCAGATATAAATTGCTCAGATGGACTTGGATCTGCAACATGCAAAAGTAAAAAAAATAAATTAAAAATTGAAGAAATATTGAAACCAGAAAAATATAAGCATGGGATTAATATATCCAGCTGATTTACTTGCTGATTTCATAGATGTTTTTGCATATATGTAGATTTTCTCAAAGTGCAAACTTATTCTGAGAGATTAATTTCTAGTTCTTCAGTTATGGACTTACTGTTTCTTTGAAGGAAATCACAACACAAAAGGTACAAGAACCCTTCAAAATGTATATATCATGTGAGGCCTGGAAGAGTCACAGCAGCACAAATAGCCAGCTGAAGGATGCTATAAATGAGCCCATCTCTGAAAGACACCAATAATTTTCCTAGTCTGTCAATAAAAAAAATCATTTTTGCTGACGTCAAAAGTGAATTAATGAACTTGCCACTCAATTAGAGCTTCAGCCAACTGCTACATGTGACTCCCTCTCCATCTTCTAGCTTATGTTTGGACAGTGACAAAGAATTCTTGACTTCCAACCAAATCTTTGTTAAAAGGAGAAATTTCAACAAACACAAACACTTGAAATAGAAAAGCAATAATCAAGCTATTGCACTGTTTTAGTTGGTATGATTCCAGCTCTTCCATCAGGATAATCTAGCTGACATTTGGCCTTGTCGTTTTTTCACCCTGGGACAGGATGAACGTCTTGTAAAACAGTATGCTTCTGCTACCCTTGCTTCAGTCGAGCATTCAACAGCACCCTCTTTGGAAAAAAAAAAAAAAAAAGTTGCTGCTACAAAAATTATAGTTGAAAGTCCTAAAGCTTTTAGCAGAATAGAAAAAAACAGTGGAAGGATGCTGCGTCAAACCGACACGGCTCACCCCGCTGCGTGGGCCAAGGACAGGGCACCTCTGTTGAAGGCTGAGCAGAGCCATGAACAATAAATATTGATATTGTACCCATGATATTTTTCAGTAGGACAATTCAAGCCTGCAGGCTGTACCGCGGGAAGGCACAACAGCCACGTGGCCCCACGCTGTCAGCAAAATCCACACAGCCAGGGACCTTTTCCACCTGCAGAAGGAGTATTTTAGAAGTCAATCAGGTATTTGAAAACGGCAGCCAGATGAACATCCCAAGGCCCAGCACTAAATGGAGCAGAGCAGTATCAGCAGATACTAGCTGCTCAGATACGGCACCCTGAAGGCATCTGCAGAGAAGCGATCACCATAACAAAGGATGGGAAGACACGATCTGGTAAATATTTTAACTGCTGTTGGTCTGTCTCCCAGCACATGCACGGAGTGAGCCCTGGCAGACTCTGATCACTCCTCCCAGGTTGGGAGCATCCACTTTTCCAGCACAAATACTCACTTCTAAGGAAACTTTCCTGCAGGATTGGGCTGCAGAAACCAGGAGGGCTGTACCCAAAGTGACCCTGCCTGGCCTGCCATGCACAGCCACCGCCTCGGCAGGGAAACCCACCAGTACCCGTTCGCTCCCCATGAAAAAGCAATTCAAATGTCATCGTAACAGCAGCATCTCCGGTTCCCTGCCACAGCGGCAGGGGTGGAAGGAGCTCGGATTGATGGCACCTCCAGAAATAAACCTGGGAGAAAAACGGGTTGACAAGAGGAAGGTGACCAAAGGCTGAGCTGTAGGAATGGCATCTCAGCTCTGAGACCTCTAAAATGCAGAATGGTTTACTGGGACATTTGGAGATGTTTAAAAGCAGAACAGGATGAAAGTTGCAACTCACAGGGGTTCAGAGCAGCTTCCAAAAACGCAGTGAGAGGCAGAAAACACAGGGGTCCTGCGCCGTGCCTACGCAGGGCATGGCCACACGAAGACGGCAGCCCCTTCGCTCTGGGAAGGTGGCTGCCAGAGACATCACCTGCTCATGCCTATATTCCTGTTCGGAAGCAACAACGCCTTTGTAGCATGAGTGAAGGGGTTACCGACAAATGGCTTTTCCACCCAGGAAGAGACCACGCTTGGCCAGTCCACGGGCGATGTTCGAGCCTGCAGTTTGATGAGAGCACTCGAAAGAACCCTGCTGAGAGGACAAATCAGTGGAAAAGCAAGCCAGAAGCTATTAAAGAGTTACAGATCTGGGTAAATCAAGGGACACACTGTGCTGATCTTGACTTTCATCCAGTGCCTGGGTACAGCGTGGATTGCTGGAAACCCACACAGAGGTCCAGCCCACCCGGCTGGTCCGGCCGCACGCGGCAGCAGTCGGAGCAGCAAAGGGGCAGGGTGCAGGAAAACTCATGGCTTTCCCGAGGGCTGGAACTACAAGCTCCCTCTCCCCTTTAGAAACAACCAAGGGAGAACAGAAAGGCAACACTGACTGCAGGTTATGCAGCAGGAACAGCCAGGCAGGGGAGCTGTTTTACACACACAAACTTGCAGAGCCATCTTTATATATCTTTATTGCACACATCTATCCTTACATATCTCATGGGATGAGGCCAACTTCCCTTCCCAGGACAAACTATTTCTACTTAATTCTGCCAAATCCATCTGTTCCCAAGACAACTTTTGTTACTGCCTAACACAGATATTTTGGAAGGGTAAATCTTCCCCCCTGGTCCTCCCCCCTCCCCGGTTACTGGATCGCTCAGAACATTCCCCGGGTGATGCTCTGGCCCCTAAAAGGGATTTTTTCCTTCCAGCCAAAGCTTGTGAGATGCCCAGGAGCACAGCATCCCTGCACAGGTGAGCCGGACCACACCACCTTTGCAAACCCCCCAAAAAGCCTGCACCTCCTCTCCCCCAGCGCCTGCTAAAGCCGCCCGCCTGGCGCAGGAGCCTTTCCAGCACCCATGTTTTATTTTCAGGCTTCCTGGCAACGAGCTTGTCGGTTATAAGTGGCATCTCGAGTGAGAACGCCGGAGGTGAGCTAATTAGTGGGTGGCTGTCTGGAGCGGCAGCGAAGCGCCAGCCACCCCAGGCTCTGTTTGCTTTGGGTGCCTGACGCAGGACGACCGATCCCAGCGGGATGTGAGCATATGTTTGTGTCGTAGAGCCTGGAAGACATTTGCACCGACTCGTAATTTGGGGGAAAATACTATAATTTATTCACAGGCATGATTTGCCATTGGTGTGGCATAAATATATGTGTGTGTATGTACACAGCTCTATTTTTAGAGCTGCACGGCCAGGGTGCCGGCTCCACGGTTACTCCATTGACAAACAGGATGCGCTCTTCTCTGAGCTGGGAGGTTTTCAGTCCTCCCCCTTATTGTAAACATTATCTGCCTTCAAAATCCTTAATGTGTTGCAGATGTGACAAACAATAAAAGACCTATCATAAAAAAAAGCCTGCCATCTCTGTGTTTCCCACTGGGGCAACATAATAATGAATTTATTAGCATATAGGGCTCACCAACATATGTTTATAGTCACTCACAAACTTTTGACTTGACAGTTTACAAGTATGTTTAAATCATTAAAGTTTAAGTTGACTGTCCAGTTATTACAGGCTCATTATAAATAGGAAACAAAGGTTACATTTTATACAACAGGTGATAAATCAAAACTAGTCTGTATTCGAGACTGACTTTTTTTCTTTTTTCTTTTTGCTCTTTTTTCATCTCTACATTTTCAAGGCCTTCTGAGGGGACATCTCGGTGAGGCCAGCGCCGAGCAGCTGTTTGCAGTTAGCCAGCAGGATCAGCGGCACCCACACCGGGGAGCAGGAGAAACTCCCGCTGCATCCAAGAGATGCAAAGACCTCGGAGGTGGCAAACTCTGCCAACGTTTTCACTCAACCGACGGCCAAATTCGTGCCAGCCCAAGGCACCCACCTCTGCTCTTCCCCAAGTCCATCTGCAAGGCTTGGGTAACCCTTCGCGAGGGAGGAGATCTCCGCTGCTCTCACAGGGCCAAGGAACTTTCCCCCCGAGCTGAACAAAGCCTCTGAGAAAAGGAAGGTAAAGCACCCAAACTGCGTTCCCTGGCTGCAAACCTCCGAGGGTCAGCAGAGGCACTCAAACACGCTCAAAGCGGATTTTGGGGGTTGACCGCCGCGCTATGACACAGACCCCCCCAGCCACCCAGCCGCGTTCCTGCATTAACACTGCATGGGATAACATCCATCCTTAACATCCAGCGGGATAAAACCTGGGAGTCAGTAACTCAACCCCAGCCACTCCCAGTCCTTTCTGCCTCTACTACGGGGTAACCACCTTGGGAAGGAGAGAGATAAAGCCACACTAAATGTAAAAGTTCATTTTGTAAACTATTTCCAGATTTCAAAGCCTGGCATCATTTCAAATCAGCATGCTAACCTAAAATTTAGAATTTGTGGAAAGGGGAGGGGGGAATGTGGAATGGTTTCTGGTCCCTTTTATTTCGTGCTGTGTACATGTGATACGATGGAAAAAAAAATTAATTGAAAAATACCCTTTCAAAGTAAAAAGAAATATCATTCTCAAAAATGTTGAAAGTGAGTATTTCCACACCATCAGCAACTTTGCCTGGGCTTGTTTCCAACATAAAACTTGAACAGAGTCACAGTTTACATCCAATACCAACCAAATAGGATTCTGTCACTGTCAGATCAGCTTCGCCTTTCTGCTCTAAAGCAAAACATGAAGAAAGAGTATTACGGCATGGGCGAGTGAGGAAGAACCAGAAAGTCTCCCTGACCACCCTGATGGCACAGCTCGTGTCCTCCGAGGCTAGTCAGTGTCTAAAAGCTGCGTTGGACAAACCTCACGCTCTCAACAACTTGAAAGACTTAACCTGCCAGGAACACAATGCCCCAAAGCCACTGCTGCTTTAAAGTTAATATTTACCCATCCTGTAGCAAAGGCAGCAGCAAACATCCTCCAGCAGAGCAGCACAGGGAGGACAAGTCCTCTTTTCCTATTACATGTTCACATACTGCAGTGACAAGAGAGGTCTGAATTGCTAGACAGGCAGGTTGTCAGGGAGATCGATACAGAGATTAAACTGGACTAGAGACAGACAAAGGTAGAAAGGATTATATACCCAACTTCAGAGATCACTGATGATATTATGGGGAAGGCTATAAGAGGAAATTAGAAACACATTAAAAATAGCACAAAGGTGTGACACAAAGATCACGGAAAATGAAACACGTATCTCTGCTCTCGACTCAGGACGATGTGGATCACCTGTATTTCTTTAACGTACACTTTGATATTTAGTTCCTGGATGAAATAAAGTACATTTTACCCTTCTCCAAATTCTGTATTTCTCTTTCAGACTTGGATTGGAGGACTTTAAAAGTCTTTTTTTTCCCCTTACCCAATATTTGAATATATGTATTTTATATATTTTACATAATGTGTCAATAATCTTTGATATGAAGCTGGCATTTAATATTTCAGCTCTCACTTCATTAAGGATATTTTAATTATCCCAGACCAATGGAAGGGAATTTATAAACATCTGTGCTTCGTTTAAGAGCCCAAATTTGCCTCTTAAACTTCAAAGCTGTAAAGCTGATTTTATCCAGGTTCAGTTGTCTGGTCTCTCAAAAGGCACCGTGTAGCACTGCGACCAGCCTTAATTGGGCCAAGCCTCCAGCCCGCAGACCCACGTCCAGCAGACACCGCTCATCCACGGCAGACACAGCCTCTAACAGCCTGGTCTTGCTCAGGCGAGCAAAACGTGACGCTGCTGAGCTCCACGGAGCCAGGAGGAGGATGACAGCGGTTAGTGGGTCGGGGAGAAGGCACATGCCAACGGCATTTGCGACTGCCCAAGTCACGACTGGTCCTTTGCTTTCTCCTCCCGATGAGTGACCAGGGACTACCTTACTAGTAACGTAGCCTCGAAGCACTAGGAGTGCCTCACGGCTCTTTTCAAAGTAACCAATGACATGACACGTACTGGCAAGCAATGCAATTTTAGGCTCCTGGGCACCTAAATCACTTCTGAAAAATGAGCCTGAGTTATCTGTAAAAAACGACCACGGGGCTCTAAACCCTAGGTCAGAAATAACCATCGTTTGCTGCAGCCAAACAATCCTTACCGACTTTCTGACGTCCTCCAGAAAGCAGAAAAGCTCGTGACCGTGGGCAGCAGTGGGAAGGAGAGAAGAGGGTGACTCTGGGACTTACAGCAGGTTTGCAACCTGCCTCGAACCCCCTCCCACGGGTTGCCCTCAACGCACCCCTGCAAAACCCACCTGGAAAAGCAGCGGCATTACTTCTCCAGCTGTGTCGCTGCCGGCACCCAGGCCAGCCAGCACGATGCTGAGCAGCCTCTGAGCGTCGGTGGTGCCTGCAGCGAGCGGAGCTGAGCAGACCCCGGAGAGCAGCTCCCCGCACCGTCACCAAGACCGACAACCCCCAGAGGCGCAGCCGCTGCGGGACCACCGTCCCCGTCACCTGCTAAGAACCGGAGCTGGTTCCTCACTCGCAGCTCTCCATCCCCGGAGCCTCTGCCGCAGTCATCTTCATCGTCGCAGTCTCCGCTCTCCTCCTCCTCCTCCGGGGTCTTGCCTGGAGCTTTTCGGTGGAGCAGAGCCATCCCTTTGAGCAGCTGAAAGGCATGAGGTGCCACAGTCATTCAACAGCTTCCCCCCCACCCTGCCTACTGCTTCATCCCGCGCTCGCAGGGGGTTGGGGTGACAAGAGGGGGACAGGGCTCAGTGGAGCCTGGACGGTGGGACAGGACCCCGTCGTGCTCCTCGTGCCAAAGCACTGACGAGCTCAGGTTCATTCATGGACAAAGCTGCACACAAAACCTCAACGGAAGAAACAAAAGGAGGAGGAAAAACCACACTGAGTAACTCTGCCCTTCGGCTTCTACCCGGTGAGCATTGCGCGAGCTGGAGCACGTCTGCCAGCCCTGCGAGACCCCAGTGCCACCCAAGCTCAGGCAACTGCTACAAAACACGTGTCCAGAGTTAGGCCAGATGGGGCAAAAAAAAAGCAGCAAGAGAAATTTCTGTTCGGGGATTCTCACTGCTTTCGGGGACTATCTCCCATCTGAGAAGTAACACGTGTGAAAGGAAATGGCAGATCTCTTGGGTCCTTATGGCACCCCACAAAAATAACCTAAAAATCTCATTCCTCACTCTTGAATTGCAGAGTATGCTAGTTGAAGTTTTGGAAAAGCCAAGCAACACGAGGCAAGGATCTTTTAAAATATGTTTTAAAGCTGAGTCCTAACTAACGGTGACAGGTTGCACATCCCCAACACGGTGACTTGAATACCTCCACTGAGCACGGGGTCAGGACCGCTTTCCAAACACGGGTGGGAGCTCCCCGCGCTGCCCCTTCACAGCACACGGAGGGATTAGACACATTTTAAGCTATCGGTTTCCTCTTCCCACTGACTTTCCCGAATTTGCTCCTGCTGAAAGCAACCAGCTATTTCATCATAAACCCAGATCCACTTTGAAAAAGTGTGAGTCAGCCGGTTAATATATGCTGAAAATTTCTATCACTACCACTCTGCTGTTAAAAGCCTTCTTGAATTTAATCTCAGCCCTAAAAAAAAAAAATAATGAAAAGGATAAGTAACAGAGAAGATATTGCAAAATGGGAGCTTTCGGCATACTTCAGGGGTTTAGTTAGTTCCATCTATTGCAGCAATATGCATGCCTTTCAAGGCATTTTTTAATATCTGGAATCTAGGTTATATTTTTAAACTATTAAGCTAGCCTTAGAAAACAGTTTCTAAAATATTTAGCTGCTGAAGTTTATACAGCCTCGGAGGAATGCTTTCAGCATCTGGCTTGCTCTGTCCACGGCAATGTCCACATACCTTAGTGTTTATATTAGAGGAGCATAACGTAATGAAAAACAAATGGCTCGATGTGAGACCCCTTTGGGTTCCCCGGCTGCATTAAACAACGCGGAAAAGTCCACCCAGCGTGACAGCCGTGCTGGGTCCTGCATCCATGGTAGGAAGCAAAATGCAGCTCATCTCCCCAAAACTCAGGGGATGCGTTTCTATGGCCTTCGACAGACTTTGGCTCAGAATGCTTAAGTTCACTTTTCAGGAACTATATTTTATTTAGATATATACGCACCTTTCCCAGAATATGGCGTAACAACAAACAAACAAAAAGGCAAATGCAGCACTGGGGGTAGCACAGGGAAGACCTCGCACAGGAACCGAACACGCCGACCGCTCAAGCCTTCACACCACCACTTGTGTCTCTCTCCTCAAAACGAAGCCCACAGCTAACAGCAGTCCTCAGCACAGCGTATACCAGCTCAAGGTGGAATGAGAGTCTCCCACGCACAGCAGCTAATTACAACATGCACCAGTTTGGACCCATTGCCCCAGTGCACCATTGCTGAAAAACCAAGCCCGTGATGGTGGAAGGGGACCGCAACTGCCCAGCGGCAGGATGCTCGCTGCTCTGCATCCAAGGCGTGGAGCAAGCCAGGCGGGACCCCACCGCGCAGCTCGGCGGCACAACTTTCATTACTTACCCAAAACAGCAGAGGAACTTTCTGGCAGAGAGAATTAAGCTTTGGGATATTTTCAGATTTAATAAGCTCAGCAGGGGGCAAAGGAAAATCAGGATTTTTCAATTGTGTGTTTTCAAACATTAAAATTACTGAGCATTTCTTGTATTACTACTTTTTTCTTGGCATGCCATAAATTAGCAGCTTAATTTCTCCGCCTTTGTAGACACAACAAAACAGGAACTTTCTGAGAAACGCCGCACAGGCCCCGGCTTTGGATTGAGTGAACGTGACATCCCTGCGCCACGTTGCTCCTTCCTTTTCCAGGACAAAAGCTCCATCCTCAGTCACGCGCTCCCCGGCTGCCGAGAACCACGCAGAGGTTCAATGCGTCAAATTTTGCAGCTGGCTCTAGGAGAAACGAAGCCCACGACACAAAGCCTACTGTCACCATCAGCAGGAGACCTGGTGTGGGGTGGAAATCCCACCCCACTCTGCTGGCGCATCCTGACCCGGGAACGCTGTCGGATGCCTCAGCTTCAGCCAGAGCAGCAGCCACAGTCCCGCTCATCAACCATTACACAACCTCCCCAATGGTCTGCACGCTTCATGAAATTATATTTGGTGGACTGAACATAGATTCCCCATCCTTAAATAGCAGGCGGAGCTGACTGTACCCTAACATTACAGTTTATTCATGTCCTGTGGTTTAAAGCCTATGGTAAGAGGCAGGAAAATATATAGTCTGGCGATCACTAAAGGAGCATGTAACAGCGAGATGGCTTTAACTTAATCACAATCCGTCCAGCTGTAAGAGTTTACAGTCGTATGTACTCTTCTTTGCTAAACCATAATGGCAAAAATACACTATAATGTACCCGATGTAAACTAGAGCACTAATTGTGGGAGTCCACGCGCGCACACGCATCGCCGAGGTGTCTGCAGGGCATTCGTCTCCCATCTGCACAACCACCACAGAACCATTCCGGTTGGAAAAGACCACCATGCCAGGAAACACAGGGGCCACAGCCTTTGCTCCTGACTACGAGCTCCATCGGCTCGGACGTGCCTCAGTTTTATTTCCAACCTCATCCCTCTTAAACCACGACCCTCCGGACGGGCAGGGCGGGCAGTGCCGCGGTACCTCCGCTGCCGCATCAGCCGCCGGGGCACCGGCACGAGGGACGCCGGCCGGCCCCCGCTGGTCCCCATAAACATCTCTGTTGCTGGGCTTGTCCTGTGGTCTCCCTACAGCTTAAGAAACAAGCTAGATGGGAACGGTGCACCGAGTCTTTCTGCAAGGAAAGCTCCCCAGGGCATCCCGGCGTGCTTTACACAATTATTCATAACCGTACAGTGACCAGACAAAAACAGATGCAGCAACGTGGGGTAGTGACTCAGCTGGATTTGGATGGGCCACCGTATGTTGAAATCTTTATAACTCCTCATTCTTTACAACCACTTTACTCAGAGCTCACCATCCCACCAGCCCACTGAGCCACCTGGTCTTGTTTTTCCAATTTTAACATAAACAGTGAGAGCTGCAACATACTTTTTATCATTAATCTTTCGTCTCCGAGAAGAAATCAGCATTGTGTTTCTTGGACTGTAGTTTAATAGCTGTTTTCTCCTTTTGGAAACTACGCCCGTGGTATTGCAAATACCAATTTGAGCAATACCCAAAATTGTGCCCACAAATTCAGATAAAATATCGGCAGTGAGGTACAAGCACTGAGCTCCTTTAGGGCAGAAATCATCCCTTTCAACATACTTCAAAAATATGTAAAGTAAAGAGAACAGCCAAACAGATTATTAAGGGGAATGGAAGACTTTTAGAAAAACATCTAATTCCTTCATGAGTTTAGGGGAGAAGTCTGATTGATATTTGTAATCTTTTGGTGGACAGAGCTGTCATTTAATTTAGCTTGCATGACTGAAAGAATTTAATAAAAGTGTTCCATAGAGTTTTGCTGAAATTCTTCGCATGTTTTTAGTAAGCCTCTGGAATACGATCAAACCTAAAAAGCTGGAGAGGACAGAGACTGAACTTGCAGCTAAAATAATATTCAGAACTGTAATATACACTTAATAATCAAGTATTCACATCCAGCAGAAAAAGTGCCTTAGTGCAGAAACTCTTCTGGATCCCCAGCCGTGTGTCCCTGTGCTGCTTGGCATCATGAAGGGGACCTGGGAACTCAACCCAGTAGCAAAAACCAGCCCCTGGCTCTACTAGAAACCTCTCAAAACTCAACCAAACCCACCAACTCCTGACTGTCTGCAAAACTCGGGATGCCTTTCTTCAGGAACCTCGGTAAGAAAGAGTTTTGGAGAAGCAAAGGTGCTACTTCCCCTTGCATCACGCAAGCCGCCCGCTCCGGCCACACACTTTCGGGTACCCGACACAGATGCCGCTGTATTTCCCACACAACTCCCGAGACTCCCAACAGGTCAGGTTGTTCTATTTTAAATTCCAGCCTGCTGAAAACATTGTTTTGGGGGGAGAAAAGCTAGATCTTATGGCCAATCCCAGCCTTGAAATCTGCAATAATGAATAATTTATGGATGGCTTTTAAATCAGGGCAGCATCATGGGAAACGTGCAGATTTTCACACGATACTGTTCCCTGTTAACAGCTCATTACAATGTACAGAAGTATATTCCCATTATGAAATACAGCTGGGGTTGTTTTGCTTACGAAGGTCATTATCTGATCACAAGCAAGAAGCGGGGAAAGGAACCCATTTTAAAAGGCTGAAGTTGTGGACTTTTTGAAAACTCATGTGTTTTGAATTTTGTGGCCTGATCATACACAAGCATGAAACAGGAGAATCGATTCTCTCCACTTCCTCTGCTTATTAGCCCTGGAAGTAGCATGGAAGAAATTATCTTTTATTAGCAAATACTTTCTTTATTATTTAACCAACCCTCATCATGAGATTCGCTGGTGCCCTCCACTCCACTTCCCTATTTCCCAGCTCCATTCCATTTACTCTTTCTGTGGACAGGGGCCTTGGTGGCACAGGAGCGTGCACCAGCAGAAACTTAACGCAACATCACTAGCACCATTTTCACTAGCTTCTTTCCAAGCTCTAGAGAGCTTTCCCCATCTTGGGTGGCAACAAAATGCAACACATATTACAGAAAAACTCAATGTTCCCTGGCACTGAGCACCAAACACCATATAAAAATAAGGATATTTAAAACTTTAAAAATATCTGTAAATACCAGGATCTGTACTTCTGTCTTGCAAGAGCGAACACATGTGCATGCGCACCCAGGCGGGCATCGCTGCTCTTCTGACCACAACATTAGCCCACGGACAGAAAGGCCCATTTTGGCAGGAGGACACCCAAAATGTGGTTTCCTTATGGCCCTTCCAGTTGGATGCACCTTGGCAGCACAGACGTGGCAGAGAAGAAACCTGTTCCTCATTGTACTCCTATTTCAAGCTCAGCACAACAAGGAGCGATCGCTAATCAAACGTTAATAAAGTGGAAGCAGGCTTTGGAACTGGAAAAGTCATTTTCAGTGCTTGGAAAAACAAGTTGGGCACGTCAGCTGTTTTATCAGCTGCTCTAAAAGCAAATTCTGCACTTCCCCGTGCTGCCTGCTTCGAGATGTCACAGGTTTTGTACTGCTGAAGCCGTACTCGGCAGACCAAGCCCCAGGCAGCACCTCCTGCCTGCTCCGGGCAGGGTGGGCAAGGGACAGCCCTGGGACGCCCTCCCCATGCGCTGCCCTTGGGGCTCCACACTCTGGCAACGGGTGACAAAAGGGGTCAACCACCACTCTGAGTTTATACTGTGGCTCTTCAGCCATAAAAACGTTTCAGTCTTTACTTCTAGCACTCAAAATACCATCTCCTGGAACAGGAAAAATCCCTGTCGTGCATCACCCAGTGTCTACTGGCGCAGCAGGACCCCCTTTACTGCCTTCACAGGTTCCAGAGGAGATGCTCTCAGCTGCCAGTAAATCCGTTTTCCCGGTCACTCTCCTGATAGCACAAAGAACCTGGTGACAGCAGTGAATTATTGGCCAAAGTGTGGCCCTACTTTATGGATCATCAGCTTAATTCCAGATTAGCAATCAAAACTGACAACATCCCTACGGGTAAAGGAAGACAGATAAAGACCCCTAAGTGTTGGCAGTAATTAAAACGAGTCCGCACTGGACAGTAAATCTCTTTCGGCAGCAGAAGGGGCTGCCAAGCCGTTATGAATTGCTCCGGTTTGGTGCTGGCAGGCTGATGCTCAGGAGAAGATGCTCCCGCGGATGCGGAGGTTAAGCCCTCGCTGGCACCACGGCAGGCAGAGGGGCCGGCTCCTGCCCGCTCTCCCGCAGGCAGGGGAGGTGTCACTTCCCCCACCCCAACAAACGCTCATTCATCACAGGGCACATGCGAAAAAGAGATTACTCAGGCTTTACGATCAGCTCATTCACCTTATATCCAGTTCCTTCCCCTTCCACCCCGCGGCTATTTATGGCTTGTTTTTGTGCGGCAGTAGGAAGGAACAGGACGGTGTGGGTGCTGAGCAGGGCTGCGAGGTCCAGCCCAGCCTGCTGGGGACCTGGGCAGTCCCCGTCTGCTTCTTCCCCCGTCTCCTGAGCCCTGCATCGATGCCAATGCTGGAGAAATGCTGCATTTCTCTTTGCGAGCTGCTACAGCTCCTCCTCCTTTGCATTTCTGAGACCAAACTATCACTGGTCCTTCAGCATCCCCTCCTACACACCGCCATCCGCCTCGATCAAACACAGACATCCCTGCAACTCCAAAAACCCAATCATTAAACCAATCATAGAACACATGGTTGGACCAGGCAGTAGGTGATGCCTTCAGCACCTTGCTGGAGTATGCCTGGACCTTTTCCTGCCAGGATCAGACAGACTCCTACAAGCTACCACGTCTCTAGAAGTGTCGTAGGAATGCAGCTATTTACTGCAAACACTCCATTCCAGCTCTTCTTCGCTTTGCCTGGGCTGACCTGCATCATTTCCTCAGTCCCAGTCTCTGCCACAGGGCCCATAACTGCTCCAGATCTGGTGCTACCCATGCCAGGCATCTCTTGAGGACATCTAGTGCACAACCCAGGAAACCTCTACCTTGATAAAGGGGAGCAGAATGCCATGTTAATACCGTGGGTGCACTTTTAAACCTGCATCAGGGAAAGAGCTGGTATTTCAACAACATCTGGGCTTTCAGGCTGCCTAGAAGAATTAAACAAGGAAAGTAAGTCACCAAGAGCTCTGTACCCACCAGGCACATAACCACCCATGCCTGTCAAGGGTGGAAAAGGCACTGCAAAGATGCTCCCTCCCTTGCTACCTGCAAGGGCTGTCTGCCTCGACCCTTCCCCACACTATTTCTTTACTGGCATCGTATCCCTGCTCCTCCTCCCCAGAAAGTTTCTCAGTCTCCTACCAGCAGCCCCAGCTGCCTTCCCCTCTCCTTTCCACCCGCTCTGCGTCACTAGACATGAGAACCTGGACCAATTTCTCCACCTGTCAAGCTGCCGCCCCTCAGGGGGTTGGCAACTGAGTGAAGGAGGGGTGTGGGAGCCTACATGGGCCAGGACCCGTCACTTCTATTATCCATATTTTCCATATTTTGTTATGTTGGAGCAGAACCCCGCTCTGCCATCCAAACACCACTCAGGAAGGCCCAAAGTGCACGTCACCAGAAGATAAAACATGAGACAACAAGCAAAGCAGGAGCACAAGGAACAAGAAGACAACACGGGTAGAGGTGGAGCAATCAACCACCTCATCGCCATCACATCCTTCAGACACCTGAGCAGGGATGGCCTAGATGCAAAAGCATCTAGGAAGACATGTAGGTATCATACCACCTTGAGCCACCTGCTAAAAAAAGCCCCACATTTCTGCAGAGGAGGACCAGCGTGCCCAAGGCAGGGTGTGCAGCGGCGAGCAGGTCCCCGCAGCCCCCTCACCGCCCAGTTCAGCCCAGCCCGCCTCAGAGCGGCTGGGAGATTTCCTCTTGGCTCAGGCTCCGGCACACGTGGCCGCTCTCCGGCTGTCAGCGACGGCTGCCGGGGCTGCCCGCGAGACAAACATCTCGTCCTTGGCACCAGGTAGGAAACGAGCCGAGAACTGCGCCGGAAGGAATTTTTTCCCCCCTCCTCCTTCTGCAACACAAATGAGAGGCAAATCTCTGTCCCAGCCTCTTCCCTCTTACCCTAAAAGCTCCCGGGGGAAAAGGACTTCTCAAATCATGTATTTTTGTACAGAATATTGTCTTGTAGAGAGGTTTCTGCTGGAACACCAGCCCCTGTCACCCTGGGCACAACCTGCCCTCCCAGGGGGACTGCTCTTTCGAGCTTTACTTTTGCATTCGCTTCACTCCAAGGCACTGAAAAGCCCAAAAAGCAAAGGCAAGCAGTTCTGCTGAAGGTCCCCAGTTCCAGAGACCTGTCACAGGGGACTGAACAACTGCCTCATAAGCCAGTTACCTTCCACCAGACAAGACAACCCCAGTGCAGGGCTAATTACTGAGCCATTGCTTTCAGCAGACTTAAATGAGGCAGGAGGAGGAGGACTCCATGGCAAACACCCCCCAAACCTGTTACCTAGCGAGGAGCGAGCAGCCGGTCTGCCCTCCCCGGGGAACCACTGGCCACCGCACCGGGGCAGGTTGTGCTGAGCTGAGCCCTGGACGTGCTCGTGGGGAGCTGGGGGGGTTGATGTCCTCCAGCGTCCCATGGCCACCTCTGCCACCTGACAGCCACCGCTCTGTCCTGCGTGGAGAGAGGAGCACGGGGTCCACAGGCAGGACGGGGCTGGTGCCGCTGGGGAAGGCACCCAGCGGGAGCAGGGAGCCCCAAGCCCCAGGCCCCGCTGCCACAAGTATTTATGCACTTCACATTAAACAGGCGTTCAACTGAGACAAACCAGAGCAGAAGTAATCCCAGGAACGGGGTCTCTCCAGCCTCTGTGATCCCTAATTAATGGCTGATGGCTGGGTTGGCGACCGGGCAAGGTCACAGCTCTCCTCTGCATTCAGAATGTAGCTGCTGCTTGCTAAAAGCCAAAGAGGAGAAAATTTAACTTCACGGACACAGCTTCTCCAGTGTCAATATTGGCACCTGCCTCCTAGAATGGGTCTACAAACAGGATGAGGAAACATCCAGGCTCCAGCATGGGCACGGCTGATGCACTGGGGTGCAACTCATCACCGATACCGAACATACCCAACAGAAACAGACCCTGCAAGGCTCAGGCCTCCAGAGCTGCAGGCAAGAGGCAGGAGGAGCCCTGCCCGGGGTGGTTCTCCCACACTGATGCACAGCCACTAACTCAGCAGCTGAAGCGACTCAGCGTTTAAATTAGGTTCAAAGCTGGTGACTTTATACCCTCCCCCAGTGAGACCCAACACCCGCAGAGGAAGCCCTGAAACGCACCTACATGAGTCTCACCCTCAGCATTTAGGAGCTTATGTGCTGCACGAAAAGGTCAGTAAACTCCTTCCCCACTTGTAGGCAGGAGGCATTCGAGGGGTCCTGCCAAAAATAAAAAGTAACTTCCTGCCCATCATGATATTTCTTGATGGCTCAAACACCTATCCTCTGCCAGCTGCCTCCCACCTCCCCTGCTGACCATACTTCACAAGACAGCATCTTCTTACATGTGCCCTCAGAACGGCCAGCCAAGAACACTTTCTTCTTTTAAACATCATTCCCCCACAATACAGTCGAGGGAGGCCATAGGCAATAAATACCACTGCAACCTAAACTTTCCTGTTTGCCCTCAGAGTTTTATGTGCTGCAAGGGCCATCTCTCGCAGCATGTGCTCCTACAGCAAAAGCACTAAAATACCTCCCAGCCTTTGCAGTCTGTTAGGTGTCAAAACCGAGCTAAGAACTTTAATGAGCAACAGCATTAACAGAGAGTCCTGAGCCATGAGGGTTATTTTCACCTGCCACAACACAGACAGGTCAAAGCAGTCTCACTGACCGGAGACAGGGTTTGCCAGCACAGACACCTGCCTAATTACAGACATCTGCTTCATCAGCAGGTATAACAGAAGCAGCAAGATTACAAATTATTCATTACCTAAAACGTATAAAACCTCTTGCACTTTCTGCCAGCTGCACAGCTCGGATGAAAGCTGCAGTGGTCTGTGCCGGCCGCTGCCTCCACGGAGGTGGGATAGAGCATCAGGAGAGGTCCCAGGACCAGCCTCGGCTTCTTACCAAGCCAAGCCAATGCTTTAAAAAAAAGGGACCACCCTTTCCCAGAGCAGGATTGCTGGGTGGGGTGTAGGTCCAACATCCCTTCTGCTTCAGCCAAGGAAAGTTCTGGTGACATTTGTTGCAAGACCAAAGCTGTTGAGATCAGAAGATGAGCTGCTTCAGCTGACTAACATCTTTCTGCCCACAGTAGTAAGACACCTTACGCTGCCCTTTCCACCAAAGCGATGCCAAACCAGTAAACGCTTTCAGTTCCTTTAATACAGGATCCACACAAACCCATTGCAGGCTGAGCAGGCAGGATCTAGAAGGACTCCTCCGCTACCCATCCCCGGCTGGTGTCATGGACCAGATACGCGTTAACGTCTCTGGGAGAAAAAAAAATGCCGTAAGCGCGCCTCATTTCCCACTACAGACAGAGCGGTTTGGTGAAGCGGCAGAATCGCACCAGGGAAACCCCCAGCTCTGACCTCCCTGGCACATGGAGCAGCTAGGGATGGAGCGGGAATCCCACAGGCATCCCAGCTCAGGACAACACCACCTGCACACCGTGCCACAGCTGGGCACAACGCTCCCCCAGCAAAGCCCGGGGGGGCAGAGCCGACCTCCCGCCGGAGCTGGCCCTCCCTGCCCGCAGCGGGTCTGATGGCGCTGCTTTTTCCTCCCTTCCCCTGGGAATATAATCTCTAAGCAGTTACACAAGGTCAGGCTGGAATCAAGAGTAACATTATTGTTAACGAGGCGTTTTCTCGGGAACAAAAGCAATTGGATTTGTTCTGCGGCCAAGAAGACCATAGGTTACCTTCCGGGCCTGCTCTGGATGATGAAGATTAGCTCCCCGAATCCCAGTCCCTTCTCAGTCTGGACCACACGTTAAAAACCTTGACTTTAAGTCAAACTTAGGAGAAAAACACATAAATGAGAAACCTACCAATCATCCCACTAACATCAGAGTGAGCTGTGTGCTTTGTTACTGGAACCATCCGGGAGGACACCCACCTTGGACATCTACTGATTAAATTACCAGCCTGAGTCACAGCGCAAGACATTTGACACAATCAACGAGGCCCAGAATAACTGTAATTAACTGTTAATTTGGTATCAACAGCTCCACTTACACTGTGTTTGGCTGCACAAGGATTCCTCCAGGTTTATTTCCTCCACAACAGGATAAACTCCAGCACTGGTACAGGATATCTGGTGTTTGTTTTAAAGCACTGCTGTGCATCAGCTGCATGTTTTGGACACAAAAACAAATGAATCCCCTTTAAAGGTATTTTTTCTCCAGCTGATTTCCACAGTATTGTTTGGAGGCTGGTCCCTGCAGGACACACCTGAGGCACCTGCCTCCCCGCCGGAGCTGAAGCCACAGGGGCAAAGTTGAAGCCCTTCTCATGCACAAGATCAGAGCAGCCAGGGAATTTCAAGGAAGGAGAGCGATAAAATGCTATTTATGTTACCCAAAGGTTATGAACGCCAGACAATAAACTGGCGTGGAAACCAGCCAAAACTGCCATGCATCCAAGCTCAGCCCCAGCAGCTTCCCGGTCTTGCTGAGAAAAGCAAGGAGCCGGATTCACTGGCTGGGAAAGCTTTGCTGCTCCTGTAGTCTCAACTGAGCTAAACATCTATTCCAACACTAGGTAAGTGGTGCAACACCGCAGATGAATACAGCAACCACTGGAAAGGCAAGTGGGATTAGCAAAAAGGAAGCACAGGTGAGACATTCCTTCTTCATACCAATAAAGGAGATACATCGCTTCACACAGGAACACGCTATTCCCGGTCCTCTCCCGCGTGTTCCTGAAATTCATCACCAGGGAAGAATAAATGAAAGTAGGAAGGACAAGGAAAGAGTGAATCTTGTCTCCAAAATATGACAGCTCTGCAGTCCCATTATTTACCAAAGAAAGGGGTACATGGCCGTGGAGCAAAGGACTTGGGTGCTCTGAGGAAAATCCTACAATGAATTATTTTCTCCAAAAACCAGCTGATATGAGGACTTTGGATGTCGACAGGCGTTTTGACGCTACCTTTGATAAAAACAACCACTCAGTAACAGGCAGGGTTGGCTGGGTTTATGCAACCCACAGGAGATGCTCAGGCTCTCAGCGCAACTCCAAGTTTTGCTGTCACTGAGCAGTACCAGAAACATGCCTATTTACTGCCCTTTCCTTACTGAAAATGGGAAATACCTCACATTCCACAGCAAATGTAACCACACAAGCAGTAAAAGCGTGGGGCTTACCAGCGCACCCCTTCCGCTACTCAGTGTCATGCAAGATCACAGGTAAAACAGGCAAGAAACTTCAGCAAACACAGCCCAGATTACACCTCTGTTTAAAAACATGCATGCAAACACACCGGGTCAAATTAATCTCTGGCTGTTAAAGAAAACCCATTTCGGGTGACCTGCAGATACAGTGTTCCCACAACAAACCCGATAAAGCCGGGACGTTTGCAGATAGGGGCTGGACAGGCGATAGCTGGCGTGGGCAAATGTCGGCTCTTACTGAAGAGGGGAAGGAGGGGTTTGGGTTTAAAAAGCAACCCAACAGTCAGATACATTCAAATTTAATTATGTTCTTGTTACAGAGGGTCACACTTCCTCTGATTTAACTGGCCTGGCAAAATCCTGTAATTGCTGCTTGCATACGGAGTCGGAGAGCATTTACCCGGCGTGTTAACGAGAGCCAAGGCACGGCTCAAAAGGAGGACGGAGTTAGTCTTTAAATACCAGGCCTAGACTTGGTGGAGCTATAGATTATTTTGTGTAGTAAAAGAAGAATTAGCTGATCCATTCCAAAATGCATTTATCATTAAAATAAAAATCTTCTGTCATTTTACTTAATAGCCTTAGTAAGAAATAATTGCAATGTCTGGTTACTTTCAACAACATGTGGTTTTAATATTTTAATTGTTACAAACTGTTTAATAATGTTGAACAAAAGGCGTGTCCAAGTAATTATTGTGTTTATTAACATTTCTTTTGAGGACTTGAT
>JAVJGG010000039.1:15438486-15469661 GCA_035590195.1 Aviceda cuculoides
GTGTCCAATTAATTATTGTTTTTATTAACATTTCTTTTGAGGACTTGATAAATTATATTACATATATACGGCACTTCAGACATTGTAGTGTTAACTTATTAAAAGTGGAAAATTAGCCAAAAGCGACTTGTTTTCGTGCAATTTAAATATTGTATTTTCAAGTGATAAGCATTGTGCATCACGTTATTTAACGATCTGGCAGTTTGTGCATTTTTCTAATTATTATGCTGCTTCATCTGGCCGGGGAATTAAAACACAGTGGGAATAATAAACTTCACAAAGCCTAGCGGGCCACAGAGAGATGCGATTCCACCAAATCCGTCAAAGTCAGATTTTTCTGAGAAGGGGAAATATATTCCTGAAAAAGCCCCAGCTCCCCAGGGCCCCCCATAATAAACTTTATAGTTTTCCCTGCTTTGAGCTGCCCGGGACAGGGTCTGGCGAGGCGGCTCCCTGGGACCCCACGTCTCCCCCGGGAGCACCCCCCTAGCCACCCCCGTGCCCGGAGAGCCCCGTCCGCACCGCTCGGGCAGCCCACTCCCAGGTTCCCCGCGTGCCCCGAGTGGGGTGCGGATCCGACCCTTTGCACCCCCCAAGCATCGTCCCCCCACTCGGGGGTTAAAGCCCCTTGGCCAGTCCCCGATGCTCCGCCATACTCTGTAGTTTGAGCAAAGGGGTCGAGGGAGACTCGGGCACGAGGGCATCGCGCTGTTCCCAGGCCTATTTTGTTTACATTTGATTCAATCAAGTTGTGGCCTTTTGGCCTCTTTCCAAATTAACTTCTGCGTGACCTCCGCCATGCCCTCTCCCAGCAGCCAGGCCGCAGGGAAACAGCCCATTAAACCTACAAACAAATACAGGACATATTGGTTGATCAAACCAGCTTCAAACACGGCTATTTAAACGCCGAGGCGTGCTTTTTTGCAAACTTCAACTCTATTTTGTCTTCGGTCATTCGCACCTCTGGGCCTCCTTTTTTTTTTGTCCTTCCAGCTAGAGATCCATGTTTTACTGCCTTGTAAAACTTCTAAATTTTGTTCTCATCCTCCTGTAAACCCCACGAAGAGCAACGCGAAGCTCTTTCACATGGGGCTCGCTGCAGGACCCGGGTCTTTACACTGAGCACGTGAAGAAAGGCGGCAAGATCCTGCTTGGGCAAACAGCTGTAATACTCCAAGAAATTGTGTGTTCCCCTTATTTCCAAGGAAATAAATCAAAGCGGGTTTCTCAGGGTCTGTGAAAGCATATTGCCTGGATTCCAACCCCCAAAGGGTTTATTTTTTCAAGAGCTTATATAGTAGTTAGATTTCTGGCTAGAGAATATGCAGTATGATAAAAACACAGTCCCTATACAGGGCAATAAATTACAGATTGTTTGATGTGGAAACCAAAGAACTGTCAAACTCCAGTATATCTGAAATATTCTAAATGAGCCCTTAACTTGAGTGTCTGGAAATGTACAATATGTTTCCAGGCCCTTCAATCTTGTAAAGACACATCTCCCCCAGTTAAGTTTCCTTTTATGGATTCTACTATTCATTTTTGGTGGGTTTTTTCCCCCCCTTTTCTTCCAAAATTGTGCTCTTCCTCCTAGAGATGGTCCTGTGACAAACACCAGGATTTATCTAACCATAAAAAAGGACTGGAACTGGGCACAAGCTTATACAGGTAAGTGCAGTAAGGATGGGGTAAAGCATCTGCTGCAACGGTGTGAGAGCCTCGTAAGCGCTGCAGAGAGCACACAAGTCAGCTCGGGCCAGAGAGGGACAGGAGGGAGGACCAAGAGTGTCACATCGGTGGATTCGGTACCCGCAGCCTCCATCCCTGCTGCATCCTCACACCAGCATCACTCAGGTCTGCTCTCCAGAGCCTTTCTTGGAGGAAGAGGATCAATAGGAGGTCACCAACGTGGCAGAACACCCAGGACGTGGGACCTGGGACACCATGGCTCCCACCCCCATGCATACCTGTTAAAACTGGAAGCTTGTCCCTATCTCTCAGCCATCCGAACATCCCATGGTGGGAGAAAAACTGAGTGACCAGAGGAAATGGCTCACCTCGCACACTGCTTTTTGCCTAGGGATGCTACCAAGTCACAAAAAAACCTGAGCAAGACCTTGCGCTGACACTGAATAACCTTTCAGTTTCAATATAGTTTATATGTGGGATGCGTGAAAACCCTTCTAGCTAGAAACAGACCCCATCCACTCTGGGAAATGAAAGTTAGGAACCAATTCCAACTCATTTTCCTGAAGGTGACCTTTGGCCTCCCAGCTGAGATAACAATGCTAATATTTATGGATGGGCTGTTCGTGCCTATGGGCACACAGCAAAAATAACTCAAATCAAAACTTGGTAGACATCTAACAGAACTGAAAAATAAAAAAAAAATCCTTACTTCCAATATGGCAATAATAAACCATCTCACCCACCAACACACGAAAAATAGCACCGCCCACAATCACACGTTCGGGTGAAACAAAAATGGTCTGGAGTCTTGATGTGATGAGTAGGCACTCATTCAGAAAGGACTGACTTGAGACAGCACGCTACTCAGGCGGCCATGCTTTATTCATTTATTTATTTTATCTTGAAAAAAGGTGCTTGAACCAAACTAATACTATCTGGCAAACTTTTACTTCCCCTTCTCTCTGGGTTAGGTTTTCCATACTCCTTTCAGTCCCTATGGATTTTGTTCTAATGCGTAAACACCATTCTCATTTCAAACTGCAGAAGTTTGATGAGAATTTCTCATATATATACATATATATATGCGTGCACTTATCCAGATTCAGTTTGACAAGACATGAACTAATGAGCGAGCACCATTTCTGCACACAACACATTCGCCAAACTCAAGCAAGCTCGAAAATGTGGCATACTGCTGAAAGAACACACATTTCTCAGCAGCGTGAGCAGCCTGGAACAAATCGAAGCCAAGTCATCAGCAAATTAGAGACATTAGCAAAAATCTACAAGTAAAAGTAAAAGCTGTGGAACACTACAAAAATTGCACCAATTAGCATGGTTCCTGAATCTACCCACATCCGCAAGATCCAAGCTGCATCTCTAATACAACTCACTGAGAGGAAGTCATCGTATGGTATTAGATTCTCAATTTACTGGTAGTCACATGGAGAATCCAGTTTACAGCTCTGAGCACTGCAAACACTTGAAAAGGTGCTCTTTTCTGCAAAAGACTCTGGATGTTTAAAACCCCTTAAAAGCTACTGTTGGCTTGAGCTTGGTGGATGAGGAGATTTTCACCCCTCCTCAGCCCAGGAGTCCCCACTGCTTCCCAGACCTGAAGCCAACACCTAAAAAACACAACTGCAATTCATCCAGAGCTGCTGCTCCTTCCGCATTTCCTATTCTTCGGCATTCAAGATGCATTCCAGATGTGAAGGAGAGCACGAAACTCCGGTAGGCCAAGAAAATAAGTGTGATGGTGAGCTCTGACACCCCAAATCCCATATTTAAGTAACCTCCACAGTTACTTTTCCGGTGTATAAGCCACTTACCATAGACTACAGACCCTCCACAGGAATAGCTAGGTTCATAACTAATTTTCGCAAATCACTTCCCATTTTCTCCTGACTTTATTCTCAATTCCCCCTCTTCCTCAAACACAAGTTTACAAGAGGGTTCGATATTTTTCAGACTCTTACATTTGTGCCATTTAAACCAAAACAACTCACCTGCCCCCCATAACATGCTCCAGTCGAATACTGCAAGCCGATGAGGGGAAGCGCTGTAAGACATCATGACTGAGCTGACCATATTCATTCCCTTACCACTATTTTTCTCCAAGCAGCAGCTGACAAAGACACTTTGCTGCTGCAAACAGCCGAGTTCAGCCCGGCGATGTTTACCCAGGGTCTCTCGTCCCACAGATCTCCGCTCCTCAGCAGCCTGAACTGTTCAGCAAAGACCTAACTTGACCCAATCTGGCAGCCAGCATTTCACAACCACTTTATGTCAGCAGTTTCAAGTACACTAATAACCATGTTTTGTTTGGTGCGACTTTCTCACCATGAATGGCAAAATATCATTATCACCTGCAGGTTGAAGCCTGCCCTCTACCCCATTTAATAGGGAGCTGATTATGCTATTTTTTTTTCCCCCCTTTTAATAATTATGGGCTGCTGGCAGATGGCACAGCTCGGCGCAGGGAGGCATGCGGGAAGGCAGAGCGGGCTGCGCTGCCGCTGCCCACGTCGGCTCCCGCGTGGCGGGGTGCTCCCGGGACCCCGAATCCCTCGCTGCATCCCGCTCCCAGACAGCACCTAATGAGGCGTGCCTGCGTCGGAGGGCGCGGGGGTTAAACCGGGAACTGCTATGAAAACAGTCCCTGGCAGTCGTGGGAGCAGGAAAGCAGAGGTTAGCAGAAAAGTCGCTAAGCCAGCAACTCCACACGGAGCAGCCCGAGCAGCCCACCCGGCCGGGAAGCAAAGCTGGGCTTAACCCTGGGAACCCGCCGCTGCCCAAAGCCTCGTGCCGAAGTGACCCTGAACAAGGCCCCACACCAGTAAGAGCTCTCTCGGCAGAGACTGGGCAGCGCAGCTGTATTAACAGACAGCATTACCGCCCGAGCATTTGCCCTGCGTGGTCCCAGTGTTGTGTCCCTGGAATGTAGAGAGGTCCAAGCTACCAGCCTACTGAAAAATATCCCCTCTATGAGTTACTCAATGACACAGAGAGGAGAGCAGAGTCCAGAGCCAGACTCCAACCCAGCTGGCCCGAGGCAGCGCTGCAGAAGAGCTCTGGGAGGTTAACAATCGCAAGCTGAACGCCGCGCAGAGATGCCACCTAACCCCTTGGCAGCAGCGGGGCTTGTTCACAGACCTAACCTGGCCTGGCATGATGGGTAGAGACAAGATACTGCTTGTCCCAGCCAGGATGCCAGGTCTGGGACCGTGGGAAGGAAGCTCCCTCCCCAACGGAAAGGGTCTCACCCAGCTCTGCCATTTCCCCATTCAACTGTAACTTGCCCCGGTAGTGACTGGGAGGGAACATCCAGGGAGACACAGCAAAGAAACAAGTGACCCTCCCTGCCAGCCACGAGCAATGCCAAAGGGGACTCCTCCGACCAGCGGGGACAGCAGGCACGTGCCGCGTAAACCCCCGTCAGCACCTCCTGCTCGGGCTCACCACGGCAGCTCCATCTTTCCTGGTCCTCCCCTGCGCAGGGGACGGACGCCCAGCAGAAGCGCAGGGCAGGGACGCACCCACGCACCGCCCGGGCGCAGGCTGAGCCCCGGGGGGGCTGCGATACAGGTGCCCCGCAGCTCCCGCTGCGCCCACGGAGCACCACGCCAGCGTGCGTGAATCAGGACCTGCCGCGCGTGCCCTGTGAGCCCGGCACCGTGCGGGGCCGAGGCGGCACCGGCTCGACGCGCAGCTGCTGAAGATGGAGACGCCCCGGGTTGTCTGGCTGAGCCCAAAGAAAGCGTGGGGGAGGCCAAACTGATTTGGAAGCCGCCCACTCCGGAGCCAGCCCCGCTGGCACGTCTGCGACAAACCTGGTTGATGTGTTTCAGCTTGTCGATAATCTGGCTGATCACTGGCTCGGGACCTTTCATCTTCACCTCATGGTTGCCAGGCTGAGCTTTTGCTCCGTTCCTTGTGATCTGGGGACTGTACCTGCGGGAGTGAGAACAGAGGAGACCACGATGTGATGGGCTAATATACAGGAGATCTTTAAAGTTCAGTACAAATAAAAGACATCCCAAGATAAGCACTGGCCCCTACCAAAACAGAGAGTGCAAGACAGTTAATAATGACAAAGAAAAGGCAGAAGAATCCCATAAACATTTCTGCTCTCTCTTTGCAAAGCAGCAAGATGATGTACTTGTATCACTTGAGGACAATGAAGTCCTTTCCAGTCCATTAGTAACCAAGGAAGACATTAAACAGTATACAACAGGGATAAATATTTTCACATAACTTGCACCCAAGAGTCCTAAAAAAGCTGGCTCAGAAATTCTGGCTTGCTCATGTTTGTTTAAAATAAATCTTGGCAGACCACAGAGACTCCAGTACAAGAGCAGTAGTGTTGTACCCACAGCCAAAAAAAATGAGTGGGATGACCCAGTTAACTGCAAGCTGATTAGCATAACATCAACCCCCTTACAAAATAATGACTATCACTGATGTGTGATTTCAATAATAAAGAATTAAAGCATCAGAATATAATTAATGCTGTCAACATTGCTAATGGAAAATAGGTGTTGCCAAACAATCTTGATTTCGGTCTTTGATGAGATCCAGCCTTGGGGATCAAAGTAACTGCTTAGACAGAACGTACCTTGACTTTGGTACGGTGCTGGGCTCTGCACCATGCGATATCTCGATTTACACAGGTACCACGCAAGTCAGTAAAGCACCCGTAAAGCAGATTAAGAGCCGGTGGAAAGATCTCCAGATGCAGCTCTCCACAGGGACCCTCCCTGAGCTGCCAGGGTAGCTCTGCAGAGGAGGGCGGCAAAGCCTGCGCTCAGCTTTCTCATCGGCGATTAAGCAAGAAATATAAATTCACTGCTGCAAATGTATGGAATGGCAAAGTTTATCAGAGTGATAAAAGTAAGGAGAAGAGGGACAGAGGGATGGCCGCATGCTTGCCTTTGGAGGAACGCGTTTCTACGCTCGGTACCTGGGTAACGGCTCGTGATGCTCAGGACGCGAGACAAGCGCGTCCACACCAACCTCAAACTTGTTTTCAGGGCGAGAGCAAGCGGCTGCCGCCGCTGACTGCTGGCAGCCACAGCAGCGGCACAGAGCACGCTGGTGCCTTCTTGAGCTGCGGGTTGTTGGTGCTCGCTGCAGCCCCAGTGACAGGCCGCGGTACTCTACAAGCACAAAACAAGTCCTCATCTCCAAGAGCTGACAGCCTGAGCGCACGCTGCCAAACCCCGGCCCAGCCTACAAAAGCGAGATCGCGGAGATAACGCCGAGCATCAGCCCGCTTTGCTGTACGTCTGTTTTTCCGGTGCCGTGGGTAAACACGACGAATATTCCTTTCCGCGATTCATCTCCTACACATCATGTCCTTACCCAACTCCCGGCACCAGCCCCAGTGACTGTCTCCCTGTCTGCCAGTTCCCCGCTCTGCTGCCCACTAATCCTTCATCCCCACGCTGCCGGGCGAGCTCAGGCGATGACAGTCGGCCCATTTCACAGAGGCTTTGCGGAGGAAGTGGGACTTCAGCAGGGATTTAAAGGAGGGGAGGGAGATGGGAAGGATTGTGGGGCCAGCTCGGGGAGGATGCTTTACTGGGGGAGAAAGCAAGAGGCATGGGGACATTCAGCCAGAACAGCTGTCAGGGCACACTGAGGGTTTTGGGGATACACGGGGGGTTGGCCCCACTTCAACTCTAAATCAGGAATGAGACCGACTCAGATATGTGGGGAGGCAAACCCCAGATTTTTACTGGTGCAGCAGGAGTCTGCCCCTGATTCGAAATGTCCTCATCATTTAAAGTACAGGACTGAGGCTGATTTCCACGCCAAGGCTTTTTCAGAGCAGGAGTTATACGTACAGGTCCCCAGTGCTGGGCACTCCCCATACACAGCTCAGCTCAGGGCTGACGACCCCACGAGATGCTTCACTGAAAGAAATGACAGATGAAGAAGCATGGGAGAAAGGAGGTGTTTGTGCCTCTAACAGAGGAGGCACCTGTCTCCCGGCATAAACAGCTTGTCCAGGTACAGGAAAAGTGTCACTGCGAAGCAGAGACATCAGCTGGGGTCTCCCAAGCCCCACCAGCTCCTCAACACTGGGCCAGTTGCCTGCCCAGTCAAACCACCTCGCAGAGCTTCAGCTGCAGCACGGTGCTGCTCAGGTGTACCATACCCGCTCCAGCAGCTCTGTTCTCCACCCAGACACCTTTCCCCATGCTGGGGCCTCCCGTTAGGACTCAACCTTTTGCAAAATGCATTTTTTTAAATTTTTTTTAATAGCGGCATTGTCCTGGGAAGTACAAAACGCAGCTATACCTGAGACGCAATAGCTCCCAGTTCAGAAAAGCACCTACACATGCAATTAGAGGCTTGTTGTAGGCTGAAAGCTAAGTGACTGGGAGAAGTGGGGCCAGAGAGCGCCAGGCTGGATCCCAGCCTGCAGCAGCCCATGCCCAGGAGGGCTGGTTCCCTGGCACAGACGGCCGGTGGGACCGCAGGCTCCGAGCACCATCTGGTGGGAAGAGGCTGCTGCCGCAAGCACAGACCTGCCCGGCTCTGCAAATACTTGGGCTTCACTTTTTGCAGGGGGATAAGGCATTGGGAGCAGCGAACCATTAAACCTGCTGCTTATTTGTCACACAGTCGCTTAACACCGCCGTGCCAACCTAACAAACACATCTGGCGACCGAACATAAACATCCACAAGACACATGGCTTTTTGGATGCCAAAGAAATTACCATTTTTGATGTCACTGTAAATTTAATTTAAAACACTGATGGAACGTTAAAGTACACTGCTCAAAAGTCTCCTGTGGTTTAAGAGCTTTAACTAGCACAATAAATCTCCCACAGGTTTTAGCAAGAGCAGAACCAAGCCCATTTGGTGCATACCTAAATTAATACAATCTCTCTCCTAAACAGTTTTATACAAAGAAACTCAACAGCTTGGGTTTGAGTGGGCATTTCTACTGAAATCCACGCAAGGACTGCCAGAGAGGAGTTCTGTAGCCTAGGCAATGTCATACAGGAGGGAAGAACACAGTACTACAGCAGTAGTACACTGGAACTACGTGTCCAAAGACTGAAATTGTTCTCCAGAAGGCTCTGCTGGGGTGATGAGGACCTCAGATCACCCTCCCCAGCGGGACAAGTCTACCAGAGAAGGAAGCAAACCTGAAAGCATTTGCAGAGGGATCTCTCCCTAAAACAGTGCTGCCGGAGAAGCAGAGAGCCACTGCCTGGTGCTTCCCCCCCACTAGGCACAAGGGTACGTACTAGACCCAAAATGAACAATTTGCATCATTACACAAGTCATCTGAAGCAGCAAGCTGCACATCTTTGAGCGTGAATCGCCAAGAAGCAGATGCATGGGGACACGCCACATCCCAACAGCCTGAGACATGCTCCTGCATGGCTTGGGTTCTTCAGGACACGCTGCCCCTGCGCTGCTAAGCCCAGACCTCCTGGTGTGCTCAGGTACGGGGGGTACACCAGCTCCAGGGGTACACCAGCTCCTCCTCGGCTGTGCCCCTCTCTGCCCCAGCACCAGGACCCGGGGTGGCACGCATTCAGGCATGCGGGATGCAGCCAACCAAAGGGTTAAAGACTTTGAAATGTAGCTTCGGCGAGGGATGGGCATTCCTGAAATGCCAGAAAAGCTGGAAAAGGCAGCTGGCACCCCTCCCTGCAGCCTGGGCCAAACAGCCAGGCCTTAATACGGCAGAGAGATGCCTTTGCAGCCCCCACCAGGCTGGAGGGTAGGGGGCTCCCAGGGCAGTCCCCATGCAGGCTCCCCTGTGTCCCACCAAGCTGCTGCAGGGCTGGTGGGCTGGCAGGTCCCATTGCAAAGCGAAGCCAAAGCGTCACCTTCCTCCCATGTACTCCAGCCACAGTGCAGAAAAGGAGAAATCTCAGAGCCATCTCGAGCTGCTTTCAACATATGCCAATAAAACACCCCCTTCTGCAGGACACTTGTGCCACTCCACGAAACCCATCACATACCTCTACTCTGGTGGTATCGGTATTGAACGGCAAATAAGCACACTGGTTAAAGGCCACCCCGTGGTCCCCGGGGGGTCCCTGCGCCAAAGGGATATCAGTGTTGCAACATGAGCATGGTCTGGCTTCCACTTCATAAGCAAAGCCCAAAATACTTTCCTCTTTGATGTGTCTTGACGTCAGTCAGCAGCATCTCCTTGCCTGGGCTCCCTGGGTATGGGGTCTTGCTGGGGACGTGGTATTTTCCAAAGACAAATGTCATGTTGTAAAATGTGCTGATAAGCAGCCCTCGCTAAAAACAACTTTGAAGACAACACCTGATGAAAACACTCATGATCTGAGGTCTTCTGTGAGGACAGCACAACTACCGACCCTTCCTGCTCCTTCTTATCCACCAGCCATAAATGCCAAAGCATGCAGTCAAATTAAGAGATTTTCCCCTCCTTTCCTTCCCACCATCCACAAATGTGTTCCCTGTGAATGTTTGATCATTCCAGTCCAAATGCAGCTCTTTCTAGGCTTTCATTTCAGAGCAAGGAAGACAAGACGACAAATGTAATTTAAATATATGGCAATGAATGTAAAATGTGTGTTCATCCTACTTGGCCATGCTAGGCTTAGAGATGAGTTACTGCAATGCCTGACATGTGATTTAGAGAAAGTAATCCTGTAAGGCAAACATAAAGAATTACACCTTTTAGAAAAAGGAAAGTAAGTTTGTCATACAAATAACAATTAATTTATGCCTGCCTTCCAGTTGCCAAGTATTTATTCAAACGCAGCTCCACATTTTAAACAGAGTTTATCCCTTGCAGGCTCTTCTACTATCTCTGTTCACTGAATCATACTTGCTTGAGGGAGGGGATCGGGGACAAATACAACACAGACTGCTGCAAGACAGGACTACAATACAAGAGAAGAGGTTTCATTGCACAGGACTTAATAACTGAGCTTGAGAGAGCAGCATTTCCAGCACCCGCAATCCCCTGAAGCTGCTCTGCATTTCAAGACATGACTTACTACAGGCCATGTGGGCTGGTGACGCTGAGCCCTCGCCACACAGAAGGCAAAAAGGTACGAAAAAGGGGAGACAGGAAAGAAAAGTTTCTCTCGCGCACTCCTGGCAGGAACCCAAGTCTTATCTCCAGCTGGTTTTCGCGGGTCGGTAAAGGTGGGCGCAGTGGCGATGCCAACATTTTACTCTCCCTGGCCCTGCTGCCTTTCGGGTTTGTGGGACAACCTTAGTGTCACATCAGCGGTGCGAGCGGCAGGAGCCAAAAGGCTGGAAGAGCTGCTTCCAAACCGCTCATCCCGCCCTGCAGACAGGGAGTAACTCCTGGATGGTTCGTAAACCTCCAAGAAGAGGCGGTAACTTCTTTCCCTGATATTTTCCTCTCTAAAGAGAGACTGTCCAGAGATACCTGTGGATCACACCGACTACCCCAGCCCAGACACGGGCTGGCTGTGGGCTGCAGGCCAGGCAAGTGCAGGTCCAGCCCGGCTGTCCTCTTTCACACGGGGTGCATGGTCCCACCACCCCTTGACCATATGCAGGCATCTGTTATGTGGGGGTGCAGGTGGCAGGAGAGAGGTGGGCTCCCCGGCTCTCCGGCGCCTTCCTGGCTTGCCACGTGCGCTCGGCTCCTTGCTCGCAGTGAGCGCTTGCCGGCACTGCAGAGCTCGCGGTGCCGCAGTCAATTTACACCACCAGCAGGTCTGAGCAAGCTTCTTCAAAAAGAACCAGGAGGATCCAACGCTCTCACTGGGGAGCATTCTCACCTAAATAAAAAGGAGCCGTTTTCTGCTGGATTTCCACATATCAACACCCTGCAGCCTGGTCTCACTACGGTAAGAGTCCTCTGAGATCCTGCTGTACCAGCTCCCTGCCAAAGGGGAGTGCTGCCTCTTCCCAACCGCCCTACGCAACGCGCTACAGCCGGTAAGGGTGCTGCAGATGTTAGTTTGGTTATAAACCTCAGGTAATCACCTGGTTCTGGGAGATGGGACTTTAAAAGGAACAGCAAAACCTGTAATATTCATAGCAAAACAATGGGAGTTTGCAGCATAAAAGGACAGCCTGAAGTCCCTCTCCATTCGTACTTCAGCTGGGTAAAGTTCAAGACAAACAGATTATGGAAAAATTGGCTAAACCTGAGACCAAGCAGCAGGCTTAATAGAGGAAGATTCATGATCTTCATTTTTTAAATACTCTGGAAACAATTATGGCCACTCAATAACCCACTGAATTTGCCTACTATCCTTTCATTATAGCTTACATTTGCTACAAAACTGTGTTTTATGTGCTTGAAAAGTTATACAGCTTCCCTCTTTGGGGACTCCATTGTATCGGATATTTTGCAGCACTGCCAGAAATAACCAAACCCTTCATGAACTAAAGGGTTATTGCTGGCATGGAATTTCCTTTGTTCCAATTACAGAATCTCATTTTTCTCTCTTGCTTCCAATTGTACTTTCATTGTTTATGATTTGTATGATTAAAACAAACCACAGTCCGTTGGCAACAGCAGGGAAATCTGAGACTTCTAGCTTGAAGAAGAGAATCTGGCAAGGTGCTAAAAATATTTTAATTTGGAATTGATGTGAAGAGAACAAGAGTTACGCGGGTGATTTAGATTAACGTACAAGTTTGTCTTGAGGAATTTGGAAATTGCAGTATCTAACAGTAATACTTAATGGGCTTACAAGTTTTGCAGTGGGCAAACGTTGCTGTCATTCTACTCAGAACAGCTTGAAAGGAGTATACTCGTGTAAGCAGATTATTAAACTCTGAGAATCTAGATTTTAATAGGCTTTTAGTATTAAATGCTGCAAAACCTGATACTATATATAAGACTCAAATCACCTTTGAGATTCAGACACCTAACTCCCATAGAAACTGAGAAGAATTTGATATCTCAACACCCACTTGACTTAAGCTATAGTCTTTAAATGAGCTAATTATTCAGTCAGGACTTCAGTGATAAGAATCACCCTCTGGTTTTTCTCTACATGGATGGAGATAAGGATAAGAGAGGCTGGACAACATCTTCTCACCACCCACCACCACCAGCATGCGGGCAGGTGGGAGGATGGGGAACAAAGACAGAGGCAAGGAAGGGCATGACGGCAACCCTCGCTTAGGCGGCTTTAAGCTGTTGCGCACCCACCCTGTCTACATGTCCAGCCCTCTGCTATCTCAGGGAAGTGCTTGTCAATTAGTTGAGCCCAGGAAGGCTGCAAAGAGGTGCACAGGGGTGCACAGAGACAGAGGGAGATCCAGCAGGTCTGGTCCCCAGCTACCACGAACACCCGAGCACCAAGACCCCTCAAACAAGCTCTTCGCAAGTGGCGGAACGTGCCACGTGTGGCTTTTACTGCGAACCTTTGTGGCATCCCATAAAAGCACAATATGTTTTTGCACACTGTGAAAAGTGTGAAAAGCAGTAATGTGTTGCCTTTTATTTTTTCTTCCCACTTTGGCCTATGTTCTTCAACCACGCAGCAACAGCACAGCAAAAGACACAGGCACTGCTCTGCGTGACCAGAAAAATCAACCTTCCTTGTATGGTTGCCACTGTTTGCAAGCTGTTATTTCAAGGCACCATGTCCTAAACACACACAAGGGATGACGATCAAACTGTTAACCCACAGATCAAACCTCAGGAAGGAGGATGAATTCTTGCCATTAGACGGTCCAACCTGGAGAAGTAAATGAGATGGACAAAGGACCACAAAGTAAGACTCAGTAAAAGAAAATGAGGGATGAATCATGTTAAAAATGCTAGAATACACAAAGCAGGATGAGTGATGCTGACCCATCAGCAGAGCACATTGCATGTCATCCCCACCACAAGCCAAGGTGTAGAAAGCCCTCGGTCAAGCGGGTCCTCAGAGCTCTTAATTTCAGAGGGGTTGCAAGGGGCTGCACCAGGCAAGGAGCACACCCGCTGCATGCATAACCCTGCTCCATCGGTGGGAAACCTCAGAGCCAGGGGTGAAACAAGAACATGGCTCAAGTAGAGTCAGACCTCAATCACCACGACAAGCAAAGTAGAGTCCACACAGGACTGCACTGAAACAGTTCATTGTATCAGGAGAAAAGCACAATAAAATACTCCAGCCAGCTGCATTGCATCAGAGTCCCAGACAAACGCGCCACGTTCAATCAGGGCAGAGGGAGTTAAGGGCAAGGGGGAAACAGAGGATGGTTCAAGGCTCAAACTGGGAAATGAGATCAGTGGAAAGGCATTGAGCATGCCCAGTCTGTGGGGAGAAGGGACACACTCTCTGCTGATAACAAAGCACTGGGATAAACCGGACAGAGTAAATACTGATTCAGAAGAACCACAAGAGGAACGTAGGGTGCAGAAGGGACTGTTTGTGTCAAATAGTAGGATACACATTGTCAGTATTATCTAGTACTTGAGTGCATTGGCAAGGGGCTGGGAAGTTACTATTCCAGGCTTGATTTAACATGTTATAGGAAAAGGGCTTAGAGTAACTAGCAAATTTTGTCGTGACAGAGAGGTCAGGAAATAGATAAAACAGTAGGGCTCCTCTCTAACTTAATTAACACTGGAGTACTGCATTAAAGATGTGAGAAGTAAATAGCCACAAACCCTACAGAACACCAAAGCCCAGATGCGCCCGTATGGATGCTCACGCCGAGCTCACTGACACAGCAATGCCTGAGCAGTTCTATCCATCGTCTGCGCAGCACCAGGCATAGAAACACATGGAAACATGGCATCCACCCAACCATCGCTCTCTCCTGGTCTTCACCTGATGCTGCAAAGTTTTCAGCAGCTTCAGCAGGTGCTTCCTAATCTATCCCTAGGGTGGGCACCTCATATTGCTATAGGAATCGCAAGGTGTCTCCCTCAAGCCCCAGCTGCCACTCCACAGGGATATGAGTGGTCTTAGATCTTCCTATGGGTGACCCAGAATCTCAAAGGGCTCTCAGGTTGCACGTGGTGCCCGCGCTCAGGCAACTCAATCCTGCTCTGAGGTGAAACGTATCCAGCTACAGCAACCACGCACAGCAGGTTAAGTGCAAGGCATGAGCGTCTCCTCCTGTCCAGCCTGCCCAACTTTCAGTCAGGAAGATCTGATTTGCAAAAGCCAATATCCAACAAAGCAAGAGGGAAACATTAAAATATAAAGTATATTTTACATGCCCAAAACCTAGAAAATCAGACCCTTCTTTCTGGCAGCCATTACACGTGTGGGACAACTACCAGGATAGCACCCTGAAATTAATACTGGATATTCAAAAAACACCAGGTTTTTTGCAAAAAGTGGCAAGATGGAGTTTGATGACCAACAAGTGCACATCAGTCCAGCAGAAGAATTGCTGTAGCCACACCAGAAACACTCCAGTACATAATGCACATTCTCAGAGCAGCTTGCCAAAGAGCTCCTACGTGGTGAACAGCTGCTTGGCTCCCTCTTGGGGAAAACACTGAAATAAAGAAACTGGTGGTTTAGGGTACTCGAGCACCTTTACCTTAAATGCTCCTGATTTTCTTGAATCCTCCCAGACTCTCTGAAAGAGATGCCACGCTGGGAAGCCCAAGCACGTGAAGCAGTCAGTTTTAGCTCCACGTGAAGCAATGCAATTGGCTTTAGAGACCATTTTAACTACATGTTTGCTTCTATTTGAAACACTCTGCAAATTGGTCCTGGGAGAGGAGCACCCTGGACCACTATCTTAGTTCAGCTTTATTTAGCTGAGTTCCCCCTGTAGTTTCATCAGCAGAAACACCACCAGGTAGGAGACACTTTCTCAGCCTATGGAGAGGAGAGGGTCACCCTGGGAAGGGTTACAGCTGCAGATGCTAAAAATACAAGGTGGGAAGGCAGTCGATGCTTTTAAGGGGCAACAGCTATTCCCATTTTGTGCATCCATTTGCCCTCCTTCCTGAACACCCTGCCTTCATGGTGTCAAATCGCAGTCTTCAAATCTCCTCCTCCACCTGAGCTTTCCTTGCCCAGCCAGCAAGAGCTTCCCCCTCCAGGACACCACTGACGTCCCCGCGAGGGGATGGGAGCTTTAACTCTCAGCACCCTTCTCTGCTCACAGCAAAAACCTCCAATATCTGTCTTCAAAGGAGCTGTTACTAGTACTTCATAGGGGCTGGCAGAGGTGGTGACATGTGTGCAATAGATCAGAGCGGGCAAGGAGGAGTGGAAAGGCATGCTCTCTTCAAGCACAGCAGAGGATTTAATCCTCAACTTAACAGCCAGGCAGTCAGGGGCTGAAATCTCGTGCCCCCTTCATGCACGCACACTTGATCCTCTCCCTGCCTTGCCCCCTCCGCATGCTGTGGCACCTGCGTGACCTGCCGTATTGTGCCACCAACGCTGCGGCATTGCAGCAGGGGAGCGAGGGTGACGTCTCTGCCTGTGACGGTCCACTGGTATTCTCAGCAGAAAGCTGAAGAAGGCTACCTTCTAAAGTCATGTTTAATCTGAAAATAACTCTGAACTTACATTTGTGGAGGGATCTGGACTCAGCACCCTCCCGTTGTTGCCACCTCGCCCAGCCGTGGCGTCAGCAGGACCAGGACCAGGGCCACTGGCCGTGGCCCCGGTCAACTGTCATAAGCAAAGACCTCACCCTAGGTCCTCCCCTGCAGTGTTTGTGGCACTGTTTAAGAAGTTTTAATTAACAACCAGTGAAACAACACTGAAATTATCTTTTTTCTCCAATTGAACTTCTCACTTAGGCATGGAAACTCAAGATTTTCCAGAAATAGGTCCAGATAGAGGACACTTTTTTCCTTAGGCAAAGTACATACATTTTATTAAGCATGTGATCTTAAGATGCTTGAGCAATTTTTTTCAAAATATAGTTTGATGCTATTTTGGTCCCTTCAGTGTTTCAGGTCAGTATTGCAAGTACAGGCTAATTACCACCTGAGGTTACTGATCAAGAAGTCATAATTAATATCTCACCATTTCACCACTTCCTGATTTTATTTCTATTTCTTCACTTACGCAATCTACTTAATAGCAAAGGATGCTTTGCAAAGTAGGGTGATTAGAGATTTATGTATAATTATAAAAAACATCTCCAAGTTCTATTTCCACATCCTTTAACATTCCTGAGGGGCATTTTTTGCAAGAAAAACCTCCATTTCTATTAACACTTCCTTCCCCTTTACACTATGAATCCTGTATTTGCCTGTCTTCAGTAACCTCACAGCCACCACCAGGACATCCTCAGAACTGGCGAGCGGGGCAGGGAAAAGCAGCCAGGGCACGAGCTGGACCCTGGTGTGAATGGCTCCATCCAGAAAGGACAGCCGGGGCTCGGTTGCGAGGAGACAGTCAGATGGCGGCAGCGGCACCACCAGAGCAAAGCGGTCCCGACCTCCTCCGGCACAGAGCCACGGCCAAGGAGAAACCCAGCAAGGTGGTCTTCCTTGTCACTCCCTGGATGGGGCAGGGGCTGCCAGCCATGCCGTCCTGCTACCGCTGCGCCAGGCTGCAGGCATCCCCACCCCAATGCAGCGCAGGGTGGCAATGCCCCCGTTGCTACTCCGGAGCGGCTGCTCCAGGCACCGCGGTGCAGCCTCCCCCGGGAGCACGGCTGCGCCGAGCTGCTGCTCTCTCCTCTCTCTGGCTCACCACTTCCAACCCACTCCGACCAGAAGCAGTCACGGCTGCAGGGTTTTCACAGCAGAGTGCAGAAAACTCAGTGGAGGGCAGCACACAACCACTTCTCCTCGCAGACTTTGCACATCCATCTGAGCCGCGGCGCAGGTGGACGCCGGCTCCGCAAAAGGTTTCTTAAGGGAACGAGCAGCGTCCTGGTCCCAGACCGCTCCTGCGCCTGGTTTACACAAGATAAGCAGTGCTGGGGAGAGGGAGGGAAAGGGAGATGGGATTCACCTCTCCACAACTTCTTGTCCGTTCCAGCAAAGAGTGTCGTTCTGAACAGCAGAGCTGTGGTTGCAGATGTACTCTGGCAAGCTGCTGTAAAAACTGCTGTGGGACTTCAGCTTGGTAATGAGTTCCCTGGAAGAAAGGGGAGAAAAATGGTGCCCGGTTAGAAGAGGAAAAGAAGATGGGGCTGCCGCATTTTAACCAGTGAATGCAGTCACACAAACACAACAAGAAAGCAGCTGCGTGCAAACAAACCATGAAGCTACGGTCTTATTTCTGACCTCGAGTAGCATTTTGCGTCGTCCCCTGATGTTATTCAGTCAAGAGCTTAATCTGTGTTTCTCAGGGCAAAACTGTCTGGGACGGGAGGGATGCTGGGGCAGCAGACCCTCAGCCCAACCGTGCAGCACGCCAAAGCCAGACACATTCCCTGCGCTCTCACAGCACCTACGGAAAGGTGCTGCTGGCTCGGGCCGTGCATACGTGGGGTGCATTTGAGCAGCAAGTGCTCAGGCTGCCAGCAGTCCCCGCTGCTTTGCAGGAGACGATGGAGGCCCTCCAGGAAAGGACAGCCTTGTCACTTTGTCTGCCTGACATCAGGGCAGGTGGCATTTTTGGTGGCAGACCAGAGCAGACACTCTCAGTGCAGACCTGTACAGACGGGTAACGCCCTGTTTCATGCCGCACTGTCGAAAATACAGGATTTCAGGGTGTACGCTGGGCTGGCCATGGGGTCGCGGCCTGTATTCAAAGGGACAGGTTACATTCAGCAAAACGGCTCTGCGCCGGGAAGGCAGGAGCAGCCGCTGGAGCAGCGCTTGTGCCAGACAGAGGGGATGTGAATCAGGCTGCACCTCCACCCCGCACCCTCCCTTCCCAGCACCAAGGACCTCTGTCCCCGGCAGGTCCCCTTCGGCGGCAGTGAGGGGTGCCAGGACACGGGCTGATCCCGGGGGCTCCGACAGCCACCAGAAAGGGGATGGGGGCTGCGCCCGTCCCCCCAGCCCAGGCCTGTCCCCTCGGGGGCACTCAGCAGCTGTCACCAGGAAACACTGGCAGATTTAGTTAGGTAAATGGCACGAATAGTATGATAATATGAATAGCAGGGACTGGAGGGAGTAACACTTGGCCTCACAGCCTCCTGGCTTGGGTTCAGTGCCTTTTCCCCCTTTGGCAAGGGGTTACTTCTCGGCCTCCTTCCTCCCCGGGAGGGATGACGAGGGATCAGCGCCCCGAGGTGGGAGACCCCCTCGGTGCCCGCAGCGGTGGGACCTCCGTGCCCTGCCAGCTGTGGGCAGGTGCCCAGCAACCCCAGGCTCTCAGACAGAGCAAGCTTAGGCAGGCTGGGGTGCAGAGGGGGTGCCCAGCTCCCTCCATCCCTCTTTGCTGGGGGATTTCGTGCGGTTCCCTCTGCAGACGAAGGCCCCAGCTGCCAGCTGGGGGCAGGCGAAACAAGGAGAAGAGGCCCCAGCGCCGGGGAAGGCAGCCTGCGCTCCTCTGCTCTGCTTTTTTGCTAACGAGGAGCCTGTGTCTGCTCTGACCGGGCTGACAGAGCCCAGCGCAGGCAGAGACCGTGGCCGACGGAGGCAGAAGGTCACCCACGTCCTCCCTTGGGTCACCACAAGGCACCAATCCGTCCATCGCTGTCCATGCCAATAAACGAGGGTTTGCCTGAAGCCCCTCCAAAGGGTGGGAGTTCAGCTCACAACCCCCCTGCGCAAATCGGAGGGATGCTTCGGACATTCACCTCCTGCATCAACCACCTCCTATGGCCATCTCCTGCGCTGGGCTTACGGTGGGGCAAGAGGTCCAACCAACACCATTTTGAAGCCAAAATGAGGCGAGACCTGGGTCTTCAGTTACACCAAACCCTGAGCGGGACAAGCCCATCGCACCCAGCTCCTTACATCCTAGGCACTGCCTTGCCCCCCGTCCTGCAGACCCCGGCAGTGCTGGGGAAAATGGATGGAAGAAAACTTTCCTGGGCAGCAGAGCTCCCCACCGGGCAGGAGGGGGAAGGGAAGGGAGAAACTCCTCCATATCTGCAGGTATAAGCTCACATAATTCATCACAGCAGATTTCATTAGACTTCACAGTCCTCAAAGGACATCTCTGGCAGAGCCTGGGCTGTGTAACTCTCCGACGTGTTGAGACAACGGAGGAATGCAAGCCCTGGTGCTATATCTCATGGGAACTGTACCAAGAATGTGGCCCTGTTACTCTTTAAAGAGAAATCCATCCAACTTAAGTCTATCTCCAATTCCAAAAATTGCCCAGCTTGCCTGTTTCTCTTCCACAGGGATGATTCTTGTATTCAAGAGAGCAGCAGAGGCACTGCACATCTCTGGGTGCACTTTCAGATCCAGAGGGGAGATACTTCTCCCTAACACACCAGCGTGAGCCCACTGAATTACAGCTTCTATTTACAGAGAGAAGGAAGCACAGGGTGCAGCACCAGCAGCAGAGGCACCTGTTTCACTTCGATAATATTCAGTGAAAGGCTGTTAAAATCCCTGAACTACCGTAAAAGACTGCACAAAAAAGAAGTTAAATGAGTCCCCCTTACCTACACACACAGTGTTACACACGTTTCAGGCTAGAGTGACCATTTCCACCTATAACTACACTTGTGACCAAGAAACCCAGACAAGGCATTTGGTGTATGAACCTGGGTGCTTTGTGTATTGCAAAAAAGCAAAACAAAGAGCAAAAGCAGGAGGCAGTTTTCCACGTTAAAAAAAAAAAAAAAAAAAAAAAGCATTAGGTAAGAAAACACATGTAGACACCTCGCTGCACTTCAGAGCCAGCCACAGAGCAGCTCTCACATTCAGAGAAAAAATCAGCTTCAGGTTTATGGGTAAGGGAATAAGGAGCTCTTCCAACGGCTTCCACGGGGCCATCCCATACAGCGACCCCTCCTGCAGCTCATCCCGCGGGCACTGAGCTCAGCCCGAGCATTCTCACCTCCTCCTGCTTGACAAAGTTTCTTCTTGCTCGATCTGAGTCACTTTCAAGACTTTCTTGTCAACGAAAAGGTCTTCAGGGTAATTAGCTGATCGATACTGCCTCTGCTGAGTGTGGCCACATAACCGGCTGATCTGGAAAACACAAACGCAGCAGCATGAAGAAGTGCTGGGACCAGAACCACTGCAGGAAAACAGCTGAGACGCACACTGGCACGTGCACACGAGCTGGTCTGTCATCCCTGTCTCTCCCACAGCTCATGCCAGCACCTGCAAGCAAACTGCTGCCCTAAGGATGCAACCTCACTCTTGTACAAATACCAGCCCTGTGGGAGGGAAGGTAGGAAACTTCAGGCAAGATTCTTGGGCATCAAAGTGCCCCCGTGGCTGTCAAAACCCCTGAGCTGCAGGTGTGACAGGCAAATCTCCCTGTGCCGGGTTAAACTCATGCTGGCAGGAGGGGGCTTGAGATGTTCCCTGCTCCTTCCTTGCTGAAAGCCATGGCATCTCAAGACTCTACGCTCCACCTCTCTAGCCAGACTTTTAGGAAACACCTCCTCTCTGAAGGTAAATCCTTAGACCGTGGTTCTGCATCTCAAGGCAGCTCAGCATCCACGCAGGCTGCGCTGCAGGTGCCCGGGGATGAGCATCATACACATCGTTACTAATTAAAAAAACCAGGGCCTAAAACACAGCAAGCATTGTGGCTACAGCCCAGTCATACCATGGGAGGTCTTGATTAACAGGGCTCTGTTAATGACACAAATTAGCTCATTAGCATACAGATGATTCGGTAACCAGCTGCAGCGGTGAGGGAAGGAATCCAAAATGCCTCATTAAAGCTCTCCTGCATGGCCACTGTCCCAAGACTCAGCCAGCGGCGCTGCGGCTGCCGCTGCAGTCCCTGCTGCAGATGGATTTGCAGCCACTTCCTTCCCTGGAAGCCACCGAGGGACAGCTGTCCCCCCGAGGCTCCGCTGCCGCTGGGAAACTCGCCTTTTGAACCACGTGCTGCGCTATGCTGCGGGACTCATCCATGCTGGGTTGTGAAAGGGGCTCAGCCGATTGCCGGGACCACGAAGACATCGCAGCTATCACCAACCCCTCTATCCTTCAGCCTCATCCCACCGCCCGCATTCAGGCTTGGGACCAATTACGTACCCCTAAAATTCCTGCTCCTTGCAGCACCTCATTTATCTTCACGCCACACCGAACCGAGGCAGCCAGCTAAACTCCCAGTTAGCCGCACACCAGAGGCTAAAAGCACACCCGCTGCCCAAAGCTACAATCATCTGATGTGTAAAGAGAAGAGATTAATTCTGTTCTATTACATCCTGCATTTGGGTGGGCAAATAAATTAGTAATGTCACCTCTTTCATTATCAAGAGCAGCACAGTTTGTTTGCTCTGGCTGCCATACAATGAAGAGTAAGAGAAACCCTCCTGGGAGCCGGGCACTGCCATTTCTGGTTCACAGCACGGTGGGAGGAGATGCTGCCACCGGACCCTTCTGCACCTGCGGTTCCCTCTGCCGAAGAGGCTCCTCCTGCAGCTTGCTGGGGGAGCACTTTCTGCAGCATCTTACCTGGATTTTTCTCCGCTGCACTCCCTTGGCTGTGTTTCCTCTCTGTCTGGCCAAACCCAAGTCTTGCAGAAGAATGTTATCAGCCCTACTGCCCTCCCTACATCAGGTGGCCAGCTTAAAAGACAGAGGGAGGGAGAAAGGGAGTAAGAAAAATGAACACCATATTTTGGGCTGTTTTCTTTGCCTGTTGGGTTTTCCTTTAGCACTCACCCCTCTCTTGTAAGATTTGCAGGTAGTCCCCTGATGCAGGCAGCCAGGACTAGGAGAAAATCACGGGGCAGCAAGAGACTTGGACAAGGGCATTTGGGACACCTGAGACCCCACTGCTGCAGAATGGGTCTGAACGTCCCATGCTCTCTCTGTGCTGGCTGGTGCCACCATCCCTGCAATGGGCAGATCAGCAGGAGAGCGCAAGGATGCACGGGGGTCTCAGACCTCCCCCCCAAAAGGTGCCCTCCAAGCCCGCAGAGAGGTCAGAGATGAGACCTGCCATGAAACTATCCCAGGGAAACACAAGGTATGCAAAAGCTACAGGACGGCAGCCACAGAACACGCGATGCCACAAAGCAGCATCGCTGCGCCCATGCTCTGCACAGGCACGTAAAGTGAAGAAGTGGGAAAAGGTCAGATATTTTAAGCTGCCATTTGTGATGACTCCCTTTGATTCTCCCCAGCTCCGTGAAAAGCCCCCCTTTCCCTTTCCCAAGCCCGCCTTTCAGCTGGCGAAGCCTATTGAACCCCGAGAGAAGAGCAAGTCCAGGATCAAGGCTTTTTCCCCAAGGATGCTGAGACGTGCTGAATGGGAGGGGAGGGCCGGAGCGACAGTGCGAACAATGGCACCACTCGAGAGCGTGCTTCAAACAGCAAAGCAGCCGGGCAGACCAGGGCTGCTTCGTCTCCCACCCGGCACCGAAGGTATCGCAGCCTCTCTGCTCCCAGCTCCTGCGCGGGAGCTGCAGCTCAGCCGCATCCTCGCAGCCCCGCACGGCGCCTGGGTACCACGGGCTCCTGCGAGGGATGCAACCACAAACAGCCCTGACGTGGGACAGCAGACGAAATCTTCATGCATAGAAGGGGGAAAGTTTGAGCAGCGCATCCAAATTTTTAGTTAGTTAGTTATTCAAGGACCAATTAACCTTTTCAGGAAAAAAAACCAACCCCGCGGCCCATCTTGCAAAGTCACGGTGAAATGATTGTCACATCTTAGTCAAACAAAAACCCGGCTGAGATTTGAACTTTAAATAAAGTGAGAGAATGTAGAAGTAACAGATTGCCTGCTCATTTGCAGGGGTGGCATCACGTGTGCTTTTGGTGGGAAGGAAGGATTTCACAAACCATCTGCCAAAGGCTGCTGGGCCACAAGCGGTCCTAGGACAACAGCTCAGAAATCCTGTTTCAATTTTTCCCCCTTTCTGAGTCCCCACTGCAAGCTCGGGAACATGTGAACCCAGTTTCCCAGTCTCTTCCTAATCACCACTATTTTAAAGTGAGCTCCAAATTTCAAGAAGTCCAGAAAAAATGCCAGTGTAGGGCAGTCAGAGAGGGGACAACACAAGCCTCAGACCTTGGCGGGGGGAAAAAGTGTGACGTTTCAGCTCTCTAGGCATCGCTTGCTTTGGCAGGAGCAGCTGAGCAAGGACAGCCAGATCCCTGGCAAGGTGGTATGCCTGCAAGAGTGAGAGCAAAAGGAAGGCGGCATATCTAATCGCGTGTGCTAAACCAGTATTGAGCGACAGCGGTAATACGTGGTTGCCTCCCGCCACACAAATATAAACGTGAAATTCAAAGCAAATCAACAGAACGGAACCGCCGGCTCTTCTCGGGCTCTGCACGCTATCAGCGGGATCATAAATATACATGAGTCCTTATCTAAAGTATATTCATCAGTGCAAGAGCCGTGCAGTCTCATATTTCATGTCACACACTGTCCCAGAACAGGATGAAGTTTGAAACATCAGGCCATGAAAAAATGAGTAAGTAAATCAAATAGCAGTGTAGTTTTTAGGCAACGGGGGTTGGGTATTTTGTTTGTTTTTAAGAGAATCTGCCAGTCCACCGAAAAACTTGCCCCAAGGGGACACAAGGCAAGTAAAATCTTCCCCAAGCCCTGAACTTTTACAAGCCCCCAAAGCCACTGATACTTTAACAGCTGAAGATAAATTTCCTCTGCCCCAGCTCATTAACAAACTCGCTAATTCTCCAATTTCATTAGCCTCCTCCACGCGAGCGTGACCCGGGCCACGAGGGAAACACTTTACCTCCTGCCAACCGCTACCCACCGCCCCGTTTCTTTATTCCAGCCACAGGGAGAGAGCGTGCCTCCGGTCGCGCACAGCTCCTCGGGGACCTCACGGCTCCCCAGGGCCCGCCGGCTGCCGACGGTCCCTGTGCCGGACAGGGAAGCAGCTGGTTCCCGATGCCGCCGGGAGCCGCACAGCGTGTAATGGCTCCGCTTTAGAGGGAACATTGATTTGAGGGGAGCACAGGGACAAAGCTAATGGAGTAGCGCTATCAGCCTGCTTTAATGCTTCGCCATTAATTTAAGGTAAGAGGTGCCCGAGGACTGCAGGGAACCTGTTTGCAGCTGCATGGAAAACGATGCGCCGTCAACAGCCAGGGACCAGATCCGCCACCACGGCTGCTTCCAGCCGGGTCGACTGCAAGGCTGTAAAGCGCAACACCAGTCCGCGTGGGTACCTGCAAGCCAACAGAAACCGAGACCACCGGGCTAGGGTTAAATTATGTCAAAAAAAAAAAAAAAAAAAAAAAGAGTAGCGACCACAGTACCAGGTTCTGTGCAAAGCATCACAGCCTCGGTGCAGCCGATGGAGGACAAAGCCCCCGCAGGCACCCCCAGCCCAGCCACGGCGGGATGGCATCGCTCGCAGCCCCGGGGCCACCACCGAAGCCGCTCCGCTGCCCAGGCACGAGGCAGGGCGGCCGTACAGGGCAAAAACCCCTCGCCTTGCACATCAGCAAGCAAATCCGGGGGGGGAAGATTGGAAAGCAGCACACGTGTGATCCTCAGCGCCAGTCTGATCATCACTTTTAAGAGTAAGAGCATTTTAAAGGTAATTTTCTAGAAGATTTTAGAAAAAGCTAATCAGCTTCCCCTTGGAAGAGAAGTGAGTGCATTAGACGCTGTTGAATACCTGCTGCTGCCGCTTCTCATTCAGCCCGTGAGCTCCGCTCTGCTCTAAAGGAGAGCTTGCTATATTTGACCTTTGCTTAAACTTTACATGGAGTTTCCATTTGTCTTCTCTGTGAACTCTTCTGCTTATAGATTCATTCTCCAGGAAGACACAGTATATTTTTTCCCTCAAGGGGATGGCCTCCTTTTGGAAGACTTCTTCCCGCAATCTTCTCTGCTCTCTCGAGTTCACGTATGTCATTTTATACCTATTCCCGAGTTTCCTTTGGGAGAAGCTGCACATTAAACTGAAAGGCGATTAACTATTATAATTGATTCAAACACAGCCTCTGAAAGAGTGATTTGCTACGGTATGCACAGAAGAGACGACCACAGACCTCAGGAAAACACGCTGCCTTCAGGGGAACCAACTGGTGCCCACTAAACCCTGAGCATCGTTCAGCGATGAAACCCAGTTTGACCAATACGGCTGAAAGCCCCAGTAACACAGCTGTCTGCATTGGTGCTTCTTGCCCAATTCTTTTTCACAACCTACTCTGCTGCACATCACGCATATTATTAGCATTATAAAGAACGCATTTGTGCTCCGTTTATCTTCAAAGTCACCATAAAAGTGAACCTGAAGTCTATTACTCAAGAGCTGCTATAGAAATCCGCTTAATTAAATTCTAAAGGGCTTAAACCAAAAATATACATTGTGATGATGTGGGATAGAACATAAACTTTTTAATAGTAGTAACCAAGCACATTCACCATTTCTACAGGTGTAATAAAAATGCTAATATATGTTAATGTTTAGTCTGTGGTTAATGTTTTGTCTTGTTAATTTCCCCAGGGCTTTTATTACTGATTTAAATCTGCCACGCTACCCCAGCGATTGCATCGCCTTCCACAAACTGCACACCACACTCTCAAACGAATGCTGATTAACGGAAGTGAAGAAACATTTAGCTAGGACAAACACTCTTATTATATGCTTGTAATCATTATATACATTTTGTCAGGAAGATGGGAAGGAGACAACTCCCCGCTCCCTCACTCTTCTCACAGCGGAAAATATGATTATGGGCATAAAAATGAATTTACGAGCCTTTATTTTAGGAAGCACATCATTATTAACTAAGTAATGATTGCTCATCTGGTTCCAGGCACTCAAGCAGAAGGAACAAACCAAGTATGATAACACAGATGTCTTCTACGCACATTTCACTAAAATTCCTCATTAATGGAGTCCTAAATGTTATTAATCAGCTCTATAGTATTACAATTTCCATTATTCAGACATCACCTTGCAAGGATTACATAAGAGACAACATCCTAACTCACTCACGCAGAACAGCAGGAATCGCGGGAAGTGACCTACTCTCCGTGCCGAGGAGAAGAGCATTTAATAATGCATTACCTTTAAATAATGCAATGCTATAATGTGTAAAACGCACACAAACACTAATGCTTAGAATAACAGAGCGCCTGTCACATCAGTGCCCACGGTGACGCCCAATACACGCTGCAAACACGCGCTACAAACGCCCAGGGACCCCTGCCGCTACCAGACCAGGTTACGATGAAGGCCATCCCCACCTGGTTTGAATATCAGGTCTTCAAACTCCTGCAGACCACCGAGCCATTACCGAGGCACTTTTAGAAAGAAATATAACTTCATTTTTAGATCCCATCCTTCATGCAGAGCATCGCGAGACACTTCGCAGAGGCTCAGTGTCACAGCAGGAACATGTAGCCCAGGGAGGACCCATGGGTGCCCCCTCCCTGGCCTCGTTTCTTGTCTGCCAAGACAGCTCTGACCACCAACCGAGAGAAAAACAAGAGAGGGCTCAAGACTTGATGGCAGAGGAGCCAACAGCACGGCCACCCTTGCAGACCCCAGCTGCTGCCCGAGGCGCTCGCCATGCCCCAGCGTGACCCAAGGGCTAACTGGTGCCGGTTCCTCAGGACAAGGAGCAGGACGCGTCCCTCACACAGCCACGCGCACTGGTGTGACAGAGGTGACACGAGAGCTGGCAGGTCCGACGCATCGCGTGGAGACGTGGTCGCTCTGCCCCAGAGCCTGCGCAAGGGCGCGGGTGCAGCAGCCCAGCAGGGCAGTGAGGAGCGCGAGGGACTTTTTAAGGGTTTCAACCCTTGGTGCCAATTGCTGAAGCCGGATGATTCCCCCTGCTGCGTCAGGGTTCAAATAGCTTAAATCAGGCGGAGACCACCACCGCATTTCCATCGCTGCCCCTGTTAGGGCATGCCACCCCGTCCCCAGGAGGACCTCATGCCCCGTACCTGTGCCGCAGCATCCGAGGCACCTCCACACTGTGTCCCACCACATCCCGACCCCCGCGCCGACCCAGCTTCTCCCAGCACAGCATACCCTTTCCCTCAAAGGAGCCGTGACCTCAGTGTGAGTCGAGCCTTTTCAAACCTACATAAAATAATGCAAACAAGATGTTTCTTCTTTCTGGCGTCCCCAGCACGCAGCGTTTAATCCTCTGAAGAAAGCTGCTTTGTGTTTAAGCAAAAGGCTGTTTATTGTTATTTATAGGTAGAGAGGAAGTCGGACTAAATGATCACAGTTGTTCCTTCTGCCTTTATAATCCATGACATATAATTAAAGCACAACTTTTCAAGTTGGTGTTTCCCTCCAGTGTTTTGTTAATTCCATATTTAACACAAAATTTGGTATTTCAGTTCTGATGGTCGGACCTCGGCAGCAAACTGCAGGGCAGGCGGCTGGTGCCCCAGACAGGGCTCCGACCCAACCCAGCCAACCGACTAGGACAGTCAAGGAAAAAGCATTTGCTTAATTTTCAGCACACGCTTACACAGTTTTCCCAAGCAGAGACATTTCCTGGAACAGGGCCCCATAGCATACTAATGCACCCATTATGGTTAGATGTGCGCAATATGATGTTTCTTAGACAACCAAACTAAGGCTTTATTCTTGGAAAGAGAAGTCAGCCTTGCCTCAAAGGTGACAACAGAGCAAAAGAGAAGATGTGGGAGCAAAATCCAGAGAAAAGCAGGATTTTCTCTGTGCTAGACTGACCAAAGCGAGGTTCAGGAGCAAAATGCAACGTACCTGGAGCCCAGCTCCTGGTGAAGCCCTGAGCCCCCGATGTGCTGCGTGGCTAACGGGGGGGCATGGCAGAGGTTGGGGGCACGGCTGCCCCTGATCCCAGGCTGCTGCCGTGCCTTCGGGACTCTGATTCCCCGAGGAGGCTGAAGATGCTCCAAACTCAACCAGCTGATTTCAACATTAGCGCTGAATCATCTAACTTGCCAGAAAATTTGGACTCAAGGTAGTGAAGCCCATTTCTGCTAAGGATGCTAAATACATCACAATCATACAACTGTTCTTAGCACATGCTGTAATACTTGCACAATTGCTACCGCAGGCCCCTGAAAACCCCTCCTGTTGTGGGCAATTAAATCTGCTCCATCCCAACAGACTGAGAAGCAAACCAAGGAATTGGCTTGCAGGATTACCAGGTTCTACCGAGAGGTTTAAAAAAAAAAAAAAAAAAAAATTTACTTTCTGCACCTCTACCTGTTGCAGAGCGCCAGTAACCGAACAAGAACCCCTTTGAGAGCACCGAGTTCAGCGCAGGCCGCAAGGTCCGGCTCCCTTGGAGGAGTCGGGGGTGAAAAGGCTGGGACTGCCCCGTCCCACCAGCAGCCGGGGACGCGGGGCAGCCCTGCCGCCCCCCGAGGTCCCCCCACCGCCGAGGCTGGGCGAGCAGAGACAGCACGGGGCGAAGCCGGGCAGTAGGACGGCTCCAGGCGAGCGCCGTGCGCTTGTTATTCTCCTTCCCTGGGTTAATTGGTTTCCTTCGCAGATTTCTGTGGGTTTTAATATCGCACCGTGTTTGTGCCTACGGCGCTACAGAAAGGAACGATCCCAGAGAAATAAATTCCTAGCAGCTTAATTTAGAGAGGAAAAACAGATACCTGCCATCAGTCTGGAACGTAAGCCAGCACGCCAGAGACAGTGCCTATAATAGGTTATTTAACAGCAGCCGTGTCAGCTGGGTTGCAAATGTGGTCAATAGCTACCAGCCCAACTTCCCCCCAGCAGCCATGAGTAGAGATTCAATTATTCTTTGAGAAATACATCGTTAAATAATTAAGAAGTTACTGCATGACTTTTTCCTTTTCTTTTTTTTTTAAACCAGACCGATTCAATTTTGGAAGTATAAAGCCATTATAATGTGTCAGCTAGCAATTAGCTACTGTACACTGTTTATCCTTGAATATAATCTTTGAGTAGAAGGGCAATATTCTTAGAAATGCAGCATTAACTTGTTCCTCAATGACTTTAATATCCCTCTTTTCAAATTACTGCTCATAAAATCTCAGGGAAGAAAAATTTACTGATTATATCCCATCTCCTTAATTAGTTCTCTCTCTCTATCAGCAATCCAAGTGTAATATTTATATAAAATAAAGCACACAAGGCTTACCACTAACTCTGCTTTAACTGGTGATATCAAAACAAGCAGGTAAAAAGCAATGGCTGTTTTGCAACCTGCGCAGACCACGCTCACAGGTATACGCAGCTTTTCAGATTTATACTTCAATAAATGTTCGTACTGAAACCATCCCAAAGGTTTTTATGCCGCTAGTAGTATTTTTCACCATAAAATGCTCTCCTCCCTTCCTGTGCTGAATGGAAAACCTTTCCAACCCCGGAGGGTTTGGTACCCGTCAGTCCTCCCCACTCACCCACCCCTCACGAAGGACCATAACCCTACTTTTTTTAAACTACCCACAGGAATACCCCCCCACACCCAGCAGCCACCTTTTGCTCCCTCCACCCACCTTCCTCTTTCCAAATACCAGTTTCTGCTAAAACAACAAGGCTGTAGGCACCAAAGCTCACCAAACCATTTGAACGGTTTTTAAGCTGCTGAATATCTTCAGCAGAATAATTACAACCATTTGTTTTCCAGCTAAGCCTGGAGCAACCCCACAGCACATCAGCTTCTAGCGAGGGGTGCACAAGGCTCTCCCCGTGGCAATGCCGTAGATCTCCCCAAGCAAAGCTAAAATAGAAGCATAATAATTGTTATTAACGGAAAGCGGTAAAAATATCTCCGCACAACAGAGATTAGCTGCTGGTAAAATTAATCCATTCAAGGCCAACGAAGGGCTTGGGAAGGCCCTGTGTTCTTTTTTCATTGTTTTTTTTTCTTCATCTGTTGATTTTTCTTAGTTTCGAAGCTACCAGATCCATAGTAACTTTTTTTCCCTGACAGTCCTAGCCTAATCCAATTAAAGGTCAGCACCAAGATAATTTACCCAAAACATGGCAGACAAGGTAAAAAGACTCCCATTAGATTTTTGCTCATGATAAAGGAATTATATTTCTCCCAAAGACAAATCAGGCTTATTGACAATGTAAATCATTCTTTTCTATAAAGACATAAATATCTGCAGGGCTTCTCTGAGACTTTGTTGTAACACATCTTGTTTTTACATGTACTGCGGTTAGTACAATTGAATTACAGAATGACTTACAGCATTAGATTAGCTTCTGCTTGATTGAGAATATCTTTATAATGGAAATCGGTGTGTGCTTTTAACCTCGTTACAATGCTATACATGTCTGATTAACATATTAAAATGACTCATTCAACAATAGGCTGTTTGCAGACAGAAATGAAATTAATTCAACTTTATCACAACACCTTTATTAATATCGTCAAACTGAGGACTAGAATTTGATTATGAGATGCAGATTCCAATAAACTGATATGCAACAATTCCAAAATGAGGGAGGGGAAGCATTAGATTGTGTATTGGGTTTGTGCGGCGAGGTTTTGGTAGTGGGGGGGCGTTACAGGGGTGGCTTCTGTGAGAAGCTGCTGGAAGCTTCCCCTGTGTCCGACAGAGCCAATACCAGCCGG
>JAVJGG010000039.1:15469761-15490928 GCA_035590195.1 Aviceda cuculoides
TCCGCAAGCTGAGTCTGTTTTGCCCGCGACGGTAATTGGTGAGTGATCTCTCCTGTCCTTATCTCGACCCACCAGCCCTTTGTTGTATTTTCTCTCCCCTGTCCAGCTGAGGAGGGAGAGTAACAGAATGGCTTTGGTGGGCACCTGGCGTCCAGCCAGGGTCAACCCACCACAGATTGAAAAAAAAAAAAATAGGACTAAATACTTTAAATGCATTTTTGTGCATCTTTTTTACTTTCCACCCACCTTGCAAGTTGTAAGCTGGGCATTTCCACAACTCACTGAAAAGATAATAATCTTGCACCAAAATCTTCAGGTAGAAAGTGTTACTGAAGTGCTTTCTGGCTCCTAACCAGTAGTGGGAACTACATGAAGCAAGGCTGAGAGATCTCCTGGACATTTTTCAGCATCTGCTGGGCAAACCCTTTTGGGAACCATCTGCTCTGGGCTACTGGTGCCATTTTGCTGGTCATAGCCATCCCAGCAACACCTCACGTGGTTCCCACTGTCCTCAAGCACTCTCCGCTCCCTGTTTTTTGGGTTGTCCCTCAGGGAGGAGACAGAGGATAGATGACTTACTGGCACAGGCAGCTGAGGTATCTACGGAAATACCTGCTCTCTGGTGCCCTGGAGAGCAGCAGCATGAAGTTTATTAGTACAGTGATACAGATCAATACATGCAATCCAAGAGTTAATAAGCTTTAGAAAGACATAACTCTGAGCACATCAGTCACCCCCAAATTATCCTCACTAACCACCAGGCTCACTCGCGCTCTCCAGGTCAGTGGCTAAGGGCATCATCTCTACCACCGCTGATGGCACGGAAGAGAATTAGGGGTGAAAAGCGATTAGGTTAGAAAGATACACCTGCACAAAGAATTGCTGAATTTCCCAACTGCTGGCTTGCTTTTTCTTTTTTTTTTTTTCTTTCCCTTTTTAAACAGAAATAACTCCGCCAAAGTATCTGTAGGCTATCGGCACAGCTTTCTACAGCCAGCCTGCTCTCACTCAAACGAGTCTTTGGAAGAATAATGGAGTTAGCAGCAAACTTCACCTGCCAAGAGCAGGCTCCGTGCCCTTGGGGGTTTATTAGTGGGGGAACACAACAGGTAGGGATGGAAAAGGCCACCGGTTCATTTTGCAGTAACCCGAGAGGCCAAGAGGACTGCGCGAGAGCTCTGCCAGCAACGAGGGGTGCATTGCTGCAGCGGACGGCTGAAAAATCTGCCTCAATTGTTTGTTGTAAATTTTTTTTCAGCTAAATGTATTTGTAGATGGCATCTTTCATGCCTGGTACCTCAAAGCCACTTTAGAGTAAGATGTAAAAATGATATAATTCACAGCACCACACACAGGCAGAGAATTCAAAATAAAGCAAAACACTCATTGCAACCCAGCCCCCCATCCTCTCCAGCACAAAACAAAATGCCGCTGCTCTGCCCGTGCAGCTCTGGGCACTATTTCTGCTTTGCAGAGGGTCACTTTTAAGTTTCTCGTTTGTTCTTGGCTCATTCATCAGCATTGCTAATGGGAGAGTTAGTTCTAGTCTTAAGGCAGCAACACTCACAGGGGTTACTGTCACTGGAAGTAAACTCAGCACGGTTAAGATGAAGGATGCCCGGCAAATGACCCCAGATGGAGGTCTTAGTGGAAACTCCAGTCACGGATAATGAGGCCAAAAGAGGGTTTAGCGTAAAAAGCATAAAGAGATGGATATTGGTGAGCACGAGTCTGGCGTTGCAAAGCTGAGGGTCTTAGCAAGGATAAAAATCTTCAGGAGAGGAAATGGGCCAGAATATATTTTGCTAATAAGGCGTCTATGTTAATAGAGGTCGCCGGAGGGTGCAGCGATCTGGACAGCAAGCGAGGGAGCCATGTCCTCGGGGCTGATGCTCGGGGGTTTTATCTTTCTGATGAAACAAAGATGTGCGGCCAGTTTTGAGAGAGAATCCCAGAGGCAGCTCCCCAATTCCCCAGTAAGCGTAGAGGGCAACGGGCTGTCTGGAGGGACAGTCTGGACCGAGCTACATAAGAGGAAAGGCAGGTCACGCCATGGACGTAACTCCTCTGCGGGCTCCTCGGAAGCCAGGCGAGTCAGCCCAGACCTAAACCCCTCCTGTTTCTGCCATGCACCGGCTTGTAGCATCCTTTGGGTAAACTGGATCTGGATCTCAGCAAGGACCCTGAGCATACGGCTGGTTTAACTCTGAAGGAGGTTCAGCTGTAAAGCTCAGCTGCAAATACAGCGACTGGGCTGTGCCCCAGCCCTCCCCGTTCGGAGGGGCAGCACCCCCAGGCCCCATGGCTCCTAAAGCAGCAGAAGCCTCAAGACACCCAGAGGGAACTTTCTGACACTGTGATCTTTGGTTCAGCCTGAAATTCAGGTTTTTTCCGTTTAAATCCTGTCTACTTCAAGACCTCAGATTATGTCCTTGACTATTAAATCTATTACACAATGGGACAGTTTGAAATTTCAAAGTCTAAAGCCCAAGGAACAGACACCCCCATACGTCCCCTCCTGCAATGTGCACAGTCTGCTTTGGATGACATGACCACCAGCTCTCTCCTCTCCTACATCCCAAAGTATCCCACGTCCAGCTGCCAAATACAGCTGTGATGGAAGCCAGGAAGAAGAAGAAAGATGAGACAAAAAGACAACGCTCTGTGCAGTGAAGAAAGCTGCATAATACTGCAAAGCTGTGTACCTTCATTTCCAACCGTTAAGACTGTATCCCGCACCACTACCTCTGTTAGCTCTTTGTACTAATGTCAGGGCATCTCAGAACCAAGTATCTTTTTAAACGCTTGGGGGCCAGCTGCATAACACAACAAATCAGCTCCTCCACTAAAACAAGGAACAGTGCAAACTGGTACACAGAACCAGTAATTAATCTGCACGAGATCTTTAGGCTTGTTCTGACTTCAGCTCAGAAAAGATGCAAGACAACCCGCCACGTGCAACCTGCGTGCATCTCGCTCGTGCTGTAGCCGGCATACGATTTGAAGTGAAATCAAGCCAGGCTCAGTGGGCGCCGTATGATACTCCCGCCCATAAAATGCAGCAGCCTGAAAAAGCTCTTTTTAAGCCACAGAGTAGTGGGGATGAAGTTGCCACCAGCCGAGTGATCTGCCTCTGACTGAAGTCAATGAAAAAATTCATGTAGGCTGCAGTGCAAAGATGGGTTGGGCATCAAACGTGCTGTCAAAAAATGCTCCCCGTGCTGCCATGTCTGCATGCAGGGAGGCAGGAGCACCATCAGCAGCTACCTTCTACTTTTAATGAAAAAAAAAGCATCACTGCAAATTCCATTGAAATGGTACAACATGCCAGAGTCTAGAACATGTCCAGTTGAAAGGACAGAGGGAGAGAAAAAAAGGAGATTACAATATAAAAGTTTACAAATAGATGCAAAATCAAATGCTATTTTAAATTAGACCCGTATTGATATTTAATGCCATCTCCTCTGGCTTTGCACTGGCAGGTTTGAGCATTGCTGGCCACATCCACTCCTTCCACCTAGCAGCTCTGCGCAGCCCTGCACACTCACCCCTCTTCATCCGGACCCAATTCGTTGACAAATTGACCCAAAACCTCACCGTGCCACCGGGGCAAGCAGGAGGGGAGACCAGCATGCTACTTTGCCCATGCTGGACCCCAGCAGAAAAAGGGCAAAGCTGACCAAAGACCACGAAAGGATGCTACCTGTGTCCTCTAGAGGCAAAGCTCTTGTTTGCAGTGAATTAATTACATGTGACAGCAACAGCCTCCCTCCCCAGGCCAGACGAGAGGTAAAACTTTCACTAGGCTGAGAATAACCTCTGAGCCCCACTCCCTTAGAGAGGCAAGTGATGGTCAAGAGCACCCCTCCCAAAAATGAGATGCAGACCCTTAGTGCGCTACTGTTTTTGAACACTAAACCAAAGATTTAAGACCAGCAGCAGCATGCCAAAGTCGCTGGATCAAAACTGTTGATACTGGGCTGCAAAACTGCAGGCATGAATAATTTTTTCCCTTATTCTTTCAGCACCAGACAAGCCGCCAACAACATGGGGATTTCTAGATCAAAATCAACCCCTTACAGTTCAGTGCCTTGCCATACGCTTCCCTAACTATCAGAAAATCTTTAATACCTGAAACCTCTTCAGACAGCGAATCGTAATACTCCCAAGGTACTTCCACAGGAACGGGAATGTTGCTGATACTCTCCTTGGTGATCAGGTTTATTTTCATCCTGCAGCAGGAACAGATGCTTGCTTTAACATGCCTTATCAGGCATGTTACACTGCCTATCACAAAATGGTTAACAAAAGTACATGATAAACACACCTTGGGATAGCTACGAGTGGGTCTGAGCTTACTGAAAACCAAAACCTCACCCATATTTCCAGCTTTAAGTGAAAAATGGAGCTAGTTACCAGCAAGCATTAGAGAACAGCATGAGGATTAAACTTTGCCGATAAAGAAACTGAAAATACAGAGGCTGTACATCCAGCCGACTACCCCATGAGCAATGCCAGCAGAAAGCAACCCGCATTAAAAGTACAAAGAAACTGATCTCGGCATCTCAAAGGGAGTGACTTCTCGAACACTGCTGTAATTTCAAAGCATTCCTCACAAGTCTCTTGCCAGCTCTAGCACAGAAAGAAATCCATTAGCAGAAAGGAAAACTCACCGGAGCTCCCTGCTGCTGCAACCCACCGAGTAAAGCAGCTTCCAGCAAGTCACCAGGTGAGCCAGCTGCAAAAGCAGCTCCCAAGCAGCATCCAGGGAAAACTGCACCGGCACTGCCATGCTGACAAATGCACTGAATCACTGTGTATGACGACAGTTATTTTCATCCCTGGGTGCCAAAAGTCCCTTTACTTACATATTCTTGATTTTCATCCCTGTGCATCTGCTGGTACTGCAAATTTCTACACCAATTTGCAACAGAGCAACGTTTCTCTCTGTGGTGCTACAAGCAATTGAAGTAGCCGGTTATCTTCTCAGCAGGCTCATGGTCTCTCTACCAGGATTCCCCCCAAAATCAAGGGCAAACAAGGGTCCAGTTTGCCCAACTCCGTTCCTCCTTGGGGCTCCCACGGCCAGCGTCAGAGCTGGGTTCCCACCCGGCACTCTGCCTGCGCTGGCGGGATGAGCCCTCCGGCTTTGGGACAAAACCAAACCCAGCCCGCACTGTGGCTTCGCCTCCTCAGCAGCTCTGCAGCACAGCTACATAACCTCGCTAACCCAAACCTGGCAGTCTTTTAAAGGTGTTTGCAGGGAAGTAAAACAGCAGGGATCCGCTCCCAGCGCAAGCACATTGGGAGCTGCACCCTGTTCCCGCACGGCGCTGGTACCCTTCCTCTAACCTGCTCCCCTCCTCAGCACAGACGGGTGCGATCGGTTGAACGAAGGCCTGGCTACCTTCATTTTGCAGTTTAACAGGATTTTCTAGAAACTCAGCCATCAGTTCTAACTGAAGAAAAACGCTTTGCTGAGCTCCCCGCTTTTTCCTTTCTAGGCGATACTCTGCAGGTAGAGCTGCACGCTTCCACCGACTGCCTGCCGAGTTTCTTGATATGTTTTTTTGGTGGTGGGTTGCTGGCGGTTTTCATAATGTACTTTTTCTACAAGACTTGTAAGACTAATCTTGTATTCCTTTGCAACCTGTTCTCACTCCCAGATTTGGTCATGTTACAGACACATCAGCTCCAGAGCATCTTCTGTGCCCGACCCCGATGACGCCAACACGTACGGGTCCCGACAAGCAGAAAGTCCCGTTGCGCGAGGCGGGGAACGGCGACTGCTGCTCCGTGTCCGGACGGGCAGGCACCACACGACAGCTGAAGGGCAGGAGAAGTCCTGCCACCCCATCCGAAGGGCGGAGAGGGGACACGTGGCCTGCGGGGTGTGCGGGACAAAGCAGCTAAGGCAGCCAAAATCCACATCCCTTTCTCTGACTATTCACATCTGTAGTGAATCCTCCTCCTCCCATGCAAGACGTGGCTACAGCCTCACCCCAAGCCACCCACCTTTTTTGGTTTGTGTCTCACTACACTATGAGTTGCCTGTTGTTTCCCACTCTGTTGGGATGAGTTCAAAACCCTGATGAGTTACGGAGCGAGGGGGAGAAGCATTAAGAAAAAAATATTTACACAGATAAATTAATATGTGTGTCAAATCAACAGCCTTCACACCTCAACTCTGCACCCTTTCAAAATAAATGTACAGTGCTGGCTTAAGGGAGGGAACCCCACGGGAGATCAGCTATTAGCTATGTAAGACACCCAGGCCTGTCACCTCTCTTGTACTTCCAACAGCAGAGAAAGTATTAACTTCAAGAGGTGCTGGGGTTGAATATTTTATGAAGTTTATTCGTACTGCATCTCTCAGATTGTCTTTGTTTGTGGTAGAAAGCACAAACAGATTGAGTAAAATCACTCTTCCCTACATTCATGATTAAAATATTGTTGTGGTAGGAAGACAATTAACTCTATCCCAGCTGAAACCAGGACAAATATCTACAAGAGGTGGACGTACTAGGCACATTTTCAACCAGGGAAAAAGTAGCAGATAGGAACATTGATACAGATATAGCCCTAGACAGGAAATTTTTTTCCCAATCTGCCCTGAGACTCAGCCTCCTTAATAAAGTATTTTAACAGCATATTTTAGGGGGGAAGTTTTTAAACAGACAAATTGTAGAAATAATAAAGCCCTAACACACCACTGCTGACAAATTAGCTATTAAAGCAAGGCTTGGGATGGGAACTGTCTACTGCCATATTACTGAATTCACTCTTCTGCATTGCTGTTTACATACCAGGAACAACACCAGCACATAGGCTTACATTTAAATGCATGCCTGGAGGCGCACAGTTTCCAAAAGCAGATTAACAGCAGTACAACTCCTCGTCTTGGGGACTGCAGAGCTCCTCAGAAACCTACCTGGAGGCTCTGCAACACCTCTGGAGCTCAAGTTCACATGCCCCTTGTAGCCAGGTCTGCTGCAAGCTACAAAAGGGGTCCAGGTCCCCGTGCAAATGCCTGCACCCAGCCTGGGGGTGGGTGGCGAGGGGGACAGAGGAGCAGCTGCACGGAGGAAGGATGCTCGGTCAGGTAACGCATCCGAGGACCCAAAACACCAGGAGGAAAAACCACTGCTGCAGAAGTGCCACCAGTGCCGCGGAAAACCAAAGAAGCCCAAAGGATAGGCAAGGGCAGTGGTGCTGTTATTCCGGCCATAATCACTACGGGCATGAAGATAAGTTTTCCGTAATTCTGGGGGATTTTAATAATAATTAAATAACCTGTCATTATCCTTAATAACATACAGGTGAATTGAACTTTGCCTACAGAAGCAGTGGTGGCCAAGGTTAGTAATAAAAGAGGTCAATATGAGAAGTCAGCACGAGAGCAAAGCCCCACATTTTCAAAGACAGCTCCCGCGGCATTTTGTACTTTGATATGACAATGGTGTCTAAAACCAATCATATTTACAGGATAACAGTAAATACAACTGTTTGCTTCCAGCTATATTCTTTGAAACCCAATATGTGCTGATAAGTTTAACAGAGAAACTTTAATTCCAGCACAGCTAAAAAAAAAAATTTAAAAAAATTGTATTCTATCCCTTACAGGCAGAAATATTTACCCCAGATGCAGACTGGCTATCAGAGTCAGGCCATCTGCAATGCTGTAGTTAAGACTGTCAGCACTTCCCATTACTGCCTTATTCCTCTACTGAACAGCTCATACCTTCATTCGCAAAAAAAGTTGCTCTGGGCTCAGGTTTGACGTAAGAGCCTTAGCTGAGCAACATTGGTGTTTTAAAAATAAACTTTAAAAACCCAGAGGCCATTCTCTTTATAGTGACAATTGCAAGACAATTGGCTGGCTTGGCCTGGATTTTTTTCCTCTGCACTCCTATAACTCAAAAATGTCTCTAGAGCAAATAAAAGAATTGCTCAAGTGTTAAATAATCAAGAGGAATTATGTTTAAATAAGTACCTAACTATATATGGCACTAATGAATTCAAACAGCTCTATCAAATATGAAAGCACTGAATGGTTTTGCAATGCTCAATGATGTTTTTATTTTAAAGGAAGTCAATTTATGTTCTGGTTTGGCAGAGGATGGGCAGATTATGGCTCTACTGCCGTGGCTTGTGTTGACTTTAGTGGCATTCCATCTACTCGTCCTCCCACAAACACATTCTCTGTAGACAGATCAAGGTCTCAATATTCAATAATATAACTGACAGTCATGTTCCTTCACTGTATACATGGACATCTTCAAGAAAAAGTGCATTTTTATTGTTGTGCCAATAAAAGAAGAATATGGGAGGACAAACACTTATCGTTTTAGGATCGTACAGCAATGCACATGTTGTGTGTGCTTGCAAAATCTGGCATACAGCCTGTAAGGGCAATGTTTGTGTTCTGCCTTAGCACCTACAAGCATGGTAAGTTTGCTGGTGCAAAACATGTCGGATGCTTTTGCTCACAGCTGAGCATGTCAGCTGATCTTTGAAAGATCAAGTAGGCTCACACTACATGTAGAAGTAAGTTTAGTTTCTTGCTGCCTTGGAAATGCCAAGTGGGCTTAGAGTTGAGCTGGGTTTTCTTTCTGGTATATGTCATTATCACCTGTAACATGAATTCTCCATCTCACCTGACCTCAAGCTAAACCTACAGTTACACCTCTGCTCCTTTGCTGTTCCAGAGAGGGTTGACAGGTTCTGATCGATGGGAGAGGAACCTGCCCTGACCCCACAGCAGCAGAAGTCGAGCCCAGCAGAGCTGCTATTCCGACAGCTGGAACCTCCCTGTCTGTGGTCCTGGGGACACAAGAAACGCTTGGCAGGCAGCTGTAAAACAGGGATTTTCCACAGAAAGGGGCTAAGGCATGCAGGTTGAAAGCCAGTGTCCTGCACTGTACCCTGGAGCCTAACGTGCTGCCCAGGAGTCCTGCCTGCACCCATCTGCCCGGGTGACCAACAGCAAAAGCCAGTCCTCAGCCCCAGCCTCCTCCTGGTCACTGCAACACAAGAGTAATCCAGCTTACTGGAGGTTTGGTCCCTAAATCCCTTCTAAGCAATGAGGAGAGCTTGCACCATGTGTGCCAAACTACCCAGGGGGTGTGAAACCGCCCCAGTGCCACCACGTTATTTCACAGCCTGCATATGTGCGGTGGCACGTCTCAGGCGATCACTGAGAGAGATGGCACATGAAACGGCACAGAAGAGTGCTGCTGGCTGAATGCCACATAGCTCAAAATCCATAAGCTGATACATTTCCACGGTCCCCCAAAAAGATAAGAGTTACTTATGGTGCAAGTACTACAGTGACCTACATAAACACAGCTCTTTTGTAAACAGGAGTCAAGAACGACAGGAACAAGCAGCTAACAGGGAAACGGTGGCAGATTTTAATCATCGTTGGCTTTAAGCAAACTACAACAACATTCCCGCACCTTTGCCCCCATCCCCAACTCTACCCTACCTGCACGGAGCAGCTCAATTGCATCTCAAGAAAAACCTCCTCTGCAAAACAAGCATTGTATTACCACAGTCCATTTGTCCTTGGCATTCAGAGCAGCAGGATTTGCTGAACAAGAAAGCCTCAGTTTCTTGGGAGGCTCAGAAATTCACACAGCTTGTTTTTAAAGAGTCAGGTCACTCCCAATAAAAAAGAAATAACCTCGTCCCTGAGATTAAATGCAGCCCCAAACTGGAATGAGTTACCAAAAGAGGGAAAACCAGATCTCCTTTAGTAAATCAGGAAGCAGGGGATGCCATAGTACGTGCCTCCACTTGGCATCCCTTTGGAGGTACATTTTAGCGATGTTAAAGGAGGCAGGGGACACTTGGAGAGCAGCACCAGCCTTTCAGAGCTACCCAAGGCAAGTGCAACACCCAGGGAGTACTGAAGGTGCTGGGACATCTCAGCTCCTGATCTCACAGCCCAGGTACAAGGCTGATGCCAGGATTACTCCAGACCCTTCTGCTCTGACCAACCTGAAAAGAGGCAAAGCCCTTAACTGAAGCCCAGGCCCCGCAAACACCAGTTTCAAATGCTACCAAAAGTCTTTTAAAAAATCAGAGAACTGGGTTGGGAGGGGGGAAGGAGATAGGAGCTGGTAATTGGAGCATTTGGGGTTCGTTGCTTGGAGAAAAGGGGTAGGGTGGTTTCAACACCTAGAGCTCGTGGTACACAACTGAGCCCTGCCGTGTCAGCGAGCTAGGGGAACTGCGGAAAACCACTCACGGTTGTTGAGAGCTTTCCTTCGTTCTTCTGCACGTAGACGATCGCATCCCGCACCAAGGAGAAGAGGTTCAGGAGGACGTGCTCCATGTCGTAGATGCCGTGCATGCCTTTGGTCAGCCCCTCCAGAGACCCGATGTACTCTCGCCAGTGGTTATCGATCTCTGCGACGCCTGCCAAGCACCCGTGCATCACCGCGCTGCAGTAGCCGGCACAGGGCTTGGCCAGGAGGAGCCCCTGGCAGTGCGAGCAGTACCACATCTTCAGCAGCGCTCGTCCGCAGTCCTTGCTGAACTTTAAGTGGTCAGTAGTGTTTATCACCTCGATCCCCAGGTTGAGCGCCTGCAGAAAGGCTCGCGTGGCCTGCAGTGACTTGGACACCTGCGTCATCATCATCTTCGGGTAGTTGCCAAAGACCTTGAGGTCTCTCCTGGCTGCCCGCAGGCATTCAGTCATTTCCACGGAAGGATCGGGGAAGCCGGGATTGATCAAGTGAGAGTAAACCAAAGGGAATAAACTGTCAAAAAATTCATTTATCATGTCGTTAACACTGATGTCAGAGCCCAATATGTACAGCGAGACATCAGTAAAAAGTTCTCCAACAAACTTAAGAGCTCTGGGCCCCATGCTCTGGTAGTGGGTCCTAAACATGCTGTTGGTGAAGTTTCTTGCATGCCGTACTACAATTTCAAAGGCTTCTGCAAAACAGAACAACAAAAAAAATGTTATGAAGAGACGATGAACTCAGAAACAGGGAGGATAATGTTATACCGCATTACTGCTGCAAAGGCTGGTCCCATCCTGCCCGCTTCGGGTCAAACGCCTGCTGGCAGCTGTGCCCGCTGCAAAACTTACCAGCATCAGCGATTTTCAGGGGAAATGCATACATTCTTTAAAACACAAGCTACATTTCAAAATGGCAAAAAACTACGATCTAGTTAACATTTCAGCTTTTAAAGAAAATATTGATTCAAGAAAAGGGCTAGACTGCAATTTCTTTCTCTCCTCCTTTCATATTGATTTGAAATTAACAGGAATTCTATCTTGAGAGTTAATTTAAGACAGAGACAAACGTTTGACAAACTGTACAGTGTTTAAAACCAGGAAACAGTAAATGCTGACATTCCATTATGAAAAGGAAAATATTTATAGGAGCTTAATCACAGAGGATATTCGGACTCGACCCCCAGCACCCGCCCTGCACTAAGCGTCCTCAAAGCCATTTGAAAAGCCTCTGCAGTGCTGTAGCTCTCCCGAATGCATCAGGCTCACTTCAGCTCCAGATCCAACGTTTCATCCGCCCCGGGCACGAGCTGCTCCGCGGTCCAAAGCGATGCTGAGAGCCGGCGACGCAGTGTCCATCCACGGGTGCCCAGCCAGGACCACTCTCACACACAGCAGGTTGTGCCAAACTGCCCCGTGAAGCTCAAGTTTTACACGGAGACCGTCAATTTGCTAGGAAAAGCCAGGCTGCATTTTCCCCTCTCCACCTTCAAAGACTTGAGGACTTTCTGCCCACACCTCCTCCACTCGGCAGGAGAGCTTCCAGCAGCACAGTCACTGCGCCGTTATTCCCTTAATTACAGCCCTCCTCACCAGGAGGCTTCCAAAATATCCATACTCAGGTATGCAAAGACAACGTCTCTACACACACCCTAGTTTGCAAGTTAAAGCATTACAAGGGGAGGCCACCAGTGCAAACTAAAGTCTTTTTCTTCGGCCAAATCTCTCTACCAGTCTGTGTCCCACCCTCCAGGGTACTATTCATAAAATGCTAAAAATAATGAACAGCCTCTCAGTGCACAGGTCACTGATAGCCCGTGATGTAACCGCTTTCAACTGTGTCACTCTGGAAACATACATCCAGGCTCAATTTGCATGAAAATTATTCATGTTCAATAATTAAAGGGAATGTTTAATTTTTAAAACCGTAAGTGTTATTTTTCCCATTTGTTAAAGCTGGGATGCAGCTGAGCATGGCCTGACGTGTCTCCACAGGGGTTTGTTATCAATGCCATCACAAGCAATGTCAGGCCGTGCCGCTCGCCCTGCGTAACCTCTCACATTACTCAAGTGCTTTTGAGACCATCACAGCTCCAGGACTTCCACCTCTTTCTTCCCGGGTGCCCCCTTTGCAGGCACGCCTGGTGGGACAGGGACCCTTTCTGCACCAGCATGCAGAAAGCTATAGCGTAAGCAGCGATCGAAGCAGAAATTACCGATACACAAACAGCGTCTTCATCCCATCTGGTGCCCACGCGCCTCGGGCATGCCGCTGAAGCAGTTTGTCCACAGCTCCCGACACCCGCTCCAGGGCTGCCCCAGTAAACCCAGAGCAACCACCCGCATTCCCAGAAGACGACAATCCTTCCTACCGCCAGCCGTCGAGGGATGCAGCGGTTGAAGGACACGGAGCCCCCCTCCATGCCCCCCTCGCCACGACGGCGGGCATCGCGCTCCTCGCACCCCTACAGAGTATTGCAAAGCTTTCCAGGCGCAACGGCACGTCTGACGCAGAGCGGGGTAAACGCGTGGGCTATGCGAGCAGAGCAAATTCTGGTTGCACTGTTATTAAAAGTTTTAAAACAAAAGAAGTCTCTTTAAATAGGGCACATGGATTACAAAACTTTTTCCCGTCTTTATCCTCAAGAGCACCAGAATAGTTTTTGCCTCAAAGTGCACAAGGAACTTTTTGGACCAGTGTTTTTTTGACAGCACTGCAGACATTGCCTGGATTTTCATGCTGTGCTTCACCATTCCCCTTTAACCTCTTCTCTGTTAGTTCCCTTAGAAAAAGTCATCCCTCTTCCCTTTTCTCGCTCCTCTGTGCTTTGCAAGTTATCATCAGAGCCAAGAGACTCTTCGCTGATTAGAAAAATATTCCAAGCTCCTATGCAAACCTCCTATGGCGAGAAATGCTTCAGAAAGGAATCAAGAACAGTGGCATATCTGAAAAGCATGCACACACAGTCCCACTGCTTTAAAGGTCATGACATGCACATAATTTTTATCATAATAACTGGCTAAGAGTGTCTATTTTATGCGCCTTGGAGCTTTTGCATATATCCATTAGAAAGCGCAACAGGGACTATAAAAGCATATGGAGCCTCCTGCTGCCCTATTAATAGATGCAAGAAATAATAAAACTTTGTAAAAAAAAAAAAAGAAAAAAGAAAAAAAAAGAGTCTTACACATCCAGAATCTCTTGCACTGAACTCCCCTAATAGTTCCTTATTCTGAAATATTCCTCGCAAAGGGCTGGCTGCAAGAATATTAAAGCCCCAGCTGCCAGCAGCAGAAGTGACCCACGGCCAGACTCCGAGCACTTCAAAGAGGAGGAAACTTTGCGGGTCAGTCCCCTGTGCTCCCACGAGTGAGCCTCGGGGGGAAACGGAGGGGACGCCGCATTAGAGAACCGGCACGGGCTTCTGATCCCCCATAAAATCCCACAGCTTGGATTTACTGCTGGCAAAATCTGCCCTGCTCATAACATGGAATTATTGAAACTCCTATTGCTAGAGGACAATTGAATCTTTTCTTTCCTCTATTTTTTTTAAATTCAAGGACATTTTCAAAAGCCGCAATTTAAAGCAGCCGGTTTGCAGGTCTAGCTGAAGCAGAGTAAATACCTTAACAGCCCTGGCAAAGCATAGCATCAGACTTGCACCCAACTTCCAGCAGGCAAAGGTACCACAGGGCAGAGCAGAGCCCAGGTTTTACGATCTCCACCACCATAGCTACGCACACATAGCAGAACTTGACCATGCCACATGGTTATTTACCTGCTTTTAAAATATTTTCTCACGTGATTAGTAGGAAAAACAAAACAAAGCAAAAATGCCAAAACACCACTTTTGCATGCGCTAAAATTTGAAAAGCCCTGATCCACGAGTCTGGCTCGAGGAGATGACCGCCTGAGCTGCTGCCGGCCACCACGCCAGAAAGTCAGTCCTGCCTAGGTAGCATAAACAAATTGTACTCCAAAGTCATTTCAGTCAGCCCAGGGCAGTTTAACACCCCATAGCACCACGGTGCTGTACCCCAGGATGGATGGGAAGAACCACACCGTGCCCAGGTGAAACAAAGGGACCGTACGCAGGATGAGAGCCAGAGCACCATCACCAGCAAAGCATCGTACCTGGTGCACTGGTACGGGACATCTACTGACTACCTCTGTCAAGGGCAGTTTATCAGGGCTCCCAAAGGATGCAGGACGGCTGAATCTCTACTCTAGACCACAGTTATCAGGTACCAGTAAAAAGCATGGGCTATTACTTATTTTTCCAGCAGAACTCTTGCTGAAGCACCTGGAGAGGAATTGCTGCCCAGTTCCAGCAGCCAGGAGGGAAGGACTAAGCTGCTTTTAAAGTGCAAAAGCTCCTCAGAATGCAGCCCGGGGATTGCTGCACGGTCACTGCAAACTGGCAATTAGAGAAAAGAAAATAAATTGTAAAAGAGCGTAACAGTGCCCTGAGTGGGGATTACTGGCAGGAGAAGGAAATCACTGCATTCTCGGCTCAGATAATAAGAGTTTGCTGCTTAGTAAAAACGCCAGCTTTCCTGAGAAGGCACGTTGGCTCCTGAGCCGCAGCTACTTCAAAGGGGCCAATGCTGGGGCCGGAGGAGCTCCGGATTAACCTGCTGGCTCCCCCAGGCTGCAGGAGGCTCCAGCCCAGTCTGGGACTTGATGAGTTTATTTAAGAGATTATGTGACGCAGTCGCCTGAACTGCAAGGAGCCGGTGCGAGCAAGCCCAGCGAGCCATTCCCGCACGGCATCCCCCCAGAGAAGCAAGACCTGAAATCCCACGGCAGCTGCAGAGCCGCGGCAGCTACGGAGACAGCATCACCTCCAGGTCTCAGATCAGCGAGCGCAGCTTCACAACCAACTGAAGGTGTTTGGAAATGTGCTGCTGCCAGAAACAGGGAGATCTGTCCTCCCTCTGCCCCCCCCCGCCAAAAAAACAAAGCTCACCAAAAACCAGCACCACAGCAGCCATGGTTGCATCCACGTGGAGCCACCTCCTCGCACCACCGCGGCCACAGGGAGAAGGTGTGAGCTGGCACGGAGCAGGGGGAAAGCGGGATCCACCATGGCGGTCAGACACCACGACATGCCACGGGCTTCGTGCTTGCCCCCCCGTTACTGTGCCGCTCTCGGTCTGCTGCAAGTGCGAGCTTCCCAACGTGACCGCTGCCCTTCTCTGTGCATCACGCAGCACACCCCACAGGTCCTCTTCGGCAAAGGCACAAAAGGGCAAAAACTTGCTGCGTCAGCAGCCCATCTTCCATGGTGCACCTCATAAGGGAACAAAGTGATGCGGAGGTGCGGGGTTGTGCGACCCATGTGTCCCTCGGCACATGGACACCACGGGGTTAAAACGGCACCTACAACCTTGATTTTACTGTTTCTTGACATCCAGGCACACAAACCATGCAATCGTAAAGCTGTCTCTGAGCAGCAAGGCTCGCACCACGGCTGCTCCAACTGCCCATCAGGAGCTGAGTTCCCAACATCTGCACCTTTGCAAGAGACTGTTTTCTTAAGAACTGGGCAATTGTCTCCCCACATTTAAACCTTATCTTGACCACATAAAGATACGCCTTCGCAATGGAGGAACTACAACATGTTCTATTCCACTACCAAGAGCTAGTAAAGACAAGGCTCAGTTTTATTTTTTGGGAGATAGCCAGACAAATAATCGTAGACAAGGTCACGGTGTCACCATCATGTTGCTACCTCCCCATAAAACCTTCAGGACCATCTCCTCCAGGACTTCGCAGCAGAGTGGTGAATCCTCACAAACTATCCCAAATTGTAAAACAAACAAGAAACTGATTTCTGTGCAGCAGAAACCTCCCTCGAGATCAACGCGGATCCCTGGCATCGAGCCGAATTTCTCTCTCTGCGGATGATGATGCATTTTGTGATTCACTGCACCTTTCCTGGGATGCTGCTGCCTGGAAGTGCCCTGGGCTGCAGGCTGCAACGCTGCACACAGCGCTTCCCTGTCCTGCACGTGGGACCGTTTTCAAATCTCACCAGCTCTATGTACCAAAACGCACTTAAATGCCTTTTAGGTGTGAACGCGCCCCTTCTCCCCCAGTAAATCTCATCTATGGATGCAACTGCTCCAGGGCAGCAAGTGAACCTGAAGCTCAGTGGATTTGCTGAAGTCCCTCTTTCAGACTCCGATGGCTCTCCTCGGGTCTCTGGGTTTGCTCCCCAGACCCCTTCCCCGGAGGGTCCCTACTCGCAGGACCTGGCACCAAACTCTCTGTGCGAGGCACAGCAATAACCGCAGGAGCCGGAGAGCCCCCAGCCCAGCCAGACTTCTCCTGCCGAGCTGCCCCGGCTCTTCCTGCTCTCTGGCACTTCCCTGACGATGGTAAAACCTCGTTTACTGCCTGTGAAATGACCTATCGATGCAAATCCCTCTCCCTTCACTCCTCAGGACACAAGACATGTCAGGAGAGAACCAGGCACTGGAATCCCTCTGCCCGTGGGAAGTGTTTCCATCCTGAGGCAAAAGCATGGGTCTCCAGGCAGGGCAGGGGAAAATTCATCAGTTAATTAATCTGGTCCCAAAGCAATTGCTGCATCCCCTTCAGGATTGGGGTCTCCAAACCTTTAAAAAGTCCCATACACCTAAAAACCAGAAATGCTCAGCCCCTCAAAAAAGCCACCAATGTTCACATTTAGGAATTCAGATGTTCATCGAGGAAATGCTAAAAGTACTGGGTTTTGTAAGCTCAACAAAATATCTTCTGACACAGCAATTGCCGCAGTACTGCTAGGAAGCGGCAAAAAAGAGCCATAGGCATCCACATGTGAGTGAGCTCTAAAGAAGGAAATACTTCTTTAATATCACCAATGAATCAGATAACTTCAGACTCATTGCAGCAGCCTGTGTTCCTGAAAGACACACAAAAGAGCTCAGCAAGAGAGAAACAACTGTTTGCAATAACGGCCTGGCTGCCACAGGCACTACTGGTGAGATGAACCTCAAGTCATTTTTCAAACAGCAGGTAATATTTATTTACAAACTTGGAAAAGGTTTGCAATATATTGAGCAGAAAGGAAACAAAATCCAAGAGATTCTCCCCCGGCAGCAATAAGAACAGACTCCAGATTTGTTCCGTTATGATTTACACTACACTGCAAGTTTTTAACAACATTATCTGGAGACAAAAGCTCTTCTAAGCAGCATAATTACTTTTGTCTGTGACATTATAAACCCCATCAGATAGTGCTACTGCTTGCTCTTACAGGGTTTGTTTCTCTGAGCACATTTGGGTTTAGAGCTTAGGAAATGCTTTTTTTCAACTACGACATAGCCTTTTAGATTACTTTTACAACATTGTCACCATAAAATTATGGACTCAAGCTCCCAAGCTTATGAGATTAGCTTCAAAGCATTAGTAACAAAAATTAGAACAATGCAGTTATTCGGTCTTCCTCATTTTAAGGCATCAAGGTTTGCACTTTCTACCTTTGCTCCACCACCACCAGACCAAGAGAGGAAAGGTCCCAGTCCAACCTTTAAATAAGAGGGGGCTCCTTCCAGCTCCGTGCCCACTACCCTCGCTCCCGCGGGAACCAAGTTAAAAGTTTCCAAAGCCACTGCTGCTCACCAGCTAAAGCCAAATCATTATGCTCTTGTCAGAAAAGAATCTTCTCCTTACTATCTGTGTCTATCAAAATGCCAGGCTCCAAAGCCATTTATTTGTAATTGTTCAGCTTATCTAGTGGCCTGGCATTTTGAAATACACTCCCTGAAGTTTCTAATAAGAACACTGTATCCTAGCATCTCATTATACCCACTCAAAATGACCTGAAAATACACTCCTATTATATTCTAGGTAATAGCCCGACCATTAGACAATTAGTCACACTGTGGTTCATCCATTTATTATCTATACCCCGTACACAAAAACTCTGTTAATGCAGACAGCAGAGCCGCCACTGCAAGCTGCTACAAGCCCAGAAGCAAGCAGACAAGAAACGCTGGTGCCCACAGCTCCCACCTCCAACCAGTCCCTCGCCCAGACTGGACCCTGCCTGGAGGGAGTTCAGTGCAGTGCTCCGTACCCCGCACAGGCATCCCCATCTCACGACAGCAAAAGCCACAGTTAGGGATGGTGGAGGGGATCACAGGAAAGCAGCTTTTCTTTTGAGGGGCACCAGGATGCCTTGAGAGATCCCGGGAGACCCTCGGGAGTACCCACTTCAACATAGGAAAACTACACTCTAAGTGACATTTCGAAAAGAAGCAGCCCCAAAAAAATCTCACAGCAAACACCTCTCAGGAATGACTCTGCAATAAAATCTTTTTCTGGGGCTTCGTGCTTGAACATGTGGCTGCAGTGCTTTGGATTAAATATGGGTTGCACATCTATTGTATAATTTGTTTTCCTGAGCATCAAGAAATACTCCGCTTTGTGCCATGACAGATGTGTGAATGCTTAAGAGATTCTTGAAAATTTAATAAAGACAAAGTTAAAAATGCAAACAGTCAGGGCTAGCACGAGTGGTGGATGAACATGATTCTTCATCAAAACCGAGGGGAATGGGAGGAATAAGGGCCCGGAGAAGCAGGCTCAAACCGAGCCCTGGGAGCACAAGTAGGAAAAGCAGAGACAGGGGGACGTAAGAGGCTTCTGCAGCAAAAAGGTAGCTCCGTTGTGCTGTAACCTGTCAGACCAAAGACAGATAAACATCTCCCCACACCCCCATCCTGGTGCTGAAGCCCAGATAAGGGTTGGGGTTCCAGTCCCGGCTCCTCTCCGTCGCTGGGCACCAGTTCAGAGATGCAGCGTGCAGCAGGAGCACTGGCAGGAGGCACGGCAGAGCCCAGACGCGGGAGCGCCGGAGGACGGAGGGAAGCCTTTGGCTTGGAGAGCATCAAACTCTGCGCCCACCGGCCTGCTGCTGCGGCAGAAGCGATTTACCGCAAAGGAAAGGGTGTTTTCGTCCTCCTCCAGTGCTCTCCGAGACGGCTGGGAGTTTGCAAGAGAAAAAGCAGGAAACAAACTGCGGCTCCCCAGGGTGGGAGCGGGCGCAGCGAACCCAGCCTCGTGGGAAGGCAGCGGGGAGCGCTGGGCTGGCGGAGCTCGGGGTCAGCTGGGGAGGAGTTTGCTTCCAGCCACACACAGGAATACATACGCGCCAAATATTTCATATTTTCCTCTTTCCCTCTAAAGGGGAGAAGTTAATCAAGCCAATCCCACAGAACAGAAAATAAATCACTGAAAACAGCACCACCAGGCTTTTGTTATGTTTTAATTATATCAATAACATGCCCAGAACTAGTGTCACATCGCTGGGGAACTTTCACCTTCACCATTTTTTTTTCATCTCAAATATTTACACTCTCTGCTTCTAGTCTCTCTTACCTCTCCAATTTGCTGCAGAGACAACAGCCTCCATCTACAACTTTTATTTTGAGCCAGCTGCTCAACCAGGGAGCACAGCTCAGCACAGCAGGAATAGCTTCAAAAACCCCGGGAAAAGGGCATCTCTGCCCTGGGTAACTGAGCAGAGAGAGATATCACAGACCCAGGCATTTTACCACTGCAAAGCCACATCTGGGGTTGCTGTGTTTTGTTTTTATTTTTAAACACGAAGTGCATTTCCAAAAAAAAGAGAGGAGACGCAAGGAAACCAGCAGTTGGTCACCCCCCTCAGCCATATTTTACTAATTGGAGGCTCCAACATCCACCTAATGGGGTTATAAAGATACCGAAAAAGCAACATGCCTCTTAAAAGACAAATGATGAGCCACATTTCAAGCAGAGGGCAAGTGATTACATACACTCCCTTCCAAATTTACAAGCCAACCATTTCTAAAGACCAGGACACCAGTTTATGTAGTTCCTCCATTTATTTTAAACTAAAAGTTATAAGCAATTTCTGAAAAAATGCATGCCTAGCAAATTCCTTTATTCATCAGAATAAATGAAGATAAAGCAAGCCACTAGGTCAAATTGAGAGTATATTCAAAAATTTGGAAAAAAGTCTTTGGAAGTGCATTGGTCTCAGTAACTTTAGAGCAAGGCAGATCTGAGACAGGTTTTCCAGGCTCCCTTTCATTCCAGCGGGCTTTTATCAGCCTGTTAAGTCTCCGACAATGGAGTGCAGACTATTTATTTAAGAAGCAAATTCCTTCCTTTATAATCTCCCTGGCTAAATTCTCTTTAAAGTTATCTCAACTGTCTGATGAAAAGCAAATGGCAGAAGATCGGTTCTTGATCCCTATAGTAACATGAAGGACTTGCACTTATTTAAGGGCACCTGTTGACTGTTTTTAAGTCACTCCAGCCCCTTTATTTCTGATTTCAGCTTTCCTACCTGTGCTGGTAAAACTTGGGAAAGGCATTTGCTCAGTAACATACAGCAATCAACATCAGTGTGACCCCCTTCCCCTAAGGAGTGGCTGTTTCCAACTCACAGAACAGTGCCCAGGCTCTCAAAAGCAATTTAGTGATTTATTTTTTTTTAAGCTTGTTTTATCTCAAGACACCTCAGAGAAGGACAGGGGTTTCCAACACGGAAATAAGACCCTGGATCATCTCAGTAGCACAAACGCAACCAGCCCCTCTGACGCTCCCTGGCAGCACCCGACTCGCTGAGCACACGCAGAATATTTTAGCAGCATCTTGCTCGACACGGAGCAGGGGACCCAAACCCCCGTCCTGCCTGAGACACCACGGGGACACGGAGGACACCATACCCACACCAGCACCACTACAGCAGGGCTCAGCACATCCCAGACACACAAATCCCAGGCACCGTCTCCATCCATAAAAAAAGGAGGACCTACCCAAGGCCCCAGTTCCAAGACTTAGTACTTTGTAAAAACTGGACTCACTTCTTTCCTTCCGTCCTCTGCGGTATCTTGAGCAGAGCTCCCAAAAACG
>JAVJGG010000039.1:15509971-15531884 GCA_035590195.1 Aviceda cuculoides
GGCCCAGCTTTCTCATCCCTGCTGTGATCCTGTTGTGCTGACCATGGCCCACCTGCATCGCTTGAGATCTCACGTGTCTTGCTGAAACCAAGAGCTGCAGGCAATGACCACTTCTCCGTGTCAAAATGACCCTTTCCATCTTATTCTTCATCCTGCAGAAGCTGCATTTTCAGGGTTTCATAACCATTTGTGGAGGAGGAGAAGGGAGAAGCTCTTCGCTGTATAACAGTACTCGCACATTGTCTGATGGAAAAAAGAAAAGTGCATTTGCCATGGGGCACTGGGGGAAATGATGGATTGCCAGGTAGCAACCATCCCTCCCCTCTTCGGCAGGATATTGTATTCCGTGTGCTATATAGGGATGGTGATAGATCCATAAAGCATTAGCCTTTTCCTCACCCCAAAAAGCAGTGGCTGATAAATCACTAGTTCTCTGGAGTTTGTTGGGAGCAGATCACGCAGCAGAAGCAGTGAAGCCTTCAGAGAGATGCATCACTTAAAGACACTGCAGATGCCAATAGAGCTGTACATCAAGAGCACACGGACAAATCGCTTTGCCTGTCCAAAAATGAGATACTTCAGAACTGGAACTTTTTTGCAAGTATGTACCAGTTTCAGTCACACTCACATCAGAAATGCCTCCTAGAGCCTTGGAAGATCTCTGCACTCCAGCCCTAGGCATCTCCCGTTTTTTTACAGAGTTTGAAAAGTCTTCTTTCCCACTATAGGAAAGAAAACTTACTGAAATTGCAGCATATTTCATGGGGTAAAACCTCAGCCAGACCCAAACCTTTCCAAACCAGCTCTTAACTGTGGATAAGACACAGATTTTGCAGGGGGCAGCTAGGTATACAGCTAACCATCCGGTTATTCGAAGAGTTTTGCATCCTTTGTAAAACTAAAAACACACAGACACGACAGGTGTGGCTCAAAAGCTCCTCCACGCACTCCCGATCTCTGGAGGGCCCAAAGCACAGCGTGAAATGATGAAACACACAGTGTGCCGGAGTTTGGGGCATGCTGGGCATGGGACACGGCCGTCAGGGAGGAAGGATGCTCGTAGCACTCCTCACCACAGCCCAAGCTGCAATGCCCGTCTCTTCTCCAGCTCGCAGCGAGTGAACACTAGCAGAGCTCCTGAGTGCCAGGGAATCGCCTGAGACACAGCTCTACAGAGGGGATCAAAGCAGAAGAGATGGGAGAAAACTATTCACCGCGCACTGCTGGGAGCACAAGGCAGACGTTTCTCAAGCTGATATTTTCATTTATCATCTTCCGATGATTGATCAACTGAAGAGACGATGCCAGGAGACAGCCCGGAAGGCATCAACCCGGAGTGTTCACCTATGAAAATAAAGTGCTGCCAACAATTACCAAGCCAGGGCTGTCAGGCCATGGGCATCCCGCTCGCAGGGGGAGCTGGGATGTAGAATTACAGGGCACTGCTGGGAACTAGCCCTGCACAGAGCGGACAGACTGACAGCTTCAGTGCAGGCAGGAGGCACTCTGGATTTAACTCCGGAGAGATGCTGCCCTCCCGATTCCCTGCACCGGCACAGAGCGAGCTCTGCAAGCAGCTGAAGCAACAGGCGATGTGGTGCACAGGGCACGGTCAAAGTGCGAAGCAAGACGGGATCTTTGCAGCCCAAGCAGCCCAAGTGAGTCGTGTGGCTGCACACGCTGATGAAGTCCTGTTGTATGATGCAGAGAGCGCACAAGCTTTGAGATGGGATTTACAGCGGAACCAACAGAAGTTATACTGAATATATAAATTGCTCCCACTCCAAAGGAGGCCAGGTATTCAGGTGCCTTTCCAGGAGTGCTTTTTTCCTGTGCAGTGGCACCCCAGTAAAACTCGATTTATGCCTCATTAAATTATTTTAGTGCTTAATATTATATGCAAAAACTCCGTGAAGAGATGTAATAGAGGAGTATTTCTGCTAGGCTCATGCAGAAGCTGTCTCCAAGCGCATGGTAATGAGGTGCTTCCAAAGGTATCAGAAGCATTAGACTGCTCCTCAAACGCCACTTTGCGGGTAGAAGAGCAGATGGGTGACTTAGTGGCAACTTTTATACCCAATAATTCAAGACATTGTGGGGACACAGCGTTCCTCTCCCTCACCGACACCGATCAGGAGTCATTGCTGTGGATTTGGAGCAGCTTCAGCGAGCACCGAGCCCCGGCAAGGGAGGAGACCTCGGAACAAAGCGATGTGCAGCAGCATGAAGAGCCTCCATCCCCAGGGTGGCTCTGGGGCCAGCGACGGGCTACCAAGGTGTTCAGCCAGCGTGCAGCAGGATGGACATTATCTCAGTTACTTGCTCTCTGCCCCCCCGGTGCCTTCTTCCTCCCCCTGCCTCCCTTTCGGGCTTCTCACTCTCTTCTTTCTCATTAGGGAAAGGTCACTGCACACTATGGCAAGGAGAAACAAATTGCAAACCAAAGGAGCTTCTGTCTTCACAGACGCTTTCTGCAAGTTCCCACCAGACCTATGGAGTTGTCGTGAGCCTCATTCTGCAGCCGGGGAAGCGACATGACATTCACCAGCTCCACATTCAGCTCGCAACGGGGCACAGCACCGATCTGCCCCTCTGCTGCTGTTCCCCAGGGGCTCTTTTGGCCTGTTTGGGCTTTTACTGGTTGAGGTCTCCCTGAAGCGCAGACATCACGTCTGTGCCGAGCGTGGCCGGCTGTGTCCCAGAGCCCTTCTCTGCCTAGGAGGCGAGGGTCCCACAAGCCGTGCAAAGCTGTCCCTTGCCACCACAGCTCCTTCGTCCGTTGTCCCTGCTCCAGCCCACTACATTGGGAGACCATGACCTTGCACTGGTTAGGTTTTTTCAGCCACATTCATGGCCTGACCCTTCCAAAAGTGATCCCAGCAGCAGCTACATGAGAAGCCATCTCAGCGCTCCTCCTGGCTGGCTGGACTCGGAGCTCAGCACGCACTGGGCTTCTCATTATTAGCATCCTCGCTTGCATCTGCTATTAAGATTGCATCCTTCTTGCACAAGCCAAATAATCTAATAAAAAAACCAGTAAGATTTAACACTTGTGCATTTGAAGGCATTTCCAAAACAACAACTAATTATCCTGCTGGACTCTTAGCCAGGTTTCACCTCTCCGTGGAGGAGGACAGCATATCGACAGAAGGGAAGTTTTCTTTTAAAAGGAGCCTCAATAGACATCCACGTTTGTCTCATTTCCAATCAGTTAGAATAATGAACCACCTTACATAGAGAGATTTATTTTGTTTTTAAATGCTAAATCATTCCTGCGCACAATGCATAAATGTCAGGCCTCTCAAACAGCTCTTTGGGGGTTTGTTTGTATTATTACTATTAAACATTAAGCAGGTAAGTGGGAAGCAGAGCTAGTTTCTCCTGACTCCCCCTGTCCTTTAAATAAGACTGAAAAACCCACACCTGAGCTATGGGTCTCTCAAGTAGAAGTTCTCCTCAAACGCTGAAATCTTTCCGTGTGTGCATGTTTTGGGGACAGGAGAAGAAAGAAAGAGCGAACAAGTTGCTGTGGTCCAATACCACTCCATTTTGTGACTCTGGTGTAGGGCACTCCAAAGGTTTTCCGTAAACTCAGGGATTAGTGCAATTAGGTCAAAACACCACTTTAATGAAGATGGAATAAAGCTGTTGACAACTTATTCCAGAGGGCTTGGCCAACAATGGAGAAAGCAAATAGAAACAAGCCCGAGCTTGCTATTCTTAGTGCTTTGGGGTTGTTAAAACCCCAAAAACAGGAGGTGTGGGGGACCTGACTGGACAGTGCTGGGAGCTGGCGCTGCCCAAACACAGGACCCAGAGCCCAAAACCGTGGGGGAGAAGAGCTGCTGGGACCGAGGCACTGCTCGGTGGGCATCTCCAGAGGAACCGGAGTGCAGGTGGCATTTTAGGACTTCATTTTAACCTCGGTTTAAGTGCAAGCATTTAGAAATAAAAGTGACCGCGATGTATTATTCAGTGGGCTGTTTTAGGAGAAACTGAATAATTTAAAAAATACATGCTCAAAGCCAAGTCATTTTTCCTCCCTGTGCCCACCTTTCTCTCATTGCAACTTCTCTGAGGCCAGCAGTAAATGTCCTGCTGATTTCGGCAGAGTGGAGCAAGCAACATTCAGGTCTTACCCATGGCCTTTCAGGGATTCGTCCTCATTTGTGACCTGGGCAAGAGTAAGAAGGAAGATCTTAGGGAGGAAGAGGTCTGGCTCCACTAGAAACTGCTCTCACAAATGAGAATTGCTGAGCCTTATATTGAACTATCCCATTGCTGTCAGTGACCAGTATTTAGTACTCGCAGGGTGAGCGTGGGTGGTTTTTGTTTAGCTTCCCCTGGAAAGCAAGACCCTGATTGAACGAGAAAGCGCATTCAGTTTAAGAGCAAAATACCTCATCATTGCATGATACAAAGCATTGAACCAATACAAACATACTCTGCCAGTGCAAGCATCTTGCAAACGCATAAAAGGTTCACTTTGTTCTGCAGACTTTCTGCCAGATGAGGCATTACCAAGTGCCAAGGGAACGCGGAGCAATTCTCACTCACAGGACATGGTGCTAAACAGAAATTCTGACACAGAGAGGTCCTGGGCCCCGCCACGAGCACAGCACTAATGCACTGCAAATTGGGCAGCAGCATCTGACCTTCTGGAACCCATTCAACAAAATGACTTAACTCCAAACTACACAGCAATCCCATTAAAAGCAGGCCTGTGTGCAAACCCCTGGCTGAATCCAGGCAGGAGCCTTAGAAGTGAAAAACTTCAGTACAAGAGGAGCTGCTGATAGTCTTGCGTAAGTATGTTAAGCGCCGGGTGTGCAGTGTTACTGGAGGGAAGACATGCAAGCAGAGGTGAACATTTAAGCGTTGGGATTTAGAGTGTGGTAGCTCCATCTCGAATGCCTTCAGACCGGCCGACCTTGGGAGCCCCTTCATTGCCTTGCTCCCATACCTCTCCAGCTGCAACATGGAGATAATGGTTTTTATCTGCTTTGCTGGGATAGCAAGGAGATAAATTCATAAGTACGTTGAAGAGGATCAGCAATTACAGTGCCGAGGTCACCCTCACACCTACCTCGATGACAGCCCAAATGGACCGTGCAAGAGATGTCCCTGCATCTTCCCGGGATTAGCATCGATTACATACCATGGAGAAACTGCACCATTTAGCAACTTCTGACAATTGTGAAGACGGTCAGGTTCATATCTTGGAAAAAGGCTTTGACAAAGCTGCCGAAGGGGAAGCAGCTAATTCCCACTGGCTGCGCTCAGGCTGCAGCTGCAACACCAGAAATCTTCGAGGTCCTGAGAACATGAAGATGACGTCTTCATTTCCAAATGGATTTCCACATTTATTAGATCTTCCTGATAGAAATGTACAAGTAAGACAGATCCAATTAGTTCACCTAATAGTCTTGCATGATGAGGTTGGCCTAACCATCTGAGCGCAGGATTTTGCACAAATGAAAGAGCATTCCCATAAAATTGAAAATGTAATTTAGCAATCTGGAAAGAAAATCGACAATCTTTTGAGAAAACTAATAGCTTTTTACTGTGTAATATAAGCTCACCTATCTAGTGTGGAAAAAACATATAAAGCATTAAAGACACAACCCTACCACTAAACATAATAATAATAAAACCTCCTCAAATTATTTCTTATTACCCACCTTTGTTCATTTTCAGACTCTCCAGAAATAGGGACTCTCTATGCTTCTGACTGATGATCTCAACAATTCCTCATACAGCTGAAAGGAGCACACTCCCTGCAAGCTGACACACACGCAAAAAAAGGAATATCTTCTGCTTTACCATTTAAAAGGCAGCCTCTGGGCCCAGTTCATAGTGGGTGTGAACTGGCCAAGCTGCAACTGATTTCATGGCACTGTTGGGCTGAGACCAGCCGAGGAGGTTTGCCTCTTTTCTGGAAGTATTTTTAATCACCTGAGGCCTTTTTCTGGGGAGACATTAATTCATAACCTCCAAGATCAGAAGCATTGGGTGGATTATCTGCTCTCCTGTACAGCACAGCTCCAAATTGCCTCCCACCGCCTCTGTCCCTTGCCCGTTGTATTAGTCTGGAGGCATCCGGATTCGACCTGAAGATGTTACAAGATAGTGAATCCGGGGTTTGCCTGCCCAATTCCTTCCTTCAGTTTCCCATGCTCCGAAACGCAGCCCTCCTTCCTCCGATGCACATGTCCTGCAAACCGGTGGCTCCGGCCGCGCTTCTCCTGCCCCTCTGCCCCCAGGCTTTCTCTCCAGAAAGGCACAGGATGCAAAAAGCAGATCACCCTGGCAGAAAACATTGGCTTTTAGGCTGCCAAACCATGGGCTATGCGCACCCCACAGCAGCTAAAAACATCGAGCGCAGCGTTAACATCACCTGGATCTTTGGCCCCCCTAAATGCTGGAGCGTGGCAGCTTTGGCATCGCTGGGGCCACCTGGAGCCACCCAGCGTAGCTCCTCCGTCACCAGTACAGTGAGGCCAGGGGCTGAGCGGTCAGAGCAGGTTGGGGGCTGTATATGAGAAGAAAACGCCTCTATCCCGCCTCCCTGCTATCTCTGCCCCAAATCACTCGCTAGCATTTACTCCTCGGCCAGGCAGCAGGGCAAGACTCTCTGAAAAAAATATTCCTCGCCTGAGCAAAGAAGAGCTTGCATCTGATGAGATGGTTTGCCGCACTCGGTGTCGGAGGGCGCATGCTGAGCACGTGGCACACGTATTGGCTCGGTGATGCATGGGGATATTTACCTGACCCCTCAACTGAAAGCAAAGTGCTTCAATAGCTGCTGAGAGCAGAGAAGGTGGTTTCAGAGACATAGCTAGAGATTAAAACAACATGAGCACTGAGAAGAAGTGCAAAATTAAAAGCTGTGCTGGTGTTTGTGCACTGGATTTTGCATTACGATTTGCCGCAGGTTAATCATGTCTCTGTCTTGTTTGGATCGTTCGCATCCCCCATCAGCTCTTCCTTGAATGCTGCTTCTGTTTGCCAAGTTGCAACAACAGCAGAAATCCAAAAGTTGGTCCCACAATGTGCATAATTACTGATTTCAGAGAAAACCTACCCCTCCAGCTGCCCTGCTTGTATAGGTTAAAATGTCTGGAAAGAGAATTAGTTAACCTAGGCAGCTCTCTAGTTCACACATGAACTCACTGCAGCCCATTTACAAACCTTAGAAATGCTGGCTTTGCAGGCAGGCAGTCCGCTATAAATACAGCTGCAGATGGCATTCCTGAACTTTTCAATGGTAGTTTTGAACAGGAATAACTTGACATTTAATTCTGGGACAGTAGTGAAATGTCAACATCTGTTGTGGAAACACAGAATAATGACTAAATTAACACCACTCGCAGCTTTTAGGCACGTGGTAGTGTAACACCACACCAGGATGCGCTTGGACAAAACTGTAGTGAGCTTCATGGTTTGAGTTAAAGAGAGCAACTGTCTGGGCTGGAGCACAGCAGGATCAGGCCCTGCTCTGGGCAGCTGTATTTCAAGGACGGAGAGCCCATAGCTGCAGCCTGCCAGCTCAGGGATTGCCATATCTATATCAACTGGATTGCTACAGTCTATAAATGCATCCCTCACAGCTTTTACAGAGGAAGAGTCTGTTACTACCATGGAGACCTCAGACCACCCCTTATGACTTGCACGAGCTTCACTGTGATATAGCAGAACAAACCAAGGCTAGCTCGGTATTTAATTATAGGTCTGAAGTCTTTTACAAAGGTTTATTCAATGATTTCACCTTTTGCTTCCTCTGATTACAAAGCAGGCTGTATGTCCTAGCCTAAAACCTGTTGTGATCTTGGTCTGATGTCTTCTAAGTCTCCCCATGTCACGAGGGTATGATGGTGGAGACAAGGTGAGACCCACAGAAGCTGATAGAGCAGCTGGAAAGAGAGAGTTTCCTGAGGCTCAGCACGCAGAAGGGGATCCCGGCAGGACTTTTGCCATTGACGGCTTCTCTATGCCACCAGCGAGCAGCCAACAGCCGCAGGCAGACAGCAAATGCAGCAGCCAAAAACAGCCTGGAAAGAAAGCAAATAACGGTGCATTTTAGGCAAGACACCCAAACCCTTCCGCACCACTCGGTCCAAGGCAGGAGCAGGGGTGGGCAGCTCGCCCTGTTTGCAGGACCGTGTCCGAGAGGCGCAGGGGCTCCCCCGCGCCCCGCACAACCCGGAGAGGCACCAACTCGGGCGGCAGCTCGCCCGAGCAACACGACATCGAGAGAATTTGTGAAATCACTTCTACCCATCTTGGCTAAAACAAGCTGAAGCGCCACGGACTTGGCACTGAGTGAGTTCTTGCACTGCGTTTTATGAATTGGTCTGAACGCAGGCCAAATCCCGAAGTACTCAAGGACATCGGTGCCATAGATTTTTTGATCCGAAGGGAAGTTACTGTATTTAACCATTATGGGATGATATTAAAAAATGGTCACTAAAGGCAGTCACCAAAGGGGCAGCATGTTAGCAATACTGGCCTGTTTGGAAAGCAATAAATACAGAAATTGCCCTGGTTTTCCCTTCCCTGTTGTCATGCATCTACAGATTAAAAAACAAAAAATGCCTAGGTCAGCTGGTCTGTCTCCTTGGACATTTTACGCCATTCTGGAGGAGCCTTTTGTGTTCAGATCCAGAAAAGTGCTGAGTCTTAAAATTTAATTGCGGGTAATTTAAAGGTGAACTGAACTGCAGTAGAGCATTGCATGCAGCACAGCAGATCCTGGCGCTCGGCATCAGGCTGAGCATCCTAAACTCAGCCCACAGTCAGGCTGGTGCCACACGCCAGGAGCCACAGAAAGGAACCCAAAGAGGTCACCAATATTCCCAAACCAGCAAAAAGAAAGGCAGGTCTGTTTCCATACCCGAGTTCTTGATCGTGCTGGGAGCTGAGGGAGAAAACGCAGCGTTACCTGTTAGCCTACAACCCACGGGAAGGGGGAAGCGGCTGGGAGTGGGACAACCTGTGCCAGAGAGCGGCTCAAACGCCCCGTGCACCATCCGATGGCACTTCAGCTCCTGCGTCAACCACGGCAGCAGACCTGACACACAGCAAAATATTTCGATCCAGTGTGGCTAAACCCTGCTAAAATAGAGGTTGGTCCTCAGGGCTCCAGTGCTGGAAACGGGGCGGTGGAGCTGGGCTCGGCATCAGCACTTTTGAGCCTTTAACCCCGCTCCCCTCAACCCAAATCCTGGCCCAGCTGAAGTCAGTGGGAATTTTCTCATTGATATTCAGCTCCTGCATTTTGCCAGAGGGCCAGATTTCCCTGCAGAGCCGCTGGAAAGCTTTCTTCCACTTCTACCAACCTCAAACAACTCTGCAAAGGGATTTGCTCCGGATTTCCTTGGATTTGAGCTTGGCATCGGGTCAGAGACCCTGTTGCAGTGGCATCAAAGAACTGCAGGAAAGCAGCCCCAAGAAACAGTGAAAATGATGCTATTATACCATAAACTCTGGGACCGGTACAATACCGACTGCAAGCCAGGTACTAACACCCACCAGTTCTGGGTTTTTTCATCCAGCTAGCTCATTTCTGTGCCTGCTGATACATGATTACATATTTAGCGAAGGAGTTTATTCACTCTGAAAATAGTTTTTCAAATTAGCACTCCATGTTTTCTAGGTGATGGGGTGGCCAGGATTTGGGGACAGAAGGAGCCTTCCTTTGAAGAGCTATTTTAACACATTACTATCATGAGCTTCCAAAAAGGGTGAGGAACTTCCTTGGCCAGCTCCAGTCCTGCCGGCAGTCACTGGTGGCAAACCAGCTGCAGGATAACACACCACTTGGTAAGTCCCAGTCTGGGCACCGGGACCACCAAGGGACCCAAGCCTCCCAAGGGCTGGGAGGTGACCCAAAATGGATTCAAGGCTTTATCTCAACAGCTAATTACACCCCACAGAACATCGCCTTTTCTTTCCCCCTTGTTATTAGCAGGATAACGACACTCACGGAGGGGTTGTTTTTTCCAAATCCTGTAAATTCGCAGGAGAGCAATAGCAGAGGAGAACAATCACTTTCAAAGATAAATAACTCTTCTGTCCCCACTGTGGGGGCTGAGTGGCCGCTTCCAGGCCTGGCAGGGGTCATGAAATCGCCTGCCTGGCCGTCTCCCTCCCCGGCTGCTATTCTGCACTTCAACTCATCACGCACAACAGTGAGAACAAAGCGACCGAAGAAATCGCCTCTTTCCATCCTGGTAAAAGCCCAACAGTTCAGCAGCAATTATTTATGTCACTCTGGATGGAAGAAGAAAAAAAAAGCCTTTTTTAAAAAATGCAGGAGAGAAGAAGTTTGTCAGTGGTCAGGACACAGCACCAGTGCCGCTCTCTCCCCATCGGCACCAGCATCCCCTCTGGCTCCGGCAGCCTCAATCCCAGGATTTACTTGGCTCACATCAGCGGTCACGCTGCCATAACCACGGAGAGACCCAGGCTGGAGGAGGTCAGGTTAAGCGAGGAAGAGCAAGAGCGAGGGGATGCTAGGAGTGCAGGTTGTGTTTGCTCGCCCCATCCTCCACCCATGATACAGCCGTGGCCGGGGACGCGGTTCTCCCACAGAGCTGCAATAGCTCGACCAGATTGAAGACACTAATAAAACCTTTAAATGAAGCCAAGGTGTCCTCCCAAATGCTTCGCACACAGGAGGACATGAAAAATGATTTGAGAGAGCAAGTGAATAAGAAGCATATCTAGGAGGAGGTGACTGGGACAATCGACATTGATTTAAACCCAGGAGTGCCTGCAGCTCCGCAGGTGCAGCCCTGAGGGCAGGCTGGGCTTGGGCAGAAAGGGGCTGTCGAGCAGCAGGAGCAGGATGGCACGAACTCACTCATAGCGAAGGACGGCCGGGGCTCCAAACACCAATATCTTCTCAGACACTTCCCCCAGCAGCCACCTCGGGGGGGTAATTTTATTTTTTTTTTGTCAAGTGCAGTTTTGAAAAACCTGCAAAAGGCAACAGATTTATTGGAGCCCTTGGTGAGCAGGACATAGCCACACTGAGGGGGTTTCCCATCACGTCTCCTGACTGAATTGTTCCCAAGATAACTGCTAGACACTTGTGTTTTATTGCAGTCACTATGACATTTCTGACATTTTAAGATTAATTATATCTGGTAGGCTTTCCCCCACTGGCAATCACATCGCTCCACTGTGGGGCTTGGGCTTTATCCTCATTTCTTGCTGTTCTGTCACTTCTAATAACCTGTTAACAGACATTTGCTACTCTAACACTGGATTGCAAGCAGGAGGATTTCCTCAGACCCATAAATTGCAGCCTGCCCGCTCACACTGTCTGAGAGCAAAGCATTTTGTTAGTGCACCTGAAGAGGATTTTGGAGAGGAACATCTCAGAGGACTTTCCTTGGAGCCGCTCGTGGGGCTGCCCCTGCGCCCCTCTCGCTCCTGCCCAGGGCACCCACCACGAAGCCTTCAGCATCCTCCTTGGGCACCCCAAGTGTCCTTGCTCTGGTTTTAAGTCCACGAGCCATAAAACCATGAGTATTATTTGCTACTCTGACAAATCCATATTGCTTTTTTTTCTTAAAGCCATATATTCCCACTAGGCATTTGCTGTTACATTTCCATCCAAAAAAAAAAAAAAAAAGAGAGTTAAGGAGAGGAATAAACACGAGTCAGAGGCAGCATTAACAACTATCAGACAAACTCCAGTTAACTCCGTCCTCTTGCAAATCGCTGGAAGCTGTGTTAACTTACAGAGAGGCCGGCAGGCAGAAGCTGTGAAGTCGGGTGAGACCGCGGTGATAAATCCCCGTGGGGCTGGGTGACGGCACCGCGCCGCTGCCGAGAGCATCCCTGCACTCGGGGGGATGCGGGTGCCAGGGAGAGCAAACGCCGCTAACCTGCGGCCGGCGAGCAGCAGCATGATGAGAAAAGACATTTATTATGCAGAGCTAATGCCATTAGAGTAAACGGAGTTTGCCCAGAGGAATAACGAAGCAGTGAGATAGTTACAGCAAAGGCTGGAGAGGTTCCCTTGGGCCCGGGTGATTATAATGGTCGGGTGGGCTTTGCACACGCGGGCTACGGACGCGTTCGTCCTTGTCCTCCGCAGTCCCCTTGGACTGGGGGGGCTGAAAACTGGACGGGGCTGCAGTGCCCAGCCCTCCCCGAGCAAGAAGGAGGCTTGGGCTGGAGATTTTATCAGCTGTGTGAGCTGGAGATTTCTCCCTGTATTTTATTAAGAAACAGCCTGCCCTCATGTGGCGAATGGAAAACCAGAAGGCTGAAGATTTTGGACTAAAACTGTCCAGCAACTGTGCCGGGAAGGGGACCAGGAGCCCTTCGGAGAAAAATCTCTCACAGCTCAGTCCCTCACCTGTCGCACACAGCTTTTCCTCACTCGTTTTTGTGCCTATCTCCCTTCCCACCTGCGCAGCCCCCACTTCTTTTGCTGGCCTGGTAATTCCCAGATAGCCACGGGCAAGTGCCCCGACAGAGCCCATGGGTGCCCACTGTAGCATATACAATACATATGCTATGTATACAATATATATGATATAGCGGGGCCACAGCATCTGCTCCCACCGCTGAGCTGGTCCCCACAGCATGGGGGAAGGCTGCACAAGGTCAAGGCAAGCCCTCAGCGGAGGCGGAGTGCTGCAGCTCCAGCATCTGAAATGAGGAAAAGTCCCATTTGCATTCAGTTTATGGGCAGAACAGTAAGTAGTTTTTCTTGAATAGCTCCGATAACACCTCCCGTGAGGGTGCAGGCTAGGCTCAGGAAGGCAATCACACTCACATCGCCTACTGGGGTTTCTGGGCAGCCTCTGGGAGAAGCCTCAGCTTATCGTGACAGGCGATAAAAGCTTTACCCAGCACCAACATGATCCAGAATAAGTAAAACCAGGCTGAGTAACAGATCCGAGAAAGCTGTCTCTTCCCCACCCAACCAACTCTTTGGTTTTTTTAAATCAGTGATGTGCATGAATCTTCCAAATCAGCACTGAAAAACCAGCTGTGATGCAAGACCAGGCTGCAATGAGGAGCAGAGCGCGCCGGCTGCATTTTTGACAGCTGGGCCAGTAACTCAGCAAGCAGCGGGCGATGCTGCAGGGCCAGAACAAGAGGGCCCGTAGCCAGCCCCGACACGAGCACCCGTGTGCGGCTGCAGCTCGCGGCTCAAACCCGACCCCTCGACGTGCAAACAGGACACAGCACAGCGGCTCGCAGGAGCCCAAAACCCAGCGAGGTAACGTACCCGCACGTGGCAGTGGCAGCCTGCGCATCCGTGGTGCCGGCATCCCCGGCTTCCGACGGGACGCAAACAGAGCGGATCTGGTTCTGATCGCCAATAGCTTCTTAACAGCATGGAAGAAGCAGAATAGGATCCCACAGCAGGAAGCTGAAGCGAGGCCAATCCTGCCCAACACGGGTCCCAAGTTTCTAACGCCAGGACCAGCTCCCGCGAAGACAGGAGGGTCCCCGAGGCCTCGCACCGTCCCTCCGAGCCAAACTAGGGGACAGGCATCTTCTTGCTTTTTCCAAACCCCTTCGTTTAACCCTCCTATTTGCAAAGCTCCTTGATTGCAGCCAGCACAGCCGAGCACCAACTCATCCCCATCTCACTCGTCCCCTTTGAAGCCTCCACCGGGACGCTGACTTGTGACAGCCCATTAGAAAATGAGGGGGAAAATGCAATAAATGGCATTAGTCTAGATGGCGCTCATGTATTTTTTTACAGCTTGAAAAAGCAGCAGCAGCAGCAGCAGAGTTTCACCCTAACACCCGATTTCTACCCCGGTTTCTCGCAGCAGCGGGTCCGACGGGCAACGCTTTCCGTGGGCACCTCAGGCGGAGCGGCTGCAGGAGCGGGTTTAAGTCCACAGAGCAGGATGCTCCACAGGTCCAAGTCCACATCCGAGGAGTTCGGAGACGTGCTACTGCCCACCTCCCGCCGACACCCTTCCAGCAGCTGGAGCATCAGCATTGCAACGCAAACTGCCCGAGTGAGAAACTAATAAAGGCAGCACTGCAGCCCTGCCCGCACTCAAGCGGAGGCTCTAATTCTATTTTATCTGCTTGTCATCACCTCCTAAAACAAGCCAGGCCCATGTTTTAGTTGGAGAGTGAGGCGTAACTGGGTAAAAGAGATTTTTGGTATATAAAAATAATTCTGAGCAGGTCTGTTTACCACACTGCTGCCTCGGGAATGGCCCATCAGCACAGCTGTAGCAATGCAACCATCAGAGTTAATGCAACTGTATTTTGCTACGTTCACTGTACTAATAAAATTGCACAGGTAGGTGGCAACGGCAAGCAACACTCCTTCCATCCCTGCTGTTCGCACACAGGCTTGTTGGTGGAAGAACCACACTCTGCTGATACAGTCCTAGCTCTGTTAGTTTTAAATTTATTTTCTTCAAAACTAACCATGGCTTTTACTGCAGCTAGAGCACTTAACACAAAGTCTTCCCAAAACAGAAGGTGAATAGCCATCTTGCACTCCTTTGTATACTGTATCATGATAAACAGAACTAAAACATTTTTAATTAATCAATTAAGCTCTGTCATATGCTGCTCTTGGATTGAAGGATAGGGCTCAGATGCGGCATTCTTCAGCTATAGGGCTGATTTATAAGGTTTTCTTCATCATCATAAACATTCTGATTTAGTAGAAATTGCTCCTTCTTTGAGCAAAACAAGGATTTGGGGTTTTGCATAAGCCAAGAGAGAGAGCAAAGACTGAATTCTTTTCCCATCTTTCTGTAACCTTTTTACTCCATATCAATGCAAACCCAGTCTTTTCATCAGCCAAACCAGAAGACTTCTGTCAATACAAAAGACCCTTTTTAATAACAAAAAAAGAAGAGGAAAACTAAAAGAAAGAGCGAAGCCAGTTGGCCAGTCCCACAGGCTCCCCGAGGGAACAGGAATGTCCAGGGAGCACTGGCAGGACGAACCTCCCGTCTCCTGGGACAGCGCTCCCCCATCAGTCCCCAGTTCCTCCCACATCCCAGCTGGAAAGCTGAAAACACAGCTACAGGCAGCATCAGTTCGCAGCTGAAGGCCCACCACCACTACCAGTAGCTCACCTCAGCTCGGGGATACGGGCTGGGATTTTCAAGCCACTTTCAGGGATTAAAGCGCCCATCTCGGACCACTAAAAATTGATACAAGTGAACATTGCGGGACCCGGTGCTCCTTCGAAAAACTGTGCTCGTTAAAGCGCTAACAAGGATCTGCACGGCTGCTGGGTACGGGAAGGAACGAGCACTTTGGGCTTTGCTGCTCACGAACACGGAGGAGTGGTCCGGCTTTGGAGGAGGGAAGGTGGCTGTGTTTTTAGGGCAGGAAGATCTTCATTTTCTTTTCATTGCTGCAGTGAAGCTCTGAGCAGGCAGGCTGGCAGACAAAGTGTGGCCTTCGAAGTCCCAAGAGATTTCTTACTTCTTTCAAGCTTTCAATCTGTCCTGCCAGGCATTTGCTACTGCTGCAGGGTACCTGCCGGGAAACCAGGTTTGGTACCTCCACCAGCAGAGAACAGTACAAGAATGGTACTTTGCACCAATGAGCCCATTTCAAATAAAAATAAAAAATAAAATAAAATAAAATCACTCTGCTCCAGCTCCGTATCACCAGAGTAACAAAATGGTAATTTCCTCTTCTATATGATTTATATATATATATAAAAATATATTAAAAAAATATGTAAAAACAGCATTGGTGATTTCTCCTTTGGTTCAGTGCTTCAATTCCCTACATTTTACAAAGTCCTTTGGCAAATGAAACGTAACCTTTACAAGCAACATTTCCAATGGGAAAGGTAATTAGCCAAATCACTGGTGATTTCTGATCTGGCTGCAGCAGCCGGCACACTGACTGTAGAAGTACGGTAACTTAAATCAATAGGTAGATGTAAAAAGTCAAAGAGAATGAGGCACGTTATTCTGGTGTTTCATCGCAGGGGATTTGATATGGGAGAGAAGTGCAGCCGGGGAGGAGACAGAGGACAGATGCAACACGTAATCGCTTTCTCAGCCAGCAGGTCCAGGTTGAGAGCTGGTTTGGATCTGGACAACACTTGGTTCAGTGACCAAGATAAGCAAATTAGAAATACTTACACCTTCCTGGCAGCTATGGTTTAAACCTAATAGCATATGGAAATGAAACCCAGATTTTATGGACACACGCTGTAATTACTTTGGACAAAGTAACTTGGGAGCAACCGGAGATGAAGGGCAGCGAGCACAGAGGCTGTGCGCTGTGAAAGACACGCCAGTTAGAAATGCTTACCTGGGCTTAGTGCACTTATTTAGACATGAACATGCTATAAAAAAACCACCCTGAAGACCATCAACAGCAGAAGACACTTTAAAAAGAACTGATAGTTTGGAAGTATTAAGAATTATTTTAACAAGTTTCCTTCAAGAGAAAAGGAAAGTACCCACTGGATGCTCCGCGAGATAAACACTGATTACAGCTGGGAATAACTGCACTCATATTAAATAACAGAAAGTGTTGTGCGGCAGGAAGGAGACTGAAATAATATGAAATATTCCCAGTCTGTAAAAATAGCCTAGGCACTCCGATGTTAGAAGACTTCTGAAGTTTCCAGAACAAGAGTTGTCTCTTTCCACGAGAAGCCCTTACGTCTCTGTGTGCTCGTACCTATTTATATACTTCCAGTAAAAAATTACTGGTGCCGACTCCTTTCTGACGTCCCACTCCCAGAAATAGCTGCTGCGACAGCTCCTGGAACAGCCTCAGCCCCTCGGCACCGATGTCCAACCGCCACACGGCTGCAACACTTCTCATGGATAGAAAAAAAACCTCTCCTTGTTTAAAAAGCAGCACAGCAAGCCCTGCACCGGCACAGCGACAGCAGCAGCACACGTGTGGCCGCGGAGCCTTCACCCCTTTCCTTCTTTGCTGTAGCAAAGCGTTAATGCAGCGCCTGAACACCCACCCCCAGCGCTTCCCATGGGAGAATGGGCTGCGGAGAGGATCCCGGGACGGATGGGGGAACCCCCCCGGCTTCGGCTCCTCCGAAGGCAAGGTGAGGGCAAGTCAAAAGGTACCTCAGAAAAGCCCCAGATCCTGCGGATTCCTCCCTCGCAGGGAGCTGGGAACAAGCTCCACAGCTCCCGAAACACAGCCCCATTCCGCAGGCGGACACCCCACGGCAGGGCTCTGCATCCAGCTTCACAGAGGTCAGATATCCAAAACACTCCAAACCACCGTTCTTGGGCTGGTTTGCTTTGGGGTTGGGTTTGTTTGTGGGGTTTTCCTGAGCTTTTTTTGTCTTCCTGGGGCTCCACCTGATTATACGGGGCATCCAAAACCTCAGAAAGCGAGGGCATCTCCTGCAAAAATCTCCCAAAGTGATGTTCTGGGCTTAAGACAAGGCACTTCTGCACAGTGCTGCTAGTATAAAGATGGGTCATTTGTTACTTCAAAAGCCAGGTTCAGCATTTTTAAACCTTTGAAAGCATAAGTCATGACACAGGGATCCGAGCAGCGTAAAACAGGTTTGACACAGCTGCAAGCCAGGCTGGGTGAGCCAGGGGTGACCTGCCCAGAAAGGGGGTTCTGCAATCCAGGTGAGCCAGTAACTTATCCTGGGGTGTAAGAGAGGAAAGGACAGCAGAGCTCACCGACGAGACAGGCGCCTCGGTGGGAGATGCACAGCGAACGAGAGTTCAGAGCCAGCACGCTCTGCCTTCGCGTGAAGCCTCTGCAGCCTCTAATCACACCATACTCCTCCTCACCAGCCTTAGAGACGCGCTAAGGTGGTAACGGGAGCACGTTTGGCTTCCAAATCCTGCAATGCCGATACCCTGAGAGTTAGCCCCTCCTCGCCATGTCACTAGCATGCTGGCAAAAAACGGCACGCAAGCCCTGGAGATGCACCACCGGCCCCACTGCGCTTGAATACCAGAGCCTGACAATAAAACCAACTTACTATCCATGTGGGAAGCACACACAGGGCACCAGTTCGCAGAAGCTGCTCCCAAGAGAGCGGAGGATCCTGCTTTCTCCTGATGCCTTAGCCGGTTTACAACCGCAGGAACATTCAGCTCGCTTCCAAATTTCAGCGCTTCGAGCGAAGTCAGTGAATTCCACACAAACCACCCGAACTGCAAACCGCAGGCTTGTCACTCGGAACAGATTGTGTAGATACTCACCAGAACAGCAAACACCTACGCCGTTAATAGATAGCTTTCACTCGCAGGATCAGACAACAACAACAATCCCCCTCACCCAGATAACTCGAACAGGCGCCCCGTTCAGCGCAGAAGCTATCGCTCACCTGCTAACAGCTCAGCCTGGGCGGGATGGTTCTGGGGGCCCGTCTCAAGCTCTGGCCCTACCACGGTGCTCAGAAGCCCTCGTTAGCGAGACATCCTGGGCTGACCACACCAGCACCTCGCACCAAACACCGGCTGTGCCGAGCGCACCCACTGGTGGCACCGAATCCCCTCCAGCACCCACCCCATCAACACAAGCCTGGTTCACCCAAAAAAACACCAGTAAGACCCCGTGCAAGAGCTGGGTACAGCTCCGGTATTAGCAGTACAAAGCCAGGCTTGGAGCGTCTCCCAAGAGCACATTAAGACGGTAGCAAACTTGGGTTTTGTTCCCGGCGTGAACGGAGCCTGATGCCTTCCACTTGGTTGGGGTACGATGCACTGCAGTAAATCACAATTAGCACACACTCCAACCCATTTTTCCTCACTGTCAACAAGTGGCACAGCCAGAAGGGCTCTACACTTCGGAAACATCTTTGCCTTTTGTTTGCGCAGGGGTTTGAAGTCCAGATTACAGCTCTCCAAAACCCAAGATTACAACTCAGCCTCAGATTAGATTCTGGGGTAGAAAATCATCCAGAGCCACCAGCTGCAGGGAAGCCCTCGCAGGAGCTCTGCAGTTGCGCTGGAACCAAGCAAGGAGTGCTCTGCTTGGCATAGTTTGTTCCCTGCTGTGCACAACCACCCCTGGACCAGGTCTGGGCTCAGGACTCCGGGGACAGGATTGCATCAAAGACCCTCCATGGTATCAGCCCAGCTGCATTGGCCGCCGTAAGCCAGACCAGCAAAATGATCCTTTTAGATCTCAAAATATTTTATCTGGGGGAAGGAGGGTCTTGTAAACTCGCTGGTGCTGCCTGCTTAACTGGACCACATCTATTTGTACCGAGGCAACTGCAGCAACCACGAGCTGCAGTTCTGGAGCAAGTCTCTAAATGGCTCTGCCACATAAAGTGCACGTAGCCATACAGTTTTAAGAGGGCAGACTAGAAAAAATCCCAGCTGAAGTCTGAGCATCCAAGCAACCCTCTCCCCAAGACACTCGGAGGTTCCGCTGAGCAGGTAGGCCACCCAAAAAATACCCCCAAACATTTTACGCACTACAGCAACACAGCGGCAGTCTCAGCAACACTGCTCTCCCCAAGTACTTCATCACCCCCAACACGCAGCTTGGGTTCAGCTCCCTCCTTTGCCCAACGGCATCCAGACCCCATCGCTCGCTCCATCAGCCCAGAGACTCTCCCAGCAGCAGAGCACAAAATTTCAAGCTGCCATGTTCAGCTTGTGCAGCGGAGCCTCAGCTCCAGCCCCTGCTCCCACAGCAGAGCGGGTCACACCGCTTCGCCAGCCTCTGAAGCTGGGACAAACCAAGGTCTCCCCACTCCCAGGGGCAGCAGTTCAAGACAAGCTGCAGCTCAGCTCCCAACTTCAAGGCTCAGGGAGTCAAAGAGCAAAAAAAAGGGAGCGTGACTATTGCTTAAGGGCAAGCATCAAGCACTGTCACTTGAGGCCATCCTTCTCCTGGCCTGGGGGAGAAACATCCCCCTTCCCAGCCAAGAGCCTCCTTGAAGTAGCAGCAGCAAGAGGTTTGTAGCAGATCCACCTTCTTCAAAACCAAGGGGGAGGAGGGTTGCTGGAGGAGGCAGGACAAGCCTGCGACCCACCAGCCAGCAGGAAAGGGTCTCCTGTATTTTTCTTACTTGTCTACTGCAACCACGCTTTAGCAAGATACATTATTAAACACAAGGTTTATTTTAAAATCTTTTTATTGTTAAGTCCACCACAGTCATTTACATGTTATACAGAAACAAACTCCCAAAACATCCTTCCCCAGACCACTGCAACTGTTCCAGGTTGGGTTTTTTTGGTCTTTTCTTTTTTTTTTTTGTCTTTTTAAATGGTAGACAAACCTTAGCATCTGGAGAAGTATTCTTTCTTCCCATCCCTTCAAGCTGCAGAGTCACCAGCAAGCCATTATACACATTACTACAGACTCTGCTGTGAGAATTGATTACTGACAAAAGCTATGTTGTCAGCGATGAAGGTCTTGCGGTTTACAGATGGATACCGTGCAATTTTTCTCCTACTAAACTAATCAAAATTGCATCGTGATCCACCCGACAACAGCAAAACAAAGCTTACCATACTGGCAAATTTGGGGCAGTGCAGCCTGAAGACAAGTCCTCCTTTCCTCCACAGGCCGGGACAAGTGCAATACTCTACATATAGCTACAAGTAATGCAACAAATCCCCACCCATGGAGAAACCAGCGCAAGGCATCTTCAGATCTTCCACGGAAGAGGGGGGAAAAAAGCTTCAAAACCCATTATTCACCACAGATTCACCACCACCACAGTCAGTTTTGCATGGATTTGCACAGCAATTTTAGTAAGCTGGGATGCAAACCTGCAAAACTGACTGTAATCAGCACCATCTTCTCCAGAAACTGCCACTAGCTAGGATGCACTTTATCTAGCAGTACTGTAAGTGCCCACATTACAGTAGGTCCAATTCAAAGCTACCTGCACTATGAGCACTTTGATACTGCTAGGACAAAACTACTTCCCGAGCAATTGCCTTCAGTGAAAAAATGCTTTAACTAAAATTGTAATTGCTGAGCTAAAGCCAGATGGATGCGGGTTTTTTGGACGTGCAGGCAGCAGCTTGTGCCAGAAGGAGCATTTAGGGCAGTAGATTCTACGCTACTTCACTAACTGCACTAGATGCACCTTAACACAAGAACCATTTGTAATGTAGCTCTAACGCAGCAAAACAACAATCCTGGTTACATCCGTGCCCTGCTACCGCCACTGAATCGCCACAGTAATGCCAGAAGTGCTTATACTGCAGTAGATCCTAAACTCTACCTGCACTGTAAGCACTTTTGCACAACTCAAGGCCCATCACCAGATAGAAACTCTTCTACTTAAATGGTCTTCTTGTTTCAGCACAGCCAAAGCATCGCAGAAGCGTCTTGACTGAAGCACAGGAGCCAACAGTACCTGCCAAGAGAGAAGACTAACATTAATGTTGCATAACACAGATATGGATTTGCTACTCGATCTAGCAGAGGCTTTCTTATTAAAGTACAGAGGCAGAAATGGGTTGGGAGTTTTAAGAAGGCAGTTTAACTGAGAGCACGCCAAACAAGGAAGAGTTTGCAGCTAATTTTCACTTAAATTAAGGTGAAAATGGCTTCCTCTGGTTTTTAGTGGCAGTTAAAAAGCACTGTAACAGGTATCAAAACATCCTGGTTTCCTGCTCTCATGGGTTTGGTGCGTTACTACAGCACGCAAGACATTTTACTTGACCTTTCTCCTGGAGCTTTACTGAGTATCTTGCATCACCCAACCACCAAATATTCCCCCCCCCAGCAGCGTAAGAAAAGTTCTGACACATGATCCCGCACCCTCCACACCAGATAATGGAGTATCTGTACTCCAGATGATGCCGTTAACTGCACAGCAGCACAAAAGCGACGGACCCTCCTGGCAGGAGGGGGAAAAAATAAAAATATATATATACATATATTAATGAATTTAAATTTCCCTCCACAGCCACGCTGTCGGGACCCGGCGTTACAAACCTGCGGAGGTGGGGAGGCTTTT
>JAVJGG010000039.1:15552393-15585005 GCA_035590195.1 Aviceda cuculoides
CCCACCCAACCCCCCCCCCCCCCCCCTTTGGAATCTAAACAAAACTGTTGCAAAAAAATTCTAATGATGATTGTGGCATTCAAAATAGTGATGTGCTAGAAAAGCATATTTTCACTGCAAGATTTATGTATCAGTGAGTCTTACAAGTGGGAGAAAAATGTACTGGCATTTAAATTTAAAAGATGAGTTAATAATCTGTGAATCGTGACTGACTTGACAGTTTTCAACTACTTTGTTTATAGGATTTTATGTCGAAAACACAAGAAAACTACGCATAACTCTGAAGGTAAAATTATTCAATATAAATTTTTCCCATTGTAGAAAGATACTTGGTTAAATTTAATTTTTTCTGGAGAATATAAATGTTTTCAGTAAAAATTAGAAATTTTTGAGAAACAATGAGTTTGGAAGCCCATCTGATTTCTGTATTTTCTCTAAAAATTATTGTTGAGGTGGAGAAAAACCCAAAACATAAATTTTAGGATGTTCAAAAGATTTGATGTTCTGTCAAAACAAAGTTTGGGTAGAAGTAATGCATTCCCTTCTGGGAAGAGGCTGGCTTATATTTGTAGTTAAATATTCACAATATTAACATCTAGAATATTTTGTCAAGTAACAGCTGATTTTTGCTATTGCTAATGTTCCTAAACATTCACTATTTTTTTGAACCATTAAATAGAGTTTAACTCTTCAAATAAGAAGAACCCAGTAATAAATGAAAAGGTTTGTGATCAGATCACTTATAGATATATTTCTGAGTCATTTTGATAAACAACAAAAGCTGTGTGGATACATTCATAAAAGCTGTGGATCTTTGCAGAGGACAGTTGTGAAATGCGTGAGGGGTGATATGCCACAAATGTAGATAAATCATGTGGTTTGTTAAAATTCCAAACTAGTTGTGCTATTGTGTATTTATGCAGGTATTTTTCCTTTTTCCTACTGTATCTGAATTTGGGAAAGCAAACAGTTGCATTACTTTCAACTGAAATGTCATCAGATTTAACTAATGAGGAGTACATGACTCTTTATTTAGTGAAGATTAAATTTCATAGATTACTTCAGTCTCTCTCTGCCAAATGTATTTTTAAGGTAATATGCCACTTTTTATGCTGTGGGTAGTAGATACATTAATGGTAAGGTTTGGATGTTACTTCAATGTTCAGAAAGATAATGAAGGCAGTAGAAAATCCCAAATTAAAACTGATTTTTTTTTTTTTTTTTTTTTTTTAGTCTATTTAAGTAATTATTGTTGTGTGCTTTGTATAAAACACTCAGGTTTTGCTATTACTAGGTTTAAACAAGAAAAGCAGTATACTTGTTGTATTAAATCTCCAAAGAGACAGAGACACATTATCTTGTAGTTTGGCACTTAGTTCTTTGTTTTGGGGTTCGTTTTGCTTGTTAGCAGAAACAGAATATGAAAGACATTTGAGTCCAGAAAGATATTAATCCCTTTAACTGATATTTAAACATAATCTTTTATACTTATTCACAAAATGGCTCAGTGTTTGACATCTATTGAAAAATGCCTCCAATTCTGCATGGAGCCTGATGCCAATGGGTGACTTTTTCTGCTTGGAATTCCTTGCAGGATCTGAACTTGTGCTTTTCTTTAAGAGTTTTCAGAAACCATTATCTCCAGTTCTACGATGTCATTCTCTAACAGCAAAGGCTTTTAAATTTTGTATGGATATATTTGTCTGAGAAGACATGGGAAAAATTACTAGAGGCATAGTGGCTTTTTTCTTAAATGTTGATGATGGCAGTTTATTAAAATACTAAACTAGACTCATCCAAAGAGACTCTTACATTGAGGGTAGGAGAAGGAGGAATAAACAACATAATTCAGAGGTACTGAGGCCAAAGAACCCAACAGTATCTTACCTGACATTTAAGTTTGCACACATTTTTTTGTTTAAAATATTTAGTTGTTATGCTTTGCACTTCTAGAAATGTGTGTAGTTATACTTCACATTTTTGTTTTCTGTTTTTTGTTTAATATTTGACTGAAATTTTATCCAGTGCTCTTTCCCAAAGAGTAGGTTCTTTTTTTAGTCCATACAGTTTAGGGAAGTATACCCATAGAATATTATTACTTACAGTTATGGATTTGATAATGCCAGAAGCTGGGGCTCTTCTGTGATAGACCTCCTTTAACTCAACGAAAGTAAAAATACATATTGCATCTGTCTTATGGAATTACTTACAGCATTGTATAGCAATGGTATTTTGCTACATTGAAAACTAATTACCTTTAGAAGACAGAAATATACAGGATGCTTTTCAGAGTTTAACAAGGGACTTTGGAGGGTTTGTTTATTAATATTTAAATACTGAAGTTTGTTCAGTGAAATGGTAACTGGAAGATGTTGGATGGTGAGATTAAGCTTTATATATGTGTTTTGGTGGTTTATTTCTTGAGGAAAATGTGAGTATCGAAGAGGAATTTAAATGTGAAAGAATGGTGGTGTGCGAAACCAGAAAGGACTTGCAGAGAAGAGTGAATAGATTAGCTGGGGATACTAGATACTAACATAGTGGCTTTTTATTTTTTTTGCTCTTGTCTTTGTTACATTTTCGTGAGTCCTTGCTCTCAGCAGTGTTTTCATAACAGAATAGTTAAAGCTCATCTGTGGTTATGTCAATCAATGCAGGTGCACAGAGGCACTGGAATTATCAGTCCTTTTTAATGGAAACTTACTGCTCCTGCTCTGGGATGCTGTTGGGTTTTTTTTCTTGGTCAGTGTAGAACATCTGGTTTTTTATCCTTTGTTCTCTGATTTAATTGTTGCAGTCCAAATATTTTTATTATGTCATTTCTATTAGTGGATATTGGAAGAGTTTTTAGGAGTGTTTGGTTTGGTGCAGTCCAGAACAGTGTATTTTCTATAGACAGCACTGCTGCATAATAGTGAGATTTTTCCTTCCCTTCCCTAGAAAATACATGCTTTTGGGGGCATACTCGTTCAAGTCTGAGATGTGGCTAATGTACCTTTTGGTAGGAGTTCTAGTTTAAAAAGAATACGTGTTAACCATTTGATAACAGTTAAAGAAAATTTCTTGAGACTGCATGGAAATGTAGTTGAAGGACCTATACTGGAATTAAAGTTACCCAGTTAAAACCTAATAAAAAGGACCTCTTGGTTGTTATTTAATGCTGTCATGAAGTTCAAGTGGCACGAGAATTCATCAGACTAAGTATCTCTGTACTCATCAAGACAAAATTAATGAGCGATTGGAGTTAATTTTCTTTTAATTGACAGGAGTTGCTGAACTACCTTCTGTTTTCTTTGAGTATAAAAATATGAAACATGGCAGCAAAGTATTGAGCTCTTAAATTCATCATCTGTTTCAGCAGATTGTTGCATTTGTTTAATTTATCTGTATGGCCTAGCCTTCAGGTGACATAGAACAGAAAAATTGTATTTCTCCTATATTTCCTTTGTGTATATATATTTCAGATCGATTCTTCTATGCTGTGTTCTCACTAACTGAAAGAAGGACAGTAAAAGTGAGGTGCTCTCACACTTTATACTAGGCTGTGGCTGTGAGGTCAACAGATTTGAAGACACCTGCTCAGAGGAGCAGACCAAGTTACTGGAAGCTTCATGTCTAGATTTTTGTCTTGTCAGTTACAAATTTAACAAAATAATCTGACCTGAACTTCAAGTAATGGTTTAATTCATAATTTAGGCAAGCCATCTAAGTTTTCAGTACCTAATAGGTTACAGAAATTGGTGCCAGTGCTTTCAAACTGTCACAGCTAACTATTAGCTGAATTACTGTTCAGTTTGATACAATTGCATTTATTCTTTTTGAAGAATAGAGTATTGTTGAACTAAGGTTTTGGAACTGTTTCTTGGAATTTATTCCAATGTACTGGAAATAATTGTTGAAAAGTTTAAAATCTGGTTTCTTTCAGTTCCCTGCAGGTGGGGCTGCCCTGGCCCCTGTGTTGAATTTAAAACAAATTCAGCTGATCAGAAATAGTTTAATATAAACTAAGATAAGAATGTAATTTCATTCTTCTGTTACATAGTGGTAAAACAAAGAATAATGAAGACAGCCATGTGACTATCTATTGTTAATGTTTAAAACAGATGCTTGGGAACTGTGGGGTCAGAAAATAGAGTGTCCATAATTCCTATTGTAGCTGTACTCAAAACCTCAGGGAATTATGTTTCCACAATGGAAATAAGGTCATCCCCTGTCTCAGCATCCTTTTCATGTTATTCTAAAGATCAGACATGAAATCTATGCTTCTCATACTGCTCAGTAAGTTGAGTCAGGATAATATTTCTCTGTGAGACCTATTTAGAGATGCTGCAATCTGTATCAAACCGAGTACCTTTTCAAAGCACTGTGTAAGTAAGCCAGAGGCTAGCAGGAAAAACATCTGAAACTTTTTGGCATTATAGTTAGGTAACATCCTCATTAATCTTTGGATTCTTTAATCAGTGTTTGTTCATAGTTGCATTTTCTGTAACACTGTTCACAGCATAAGCTTGCCTAACATCGTATGCATTAAAGTCAGGTATAGAAGTTTCCCTAACATTGGAGTTCAGTGTCATTTCAGTTCTGCTGGTGGATGGTGACAAATTCTTCCTAGGCTCTGTTAACTCAGCCTTCTTGTCTGTCTTATGGAGAATGCTGCTCTGAATGTGGCATCGAATATATAGGTAGTCTTAGGACAAAACCAGTTGGTCCAGGCAGTAAGTTAGCAATCTCCTGTGCAGTCCATTATAGACTAATGAGGTACATTGCAGAAACATCACAATGGTGTTTTCTTATGGAAAAACGCACAGCTAATGGAAAAGGAAAAAACGTAGAAGTAATGTGGTGAATGGTTTGTCCTATCTGAGGAGCTGTCCCGTGGTGTTTACATTATAATTCTTCTTCCTATCTAGGCAAGATGTTATACAAATAGAAACTTGGTCAGCTAACTCATACTTAACAGATTTATCATACCAATTGTCATAAGCTTTCTGATTATGCAGATAAGCTATTGTCTGTCTTCAGTCTTTGCCAACAATTGTTTACTTGAAAAAGCATTTAGATTGTATGGTTATGAATATTTTATTAATTTTCTATGTTAAATGTACTTAATTAAAGAAATAATCTCAAGTACTTCATAACATAGGTACTATTCAGTCAAAAATAGCTTTTGGACAAGAGACATCAGTTCCTTGAGGTATCTGGTACTTTTGGAAAACATTAATGATGGGACCTAAGGGGTAATTTAATTTTTTTTCCTCCCCACTCTTACTTTTTCCAGTTTAGATATGTTTCATGTAAGTTAGTCTTTTTCCATTTAAAAAAAAAAAAAAGGAAACTAAAAATTATATTCAGCATTTTGATCGTTAATTTCACATCATTTGCTGATAAAAGCTGCTATTATTTCATGATCGGTTTACCAGATTCTATATTCACTTGCAAGTGTTTTTATGCAAATCTCTGGTTCTTATTAATGCTTATAGATGCAGTCACATTTTTATTATTGACTACTGGGACAATAAGGTTTTCGGGGTTTTTTGACATTTCTTTTCAATTTAAAATAATTATGTTGCCACATGCGGCTCATTAGGTTTCAGCCATATTTTAAGGACATCTTACTTTAACATGCTAAAGTACTTTTTTCTTTCTCCGTTATATTGTTTCTCTTCTAAAAAAATCTAGTAAGGTTGGTTTTGTTCTCTGTAATTTTTAGAGTTTCTCTTTTATCCCAAATGCACTGTGAAACTTTAAATACATATGTGTGATTTCAGATTTACTTAACAGCATGTCTAAGCCATTTCCACATTCTACATTTTGGCTTCTTTTTATGTACAGTCCTACTTGCAAATATATTTTGCCAGTCAGTTTTGTTTATTATCTTCCTCATACAGACTTAGCCCCCTTTGCTTCTGGCTCACTTAATCTATTGTTTAAGGTAATGTAGGAGGTGGATACAGAGAGCAGTATTAGCCTTTATTGTACACATCCTCTTTTTATTTGTTCTTTCGCAACCTTTAAATTACTTAATTCTTTTATTCCTTTGCTTTAACCTAGCTTTTGGAAAAGGGTGATTCCATGTATATTTCCAGCCAATGCGATACAGAATAGATCAGTGATATCTCAACCTCTTCTCTGCCAAGCCTTATTTTAAACAGCAAGACATCTTGATCCTTTTTCCTTCTAGACATGATCAAAGGAGAATTTTTAGATTTCTCTCTGAAGCTGAGTCTCCCTGTTAACAGTTTATGTAATACAGCATTTTGCTAGTCTTCTTTTTGTGGTACTTTGTACTGCTTATGGATATCTAAAATGCAAATTTGGGGCTTGTTGCTGCTCATCTTTTCACTCATCTGAATTTACAATATCATGTTCTTAGGTGCTTTTTAAAATGTAGCATGTTTCCTCTTGATTTCTACCCCCACCCCTCCTTCTCAGACCGTATTGCATATTAAGCTTGTTTTTTCAGATATAGCATTTAGGGACTTCTGAATAAAGCTCATAAGATACCTCTTTTGAAGACTTTAGATAAAGTTATCTTGAGAATATTGTGATGATTTTAAAAATCAATGCAGTAATGGGATATGGGTTGGGGGGCAGCTGAAGAATATCTAGGGAATCTCAGGGGATTCAGAGTATGGGTGATATCCATGATAAAACGTCATCTGGTCAGGGAGGAGTTGAACAACTTTTTGTGTTTTCCTTAGTTCAAGCTGACATGAGAAGTTGGAAACACCCAACCATCAGATGCCAGGGAAACAGGGTAAGCTGGCAGTGGGCTTGAGGGGAGGGATAGGGCACAAACCAAATTGTATATTAAACAGTAAAGACCATCCAAGGCAGGTGTATTTTAAAGCTGGTTGCAATCTCTTTCTTCCTGTACTGTTACACTAGTTCATAGTGCTGTTAAAAATGAGAGAAACTTTAATGTTTTGAGGTATCAGTCTTGCAGATAGGTGTGGTAGAGCAGATCCTCACATCTCGTTGATGTTAACCTGTAGGTCCACGTCACTTGCAGTAGGAGACCTAAATCTGCAAGGAATTTTATTTTAATGAAGGGGTCATGTAGTATCTACATTTTGATGAACTCTGAACTTTTTGGAAGTATGAGTTTTGAGCACAGAAAAGGGGTTCTCCTTTGAGGAAAGCTGGGCAATCTTGATGTTTTTTTGTCTTACACTGAAACAATCTTTTAAAAATATAGCATTTTTACTTCTCGAATCTTAAATATTATAATTGTAGGCTAAAAATAGCACTTAAGAACTTATTCTGTAAGGAGTCTGACATTTCTTATAAAAAGTTGGTCTTTGTAATGTGTGCTTGGTTTTTAGCAATTATGATTCACTTCTAGTTTTGAAAGTGTGACTGTAGAGAGTTCAGAATATGCTTTAATGGTATTTGGAAAGTAAGGGTGGACTAGGAGGTGGAAAGCATTACAGTTGACAGAATTGATAGGAGCTTTGGAAAAAATAAGGAATGTTGGTGAATGGACTACATTTTGTTTCATCAAATACAGTAGGGAAAACCGTGGGATGATTTTTGAAGGAATGTTTTTAACTTCTTACTGATGTTATTTAAAGGGTCATGAATTCAATAGTCACATTTTGTTATGACTTTTTTTTCTAGAATAACCATCTGTGATTTCTGTAAATGTAAGAGTAGAGACGAAGATTCACATATTTCTTTTAATACATTGGTGTAGAGCTCATATGATGAGGAACAAGATAAAAAAGAATTCTTTTCTTTGAAAGACATTTTCAGGTTGTAATAAAATTTGCTATATGCAGTCTGAGGGGTACGATATCTAAATTTGCATAATCTTGCTTGGGAAATTTAGCACGTAATGGTAAATGAAAAATAATGTTAGATTGTAAATTCTGAGAAGAAAATGCAAAATGTGTTGTTTCATTAGATAATCCATGTCATCATGTATTTTATTTTTTCAGAGTAAAATAAATGGTGCTTTTGTCATCTAATTAGAAAAGCATAGTGTGTATATATATTAAAGCATAGAAACGTTGTGGTAGACTGATGTATTTTAGTAGCAACTTGGGAATATCTGTGTATAGCTGAATAATCTGTCAATTTAAGACAAAGTAATTTGCAGATTTGTATTAATTTATTCTCAAATTTTTGCCTCTTTCTAACCATACAATGGAGTAAAGCTTTGGGGGAATTATGTTTCAGTATAACCTGTTGTGGGGCCTTTGGATTAGTTTTCTCTCCTTCATTAAAAAGTGTGCAAGAAGCTGTAGCTTTCTCAGGGATTAGCAAGAGATATGATAGACTAAGCTTAATAGGATACACTTGCTTGCAAGGCCTCAGGGCAGTACCGCAGTTATCTTCTACTCCAAGCTTATGGCTGTGGAATATGTTCAAGTCTTTGACTTCAAACTTTTGTGCAGTTGAGTTGCTGTTAATCATGAGATAGAGATGTGATTTGATTTTTATGTGATAATAGATAAGATAGACGAGTTCTGGCGAAGCAGCATTTAGTCTCAAAAAAAGATGTCCTGTCTGGCTACTGAGACCACGATAGAACGGCGATAAGTGCTATGGCAATACTTAAATAATAATACTAACAACAGTTAGTTAATTGTATAAAGTAGATGTTCCAAATCTTCTGGTTAGGATTTCCTTCCCATTGGGGGCTCATACTGAAGTTTGTGGTTTGGATTTTGAGAAGCCAGTTCTTCAGCAGTGTGTGTGCATCTTTCTTTAAACAAGTCTGCTGAAGTATCTTTGCAGTTTGAGCAGGGGTGGGTGTTACATATTAAAAAGAAAGATGCTTCTGTGAGCAGCTGATGATCAGGGAGGTTGTTAGTGACTGAATAGAGCTGGTTATTCAGTATAATATCTAGCTTAACTAGATCATATTGGACAATCTTAAATTTGCAGAATTGATCTGTATTAACTGTAGAGCTTTGAGTAATCAAAAGGATAGTCTGCTAGAATACTGGAGTACATTTCTATGTAGCATTCAGCAGTTGAGCTGACATTTTCAAAGGAACTTGTCAGACCTCTTTGGTGTGTCTGTATTAAAAATACACTTTCTTATATTCTTAATAGCCTATAAATACTTTGTCTGGGATATTGTCAGTGTGGATGATTTTCTGTAAACTGGCAGCTGCTTTTAGCTGTAAAAATATACTGTAACTAAAATGAAATTTTAGATTTGTTTCACGGAGGCAAAATACATTTCGGTTTTAAAACTTCTTGTTAACGTTATAGCCAAAATGGGTGAATCTTCTTCTTAAGTCAAAAGGCATCAATTAATAAAGCAAGGAGAGAGGTGTTATTTGGATACACTGGCATAATATCAAGGGCAATTTACATTGGAGTTAGGCGTCTTAAAAAAAAAAAACAACAACTTATTTCATAGTTGAAAATATTTTCTGGTTTCAGTGTAGTTTAAATGACTCTGATTTTCAGTGGAGGTGAATATATGTATCTGAGGACACATTTTGTGTCTGAAAGTAGAAGTTGTAAGAAATGCTAAACCTTCTTCATATGTTGTAAAGATGCAAAGGTGTGTGATATGTATAAAGAAGTAAATAATGTTTTCAGGATCTGCAGTTGCATGTTTGTCATAAATGGGAAACAGTTGCTATTTTTATTTCTGACCAAAATACAAGTTATGTTTTTTCTTGTCTGTGTTTTTTGTTGTTTGTTTTGCATAAAATTTTTGAGAATCTTATTTGATGATGTTTTCTAACTTCTAAAGCAGATTTAGAAGAAAGTATCAATGAACATGAGTTGGAGCCTTCACCTCCCAAAGGAAAAAGGAGGGGTCGTAAGGGAAAGCCAAGAAAAACAAATTTAAAAGGGCAATCAGAAGATACTAGATCTACGTCCTCACATGGCACAGATGAAATAGAAAGCAGTTCCTATGTAAGCAGTAAATATGCTAAACTACTTAGAAGACAGAATTGCATATTTCTTCTCTGCAAATATAACTTTTATTAAAATTTGTATTTGTCTGAGCCTCCAGCTGGTGGCCATAGGCTTTTAAAATTACAACCTTATTTGTAACTCAGCAGTATATTTTAGTAAAATGTTTTTCTTTCAGAGAGACAGGTCTCCCCACAGAAGCAGCCCCAGTGATACAAAACCTAAATGTGGATTCTGTCATGCAGGTGAAGAAGAAAATGAAGCTAGAGGAAAGCTTCATATATTTAATGCCAAAAAGGCTGCAGCACACTATAAATGCATGGTGAGTAAAGTATTTCTGTTAATCAGTCCGTTATGTGAATTTTGTCTGAATTGCTATTTTAGATTTTAATACAGTACCCTCACATGTAATTATGCATGAGTATTGTCTGTGTGCTAGTGATCTCTTTAAGCGCTGCAGCGTTGCGAAGTAAGCAATTAATTTATTTTCACTGTGGACAATATGGATAAAAGTTGGCTACGTGCTAAGAGTTGGAATTAGCTCAGGGAGACTCTTATTAAAAATGCTCCCGTAGCATCTAAATGCATACATGATATTTAAAAAGGAAAACAGAAAACAGTTTTAACTAAAAGAATCCACTCCAAAAATAAAATACCTTTATTCCACAGGCATTCAGACAAAGTCTGGGAAGAATCCATGAACTTCATTAATTTTCTGACCAGTGGATTCAGGCTGTGTGACACAAGTAGAGTGGGACATGGAAGTTCTAGAAAACCCTTGCCTTTAGATGATCACATTTATAGAACTGTCAGCCTCAAAAGAATCTGCTCATTTCAACGAACATGAGCAGATAGCACTATCTTTCATATAACTCGTTCTATGAATGAGGTGTGGCTTTGAGTAACAAACCTCTGTGGTTCCTGTTGTACCTCAAAATGAATAAATAGTCCAGGCAATCTGTGGAGTATTAATTGTCTTCCTATACCTAGCCTCACTAAACAGAGAGCTGGTGTGTGCCAGCAGCCTTGAGTCTTAGAGTATTCTTCGCTACTTTGTGTGCCCGAGCTTTGGTTTGAAGGCAGTTTAAACTGAATATACCAGGATGATGATAGTAGGGATCGTACTTATGTGCTCTATTGTCATCCCTCGGGCCTTTTCAGGTACGTTGACATCAGCTGTACCGTGATGCTGAATTACATATATGTCACGGGGAAGGAAATGGAGTATTCCTAAAAAGTTTGGTGGTGTAATTGATAATATTGCCCATTTATTACTTTGTGTTTTTATCATGTCATTTTTTCTTGTCTACTCCTTTGTCTTTTAAAATACATTTCTCCAAGACAACAAATGTAATTATAGCAGTCAGGTGGGTATCAGAAGGAATACTCATCATACTAATTACTCAGCATGGGTTTTTTTGCTAGTTTGTTGGTAAAGCACACGCTGTCTGAGGTCACAGAAGGAGATGTTCAATACTCAGTTATGCCTGCACATAAAAAAATTTCTAGTCATCTTGGTGACCTGAAATCATTTTGACTTGCTTGTTTTACAGTTGTTCTCTTCTGGCACTGTCCAGCTAACAACAACTTCAAGGGCAGAGTTTGGTGATTTTGATATCAAAACTGTACTTCAAGAAATCAAGAGAGGAAAAAGAATGGTATGTATCTGCAGAATGTGATGAATGTGTTACTGATTCTACTAAGGTGTATATAGCTCTGCCTCCTTCCCTTTGTGAAACAATCTTTTCAATCTGTTTCTAAACACAAAATTTAAATGTATTGTTACTTTTGGGACAGGTAGCCAGACAGGAATCGCCTTAAAAATTACTGGTGTTTGGGAAAGTGGTATTTAGGTTTCTTTGTGACAACATACATAGTAAATTATTATTAGCCTTCCTGTAACTATAAGAGAGTAACAGCTTTAGATCCTGGGTTACTAAAAGCACACTGTGTAAAACTACAGATAAACGTAGAGAATATGTTCTTGCAGTGACATGTTTCCCTTTGTTTTGATGTTTTACTATGAAAACATATTAAGGCCTCAGAGATGGGGATGTTGGTAAAATGTCACATTGTATTTTATTAAAATTCAGGATGTTTTTAAAGTGCTAAGAAACTTATGGGGAGGAAAAGAAAACAAACAACTCCTAGCAATATTGGTTTTTTGGAAAAAAAAAAAATTAAGATTCTTCCTATATGAACATACTAACTTAAGTGGCAATAAAATGGTCTTGGAAATGCAATAATACTTTTTTCAGTATCTTTGATTAACTTCTCATTTGAAGGATGATCTGCCAGAGAAGTTACTCTGTTCCAAAGTGGTAGCCATAAATACGAGCAACACTAAACTGAATACTAAGAGGCAAGAGATTGAAAGGCTGAACAATGCCATTCTCTTTTTTTCCCCTGCACAGAAATGCACACTTTGCAGCCAGCCTGGTGCTACTATTGGGTGTGAAATTAAAGCCTGCATAAAAACATACCATTACCACTGTGGAGTAGAAGACAAAGCTAAATACATTGAGAATATGTCACGAGGAATTTATAAGTAAGGACCTATGTAATTCTTGAATCTATAATGAAAGTGAAGATATTTCATGGAACTTTTTCTGCCTAACTTGGCTAGTCAAGTATGTTATTAAAAAACAGAATATTATTTAATTTAAAATGGTATTTTTAAGTAATTGCCGACTTTGCAAAATATTTCAGTTTCTCTGCTAACTTAATTTCTGTAGTAGTCTTGTAATATGAGAAATGAGAAAATTAATTGATGACTTATATTTTCTTCCTCAATTAATCTGTTGTTTATATTGAGGAAGCCCTGGATAATTTGTTATGATTCTTCCATATTGATATGTTTTGTACCTTATTTTCATTTTTTTGGAGCCCGTAACTTTCCATACTGCTGGTGTTAGTGACTTGGCTGCAGTTGAGTTGCCAGTGTGGTTGTGCCCACAAGAGGGCATTCTCTGAGCAGTGTAGTAGCAGTTCTTGAAAACTAGAACTGATCAAAGTTTTGTTGGCTAGTCTTCAACCTTGTTTCTCATTTTAACCGATGCTTGACTGAAAACCATGAATGAGTTAAAAGAGTTAGCAATTGACTTGTAGCACATCTCAAAACTAATTGAGGGGAAAGTCTGGTTTTGATAGGTATTTTCAGTAAAAGTCCTCACTGTTTCTTTTATTGTGCTAGACTCTATTGTAAAAACCATAGTGGAAATGATGAAAGAGATGAAGAGGATGAAGAAAGAGAAAGCAAAAGCCGTGGCAAATCAGGCACTGACCATAATGACATTCCTCAGCAGCAGCTCAATGGAAACTAGGTATGGAAGTTACTCCTGACAGATCTGTTACCAAGACTGAAACGCAATATACATTTAATGTAGTTCATTGCAGTGAAGTATTTAAATCTAGTGTATGCAGATGAGTACTTTCTATTGGCATACTGTAGAAAAATGGGGAGGATTTGTTGTTTTTTAAATCCAGCTGACTTTGTAACAGTATAAGAAGGGAGGCCCTAATTTCTGTCGCTAAATATAGATGTAATGTCAGAGCTGCTAAATGCTTTTCTGTATGATTTTAAATTTACTATTGTTTTCATCATTTTTTAAACAGGTTCAAGGGACAGAGTTATAGAACTGGGAATGGCTAAGACATCATAACTACTAATTCTTTTAAATTGTTTTTTAAAATCAGAAAAGGGTTAGTAACTTTTTACTACCCAACTCTGTTAGAAATTTCATTGAACTGCCTGAAACGTTCATGTGTGTGAGCCTTCAGTAAGTGGCAGAGTTTTACATGTCAATATTATGTAGTTTGTAGTCTGCAGTGTCTGGAAAAAATGAAACACTATATAAATGATATGTAATATGTACAGTGTCAAAAGTTAAGGCAGACATTGAAATGAAGTAAGATCTATATTTCTGGACTGAATAAAAACCTTAAGATTTGGAATGTGTAAGTTGTTTAGTGGATTCATGCAATGAGGGAAGGTCTTAGCTAGTTTAATTAACAACATGGACAAGTTCGTGGTGGCAACAAGCTGGTACTTTGTGAATTTTGCATTTTCTTCATACACAAGTTACGGAGGCTATACATGGGAACGCTGCTCTCTGTTTTTGCTTGCAAAGCACACAGTAGAAAAGGACTCAGTGTACACCGAAGCACGCTTGAACATTTCAGGTTGTTCCTGTTGTGATTGCTCATTCCGCCCAGCATTGTTTGCGGGAGATTTACTTGAGCAGCTGTTGGTTCTGAGCTGTGAGCTTTAGAACTCATGCCAAAGGGCTGTAGTTCATTCTTTCCCCAACAACCCACCTCTTTCTGTGTCCCTGATTTACAAAGAACGCTTCACTAAATGTGATTAAAACCTTACCATGCAAACGTTTGGCCTCTGCAGCCCAACCTCTTTTACTTCAGAGAGTTACAACTCTTAACTCACTATGGAATTTAGCCACCATATCTGACGTCCATACCTCAAGTGTTCTGTGTTGTGTGGAACACTTCATGTTTTGTCCAGAACATGCATACAGGTCCCATATTCTGTAAGAAGAATGAGGAAACAACCTTTTTTGCTAGAGTGGTATTTATTTTTTAATCTTATGACCACTATATGAGAAACTTTGCTTATCATCCTTATTGTTTTAGTGTGATTATTTTTTCTTTTTCTGTCAAGTCAACAATCACGTCATGGAATTCTACTTGCTAGAGTTTGATGTTCCTTAAGTGAATAATCAGATCTAGGCTATACCAAACCTAACAGATCAGTCCTTGACTGCTTTCTAAACACCTTGTCATTTCTAATGGCTACTACCTTCTTCAGTTGGTCTGTTAAAGCACATTCTCAGACTTACTTAAATAAAACCAAAAAGCTGAATCTAGTCCACATGTTTGTCTGTTGCTATCCATTACCTTATTGTTTGTTTAGGGTTTTGACTTGTTTCACTCTGAACTCCCAACAAAACTTCTGGATTTGAAGGAAGGAAACAAGCAAAATACACTGATTTGACTATAAACTGCTACAGTTCTTCTGTGATTGGTATTGCAAAAACAGTTCATTTGTAACATGAGTTTCTGTAGCATTTTTTACTTGTATTTTTAAAAGATTTACCGTGTGTCATTTGTCTTCTTATGCATTCCCTTAACGTCTTGAGGGACTCAATTACTGTATATTGGAGTTTCTAACACTTTCCCTGTTAGAATTCAATCGATTCTGTTTGCTTTCCTGGAGAATAATGCCATTTTGGAAAGAAATATTGCTCTGTACAGAAAACATTCAGTTACTGCTCTAAACATGATGCCATTGATCATTTTTATTTTGTATTTGTAACTTTCAAAATTAAAAGCGTGACTTGAATTGCAATGACAGATCGATTATTGAAATTGTCTATCAAGGTGTTTTGTTTCTCCTAGAATATGAACATTTTTCAGCCACTCAGAACAGTTTTAGAATGCAAAATGACATCCTTCAATGTTTAAATTACTTCTAGATTTGTGCCTCAGACATGGCCCTCCCATGGAAAAAAGGCACTTTGTTTGCAGCTACTGTATTTTAACTAAGGTTGCATGGGGTAGATCTGCCAGCATACTGATTGTATTTGAGACTGAGCTCTAATTCATAGTGTGTCAGTTGCTTAGTACAATATTCAGTCCAGTAATTCATCTGTTATGAAATAAATTACCCCATTCCATGCCTCGAAGAACTGGAACAGCACTTTACCTTTGGGTAGCAGAAAAGTAAGTGGCTGGTTTACCTGTTACCTCTTTGTGCTGAGACGGCCTGACTAAACTGTCATTAATTCAGAATTAATGGAAACAAAGGAAAAAGCAAAAATCTTTTTTTACGAGCCTCAAATTTGTCATGACTGACTTCAACTCATGTATGCTGGGTAAAAGTGCCTTACAATGTAAAAATTGTATTTATATGTTCCCAAGTAGCATCACCTGCTGGGGAGTAATTCTGTCGTGGTGTTAATATTTAGAAGAAATGTACCTCAGCAGTGTATTTACTGTACATCTCTTACGTCCTTAACTGTAGTTTTAAAAAGCATGACAATGTATGATAGTATACAACATTACATCATTTTTTTAAAGACAAAATACTGCCATTACTGTCTTTTTATGTGTATTTTAGCATTTTAGCTTGGAATTTCAGACAGTCTGTCTGAATTTTTTCTTTTTTTTTTTTGATAAAGTAATGTAATCTTTGCAAGCATATATTGAAGATTATTCTGGAGCATCTACTGCCTTCCCAGAAATGTTAGAAGTAATGAAAGTGCTCTATAGGTGAAATAGGTATGTTTAAATTAGCTAGTTAAATTAATGCAGTCTATTTGTTACTGAGATTTTTTTTTTAATAGGCACCTTCTGCTTTCATCTCACAATCGAAGAACTCAAGAATTTAACAAAACTTGTCTTATGAAAATGGTTTCACTTTTTTTTTCTTTTTTTTTCTTTTTTTTGCCTTTGGGCATTCCTTTTGCTCACAAGAGTAGTGTGTGCTGTTTAAGATGCCTGGAACCCTCTGAGAAAGGGAGGTTTCTCCCCAGCTCACTGTATCTCTATATTAACAGATCTCCCCAACTCACTGTATCTCTATATTAACAGATCTGCGATTGTGCTATACCAAGAAAGGACTGTACCAAGGAAGGACAGGCATCAGAAGGATATTGTTCAAATAACTTGAGGATACAGCTGGTGTAATGCCAGAGTCTCAAGGCGTGATCAAACACTATAGCAGTAAGCTGTGCTATCACTCCATTTCAAGGAAGGGTGAAAGGCCGGTTCAATATCAGCATCAGTGCAGCTAGCTAGGATGAAATAGATTACGTGATCAAAAGATCTACTTATTCAGCAGGTGTTGATCCATAGGAGGTTCTGTGATAAGGCTCTAGTAGGAGTTACACCTACACTCCACAAAGTCTGATCTTTAGGTACAAAGAGCTGTGCTGATCTAGAATGGTATGATGATACCAAATCTGGCCCTAAAATGTAATACAAAGGAAGAGAGCTTGCTGCTTACTGCTGCCTATATGAAAAATAACTTCATGCTAAACCAGGGTGAAAGATGAAGAGGTGATAATCTGTTTGAAATATCAGACTTACCTGGCAGGTGATAATCAGTGCATTCCAAAAATATTAACACGCTGAATCAGATTGACAAGAAAATTAATCCTCATTAGATGAAATTAATCTTAAGAGAACTGAAGGTACATTATAGCAAATAGTAACTCTTCTTCCATGTTACCAGAAACAGATTCCACTGTATTAGTGGTGGAGGTTAAAAAACAGAACACAGCTCTTGATTTATATACTTGTTGAAGCAGTTTCTGTATATGCATATGTATGCTCATTCATTAGTCAGCAGTGACATCTCAGCCCTTAAAGAATCCTGGAGAACTGTTGCTTGTCAAAAAGCACTCAGGTTAGGCTAACATTTGCAGCTTTTGCTCTAGCATACATTTACATTAGGTGTAAAGACAAGGAATGTATGAAAGAGGGTAAATGCATTCCTATCTACAATGTTATGTATATTTTGTTCCTGTTATATTGGCTTTACTTCCAAAGTTGTAGTTTGCAGTATTAGTTTCTTTTTATTGGTATCCTTGCATATATATATTCAATAAATGAGTTATGAATTTCAAATTTGCATATCTGTCCTTTTTCTGAAAGCATAACTTCTAAAACTGTCGGTTTAATGCATAAATGCAGTATTTCCTATTGAAGTTACAGGCCCATGAAAATTATACCAGGAAAGAAGTGAGAATGCATACTTACAGGATGCCATTTACTCAGTGGTAACTCTGCATATTTGTGTATTCTTCTTAACTTTGTGCAATAGGTAAGCTATTTACCTATTATTACCACTAGTTAATAATGTGAAGTGACTGACTCACTGAAGGTTCCCATTCTCACCTTTCAAGAACTTTTTCTTTTTTTCTTTTTTTTTTTTCTTTTTTGAGAGTGAATTTATTTAGATTAAGATACCAAGGGAATGCAGAATGTAATATAGTTACACTGCAGAAGAGCAGCTACATCAAGGATGCACTTTAGAACCATATAAATGTAGTGTAAGAGAGTCACAAAACAAAAGATCACTTGGAAAATGTTGGATTTGTCCAAATACATAATTGCCTAGAGTGAGACAGCAATACCTTTCAGTGTTTTTAAAGTATCAAGAAATGTGATGGGAAAACTCCATAGGAGGAAGGGTACTATTGGCCTATTGATGACAGTTTCATTTTCTAAAAATGACTACATCCTCATATGTCATCACCTTAAACAAGGAGTTGATTTAATGAGTATAGTAGGTCTTTACTGTGACCTGAGAAAAATCATATCCCCAGTCAGCACAGACTTATGTGTCAGGAAAAAATTGTCATGCATTATTCAAATAGGAGTTGCCAAATGATCAGGTCTTGATGAAGTGTAATTATTGATACTTTGATTCTACATTCATCTTTGCAAAGGTTTCCTGAAGAGGTTAATTTAAGACTTCTGTTATCGAAGTTGATGTTGGGAGTAGTTTCACCACATGGCTTTTGATGCCCTGGAAATAATTACTGGATGCATGTTTACTTTATTTGCTGTATGCTTTTTGTTTTTTAATTCAGTCAGCTGAGATCATTGAAGGAAGTGCAGGATATAGTTGAGGGGCCATCTCTGTTTCGTGGATATGGCTTCTCATCGGAATAGCTGGTCACTGAAATCTTGGAACAATAAAGGAGGGACCCATAGACACAGGAGCAAAAGGCTTTCATTGTCGTTGTGTTGTGTGGTGTTAGGGCAGAGTAGTGAATACTTCAAGGGCTCTCATCCTCGCTTAGACAAGCTCTACTTATTCTGCCATATGTAAGAGATTGCAGCGCAAGCACAACAACAGTAGTTATCCTCATGCCTAGATCAGATACCCCATATGGTAAATTATTTTCAAGCATTAGAGACAAAGGAGGATGCTGTGAACTCTGAAGGCTCAGCTTGTCTCTTTGCTTCCACGCATCTGTTTGGAACTCAGGGTTAATAGTTTAAACTGGAAAATTAATGGAAAAGGGAAACTCGGCAAGCTTCTAAAAGAAAGAAAGATCAAATTGTGTCGAACTAATGTTGTTCCTTCTACACCAAGGTAACAAGGTTCTTGAACTGAGGAGAAGCAGTGAGCACAGTTTTACTTTAAGTGACTCTAATGACTTTCTGTAAGAAAGTAGGGGAATGTGGTCTGACGCCAACTTAAAACTGAGGTTAAAAAAAAACTGTTTGGAAAATCCTACTCAGAGTAATTATTAATCATTCACAGTCATATTGCAAGGATGTATTGAGTGGGATTCTCTACAGTTCTTCTCTGATTTGATATTATTTGGTATTTTCATTAAGAATTTAGATGGCATATGCTGATTAAGTTATAGGGAGCACCAGACTTGAGCTAACTACTGACCAAGTAGAAAACAATGACAATTCAAAATGAACTTGATAAATTCAGAAGAGTTAGAATGTGATTCAGGAAATCCAGAAATTGATTTGACAAATGCATATTTGTACACTTCAGCAGAAGCAACGATCAGCTGAACAAATACAGCATGGGACAGGACAGGCTGCTGGGGTAGCACTTGTACAGAAAAGTTCTCTTGGGGTTGCAGCCAGTCACCAGCTGAACATGATTCAAGAGCATCCTGTTCCTGGAAAAAAAAAAAAAAAAGTTGTGGAATTTATGAACAGGAATGTAGTCTGTAAGATACATGACGTGGTCCTTCTTCCTCATGTGGTAGTAGAAAGCCTTTCTAGGAAGATGGTATCCAGCTGTAGGTACTGCACTTCATGAAAATGTGGAGCAGCTGGAGAAAACCAGAGAAAAGCAATGAGAGGGATGGCAGGATGGAAGACTGGTCTTGTTTCAAGGTGGTGGGAGAGACATGTTTTCAAATCGAAGAGGTAGCTGCAAAGGAGGAAATAAACGCTTTCCCTCACTGCTGCACGTAGGACAAGAAAAACAGATTACATTGCAGCAGGAGACATTTAGCGTAGACATCAGAACGCGCAGTTGGCATTGACAGCAGGAAGAGTTAAGCTCTGGAATACCTTTCCTGGGCAGGTTGTGGAGTCTCTGGAATTTGAGATTTTAATGGAAAAGTTAGTGGGCACCTTATGGGACTGGTGCAGATGCGGGTTGGAGGTGCTGGGGATAAGGCTAACTGAAGTGCCTCCCAGCTTGTATTTCTTATGCTGCCCTCTCGCATTTTCACCCTAAGGCCTTCTGCAAGGGACTCGGAGAACTACTGTTCTGGACCAAAACGCTGCACTGGCAGAGCTCCTGAGCTTGATCTCAAGGCTCACAGCCATGCGTTTCCTTTTTCATCTTTTCTTTTAAAATAGCGCTTGTAATAATATCTGTGGGGAGACTGGCATGCTCTTGTGGAGTGGCCCACGTCTGCATAGTTAGTACAAACTTTCTGACATCACCCAGCGTAAGGCACTCTCCATTCTTCCATTTCACGTTTTTGGGAGTACTTCAGCACTCCAACTTTTTGAGTGAATATGTCCCACACCTTGAATGTATGTTTCTATTGTGTAAGCATAAGCGAAGTGACAGCAGTACTTTATACAAACATACGTGTAGGATTAGTGCACACAGCTCCTTGATGCTGCTTAATTGCATGCGTACATGCACTGGGATGATACAGAGTTTGGAGTGACTGCTCTCTTATACTGATGTAATTATTGTGGCAGAAATCTTAAACCTTTACCTGGATTCTTGCCAGAGATGGTCTCTTGCTTTTTTTAAACTGAGTTCTCTGCTTTTATTTTTCCTAAAACAACATTCCAGCTGAGAAGAAAGCAACCAGGGCTGGTGCTGCCCTGCTTTTTATTCCCTGAATAGATGTGCAGGTCGCTTGGCACACGTTCAATATCCTATTTCACACGGCCAAAAAAAATTCCATATTCTTGTGCAAAGACTCCCATGAAGCTGCTGCCTGCCGGTGGAGGGCGTTACAGAGGCTTGGGGCAGGGGGAGGAAGAAACTCACTCCCTAACCGTACACTAAAAATAGGCTGATGCTGTGCAAACAGCTTTGCTGTGAACTTCCTTCTGGCATGCAGCCATGCAGCTGCCTTGTAGTTTTAAGCCTAGATACCTCTCCAAAACAAGAAGTCACTGAAGTTAAACGCAGTCAGCAACGGTTTTAATCTTATTACTCCCTGCTGTGTTGTATCAGTTTTAGCTTCCTCCAGAGTGCAGGTAGCTTACTTGGGTTCTAAGTTCAAATTTTTTTACTTAAACCATGGTTAAGACTGGCGCTGGCAATCCCTGAAGTCTGCAGAGTTCAAAGCAAGGAGGAGGCCTTTAATCTAAAACTGAAATACTCAGGTGACACATCCAAGAAGTGCTTTCCTGCAGAGTAAGAACTGCAGTAGCTGGGCTGCAAAACATTTTTAAACTCTCTAAATTGCTGTTAACTAAACATCCTTAAATCCCAATGTGATGATGTGAAATTGGAAAGTCAGTTCCTTTAATGAGACTAGTTTTAAAAGAACACAAGACACAAGACTGAGCAACAGAAGTAATTCATCCGGGCTTGAAGCCTATGAGTTATTTGGTTTTGCCATATTTTCCAGTGATTTTTACCTGCTTACTAGTGCCAACATTTTGCCATCAAATAAATCGCATCACGTTCTGTACGTTTTGACTATGAAGACTGATGTTTCAATGTAATTATCAAGCTTCCTTGATCTTTGTTTCAATAGTTGTTGATTGTTTAGGCATAACAAGATTCACGTTTTCCTTTATCATGATTTCTCAATTGTAGCAAGAATCTTGTTTTCCAAGACAGTAGTTAAAGCTCCGGATCATTTTCAGCTATTTCACAAGAATCACTGAAAACACAGTAATTTTGCATAACTGTTTTTTCCCTTCTCAATTTTGTATTGTCAAATACTCAGCTTTTATTTGAATCCTCTGTATCCAATTACCTGATTTGTGCGGCAATTAAGCAGATGATCAGTGTCATCGTACATTACATTCTTTTAAAACTCTCATCAATACCAGGACCACACTAGTCTGTAAATTTGTAATTTAAGATATGCTTGGCAGGGGTTCAAAGAGACAGGAGCTCTAGTCTCTCTCACTTCCCCTTGGAAAGCTTTTCCGATGCTGCCAAACAATATTTACACCAGAAGGGAACTGAGTTTTGGAAAACTTTTCCAGACTCTGAAGAAACCAAGCAACCTGAGACTTAGATAAGCCTTAGTGAATTTAAAAACTCTTGATGCTATCACTGTGTAAAACTTGTATTAGCCCATCAGATATCACAGATTTGCAATTTGAGGAGTGGATTTCAGTTAATAGATAAAATTAAGAGTAGAGGTTTGGCAAAAAAAAATGTTATTTGAAGCAAAATTCTCCTATTGTCATCTCTGTTGAGCACTTTATGATATCTTACATTTCTGCAGTTATAGGTACAGTTACTCTGTTCTGCAATTAACTGAACATACTGTTTGCTAAATAGGGTCAGTGTCTGGAGCCAGATAGGTTCAAAAAGCATCAAGCTTATTTCTTTTTCTGGGACCTTCAGCTTTCTAGCTGTCTGGAGAAAGGGTTCAGATGAGGTTCTGTTTTCTCTGTCCCAGAAGAAAGGTTGTTTTCTCCCCTTGCTATGGGGCCTGGTGGTCCTTTTGAGAACAGTTTTCCCCTTCCCATGTCTGTCTCGTGGGGGTTTCTGAGGACAGATTTCTGAGGGGGCTTTCCACTGGGTCAAGCAGGATTCTGGGTAGGCAACAGTACACAGGAATTCTAGCTCCCTGGTCGTTTATCTTGGGACCCTATAAATTTACTTATTTCCCTCTTTACATATAAACTGAGTTCTAAAAGCACTCTTCGATTGAACTGTCTGACTCTGTCCTTACCAGTCATCTCATCCAGTCTTGCAGCCTTAACGCAAATCAAGATTCGGGGTCTGGTGTTACTCCTAGAACAGCATTTAGTATTTGAGGATCTGAATGACAATTTTGCCAGCTCATACCATACAGCTCCAGAGGTCTTGTCTTGCAAAGGAGAAGGGAGTCCTGAAGTGCAGTTCCCTCCCAGCCTGGCGTGTGCTTCTCGTCTCCGTTTCCCCTGTAATCTGCCCAGAGAAGATTTCTGAGACACTTGAACGGCTGCCACGATCTGCATGGGAGGCAGGGGCCTTGGCATATGAGCTCTGCCACCTGATGCCTAGTCTGCATTGAGACAGTGCCAGCTGGATCGGCAAGCCTCGGCAAATACAGCCTTCTATCAGCGAGTTACCTGATCGGGTTGCTGCCTTCTGGCCTCTTGCTGGTCTTCCTCATTCTTCTCCCTGTTGCTGAAACAGCCTTGCCACCTCCTCTTGCCTTCTCTCGAGTTTCTGTCCTCACGTGACAGCCTGTTGGCCCCTTTGTGCATGATGGTATCAACAGATTCCAGATTTTTTTTTATTTTTTTTTTTTTAAACAATTCCTGCGTATGGCTCACCTGTGTGTAGCTGTACAGACATCTCTTCTGAGACACCCAACACAGCTAGTCTTTAGAAACACTTCACGGGGTTTGCAGGCAGGTCCTGCGCTCAGGTGCCTGGTGAAAGCAGATTAACCTTTTCATTCCTCAGAAAGAAACTGAGCAAGGGGGAGAACGCCGCGTCTCTCCCTCACTCCCCCTTCCCTGGTGGGAAGACCTCCTGCCAGCACCAACCGCCTGCTTTTGGAGTCGTCCAGCCTTCCCTCAGACTTCAGTTGAAGGTACGGTACAAACGAGCTTCCAGTGCAGGTATTCTGGGCTGAAGTCCTGCTGCAGGGTTCTCTTGGTTTCTTGCTAGCATACTTCCATCTAAACATTGACTGAAAAAATGGAGTCTGTGTTAACTAAGCGGCTGGCTAAAATAAGCTGCTCGACTTTAGCAAGAGCACTTCCCAAGCACAGCCCATCTCCCAGAAGTCCTTTTACACCTGTGTAGTCCTAGGAGTTTGCTGCACATGCATGTTGCAGTGTGGACATCTGTCCACTCCTGTGCTCCCAGGGACCATTTAATTTTGAGCCAGCAGACTAACGTGGCTGCCATCAGTCACATTAATTTTGGTGCGGTTTACACTGAAATGTGTCACATAGAAGCTTCTGGGTCACCCAGGTATCTTGTTGATGCAAGTGCTGCTGAATGAGGGGAGCAGAAGAGTTTTCCTTGTTAGTGGCACGGAGAAAACGTACCTCTCACTAATGCTTGCTGCACAGTGAAGGAAGGAATCTGATTTTCATAACTGGTCTTGGCGCTGCTCTTCATTCTGCTTTGCATTTGCAAACGATTGCTGAGGACCTCAGGTGACCTCTTCACTGTGAGAAGAGCAATGCATGCGGTCAAAGGAGATGGTGGGAGGAGTAAAAGGAGGTCAGCCCGGGCTTTACGGTGTCCTTGCGCACGGGGTTTTCGGTGCCACGTGACAACGTCCCTAATAAACGCTGGTGGTTCCCCTCGTGTGGCGGCAGGGATGCTGCACACACCGGCAGCGAACGGTTAGCGCAACAGCTCTGAAGACTGCCCCGCAGCAAGCACAGAGCTATTGTCATGGCAAAAAAACCCTCCTGGTTTTTTACCTTTTGCTGCATGAAAAGTCAGCAACTCCATCAGGCGGCATTATTCAGTGAGTCACGTCGAACTTGAAAAACAGCCGTTTCAAACAAACAAAAAACCAAACAAACCTTCCTGGTAGTTACATTGCTCAGGCTTCAACCTTTGTGTGAGGACAGGTTCAAACAAAAACAATGTCCTTTGGGCAGGTCTCCAGATTTCAGGTGTGCCTTTCTCCCCATCCAAGCCACTTTTCACAGCTCTCCCATGTCTGGGGAGCAAGTTCCCTGGAGAGTGGGAAGAGGAGCAAGCCCAGACGTCAGAGCCGTTGGGGGAAAGGTGGGCACCCCAGGTGCTCCATCACGGCAGCGGGGCTTGGGCTAGCGGGAGTCTTGGGTGCCTCCAAGGGCTTAAAGCCCCAACGGCACGGGGTCGTGCTTCAGGTCTGGCAGCGCTGAGCCCGTGCAAACTGCTCTGCTTCAGTGACGGGATCTGACTCTGCTTGTTTTCTGCCATTTTAAGATAATCCTTGCTTAAATTTCTGCAGGCCCTTAGGCTAGCTGGACCTTCGCAGCACGCTGGCACTCAGTAAATCCCGTCAGGCAGGACTTCGGTGTGTCTTTAGGTATGCGTAGTGCCAAGAGCCAACCTCTCCGCTGTGTTGTGACAGACGCCGTCGCATGTCTGGTCCTGCTGAACTGGGACCACTGGGATAACTCTTAACGGATGTCTGCAAACGAAAGCCGATAAATGCCATAAATACCAGCCCAAAGTGCGGTGTTGTCTGCAGCAATCCAGGACAGTGTTTCTGAGGATGGTTGGCATTTCGTGATAAGCCAACACTGAGTGTTTTGTAGTAATTGTGTAATTCTTGTGTCAGTGACCATTCCTTGCACTACTGAATAAAGAGCAAAATGTCTGTAATTCCTTCAACCCCCCCACCTAGAGTGTGAAAACCTTTTTCCTACAAAGGTTGACAGAGGCAAAGTTGTACGTCAAAAAGGAAGTTACCTACAGCTCCAGAGGAGTGCATCTGGCCAGAGGATTTGCTTATTTTCACTTTGATAAGCAAATTGTTATTTATTAGCTGAGCAGGGAAAGAAACCGTGGTAACCTCATCATCCAGAAAGTCCCAGTCTTGAAACAAGTAAGTAGATAGACACCACTCTCCAACATCCTTGGAGACTGTCACCACTGAGAATCACTTTGATGACTAATTTCTGCAAAAGTGGAGAACAGGAATAACATTACTTAAAAAGGTATTTTGCAACAAACAACATTTATTCCCTATGTTTTAGGAAGGATGTGTCTCTTTTAAAATGTTTTGGTACATCTGGCTTCCTCTCCCATTTGAAACATTGGGCTAGAAAAATAATTTTAGGCTATTCAAATTACTAGTCAGAGTGGAGGGATTTCTCTGTAGCCATGAGGAAGATGGGATGCTTGCATGCTAAATTCATATTTTGGTGAATGCTCTACATATCATCTAACGAGATATTCCTTTTTGATTTTCCTCTTGATTAAAAATGTTGATGCTCATCTCAGGACTGGATTAATATGCCTTGAATTCTCCATTTTTTTCCCATTCTGTCTACACAGACTAATTTCTGGTCACAGGGGAGTCCTGCTGGTCTCAGTTGTTAAGCTGCTGAAAATGTTATGCTCCTTGCTCTTTTAGGAGGCTTGTCTTGTGAAAAAACCAGCAGATAAATTTGGCTAATTCCCTGTCAGTCACCCAGCAGCAATGGCAAAGCTGGGAGGAAAAAGTGGGGGGAAGAAGGGGATTGGTGAATGGGCAGTGACCTGAAGATCTGACTTGGAGCACACTATCTCAAGTGTTTCCAGATGATGAATACTCGATTACTGTCTCCAGGTATCGTGCCACTGGGGGCATGTGGTTACGAGTCAAGGTTTTTAAAAGTCTGTTAATAAAGTTACATACAACTGGTGCTCACACACGCCATGGTTCACTGGGCCTGAGCACTGAGATATGCCTTGCCTGACTGGCAACAGAGGACAAAATAATCATGAAATCAGGAATCTACTCAGAGACAAAACATATTTATTAAATTATTTTGCCTTCTAAAAAGCTGTGCATACCAGAGAAATCAGAAGATTGGCTCTCCCACCTTATGCATCACCTAGCCAGAAAATGTGCAGGTCCCAGATACCGCTGAACCCCCTCCCTTCACCCTGCTCTGCAAACCTCAGTGGCCCCTGTACCCACAAGAACGAAACTGGCCATCTACTAAATCTGTTGCTGATCTCAGCTAACCTACTTCCTGTAATATCAGCAAATATTTCTGCTTTTGTAAATCTGTTCTTCCCTCCATAACGGGGTGCCAGCAGATCCAGGAATGCTTGGGATCTAGGAATGTGCTGGTTGGCAGGAGGAACAAAGAAATTGCTCACCCAGAAGGGCGAAACAGGACTAATGCTTTTGCCTGTTGGGGAGAAATCGCACAGAAGTCAAGCCTACAACTTTTGCATGCAATCAGAAAGGTGCCGTTGGATGCTACTTTTAATGGCAGACATTGATATCGGTCATTAACGAGAAATGTCTTCAGTAACTAAAATAAAATCAGAGCCTGAAACACTTCTGTGGTTGCATAGTCTTTTGACAGATATTGCCTGCCGCCCAATAATGTCAGGCTCTCCCTGAACTTGACAGGGCAGCTGCTGTTCTTCCCAGCCTTCTGGAAATAGGCCAGCTATGACATGTTCCTGATATTAGTTAGCTGGAGGGCGTATTTCATTCTGCTGCTCTAGGCAATTTGATAAAGGCTCCTTCCTCCCACTCCAGAGTTAACCCGCCCAAACTGTAGCCAAACACCTAGTTGCAACAATACTGCATTTGTTAGAGATTGTGCCCATTTGCTTAGCTAAAATTTGCTTAAATTGGTTGTTTCATACGTGGGGATGCTTAAATTTATTTCATCGTGTTTTCTGAGACGACAGTAATAATGCTAGATGTGTTATCAGGAGCTGATTGCTATAGATCTTTATGAATAAAGTTATTTTTAAGAATCATTATCCTTTTCTTGACACCAAGTATTTATGCACCATAAAATAAAACTTGGGTCTCCACCCCTCAGAGAGAGAAGGGGAAAGTCAGGTATCAGCTGATACCTAATTGTGGAATATAAGAAACCATGAATTTCCATTTGCACTGTTGTATTGTCCTTAACTCCAGACCTACAGGAAAAGTTGACGCTGGGGTTTTTTTCCCCATTTGAGACCACTGGAGCTATCCAGGCATTTCCATGCTTTCTTACTATTTTACCTCAAGATGAAATTTTTCCTTCAGACAATTAAAGATATGGACAGCAGGCACAGTTCAGCCTTATCTTACACCAAATGGAAAGTGCATCTTCTATCCACCCCGTGCAGGGAGGTGACAGGGGTGCAGGGGATCCCTTTTCATTTCTGAGTGGGAAGGCGGCACCTGTCACTTTCTTTGCCTATTGAAAAGGCACAGTTAGTACCAACTAAGGCCTACTTTTAAATCAGTTCCCTGCCTGGTCAGATGTGGAGCAGCATCTGCGAAGGGTTCCCTGCACCACGTCAGAGCGATGGCCGGCTGCTAGCTGTGACCACACTAGTGCTGCAAGGGAAAGCAGAGGAGAAAAACCCCACAGTATATTCAGTTACACACCCCGGGACCCGACCCCTGCGAGCAATCATCCGGAGCCCTGAAGCATGAGATTTGGCTATCACAACTGTCCTGGCACAAAGCTGCCGGCGTCCTTAGCGTGCGGAAGCGAAGGCAGGCGACCCTGCCCTGCCTGAGGGCTGGCCGTGCCCCAGCACCCCGGTACCCAGCCGTCTGCCGGTCTGGTGGGTGTTTAGGTGCATTTTCCCCACACCATCAGCTGCCTGTGGCGGCGTGGGGGGCTGGATTTCCTATGCTTGGGGAGAACGAGGCTCCCGAAGGGATGCAGACAGCCCCTCTTCTTTCCTCCTTCATGGTGCACGAAGCCGCGGCGGAGGACGGGCCTTCCTCGGTGATGGAGGAGAGGAGCCTGGGCAACACCGGGCCGGAGAGGAGCCCTCCCGCCGCGCTGGGGGGTGTCGCTCCGCCTGTGGAGCCCCTCCAAGGATGTGAGCACCCGAGGGAAAAGCATCCCCTGCCCTTGGTTTCGCAATGACAGCAATTACACACCCTGTTCCGCCCTGGGGGCAGGAGTGATCTTCTTTCAGGGAGACAGGCGGGGGACGGGGGACATCCCCGCACCGTGTCGGGGCAGGGGAAGATCGACTCCGACGACCCAGGGATGGGGGACAGCCCCGGGGGACACCCGCACCCCTGCCGGGATGGGGACAGCCCTAGCGAGGGAAGGGCACCCGTGGCGGCATGGGGACGGCGGCGGCCAGGAGAGGGGACCCGCGCCGGGCGGGCACCGTCCCGTACCTCCGGGGCAGCGGTGCCGGCGGGGCGGAGGGCGGCGGGGCAGAGGGCGGCCAGCTCCAGGAAGCGGAGGTCGCGGCGGGCCAAGCGGTCGGGGCTGGCGCAGAGCACCTCGCCCACCACGCTGACGGAGCTGAGGGCCTCCAGCCACTGCTTCAGCGGCACCAGCTCGCAGGTGCAGTCCCACGGGTTGAGCTTCAGGTCGATCTGGACGATGGCGTGGAGGTGCTCCAGCACCCCGGCCACCGGCAGGGCCAAGAAGTGGTTGTTGCGGAGGTTGAGGCGGGCCAGGGAGGTGCCGGCGAACGTGTCGGTGGGCAGGGTGCGGAGCAGGTTGTCGTTGAGGAAGAGGAGCTTCAGGTTGGGCATGAGGCTGAAGGCCGCCGGCTGGATTTCCCTGATCAGGTTGTACTCGAAGTACAGGTAATGCAAACTCTGCAGGCCCCGGAACATGCCCGGGGTGAGCCGCTCGATGTCGTTGCCGTTCAGGTAGAGGCTCTTGAGGTTGGGCAGGTTGATGAAAGCCCCGTCCTGCACGTAGGAGATGCGGTTGTTGCCCAGGTGTAAGAGATCCAAGGAGGAAAAATTCCAGAAATCGGAGCGGTAGATTTTCTGGATCAAATTCCCGCTCAGGTACAGCTTCTTGGCGTTCAAGGGCCTGGGCAGGAGCTCGGAGATGTTGTGAAAACCTCGCTCCTTGCAGTTGACCGTCAGGCCCAGGTCATTGATGTGCAAACTGCAGGAGCAGCCGGTGGGGCAGATGATGGGGATGGGGGGCCGGGTCTGGTAGGCAGCCACAGGTGGCTGGTTGGGCCCGGGGTACAGGCCGCGGGACGTCGGGGGAGGCCGGGGCGCCCTGGGCTGCTTGGTGGGCTTGGGCTGCTTGTTGGACGTTTTGTACTCAACAGAGGAAGCGGTGAAATGGAAGGAGGACAGCATGGAGGAAGGCTTTGTAGGCCACGCGTTCTCCTTGCTGGATGACAGCTGAGGGATGCCCAGGCTGGCTTCCACCTCCGAGTCGGACAGCATGGGGCAGAGCTTGCTTCTTTTGATCTCCCGCAGGTCCTTCCCGTGGAAGTGGAAGGGCGTCTCGCAGGTGATGTCCCCCACCAGGGCAGTGTAGGGGATGCGCTCCAGCCAGCTCTTCAGCTGCACGATCTCACACGTGCAGTTCCACGGGTTCTCCTCCAGCTGGATTTCCATCAGGCTCCTGCCAATATGGTCCAGCATCCCGCGGTACGAAAGGACTTTGAGCCGGTTCCCGCGCAAGTCCAAGTGGGTTAAGGACACGGACTTAAATAAGTTGGTGGGAAGCATGGGGATAAGATTGTCATTTAGGATAAGGACCCTCAATTTACTCAGGTTTCGAAACGCCCCGCTTTCAATCCGTTTAATGACATTGTAATCTGCCTGCAGATATTCCAGACTTTCCAAACCCAGGAAAGTGTCATTTCTGAAAATGTCCAATTTGTTTTCGTGCAAATACAACCTCTTCAGAACTCGGAGCCCGTTAAAAGCCCCCGTCTGAATGTCCTGCAGGGCATTGTTCCCAAGGTTAATAGACACAGCGTTGTTCAAGTGAAGAAAACTGTTGGTGTACAATTTCCTCATGGAATTCCTCTGCAGGTAAAGTTTAAAAGGTCTCGACCACGACTCTGTTATCTGACTAATATTTATAAATCCCTTGTTGTCGCAATGTATATGGAAAAGGCTCTCCTTCACTTCACAGTAACATGGATCAAAGCAGGGCTCGTCGAGTTCCTCCGAGTCCTCTATCAAGGGAATTGGTGTAGTCCATGCTAGAGCAATTGTGCTTAGAAGAATTATCCACAACATCCTCCCTTTGTGAAGCGTCTCTGCCGTGGAAGGTTTCATCATTTGTTGGTGTTTACAAAACTGCAACGGGAAGAAAAATGCAGATTTCAGTATTTCTGTCCTGCCCCGCTCCTTTTACTAAACCCCTACCTGCTAGACTTGGGTTAGGCTCCTGGAAAGTTCAGCGATTGTTGGCCAGATGTCCACAACCAACTCTAGGGGTGTTGGGTGGGTGAGCCTTGCCCCGATTTACACTTAAGAGATGGTAGAAGGTTTAATCGCGCGATATCAGCCGCCCTTCTCCCCCCTCTTTGGTAAATGCCACCTATAAAGAGGATGGCACATGCAGCCCCACACAGCAACACGAGCGCGCAGGCTGAACGTGTTGCGTCTTGGTGTGTTTTCCACCGAAGGACCGGTGTTCAGAACTCCACGGCTTTCATACTCGCTTGCAATTTTAGTTTTGTAGCCGTCATAGCCTGCATTGGCTACAGGGGGAAATACCAGTGGGTAGATTGCTCCAGTGTCGCACTACATCTTTCATACATGCAAACTCCCAAAGTTATTGAATCTCGGTCCTTGAATCTCTCTCCCTCCCGGCTCGATATATGCCATACGTAAGTTCGAAGGAATGTGCAAGGTTTGCTGATGTCCCTGGCAGAACGGTTCCCTTCAGAAATCCCCACAGCATCTTTAAAACGGTAAACGGTTAACAACCCTGAGGTGAAAGAAAATCTTCCCCTTTCAAATGCGCCGATGAATTAATGCAACTGGTATACGAACAGATAAATACATACCACATATTAGTCATTTTAGCTGATTAAAGCATTTAGAGATGATTAATCTTTCTAAAGCACATGCCCATGCGATCAGCAGATCTAAAGGGAAGTGACAGCTGAAGAGGCACCTAGGATGGAAACGCTCAGCCTGCCTCGGATTAGGGTATTTTGCGCCCCCAGGACCAAGCAGGAGACCCGGTTAAAAAGCTGAAAGTGGAAGAAAAAATACCTTGACACTTACCAGCCGATAAATTATCTATCCTACTATATACGTTTCCGAATGAAGACAACATTCTTCTCCCATCAGGTGAAAATAACACTGTACTAACGAGATGCAGCTCCTTCAACATATGGTTTCACCCTTCCTTTCGCCAGAGATTTTAAATGTACGGGCACAGAGAAATGCTAAGGATGGTAATAATAACGGCGGTGATGCAGCCTTCCTTGAATCAGTGAAATGCCCATTAGAATTATTCGGAGCAATCGTTGCTTTTAGTCTGAATCTTTCAACAGAAAAGGTCCTTTTTGCCTTCCTCGTGGAAGAACTAGAGAATTTTGCCCCCCATCCGCAAACTTAAGAGCAGAAAGATGCATTTAGGGGAGAGAAATGCCAGAGGAACAGAAATCCTGAGGATCAACTTGCAAATGAAACCCTCCCCTGTGGGAAAGAGGAGATGGTTGAAAGCATGAAAAGAGAAATACCCTCTGCAATTAAAACCAGCATCTAATTGGGAAGAAGGGAGAGAGATGAGAGCTATATTGCAGTATCAGTCTCTCTGTCTCCTTTACAAAATATTAGCCACTTAAGTTCTTTCTCTTCTGCAAGGGCTGTAATAAAAAATAAAAAAATAAATAAAGAGGATTATTATATCTTCTTTTTGGAAGAGGGGGTGTCTTTGACCCTAGGCGGAAACAAAAGGGATCCAGAAAGGTTGTACTTACCGGTTTCCAGGAGAGATTTTAGCACATCGTTACCAAAAAAAAAAAAAAAAAAAGAGGGGAAGGGGGAAAAAAAGGCTCGAGTTTAAAGATTGCTGGTTTCTCTCTGTCTCTCCCTCTCTGTGTCTCTCTCTCTCCCTCTCTCTCTACTCCTGCTGAAGCTGAGGCAAAAGGAAAAAAAAAAAAAAAAAAAGAAAAAAAAAAAAAAAAAGAACCAACC
>JAVJGG010000039.1:15585105-15614884 GCA_035590195.1 Aviceda cuculoides
GGTGAGTGTCCCCCAGCGGCGGGAGCCGCCGCCCCGCGGAGTCACCTTGAGGGAAGCCCCGGCCTCCCGGCGCCGGGCCCGGGGCGCCCTCCCCTGCCCCCCCGGGCCAGGCGCTTTCCCTTCCCCCGAGCGGTGGCGGGTCCGCTGTGCCCCCTCCGTCCCTTTCTGCCCTCCCTGCCGCCGGCCGGGCAGCGCGGGGGTGGGTTCGCGGTCACGGGTGGCGTCTGGGGAGGATTTACACCGGGAGGACGGCGGGGAGAGCCGGAGTTGCCGCCTCAGAAATGAAGGTGGGACAACTTCCCACCAGACAGCAGCCCGGCGCGGCACAACTTCCTATTCCTGTTGCTTTTGGTAGCGTGCTGGGGAGGCACGGGTTCGCCAGCCAGAGCCGGGAGTGCGGTGTAAGTCGCTTAAACGTTTAAGTTAGGATGTGTTTTTGGAGGAAGAGCGTGCTGGGGATGTTGGGTTGTTGTTTGGTTTTGGTTTGGTTTGGTTTGGGTTTTTTTTGCATCGTTGCCGTATCTGCTAAGGCTCTTACGTATTCATTTTTATTATTTTTTGAAAGCCAGTGCCGGGTGCTCATGAAATACACGTGGTGTCTTCTGGCTGAGGGCTGTGCCGGCCGCCGGGTTGCGACTGTAAATCCCTGCAGTCAGTACGAAACCTGATAAAATCTGTAGGAACGGCCCATGCCCTACCACATGCAGCAAGGAAGGTCTAGTAGACACTCTGGATAGAACGATGTGTCTGAACCACAGGAAAATACCATGTGTTTTGGGAGGGGCCTGCCTTACTGCTTAAAATAACAGCCTGCTCCCGATCGGAGGGACCCTGAGCAGGGACTCGGTGCCTGGGTAGCTCAAACAGGGTCTGTTTTGGGTGGGAGGGTAAAATACCGATGAAGTTCCCCACGTGAAAGTCTCGTTAGGGGTTACACAACAAAAAACCCCATGTAAACAGTTGGCCGATCAGAGGCCAGGTAAGTGCTTCCTTGGGCACTGTAATAAGATTGTGTCCTGCAAGGGCAGCGGTAGCCAAAATGGATACTTAAAATGCCTGCCCTGGTGAACTGTCAGTAAGAAGCTTCGGTTTGCCCTCTGAAATTCATAACTTCATTTTACATGTAATAGCGTTCACCTGCATAACCAGAGAGTGAAGTAATTAAAAAAACCACACTGTCATTTTCAAATTGCAGCAGGGTTAAGGTTCAGGGAAGGCTATTCTTGATGCTGTTGCGACAATATGCCCTGAACCTCAGCAGTGTTTGGTATAATTATGTACATATGTTAATCCCTTGTCCTAATTAATATACACTTGCTAATATTGCAGGCTGTTTCACACAGGGAATTTGCCCATGCGGATCAGGTTGCTGAAGTAGGGCTTTCATTTCAGATTCTGAAAGATCTTGAACCTCCACGGTTTGCAGATGGTGATTTGAGAAAGCTTGGTTCACAGCAGCATAACTTGTCATGCTCATGTAGCTGTCTTGTCTTGTCCTGAAAACTGGCTCGTGTGTTTTGTTGTGATTTGGTGTTGTGGAGATTTGGAAGATGTCCGTGTCAAAACCTCAGCTTGCTTACTTGTAAATGCAGGTTTTGCGTTACACTAGGAAAATCAAAGGTGTTAAAAAGCTCCTGAGTTATTTTTTTAATGGAATAAAGAGATTCACTGAGGTGTAGAAGCTTCATTTTCCAGCTCTCCGACGTAGGAGAATGTTGTTAGGACTTAATTTTTTCCCCACGTTGTGTTGCACAACAGCTCATGTGGTATTTCAAGCAACTCCTCTGAACTGTAGGTTCCGTTAGATTACACTTTACACTGTGTTCAGTGTGACTAGTGTTTTTATACACAGGGAAAGTACAGCGATCCTGATGAGCACAATAGTTTTGATAGTTTACTGAATAAAGCAAAGGACTTGCAGTTTCTCACCATAGACTTTCTATAAGGCTTTGTAGAAATTTCACCTTATTTCCTTTTCAGATTGGCGATGATGAACAAGGTTACGACCTGGACTTGTTCTGCATACCTAAACATTATGCAGATGATTTGGAAAAAGTCTATATTCCTCATGGGCTCATCATGGACAGGTTTGTTTGACTTCAGACAGTACACTGCTCCAGCTGATTCCATGACGCTGGAATAAACGATCTTCCAGTCATAGTTTTGCTGCCTGATGACTGTCTAAATAGATTACATTTAATTAGAGGCTAAGAAGTACAAGTGCTAATTACCTCTTTCTTGTTTGGCTTCTAAGAGTTTGTACATTTGCAGTTATGCTATTGTTTGGAAATTTATCATAATTCTCAAGCAAAATTTTGTGGTACGTAGCAATGTACAACTTTCCAGTGTTTACTTGATGTTTTACCTTCTTAAAACCTAATTAGAAGATGTTATTTGTTGTGCCAATTCAGTCTGAAAACAATTACAGTCTCTTGAATATCCTTAGGATATTAATACCAGTACATTATTAATCACATAATCTTAGACTTTCTCATGTTTGTACGGTAGATAAGTAATATCCAACTTTCTCTGACCTTCTGGGAAAGACATTAGCCTCTGCAAATATCAATCTGTCACTTCTGTGGTTGCTGAAATCTGTAAAGTGCTGTGGAAGTTTTACCTTGTGTGATCAGAAATGGGTGCATAAGCCTACAAGGCATTTTTGTTTTACTTTGTGTTTGATAGTTGCTAATTCTCTTTAAGAGAATGAACAACAAATTCAGTGAAGCAGTTGTTGGAGACACACACCATGTAAGAGTGGTGCTGGGTGGATCTTCCTGGAGATCCTGTGAATAGAAAGGCATCTAGATTTTATGTGGTCCTGTTTGATTAGATATAATAAACATTCCTATAACATAGGGTTTTTTAAATATTGTAAAAACTTTGCACTGGAATTCCATATGGAGGAAAAAATTGGACAGAGTACATGTCATTAAGTAATTGATGTAAAGTTTATAATGGTAGGTTTTCTCTGAGAAACCTGCTGTCAGCTGGCACACAATAAATACGTACCATGCTTTCTAAAATAAATTTAGAAACAACGATTGTAGAAAAACAGTGCAGTGTTCTCTTGTTCTGCTTCATTGCTATTGTATTTTGCAGTTAGGACAAATTTCTGGCATTCTAGCTTGGCAAATAAACTCTTTAGTTTACAGTTCGAGAATTTTCTTGCTCCTTAGTCAGTGAGGGCTACTGCCTTTTTCGTTGTGTTAGGTTATGTTGCTCTTTGCATGGAAGCTGAACCTGTCTTCGGAAGGAGAAAACACACCTTCATGTCACAAATCTGACAGTGAAACAGCTTCAGGGTGTTAAGATTTGCTTTGGCTGAGTGTGATGTATGGAAACAAAGGCATTTGGCAGTGCTACTTGTAGATTAACCTTGAAAAGCAAAACTTGGTTGACCAATAACATGTACAAGTGACTGAAGTGGTAGGCAAATGTGTCTGAGAAAAATGTGTTTCCAAGTTTGATGCATGTGTTTGCTACTCTTAGCAGTATAAAATGCTGCTGCTGTAGTAAGCAAGTGAAATGTGTTATGACAGCTAAACTCTTTCTTGGTTTTGTACAGGACGGAGAGACTGGCACGAGAAATTATGAAGGGCATGGGAGGACACCACATTGTAGCACTCTGTGTACTCAAGGGTGGCTATAAATTTTTTGCTGATTTATTAGACTACATCAAAGCACTGAACAGAAACAGTGACAAATCTATCCCCATGACTGTCGACTTCATTAGGTTGAAGAGTTATTGTGTAAGTATCTCTGCAGTACTGTGCAATTTTTGTATGAATTTGACTAACTTTAAATTATTAACAGAGATGGCTTAATATTGTTACTGCCAGAATGTGCTAATATTAAACAAATAATTTAGGGAATTAAGAGTCACAAGCTAATTTACGCTTTCTCTACCTTACTATATAACCTGTTTTCTTTTAGACCTTGGTATCTCCACAGCCCGGTAAAATCCTTATGCAGAGCAGAGACCCTTTCCGTGTCCTTTACTGGTTAAACAGTTTCCTCTCTGCCCACTACCCCATCTCTAAAGCTGTGGCCGTAGAATAATACAGAGGAGTCTCCTGCAACTATGGTTACAAAAATTTAATTCTAGGACTTTTTATGTGGCTTAGACATCATTCATTGCACAGGAAGACTTGAAAGCTGCAAAAACTGTTATACCTGAGTTCCCTATCTCATCTTTTGTTTGGCTCAACCAAACAATGAACAAAATCAGTTGTATTTGGCCTTGAGGAAATACTAGATTCATAAACCTAGATTTATGATTAGCGTCCACTGAATATGGCACTACCTTTTCAAGACTAGGCACAGGTTGCCTTGGGTTTACATTTTTGGAAAATAATTTATTTTCATTCTGCACACAAGGATTTAATTTTATAGGGAAATTGAACATTCTGTAACACGTGGTAAAGTGTAAGTTTTATAGAAGGAAGCATGAGGTTATGTTGTGCAGGTCAAAGGAAGAAGCAGATGTATGTTAGTACTGTATGCTTCCTGACTTACTGACAGCCTAGTCTCAGGTTTTCAGGATGGTATTTATGATTTGTTCCATAAGACCATCTGTAGCATGGAAATAATTAATTTTTTTTTGTTTCAGTTTAGAGTGTTTGAATAAATTGTTTTGTAAGGTTATGCTGTTAGTTTTGTCTCAGGAACTTTGCATTCAGGTCAGCAGTATAGGCTACTTGTCACAGTTGTAGAAGAGTGCCTATTACAGTAGAAAAAAATAGAGATTACTAAAGTGGAAACTCAGCCTCATCCTTCATTTCATTAAACTGTGAAACCAGAGATGGAGTTATTTGCAGACTTAGTTTGGACTGTCGAAGAACTCGATAAATTTATGATTGGTGTTGAGTGATCTGTTAACATTTCACAGTGAAGCCCAGAACTGCATGGGGCTTCGGTCAGGTCCGTCTGCAGGACGAGCAGCCCTGGCTGCCCGAGGCATAGACACGGCTGGCCGTCCAGGGTTTGCCTGGAAACCACGTTCACGTTTGCTGAACGCGAGGCAGTAATTTAGCTATGCTCTTCAGTGAGAAGGCATGGCTGGGCAGAAGGGTTTGGGCCAGCCTTTCGTTGTATCTCACAAGGCACTCTCTGTGCTTGTGCACCATATTTAGATCAGGGTGAGAGCTGTTTGACACCCTTTCCTTCTGCTCCCTCCTGGCCTCCCCCCCAAAGATTCGGGCTCCTGCTGCCAGTCTGCTTAACCGCTAAGCTACCACATGCCCATACATTTTGCCTGTAAAAGCCACAACAGAAAGCTGAATGTCTCTCTTACAGGATAATATGTTAAAAAATGGGAAATTATGACTCCCACCTTCTTTTTTGTGAGGAAATAAATTGTGTATCTTCTGTTTTCTTCAAGGAATGCTTCCAATAACTTACTTGGCTTGTTTAAAAAGCAATACAAAGACTACACCCTTTCACTCTCTCTACTTCCCGACTAATTTGGAAAAAACTGCTGGAGAAATGGTTTGAAACACCTGAAAAAAAACCTCTGTTAAGAAGCAAGGCTGCCTTATTGTATGTTTGTTTTCTTTGCTCATGCTGGTGTGTTAGGCATGCTTTGGTTCGTTTCTTTACTACAGCTGCTTTTGCTTGTTACTTCCCAGAACTACAGTGCCTTGATATTAATAGGGGAGTGAGCAGCAAAATAAGTTATATGGAAATTAAAAGCCTGGTTTTGTAGTAAAAACAAGTAGATGAAGACAAAAGTGGAGAAATTTAGACAGAAAGCTGTCTGAGCAGAATGTTTTCCTTGAGGTGTTGGCTTCAGGGTTTTTGGTTTTGTCAGCCAATTCTATAAAAGAATGTTTTCTTGTTCTAGATAAGTGAGGAGCTCCTGTTACCTGATGCCTCCACTACAGTATTTACAAGCATTTCATTTCTGTGGACTCTCTTAGGTGGTAATTAATATCCAGACTTACGTCCTTTAGATTGCATAATTTGATAGACTGGATAAGATTGTCTTAACGTGAACATGTTTGTAACAGATTGACTAGGTCTTCCATCATTAGTAGTGTCAGCATGCTAAATCTGCTCAGTAGTTTTTATCTGTGCTTTGCTAGATGGATTTTGACACTTTACTGCGTTTAGTTATGTGAAAACCATCACAAACTGTAATGGACAGTCGAAAGTGGAGCTAGCTCTCTTGTCGCTGTCTTTGGATGAGATTACTAGATCATGCTGCCTGCCCTTACAGACTGGATAAAAGATGTTAAAAATACCCTGGCTGCATAAACAAAGCAGCTGAACTTGTATAATGGTTCTGAAATTGATGTAATTGAGGTTCTATTCTTGTTTCAGACCGATCATTTAATATTTACAAGCATATGGGTTGTTTTTTGTGTTGCAATGCAAAGTTCGTACTGTTCTGCACCCAAAAATAATTCTCTAAGAATACTGACGTGATCAAGCTGCAATTAAACTTTGCTCGTAACTCCAGCTTTCCGAGTCCTTACAGATGAATTTTAATGATCTGGCAAGCTGTTAAGAAATGGAAAGATAGTGTTTGTGAACAGACCCAGATCTCAGTATTCTTGACAAACAGTTTATTTTGTTTATGCTACAAGAAGAATGGCTTTTCACCAGTCTCCTTCATTTAAACTCGGAAATGAGCAAATGTTGCTTTTATAGTCATGAAGGGCAGCCAAAAGTCAATGGATGTGTTGCACTGTCACTTGGGAAAATAGGGATTTTCAGTGGAGTACATGGTAAACTCTGGGTAGGCTGGTCATGGCAGTATTCTGAAAGATCTCCGTGAACCAAGCCTTAGAGCAAATACTGTGAGGAACTTAAAATGCCTTTTTAAAAGGTGATCTTGAAGTCACTTGAGTCAGGAGTTAGAATCTTGTAAAGCATTATTGTTTTCCAGCAGTGACAATGGTGAGGCAGTTAAAACAGATCTAAACAGTAAAACTCTTATGTGTTAAACCACAAAGCATTAAAGTCTTAACAGTACTGAAATCAGAAATAATGCTCCTGAAGATAATTAAAACATTGCTTAATTATTAAACAAAGTTCTTTCCAATGGAAATCTGGTTACAACCAGTGTCAGAAATTCTTTAACTGTTTTTTTTATCCTTTAATTGCTCCCAAACTCAGTACCTGCATAGGAATGCAGGTTTATATGCCAATGAAGATTTATGTTTTGCATTAAAAAGTGTAGCAATTTGTATGGTTTTTGGTGGGAAGGAGCAAGAAAGTTTCTGTAGGTTAGACTGTCTTTTCTCTGCTGATCACCATACTTTAATAAGCATAATCCAAAGGTTTACAGTAACCTACAGTTTTGTGATGTTATTGTTTGAGTATAATGTGTTGCTTTGTAGCCAAACAGATCATCAGGAACCTGATCTTAGGCATATGGCGAGCAGTACGAGTCTGTCATCTGTGCGTGTAATTTTAATGGAACAAAATACCTGTAACATCTTTCTCCATCGTTGTTTTGTAAGGAATGATTTTTTTTTTTTACATCCTTCCGTGGAGGGAGCATGAAATACCTATTACTGTAGGAACAGATAAGAGAGAATCCGGTAATGTAAACAAGGAAAAGCTTAAAGAAGCTGTCGTTTAAGATAATTTTAAGATAGGGTGAACACAGGAAATGTCCTTTAGTTTTATGAATACAGTGCTTAACTGAATCACATTTTTGTGGTTGATCTAGCCAGTATCTCAGGCATTCAGTAGCAGTGTGTATATCTACTGGGTCAAGCAGCAATCATTGGACATCTTTGTTTTGGGACTTTTTCAACACAGTGACATTGATGCTGTTCGCTTTAGTTACTGTTCGCACTGTTACGGAAGCACTGAAACAGTTGACTATGAGAAATGAATGTTCGTTAATAGTAAAGAAACACAGCCCTTCAGTGTAATTTGAGAGTGGTGTAACTCCAATTAATGTTTTCTTTAAAACACATGGGGTAAAACTGAAAAGAAACTTTTCCTAATAATGTATTTGGCTTTATTTTATGTTGTGTCATAGGAATCTTAAAAGGAAAGTATCTGTTACTCTTATCATCTGCTTTTACAGGCCTAAAGCTGTCAGCATTTCTTTATCCTAGACTGTTGACACTACCGTCCAAAGGATTTTAATACATTTTCTCTTTACTATCATCCCAGTGTTACTTATTGTGTACTTCGTGTGTGCCTCTCTAAATAATTTGTTTCCTCTTTTTTATGATAACATTTTTAGTTTTTGCCTACAATTCATATAGTACTAATATCTGTCATCATGTGGCTGTAAAAACAGGAAGCTGTATGTGGCTGTCTCTGTTCCCTTGTGGTCCCCTCTCTATTGCGGCTGTCATTTCTGGGTTTTGGGAAGGAACTGCTGTTTTGCTGCGTCTGTGTAGTTGTGCAGCACACTTGGGCTTCAAGGTGCAGCAGCAAAACAATACCATTTTTCTAAAAGGAAGATATATGGTAAGGAGCTATGAGAATAAAGTTTGATAACCAATATTAACATTTGACTGAAATGATTAAATTGTAGGATAATGTCATCATCTGTAAGTAGTACAATAATAAGCATATCGCATCTAATATGAACTGTGAGACATTGTCAAGGTTTAAAGTCAGTTGAATGACTTTAAATAAACTGCCAAGATCTGTGAAGCACTCCTAGCAGCTGTTTTTAACTTTCTTACATAACAGTTCATTTACATTTGTATCAAAGTTTAGTTTTACTGAAGCAAAATGCTGTGTCGTGATGGTGTACCTATGTTGCTGTTGAGTTACTATAAGAAGTAATTTGATTTTTTACCAATATTTGTTGTAAACTAGGCAAACATAAGCTTTTCTGGCTATTTTTGTAGCTTATATTTCTAAATATTAATCTGTGCCTTGTTTGCTGGCTATTCTTGCTATTGTTATGATTGCTTATTCTTACTCAAAGAGTAAGGCTTTCTAAAGCATTTAAGTTTAAAATGTAAATTACCAGCTATATAGCAGCATGCAGCTTGGAAACTGAAGTGCTTTTTGTCTTATTTCCATATGTGTAGGGAATGCATAGCAAATTGTATCTTTTTAGATACATATGTATATACGACGGTCACACATGAGAGATGGTGCCTGCGTTTATGCAGATCTCTTGTCAAACAATGTTTAATCTGAAATACCATCTTTGAATTTGGTCACTTGTAATTTCTTAGTTGATGGAGAGACACTGGTGGTGCTGTGTTTCTGAAAGCAGTAACATTCACTGGTTATGTACTTAACAGTTTTGATATTTACTGGAAGAAAAAATTATTTTGATTCTTGTAATGCTAATGCTCACCCTTCTCTTTCTTAGAATGATCAGTCAACTGGAGATATAAAAGTCATTGGTGGAGATGACCTCTCAACCTTGACTGGAAAGGTATGGCTCTTTATATGTTTAAAAACAAACAATACTGCCGAAGAACCCATGTACCTGCATGGTTTTAAGGCCACTCTTTTAGCGTGTGAAGATTATATAGTTTTAAAAAATGAAAATGGAGGGGTTTCATTTAAATGTTTGCTGGTGTATACTAGGAGAGTGGATAAGCCCCATCAAAGCCATCAGTTTAGTCTGAACTTAACAAAGAAAAACCTATTTGCCATCTTCAGTATCAGCAAAGTTTTATGAGATTTGTTTTTCTGCAGTGCCTGAGAAGAATAATCCTGTGGGAGTGGTTGTCTGCAAACTACCTTTAAAAGACAGAGGCATTCTTTATTAGCTGTATTGGTCTTTCACTAAAGTAGTGATGGGAATTCAAACTGTCGAGACATGTAAAATGTGCAGCCCAGGTTAGGAATGGAGGGTCCCGTTACAGGCAGTGACAAGAGAAGGAAATGGGAGAATGTAAATTGGGAATCTGCTTTTCTCCAGTGACTCCGTGGAGATCATTGAGCCAGATGTCTGGGGTTAAAGCATCCGTGTCTCCTGCTCTGTCAGAACACATTACTTTCCCCTTCTCCTTACACATATGTGATCTTTAAGGCATGTATGTAACTTCAATATAAAGGATGTAGGTATGACAGAATTGTGCATGTCTCTACAGTATAACACTCTTTGCTTTAGAAGAATATGAATTGTGTAGACTCTGTTTTGATCTCTTGCATACATCTAGAACTCTCAAAGTCTAAATAATTTAAAGACCACTTTGTACTCAGCATGAGACATTGAGGAGAATGTCATTGCCAGCTAATCGGTTAACAGAAATGTTAACTACGTAGAATTCACTGTTACGTGCGTAAACATACATAAATGGTGGAAATATTTAACTGCAATGAAAATTAATAAGTTATAGAGATTAATATATATAAGAAATGGCATATTCTCTAGGTATTAGTGGATTTATCTTTTTTTTTTCTTCTTTTTTCTTCCCACCAGAATGTTTTGATCGTAGAAGTAAGTATTACGTTTCACCTTGAAGTTCTAGTGTGTGACTGGGAGAAGAGTTCTAATAGAAGTTGTTCTTAAGCCAGAAAACCTACAGTTTCTGGTTTCGAGTCTTCCAGCTTCTGATTCCAGGCCTGAATTTTGCAAGTGGGCTCTGAATTTGGAATTATCTGTGTTTTGAATTCTCAAATTGCATTCAACTGCCAAATTTAACAAGGAAGATATCCATGTAAAATTGTTTGCATTTGCTTTCAGTTTTCTGGGATTCTGTCAATTTTAAAATGTCTTTTTTTATTATTGTTTTATTTTAATTTTAATTTTAAAAAGCAGCCTGAACAGAGTGATATTAAGCATATTATTGTTCTGAGTTTATAACAGCAAGCTAGGAGATTAAACTGCAGGGGTAGAAAGAAGTTCCTAGTAGGAATATTCTAAAATACATGAAAAGCAGATCTAAGTCCAGTGTCCCTGTGTGTAACTTGTTAAGAAAATAGTGACACAGAGAACGCTAATTTTTCATGAGCATTTTGCAATTGCTAAATTCCCATTCATCTGTCTTGTCATGGTTCTTTGGATGATATCAGGTACAGTACACCTCAGTTTGATTTCCTAGTAGGTACTGGTTGCTTAATTCTTGCTTTCATACCTCTCTCTTGATAGACAGCGTTGCTTATGTTCAGTAAGTGTTGCTTTGACAAAGGCTGTTATTGAGTAAGACTGCCAATTTCAGGATAGGGAAGCAGCAGTAGTAGACAGGAAAAATGGATGTGCTATCTAATAATGTCTTAAGGCTCCAAATAATGGAAGTGGCTTGTTTGTAAGCAAAGAAACAGCTATGGCAACTGATTCAGCAGCCAAAGGGAAGGATGTTTCCTCTCATTAAAAGTGGGTTTTATGTGTGGGTTTTTTTGGTGTTTGTTTTTTTTTTAAATTTGAGAAGGTTATATTATTCCACAGGAAGCACATTCAGTTCCAAAACTCCTACCAAAATAGTATGTACACAACGGTCATCTGTGTGACCAGTGGTGTCCTTTGAAGTATAGTTTGCTTCAGATAGGCAGATGCGTTTAATTATGTATCTGCTCCATTTCAGATGAATGTATGTCTTTAAAGTCCCAGACAACTAACTAGGTTAGTTTCTCCTTTGTTCAGTGAATCATATATCCAGTGACTTGTCTTGTACACTGTCAAATATGAACCCTTTTACCAATCACAGTTTTAACTGTCAAACAATAAAAATGCACATTTTATTGTAGGTTTAATATCTTGTGCACCAGAGCACTAGGCTTTTCTGTACAGCATCCCTTTAACATGCAAAAAAATCTGAACAAAATGGAGATTCACCTCCAGTAAACAGATAATCACACAACACGACATCCGGAATAGGTCCTATTTTTATTTTAGAGTATCAAAGTAGCTACTTCTGTTTATTCGCCAACTTTTATTTATATATCTGTATGTCTTTAACTTTTCTTGAGTTTATAACCATGATTAAAAACATTAAGTGTTAAAGACGGTATTGCTGACGGGTGCTCGGTTGAGTTTTTTGTTTGATTTTTATTTTAATTGGGAGTCATGGGAAAATAAGCTAAAACCAGGACATTGCTGCTTCTATGTTATCTACTTCCTTCACTTCAAATAGACTTGATTTCAGACCAGGGTAAGGACTGTCCCGCTCAAGATCATGTGATTATTTCAATCTAAATGAGTCCATTTCTGATGCTTCAGTTGTAAGCCATATATTCTTTTTTCTGCTTATATGTCCCGTGGATGGGATTAAAATGGTGTGCCAAAATTCATTTCAGTGTGTTTTGAGTATAGACTTTAGAACTGCACCCAGCTGTTCTCAGGGCAATTTCTTCAGCCGTTTCTTGGATATGTAATGTAAATTACACTCCTTTTTCTTTAATTGCAATAATGGGTTGTTCTCCCTATTTTTGCTTCTTGCTTTTCTTTCTGTTATACACATCTGTCTGTGTAACTGAGCTCAATAGCAAGACTAATGTTACTCTTCTCATATTTGAATTAAACATTGTTTGTCTCCTAGCTGCAAGGAGCACAAGCCATAAAATATCCAAAAGGAGCCAAGGAGGTCATAGTTCCGTAACGGCTTTCAAAGTCATAGTTATCCACAATAATTAAGAACTATATTGTTGATGTGCGTGATCACTTCACTGAGCATAGTGGTGTAAGCACAATATGGTGTTACATGTCACCTATATTTGATTGTGAACAGTATTTTGGCATAATTTCATGCTATTGCAGATGAGCAGTTTCTGTGGTAGAAAATTGAAAATGTTACTCTGACACGTTTAATATTCTTTCTTACATGAGTTTTTTATTTTCAGGATATAATTGATACTGGTAAAACAATGAAAACGTTGCTGTCGCTACTTAAGCAATACAATCCAAAGATGGTGAAAGTAGCCAGGTAAAATTTTAATGATGAGTATTTGTGCTGTATTTCACCTTAAGAATGACACACAGTTTGGGGAGGGAAAAAAAAAAAAAAAAGAAAGTGTAGAATACATTTGCATATATGATCCGATCTGTTGGAGTTTAGTATTTGTTTAAACTCCAAAAGCACTTTTGCTTGTTATGAGAACATACATTTGTTAAGGCTGGTGGAAACACAGCTCTTTCCCGTCTTATTGCTGGAAGAATTTTGGTGCTTCGGAAGGGGATAGCTTGCGCATACCTGGTACATCTCTTGCCTTATCATATGGTAAGATATCATTGTGGGGTTTTACCACTGAAGTCCAAGTTAGGTTTAGAAGTGCATGGAAGAATTTGAATCTTTTGGGCTTAAAAAAAATACCCTCTCAAGTTGGTAGAGGTATTTTCAACACAAATGTAGTCATTAGTGTAGACTTTTACTAGAGAAAGGGATAAAAAATAACAGTGGTTGTCACTTACATCCATGTAGTATCTATCCAAACATGTTTGTTTCTTCTTATGCTATCTGCAACTTCAGTATACTGCAATGGGATACCTGTGCAATGGAGACCTTGTTTTAGTTCTTCTTTAATTGTAAAATTAAGTTAGTTTGCACACTAACATTATTGTTTGTGTAGTGTGCATAATGCAGCTGAGCTTTAGAGGTAATTATGTGAGAGTCACACAGCCATATGCTCTTCCAGGCTTTTCTACTTAGTTACATCTTTAATCAGTTAGTTTCAAAACATTTTATAATTAAATAACTTAAAACTAACAAGAAATGTTGAGGATAATATTATGTTATTAACCAATACCAACATTCTTCCTACTTTTTAAATTGCATCTTTTGCGCTGCTATGCTGTGGTTGTGTATTTTACAATAAAAGCATAATGATTGCTAGGGATTAGAGGTAAAGCAGAGCTGTGTGTAGTATCTAATCAGTTGTGTTGCCATAACAATGTCAAAGCAGTTGTTAGATGTATGAGAACAGCTCCTGCTGATAATCTGGAGGTGACCTGCTGAAGGTGAGGTTGTTGAGGATTTCCCCCTGGCCAGACTAAGTGTACCAAATTTTAAATAGTTGCCACTAAGTAGTGCCCTAACACTGCAGTGTACATCATAAATATAATATAGTATGAGCAAAGTCCAGTTTCCTACTGTTTAAACCTGTTGCAGTAATTTGGGTCTGCCAAAGACCTGAGCAGGTAAACATAATCATTCTAGGTAGTCTTAAGTGTAATGTTCTTGGTTACTTCACTTGCCTCTCTCCTCTTTGCTCTCTCTCTCTCTCTCTCTCTCTCTCTGACAATTAAGCAGTTGTAGCAGGGAGATGTGAATTAATGCTAATATGATTTGGGGTTTCTTTGATCAAATTCTACACCAATTCTCAAAAATTAAGTCTTACAACTACAAGTTTCAGAAACTGTCTAAAATTGAAACTGTAAATTTGCAAATGAATCCCTACCTTCAGGGGTGATCCAGGAGGGAAGGAGGTCTGTCCTTAATGCACAGAGTTATGCTGACCTCTGTCTTTACATTCAGCCATTGACCACCTTTTCTTTTCCTCCCAAAGTCTCTGTATCTCAAAGACAGACAAATGTCAGACCTGTGGGGTTGTCTTCTAAGAGGTAGAGGTGCTAAACTGAATAAAAAGCAAATCTAATTAAACTAGCATGGCAGTTCTCTCTAGTACAATACCCCCAACTCCATATCTCCATGCTTTTTACACCTCTGACTATTAATTCTGGAAAAGTGGAGCTGCTTTGTGTCACCTGATAATCAGAATGAATTACATTTTTTTTTATGAAGGTAATTAGTAGTGCCAGTGAAAAATGGTTGAGGACACGTTGCGCAAGTGCAATTGAGGTTGCATTTAAGCAGCTGAACTTTTGCTTCATAGTACTAATGCTTTTGAAAAGAGCTCAGTTGGTCTGGCCAGATCCCAAATTGTCACCTATTTAGCTATAAGCTAAACTGTGCCTGAAGTTCCTAACACACATAAAACCCCATTAAGTCACTTTTCACAATGAAAATCCATCCAGCTCAGTATCTCCTAGCCTCTTTCTTGTAGACCTGTTAGTTATCCTTTAGGCTGTAAACCATTCATGATTCTAGGAAGTTTTGATTTTGTCATTATGATCAGCTGCACCTGCAAATAAAATAATAGTTTAAAATATGTGTAGTTATGCTTTCAGTTATGCACATTTAGGCCAAATTCAGCTTGTCTATCATCAAAACAGTCTCAGATGTTTGTACCCAGTGCTTTTTCATGTTTTCAGTTTTACATTGGTTTTGTTTGACAGTTTGTTGGTAAAAAGAACTCCTCGAAGTGTGGGATATCGGCCAGACTGTAAGTGACTTTTTGACAACCGTTACTAATTTTTAAAAGCATGTCAGTGTATTGTGTACCCTTTGGTCAAAGTCCAAGGACGTTCCAAATAAGTTTTCACTAATGATTCTTGATAGATTTTGTTCTTATTTAGGGAATTTAAATATTTGGAATGTATTTTGACAGAGGTAATCTGGATTTGGTCTGATCCTTTTTTTTCCCTTAACTTTTTGTAAGATGTTACTATATGAAAAGCAAACTTTGATATTTTGGTCCAGGTTACACCCTTTTCATGTGTAAATTCTCCCAGCTTGCATGTAGTCAAATGGTTTAGTCAGCAGAATTTGCTGGATTCACCTTTAACAGTTTTGGTGATTCGGGTGCCTAAACCTAGCCACCTCATGCCGTTTGGATGTCCCCAGGAATGTAGGAGGACCACACAGGGTAGCAGGTCTGATAAAATTTTACAGTAATAAGATGCCTAAATTGGCACAAAACCGGTTATGTCTAGGCATCTGAATTACTCCCTTCTTATGTTCTCCTGTCTGTCCCAAGACCATAAAGAAACAAATAGCATCCACAGCAGACAGTGGTACCAGAGTGACAGCTCCTCCTGCCTTGGGAAGGCCTGTGTGTTTTAACCTTGTTTCAGAGGCTAAATTCCTGTTAATCTGGACCATGTACTTTCACTATGGAAGTGGAGTGAATTTAGCAGCAGAATCTCATCCTCCTCCTCCTTTCCAAGGTTGTACAATATTCTGGAACTGAAGTTTTTCAGTGCCTTAAAGCTTAATTGAGGCATTCCCCTCAGTCAAGGTTGCCCCTCATTCCTGAGATCTTATTATAGGCTTAGCTGGGTTAATGGTCTGCCTTTTGAGCATCTTGCAGCAGATGACTTGTTTTGCCATCTGTCCACAGAGACAACCTGTTCAGTGCAGGACACGTGAGTTCTGAAAGAAGAGATAACAAGGTAGTAATGGCTGGGCCTCCATTTTATCCCTGTATTGTGAGGCCAAGTAGATGCTAAACATCACCTTAATTTTTCCAAAACTGCACACAGCCTTTTCTCTTAATTGTACAATTTATCTCCCTATTTTCCTTACAGACCCTCATTGTGGCCAGGGAGAGAAAAACCGCGCAGCTTTCCTGTGCTCAGAGTCTTTCATTTTAGCATGAGGGGAGAAGACCATTTGGAAATTTTTGTATTTTATATAGTTCAATATTTTTTTATCATTTTATAGTGTGTGTGTACAGTTGGACTGATATTACCTGACCACCCGTGAACTGTCCTGCTACAGCTGTTTAGACAATCTGTGGCATAGCTGATGCCCTCTTTTTAGGCAGCTCCTCTGGGAGGAAAAACCACAACCAAACACACACACAAACTCCCCCCATCTGTCTCTGAAACCTGCGAGTGACTCCATAAAGAACAGTGCTCTTTGCTCATTGCTATTCTCTACACCATGGAATCAGCATCTAAGACGTGCTTTAGCAGTCATAGTATATTCCTACATAGCAGGTCGTTGCCTGCAAGTCACAAGAATGAAGTCCATCCAGGCAGTTTCTCAAAGGCGAAGGATTGGTTTCCCTGCAATAACTGTAGTTCTGATATTCACATTTTTCTGTGCTCACCCTCCCAGCCCTTCACAGAAAGTCCTGTCGGACTTGCACATCCATAGTTTTGAAGGAGCTGACGGCTGAACCTGCCTGCTCATTACGCCTTTGGGTACCCTGCCCGCAGCCCTACCTGAGGCGCAGGTCCAGCTCCCAGAGGTGCTGCCTTTTGAATGGTACTGTGAGGGTGACTCGTGCTGTGCTTACCAGTTCCACTGCTTCTGCACTGGCACGTCAAGCATCTAGGAAGTACTGGGAAGTATTGGCTCTTCTTGTATGTATTTACGAAGTTGCAGGAAATTTTCAAGGAGTTTTACATTCTGATAATAATACCCTGTCTGTAGATTTAAGTGCTTCCATTAATTTCTTGCAGACTGCATGCTAGCACCATGCTGCTGCGTGGGAACCAATAAATGCATCTGTTTCATTTTGCTTTAGTTGGTAAATTAAATCAACAGAGTAAGTTAAAAGTTTAAAATAGCTCAAATGTTAATATGAGGGTACTTGAGTGGAAGAAATAAAATGAGTTAGGATGCCTACATACCTAAAAATTCCAGATTGCCTCTGTAAAAAGGTCTAGTTAACTCTAGGAAGTTCTTTTCTAACATACTGTTGACTTACGGTCTTTTTCAGTTGTTGGATTTGAAGTGCCAGACAAATTTGTTGTGGGATACGCCCTAGATTACAATGAATACTTTAGAGATTTGAACGTAAGTAATTTTTCCCGTATGTTTTTTGTCCATTTAAAACTAGGGAGGAGGAAGGAAGGGAAATCTCCTCACATCACTCTCCCTCCTCTGTAAATCATGCCTCATGTGCAAATATGTTCTGTTGGTGATGCAAAGAAGAGAGCAAACTCTAGAGCAGCAGGACAGTGTTTTGGAGCTCTTACGAAACTAAAATTTACTTTGCTGCATGAAGAATGGAGGCTATACATCTCCTGTCAACTTTGAAACAATGTGAAGTTTCTTATCTTACCAGATGCCTGCAACAAATAAGTGCATTTGCATAGTTACGTAAGAGTAAGAGAAGACAGACCTTGGAAGTTAAGAGGGGTTCACTTTTTTTCTAAGTAATTAATTCTTCATCTGGGTCTCACCAGACCCAGCAGACATTGGGTGGGACAATTAGGGGGAGGAGAATGAAGGCAATGTTGAGATTTTTAGACAAAAAAAGGCTTAAGTTGTTCTGCATAAATATTATCACAAGATTCTTTTGTACTGAAACATGTATAGCATGCTTGCATTTTTCTGGGAAGCACATTACTGAATAAGGACGTAAACCATCGGTCTCTTACATTACTTCTCTAACAGGAGCTTTTAATTTTATTTTGTTTCAGCATATCTGTGTGATCAGCGAGACGGGGAAGCAGAAGTACAAAGCGTGAAAGCATAGTTCAAGTGCTATGACAACAGAGCTTTGAAATGTTTTGTTTACTGAGTCCTATCTTTCACAGGCTTCAACTCTGGTACACCAGCTAAAATTGTAGAATGCCCCAGCCCCATTGTCATATGCTTACTATAATTTATTGCATGTACAATATAAGAGCTCGTCTTGTTCATTTATATTTTAGAAATGTAAACAACTAGTGCAATTCTGCACTCCTTATTTTGATTTGCACTATGACTCTACCGACTATTGCTGCCCCTGGTTGGGTTGTGCTGTTTGTGAGCTCCAGAGTCTAACTCTTGCAGTGGTAAATTGCTTAAACCTCATCAACCCAGAACTGAAATAGTTCAAGTACTGTAAATGTAAAACATTTTATGATAGGGAAGTCTATTAGTAATATTTTTAAAATCTGTAATTTAAGTTTTATATTTTAATGCACAAATGTGATTGTGATTAATGGATAGTTGCACCTTTGGGTGTTATAAAGCATGAGGAGCAGCCAGTTACAGTATCTGTAATCTCCAAGGAGGTCATTCAAATCTCCTGGAGTTGCCTTATTGCTGTAAAGGAAGTCTGGGTGAAAAATTTCTCTCTCCCCTCCCCCCGCCTCCCCGAATGACAAAACAGAATGTTTAAGATCTAGTTTTAGTTGAGCTGCCTATTTCTGTTAGATGGTTTTTTTTTTTCTTTAAAAATATCCATCAGTCAATGGAATTGCCTTTTAAATTTAAACAATTTTAATATATTTGTGAAAAAGTATTGTAATGTTTACTTAATAAGATCTACAAAACAAAGTACTTTAAATAAAGGCTGTCTCTTTAAAATAAGCCCCATACATCTATGCCACTCATTCTGTACGTTAAAGTGCTCTTGAAATTTTCTTCTCAGTAATATTTTTCACAAGTGTTTCTGACAGTGAAGGCAGATTCTACATTTGTATCTTTGTAGAGCTTTTGGTTAACATTATCCTATCTACAAGAGAGATGATATCAATTGCTGAGGGAAAATATTGAAACACTTGCATATTCTATAACCAAACTAGATTTCAGAGACAAATGGTTTAAGTACCATCCTTTGTTCTGTTTTGGCAAAAATGAAGAGTGGAGATGATACATTTTTCCCATTTTTGTGGGAAAAAACCCCCCACAACCATTTTGTAAGTAATCATTTGGGTTTGTTTCATTAACACCTCTGTTCGTGTCGAGTTTAATTCTACACATGGCAGCCCATCTCACACCTTGTCCTTGTGCCATGCTTTTTGGTCCCTTAGCTTACATGGTTCTTCTACTTCTGCACGTGGATTCTTCCACTGTATGCTTGGATTTAATGCTGCTCAGTGCTTAATATGTAACAAAGTTTTTGCCAGCCTGTTTTGAAAGATTTTTCTGTGGTTTTGAAAATAAGTCATGTTTCTGTACTTTTCCAAGTACTGCACGTTGTTGTCCATCCATGGTGTGCTCAGTTACAACGGTAGTGGTTAGTAGCAGACCTAACGTATGAGTAATTCACACAATGTAATTTAGCTCGAATGACCACAGTGTGTAGGAGATCTATTTGTAAATCAAAATTATCACTAACAAATATGAGAACACTGGTTGTGATTATACTATACTTTTGCAATGTAATAGTTAATGTTCCAAAGAGCTTTTTTTCCAAATGCACTACGAAGACTGATTGTACTTCTTGATGTCCTATATAACGTTTGTGTATATGCCTTTTCAAGAACCTGTACTGTCCCTGGGACAACTTTTTGCAAAAATATATGGTGCATCTCCAAGAAGAGGAAACACAAAAGCAACGAGGAAAATTATAAACTCACTGGAGAATTATTACATCCACGCAACTTTTCATTACTTCTGGTTGAACTTAAGGTCTGATCTTAAAAGGTGGCGTTTTCTTCAACCTTCTTAATAGGTCCTACTTCACAATGTGTTTTAAAATAAATTCATGGCAGCTAGAGATTACACTAGCGAGGTGGCTTAAAAGTACCTCTTTACACATGAAAACGAGAATTGATGTTCAGTATCTTTCAGGACTAAACCCTTGATTAGTCTATCCTGAAATGTTTTCCTGACTTGGTTAAGGCAGTTATTCAAATGCTGTGATTTGGGAAAGGGAGGAGAGGTTAAGTTAGTCATAACAAGGGGTTTATCTTCCGCGCTGTAGCTGGAGTGGGGAAATTACTGGTCTGTTGGGGGTAGGGGTTGGAACTGCACGGACACATGCATGTGGTGTAGTCACAGAAGAGTTTGGGGAAGATAATTTGGGCTACGCTGACCCCTGGAGCGGTGCTGCAGGGCCCCAGGTCTGCCTTCTAACAAACCTCGCCTGTGTCTGGTGGGAAAGGTCACTGCTTAAAAAAAGCAAAATCTTACTCAATGTTCCCACATTTCAAATGCTGGGGAACAGGCACATTTATTTTTTTGCACTTCCTTCACGTAGGTGCTTTTCAGATGAAGTTTATCACCCCAGAGCGATTCCTTGTTCAAAAGCTTTTGTTACTCCATGAAAACTGTTCAGAGAAAAAGTTATCCACTCTCTTGCCCTTGCTAGAACAGTTCTCACATACTGCGGCCTTTTACAGCACCTGTGCACGCACTACAGGAAGATAAATTCTCACTTGAAAAAAGTTGAAAATGTAATTGTTGCATTTTATTCAGTAATTTTGACTAAAAGACTGGGGTTTTAGTCACACCTTTGCAAGTTAAATACCAACTTTGTGCAACCCAGACGTACATTGTTAAAGCATTGTGAAAGCACAGAGAAAATCTTGTCTTTGAACATTTATGTGGCATTTGAAATTCATTATAGTTCCACATTTTATGAATCACAAATGTATGCTGGAAAAATAATTTTGAATATTTATAGGCTTTATTGTACCATCTCACCCTGTGACGTCTGGCATTTCTGTACATTTTGATAATTCTCGCCTGCCGCAGACCACTGAAGCTGCCTGACTTGGTACCGCAAACGTGTAGGTCTGGTTCGGAGTGTTTATTCTTCTTGCTTTGAATTCACACTGATCAGAATCTAAAGTGCTCTAGAAAGAGCTGGGAGATACGGTGAAAAGTCTTCACGTGAACTGAGCTGGCAGTTCACTTGGGGGGTGAATCCTGGTATTGAAAATTGAGGCAAATGAGGGTCTTTTAAGTTGCCTTGTAATTATATATCCTGACATTAAATGTTGGTGGTGTTTCATTGTTTATTATGCTCTGAAAATCCTGTCACACATGCACTAATCCAGCAGTGAGGATCTGACGCTACTTGCAGGGAGCTGGTTACTCAGTTCATTAAAGGACTGTTTCTGCTGTGTCTAACTGCCTTTAATTCCCGTTCAGGTTGCACCTTGCAAGATCAGATCTCAACTGTATGCAAGTACCTTTATAAGCAAATGAGACATCACAGTAGCCTTTTTGTTCTTTTTTTTTTTTTTTTCTTTTTGTAGTGTTTAAGGAATTTAAATTTATTTAATTTCAGATGTAGTTTGCTGACTGTTCGGCTGGGGACATTGCTTCCTAGCTCTGTAAAGATATCAGTACCCAGTAAGGTCACAGTCATTGCAGACACCCAGGTGAGGAGGATGGGGCTAGAAAAGCACAAAGATTCAGCACGATGCAAGAACTGGCAGTGAGGATTTTCAGCCCTAGGGAAGCGGGATCGTGCTAGCAGCTGCCAAGTGATGGAAGGCTGGCGCGAGGAGCGTTGGGGCTACGTTGGAATGGCTGCAAACGCACTTCTGCGTGCAGGCTTTCCTCCGGGCTCTGGCAAAACACCAGCTGCTGAACTGAAACGTCTCAGGCGGTGGAAATCCTTAACAGACTGGGGCAGGAGAGACCTGTGATGGTGAGTAAATCAAGCTGCAGGTAGATAGACCTGTTCCAGTAAGAAGCTGGTATTTATCTAACAAGGGATTATTGGTGGCATCTTTATTTCCCCACCCCACCCCCCATAACCAGAAAGCAAACCAGCCAGCTTGGGGCTAATGCTTTTCTATCTCCAGGCGGCCCTATAGCAAATCGCTGTGTGTGTAAGCTACAAGTTTGGGCATTGGGTGGGGGGGTTCCCCCGACAGTGTGTGCCCTCCTATGGGCAGCGATTCCCCACCCCTGTCCTTCACAAACGGAGTCAGGAAAATACCCCAATAGTGTTTCTGTGTATGAAGAAGGGACCAGCTGTTAAATAAGGAACCATCTATTTCCAGCTGCAGTCCCAGTTCTGTTAGGTAGGTTTCTTACAGCTGCGTAGCTTGTCCGTGCACCATTTACAATCCTGGAATCTCAGGAGCACCAGCGGGAATGCTACAGAATTGCTTTTAGAAGAAGACACTTGGACAAAACCTCCTTGGTTCTCCCACGACAGTTTGCTCCTCGCGGCAGCAAAGTAACCCAATTTATTTCACCTGTTCCTGCCACTGAAAGCACCATGTCTCCCCACCGGTTTTGCGTGGGAGAGCGTGCCAATGCCCTCCACGTTGTGCGGTGGCCAGGGATGCTGGCGTGGGGCTGCGTTTGCTCCTCGAGCCGCGGCGGCCGGCGGGAAGGCAGCCCTCGGCCGCGAGCGTGGCCGGCACGCAGCCCGCCGAGCAGCTGGGGCAGGGTTTGGCGTCAGCGCTAGGCTGTTGGCTTAGCTGCCCTTCGGTTCGGAGAGGGGTAAAATCCTTTTTCCCCGGGAAAAGACTTTCCGGGTGTCGATAAAACGTGCTGCCTTTCCTGGGCTTACCAGGTAACCCGCGGGGCCCGGGGAGCGCCGGAGCAGCGATGCCGACGCGGATGCTGATGCCGACGCTTCGCTTGCCTGTTTCTCATCCGAGGAGCTGGAATGTGATAAAGCCAGCCCTAAGGCAGGAGGCGGAGGGTATGGGGGGGTGTGCGTGTGCACTTTTAAATGTACTTTGCAGTGCCTTTATCAGATCTTTTCTCCTCAGTTTCCTTCCTTGCCAATTTTTTCTCTTCCATTCACAAAATGCAAAGTACCCAATAGCAATCAGAGAATATGAAATACGAGGTGGAAATATCTTTTGCGGTGTAAACGCCTTACACTTGCAATTAGAAAACCATCTTCTGCTGTCTGGTAAAGAATAACCACGAACCCCTCTTGTCTAGCTGCATCTTCCACACCACCACGTCCCCTCCCTGCCATCAGACCTAGCCTAGCACTTCAAATCATTTCTTTTCAGTATGAAGGGGAAGCTATTTTCTCTCACAGAGCATATGGCATGAGAACTCACTCTGGACAGTTTATAAATGAATATATGCGCTACTTTTGAATCGTATTTTGAGTAACCTTCAATATTCTGTTACTTGAATGCCACACAAGAATGGGTTTACATGAGAAATTGCTGAAAGCAATGTCTTACACTTCGCTTCAGAAATGAAAAAGACTCGAACTTGTATTTTCCTTCCATTTGGCGAGTTTTTTGCCAAGAACCACTGAGTCATCGGGGCGCCAGCACCATCGTTTGCTCTGGTCATCGCAGTCACGCTTTAGCAAACCCTTACTGGTGGAGCGGGTGAGCTGGCTGCTGCTTTGCCATGTGGCTGCTACTTGCCACGTTTAATTTAACCCAAGGAGATTTTTGTCTTTTCGTGCAGCTTTGCATCAGAGATACTGGCAGCTTCCCACTGAAGCCAGCTGCGTAACTGGGCACACAGAGCTGCCTTACTTAGCCAGAATTACCCTTGCTAAGAGAGAAGGAGACATGCGAAGTGTTTCTTCTCCGTAGTGCAAAGAGCAAGACCTGAACTTATTAACGTCGAACACGGGGAGCTGCTGTTGTGCAGGGCACTGCACAAACACCTACAAAAGCCAGTCCTGGCTGGGAGCACGCTGGATGTGAGCTGAGGAAAAGCAGATGAGGTGGGTGGGCAAGAAGTGCAAGGAAAGCAAGATAATGCTGGCTACCACAATGAGCGGCTAACCTTTGCCAAAATTCCTTTCGCATCAAAGGAGGTGAGCAGGAGAATGCTGAAGGTAGATAAGGTGGTGTTTGGGGTTGCTTTTTTAGTGTTTACAGGAATCTGCAACACCTCATTTGGCTCCCACCCCCCTGCCTCTCTAACGGAGGTACCTGGTACTGTGAGCAGAGTAACTTCACTTCGGTCTTAGCATGTGGGAGGGTTTCGGGCTGGGTGAAATTGAAAAAAAAGATTGGTGTAGACGTGTGCAATTAATAAGCTTATCTAGTGTCTGTCTACTAAACCTAGCAGCGGTGTAACGATGTGCTGCGTGTATTTACCTATCACAGGGAACTGCCGCCTTCCAGCTCGTTTATAAAATCACACCAAAAACTACTGAGGAAGCTCAAAGACTTCTCCTCCACGGTGGTCACACATTGCTGATGCAGCAGGCTTCACGTTTAAACAAACAAAAAAACCCCATCTTGCTTTACCCTATACAAAAAGAAAAGCTTGCTCAAGCTGCTTTGCATGTGCGTGGCTGCACGCCGCTTCAGAGCTGCGCTGGCAATGCAGCGCTGGCGGCAGCGCGGTGCCGTAAGGGTCTCGGGGTGACTGAAGTCAGACCCGGGCTGCTCTGCAAGGGCGTTTGTTGCTTTTTTTTTCCCCCAAATGGTTTGTGCTCAAATGCAGTAGCAAAGTTAACCTGCAAACACGTTGAAGGCAAACTTAACATTTAAGGAAAAAAATAAAAATGACAGGAGCTTCCCCAGCTTCTCAGAGAGAAGAGCACAGCTGGATGTCTACCCCCTGGGCTTTCTGTATTAATAATTGGCAATATCCTGAAATATTTGGAGCAGAGCAGAGACACGCTCCCAAGGTACCGGGAGCAGCGGAGGGGAGCCAACGCCGCCCGCCAGGCTCCGTGGGACGGGGCTGCGGCGGATGCGACGCCCCACGCTGCACCCCCGGCCCTCGCTCCCGACACCCCTGCACCCCGGCTACGGCACATCCAGCACCCCGAGCCGGGGCTCAGGCAGGGACCGCTCCCACAGCCACCTCCACGGGCGCATTTTTCTCTCTGTCATCTCCCCTGGGATCAGGGGTTTTTTTCCTATTGGCTTGATCTAGCCTCTAAATTTTATTCTTGCCTGCTGCTCCGACGACTCCGCGGTGCTTTTACTCTCCTATTACTGTTGAGTCGTTTTGATCCTGGCAGGAGACTGTAGCCTGAAAGCACAGTTTTAGCAGGAGCCTTCTGTTTGTGAATGAGGTGGAAATCTCTTTTTTTTTAGCTGAGTAAAATCAAACTGACCACACCAGAAAGGGCTAAAAAGAAGGAATAAACCTGATTTTTAACTCTTACACTCCAACTCCAATGCTAACAGTTAACAATGCTAAAACTTTTCTAAAAAAAATTGATGTAAAATTAATAAAAACATAGAAGTACAGAATTAATCACTTTACTGACCAATTTCCCTGTAAACCAAGTTATTCATCAATTTGCTTTCCTGAGGGAAAGCAGTATTATATATGGTGATTAAAGGCTTGACTTGTAGAAAGTGGGAATAAACCATTTTACAGAGACAAGTGAAAGAATACCGATGTCTGATTTAAAATGGGTCGGTCGCGTGTCCAAATATTGTGACTGTGACCTGTTAGCGGGTAGAAGCTTTTGAAAGCTGCTCCTACCCACACGCACACATTTGCACCTCCCCTGTGCCAGAAACATTCGTGTGCTGGGGGGTCCCTCGTGCCGATCTCCCAGTGGGACCGACGCTCACCAGGAGCCGCGATCAAGCCGTAAACCAGCAGGAGGCTATTCCCCTGCCACCCCCCCCCTGCCCCACACGTCTTGACCATGATTTATTAATTCCTAAAAATAGTTGAACCTCCCCCTGTAATTGTTCTGGGGTTCCCAGCCACCGGCGCTCCCCAGGAGACTGCAGCACTGGGGCGGTTAGTGACGGACCCTCACCAGCAGGACCTCACTCCCACCGCAGGGGATGGATGGCACCACCCCAGCCCTCCCCAGGAGGAACACCCCTGACCCCTCGGTGGTTCCTGCGCCCTATCCCTTGCTCCCGCCTGGGCTGGGAAGTCGCAAGCGGTGCGGTGCTAAAGGGCAGAGGAAGGAAAAACCTTTCAGCTTGGGGCCGGGCTTGCTCCGGAGGAGCTCACTGCTGCAGTGACGTGTCCGTGGACAAGCCCTCGGGTGCTCCGGGCCCTCCAGAGCCACCAAACTCTGCCCACCAGGGCCCAAGCGTTGCCCCCCGCCGCCCGTGCCCGACCTGGGTACCCCGACAGGAGCTGGGGGAGCCGCATGGGTCCGGGGAAAAGATAATCCCTCCCATGGCAGGGCTTCCTCGGGAGCACCCCAGGCTCAACTGTAGGGCCCCTTCTTCTTCCCACCCAGTTGAAACTCCACTCCTCACCCCCCTCGCCCCCTCCCCAGCTGCTGGAGGCAGGGTGCAGCTAGGGGCAAGCACCCAGGAGCCAGCAGGACCCCTTGCCCCCACGCCCTCCCACCCCACTGGAGATGCTGGGGAAGGGCTGGGCACCGTCTCCCAGCCGTGGCACTGCCCTCTGCCCGCTCCATCCCTGGGCCGGGGCATGGGGTACCCACCAGCACGGGGGTGGCGGGGTGCAGCCCCCTCCCCCTGCCCCCTCCCCATTAACGACACCAAGCCCTCGTTCGTTGCTGCCTCCGCAGTGGTTTATTGGTGTGGGAGACGAGAGCCCCCGAGCAGCAGCGTGGAAGGCGCCGTGGGGTTGCCGAGGCGGCACCCCAAGAGCCAGAGCCCCAGCTCCTGCGGCAGGGACCGATTTCCAGCCTCACTAAAGCAGCAATGCAATACTGGAGAGCAACAGGCAATCCCAAACTCCAGTATTTACGTGCTGCTAGAGCACTGCTGACAGCTCTCCATCCTACCGCCTCTCCGTGGCCCCCGGACCCCCCCCTTTCCCCCCCCAAGCCCAGGCAACAGAGCACCAGGGAAGGGACCGAAGAGCCATAGGTGCGGGGGTAAGGCGCCGGCTGAAGGCACACACTCAAGCCAACATCGGCCATCACGCCCACGGTGGAGAACAAAAAGGAGCTACGAGTCCTTGCTGCCTGCGGGGCCAGCCCCGCTGAGACACACGCAGGCACACACTCATAGGGAATGTATCTGTAGCTGCAAAGGACGTGCACGGACACAAGCACCAAGAGAACTTATCTACACATACCTGTTCAACTGAACTAAAGAGATACATGGGAATGTGTTAGCTTCCACATCTATGATAACCAGAAGCTCACTTTCTTGTCTTATCCTTGAGGTAATGAGGCAGCCCAGAATGGTCTGTATCTCCTTGTCCCTACAAACCATGATGTGCTGCTACATCTCCTCAAAGCCCACTGAATGTTGACATTCCAAATGGTATTTTGAATATATATATATATTTTTTTAAACCATGATATAAGGTACTGAAGAACACTCTACAATGAAGACATTTAACACGCATGCATTACCCAGCACGGGACATACTTTTTTCTTCACGGGTGCTATCAGAAAGTCTGTAACTATAAGAGAACAAGCAGTTACACAGTGCAAACAAACCAGTTTCAGAAACAAAATCAGAAATAAACTGTTCCCCCCACCCATTAAAATATTCGGGTCTCAGCAAGTCTACACTGTCAGACCTAGTAGACCTGCTGCTTGTGCCGCAGATCCCACAGACCTTCCTGGCCCTCCCAAACGGTCTCGGGGAAAATGTTACCTTGTACTTTCCTTAGGGGCTGCTGAACACGAAAGACTTTCCGGGAGTCGCAATGTTAACACTTGAATCCAGATTCCAACAGTTCAGACCTCTGAAGTTTTCCTTAAAATATTTTTATTTGGCTCGTTTTGACTTTTGAGAAATCTAAAATACACCCCCCCTCCTTTTTTTTTTGAAAGACTCGATGATGATTATTTACTATTTCAATGGTCGAACCTTATGTGACCAGAACTTGAGATACCCTGGAACTTCGGCGCCTCTCCTGCCTGTACCAGAGAAGAAAACAGGGGCGCAGGGCAGAAAGGAGGCTGCAGCTCTGAAGCACGCAGCTGCCAGAGGCACTCAGACGCCAGCCTGCGAGGGCTGTACAGGAGCCGTGCAGATAGCCTGACATTTTTTGTGTTTCCTTTTGACTTTTTTTTTCCCCCAGTTATGTGACGACTTCCTTCAATTCATTTTCTTAAAAAGCAGCATCACAAAAAAACCTGAACAATGTCAGAAATGACGCCATTAGTTCAAATGCTTGTGCCGTCCCCTTGCGCTAAACACGCCGGTTAGCCGAGTTCCAGTTTGTCCTCCTCCTAGTCCCTGTTTAGCAAACTTAAAAATAGGAATTTCAAAAGCTCTCATGACCCGTGCCAAATTATTGCAAATTTAAAATCAAATATTTGCCAACAAAAAAGCAGTATTTTTTCACCACTTCAGTGTCCTCAATACCGACAGCACCAGGCCCAACTCTCTAACGAGCAACTGCTACTTACTGCAAAGCCAAGTACCGAGAGAAAGTTAAACCTGTACAAGCTAAAACAAAACAACCCCCCACGTAATTTTACCATTAATTATTTCTGTAACGTTTTACTTGACTGTACCTGTGTAGTCTTATTTCTTTCATCTCTTCAAGTGACTCAAAAAGAAAAAAAGCAACAGCAAACAAGCTCAGCTCTCGAATCCATTTTGATCGTGTTTGAGGTTCACGTTTTAATTAATGTTTTTATATAAACCAGTCTTTAGCCTACTTCGACAAGGGGGGCAAGAGCTCTCTTCAGCAAGGAGGGCTTTCCAAAGCGAGGGCTCAATACACCTCCACGAGCTTATTCTCTAGCACAGAGAGAAAAATCAACATTCACTCTTCGTACTGGGCAAGTGGAAAGTTGGGATAGGCAGTGAAATACATATCTGAGAAAATATGCCTGTTTATGACATGAGAGCGTAATTATTTTAAGCAATAAAGCTCTGCATTCGAATCACCCCATCTCACACTTTTGCTTCTTTCACACTGAGTTTGTGCTTTGGATTCTCAATATTAAATCAGAAAGATGACAGGCGAACAGGATGATCTGAGTTTCTCTCAACCTCTCCGAGATGTTACCTGCAGTGCCCAAGAAGGGGATACATGCCTCAGAGGAACCTGCATTTATCTAGCGGGATGCAGGCGCTGCAGGTATTTTGGGGCAGGCTGGGGACACGAGCTTACCTTCCAACTCACCTGTGAACATCGGCTCCTCCCGCGTTGAGTCTCCCTGGACAGAAGGCAATCGCTGTTTCAACGGGAACTAGAAAGCAACACACAGAAGGGTTTAGGAGGTCACAGAAGGGTTTAGCAGATCACAGAAGGGTTTCGGTGGTGCTCGCAGAGGCACTGCCGTGCTTCAGGAGGGGGGACACGGGGGCTGCCGGGCAGCCTCAGAGGGGTCGCCTCCCTAGGCATGCACAGAACACAATGGCTCGGATGGGTGGGTGCAAAAAATTTTAAAATTAGGGGGGGAAGGAACCCCCAAAACTAAAATTTTCACCTCCAGACAGGGCAGACTGTGAAGCAACCCTTAAAGAGCAATTGCATCCCCCCTCTCCCAGTTCTCCCTGTTCCTGCAGCCAGGGCCACTGGCACCATTGTGGCAGGAGCGTGGCTCTGGGCAGTGGTACCCAAGGTGCACTGGTAAACTGGGACCATAACCTGGGCGCTGTTCAGCACGGGGGGGGGG
>JAVJGG010000039.1:15619140-15676633 GCA_035590195.1 Aviceda cuculoides
GGGGCGGTGGTCCCGGCGGGACCGGGCCCGCGCCTCCCGGTTACCGGCCTCGGCAAGGGGTGGGAGAGGAGCATCCCCGTGGGCACGATTCCCGCGTGGCTGTGGAGGCTGGCTTGCCCTTTCCGAGCGGGGGAGGGCGGCCCCGCGGGTGGCAGCGAGGCCGGGGGTCGTCGTGTCCCGGGTGTGTGTGTCCCCCCCCGGGGGCAGGAGGTGGGAAGGAGCCCGGGGAGGGGGATTCGCAGCCCCCGGGCTCCGGTGCCGTCGCCGCCGGCGAGCCAGGGCTTGTGCTCCTCCGCAGCGGCTGAACGCTGCGTGCTGAGGAAAACCCTCCGGGGGGGCGGCAAAAACAGAAAATAAAATAATAATAAAAAAATATAAAAATCACAAGAGCTGCACGGGACTGATGGGGAACCTCAGCTTTGCCCTTGGCGCAAACAGGCTCCTTCCAGCGCCTCTGCCCTCCCTGGCCGACGGGCTCTTAGGAACCATCCACAGCAGCGACGACGCTTTTTCAGCCCTGGCTGGGTAAAAACTGATTTCTTGTGACTCAGCCTGGCTCTGTCCATGCACTGCGCAGGATACCACGGCGAGGCTCTAATTGTTGGGGATTTTTTCCCCCCGTTACCGTGACACTTGAGTTCTCCACAAACGCTGATTCGCAGCCTGCCTTCTCTGACCCGCAGGCTCAGGAGATGTTTCCCACCATCTTCCCGTGTGCGGCTGGCACAGCTTTATAACCTGCCCGGCGTCACACGGGAGCGATGGGAGCAGGATTTTGGAGCCCACGTCTCACATCCTGGGTGAGGGATGGCACCGCGGCACGCTGGCGGGGCAGAGGGGAGGTTTGGAGACGCGGTTTGCTGAAGATTTTTTAACCTGAAAAGTCAGAGCTTGGGAGGATGGATGGTAATTTGTGCCGGCGGGAAGTCTGGCAAGCTGAGGCCTGGGGAAAAGTGATGCTGGGGCAAAGTGGTCCCTTCCGAAGGGAGAACCCAGATCCGGAGGTCAGAAACTTCCAGGTTTGTCACGTCCGTCATTGGGAACGGGCAAAGCTGTGAAGTCTCTTGTTGGCTTGGTGGGTTCGTAATCTTCCTGTTGCAGTTTTTACTTCTACCTCCACCCCAAACAGCAAAAAAACGCCAAATTCTGTTGCTAAATAATTGCTCTGTTCTCACAGGTGAGCAGTGAAGCTCAATTAATTCTACTGTGTGAAGCGCTTCTGATCCTCTGATGGAAACAAGTAAGGGCAAAACACTTATTATTTTGCAGCTTGCAAAGGCTGATAAGGGCGGTGAAAACGGAAAAAGTCTTACCACTGAAGGGTATTACAGCCCTGCACTTTTTCCACTCGAGATCTTAGAAACCAGCTGATGCCTGCTGCTTTTCATTTAGAAGGGTTTTTCCCCCCCGTTTGAAAGAAACGCAATCACTACCAAGTATTCTGGAGGGACTTCATCTTTAAACAAATAATGTTTTTCTTGTTGGGTGTGCACTATTATTTTCTTAATTATTCCTGGATTTCTGCCTGTTCCACCAAGAGTTTTCTCAGATGGCAGAAACAATTGGTCCTTTTTTATTACGCTAATAGCAAAAAGTATCCCTAATAAAAAGACTCTGTACATCCCATAAACTCAAACAGGACATGTTTTGCCAACAATCACACCTCTTCATTGAGGCATCTTATATGCTTCTTTTTTTTTCTTTTTTTTTTTTTCTTTTTTCTTTTTTTTCCACATTACTACTGTTGTTTACTACTCGGCCTTACTGGCTGGCTGCGTTTTGGTGCCAAAATGAAAGGAATCGAGTAATTTATTTAGCACCAGAGCCCTCCCACTCACCCTTAGTGTGTATGTCGAGATCTCAGCAGATGTGGCGGGGAATGAATGGGCAAAGAGATTCCCCTACACCTCTCACATCTGCTTGTGGGTGGCCTCTAATTAATTTGGCTTCGAGGCTCCGCTGCAAGGTAGATGGGTTAGGAAGTCTGGCCAGGAGTCATCTGTTTGAATCATACCTATTCTATGGAGAACTTCATTGTGTAGCTGTGCCTGACCCGCACCCTTGCGAGAACTAATTAAAAAAAAAAAAAAAAGCCCCACGCTTATTGGAATGTCAAATATAAATGTCAGCGTTTCAAATGAAATGGTATCTTGGGAGGCTCCTGCACATTTAATCAGCCGGTTGCGCCATCTATATCGTGGACTCAAAAGCTGCAGTGAGAACCACGAAAGGCACTGGCTTAACATCAGCAAAAGTGTTTGCCAAGCTTGGATTATGTCACTGCTTTATGATCTTGCTTTGTAAAGGGAGAATACTCTTGGGGAGAAAGGACTCGGCATGCCGGATCTACAGCGAGAGCGAGGAATGAATGCGGCTCGCAGAAACCGGGGGGCAGGGCGAGGGATTGTGTTTGCTGGGGTGTTTTTGCAGATGGATGCTCTACGGCCGCCGCCTTCGAGCAGAGGATGGATGCGCCCCACGGATCACTCGGGCTGACAGCAGAAAGCCCAAAATACCCCAGCGAAGCTGCTTGCTGCTTTCCCCCCTGCTGCCCTCCCACGGGCACACCTGCCGGGGCCCCTGCCTGGGTGCTGCCCCCCCGGCAGCCCGCCGGCTCTCGGTGCATCGCCCTTTCGCTCCAGGGAAAAGTGGGAAGAGGTGCCGAGGCCCGCTGGCTTTCCCTCTCACCCGCGGGATACAGGCACCCGGCCAGGTTGGGGCTTGTCAAATAGTCAAAAGGTGATGTCTTTGCAGAGGTGGCAGTATGGAAGAGGTGAAAAAAAATAAAACGTCCCCACGCCGCACATATTAAACGCGGCCTGCTGAAATGCTTCTGCTCCTCGCAGCGGGGATGAGCCGTGGCCGCTCCTTCTGGGCTGCAGGCTGGTGGCGAAGGCAGGAAACTTGCTTTGACGAGACCAATTCTGTTTGTCCGGCACCAGCCCGAACGCCAGGCTCGCCTTTGCGGTCTGCAAGCGCAAGGAGAATAAAGCAAAAAGTTCGGTGGTTACGTGCCCTGTGAGGAGTGCTGTCGGTGGGGCAGGGGACGTCGGAGGGGACAAATGGCCGAAGAGAGACATCTCTTCCAAAGTAGCCCTTAGAGTTTGAGGGCCGTGCTGCTCGCACTGCCCTTGCTTTCCTGTTGCCGCGAGAGCCTTGTGCGGACCCCGCTCCGCACCGGCTCGCTGCTGGAGCATCCTGCCCGGCCTGGAAACTTTCCACAGCTCCCGGGCTAATAAACTGCGGCTGCTTCTGGGCGAGTGTCTGGCCAGCCCCAGACTGCATCCCGGCACTGAGGTTTGGCATGGAAAAAGGGGTCCCTGTGTCTGCAGGGGCTGTGCGGGGCAGCGGGAGTGCGGGTGGGCAGCCCGGGGTGCTGTGGCCGGTGGTGAGGAGCGCACGCGGGTGTGCGTGGCCACAGCACCTCGAGGTTCCCGATGTGCAGAACGGGGAGCCGTGCCTTTGATTTGTTGCATTACCCCACGCGGCGCGGTAAACTGCCCATCTCGAGCTCTGGCTTCTACACCAACCCTTCCTCCGGCGTTTCGGTCCCTTGCGACCGGACCGAAGGGTCGGTTTCGTGCTGAGTTTCTTTGTGGGTCTCCTTCATCTGACCTTGTACACCAGCCCTGGCGTTTTGCAATTCCCCCCAGCTTTGTGCGTGGCGATCCCAACCTCGGCTTTCCGGGCACCGTCAGTGTTTGTAGCGGCCCCGGCCACTCGCCGCCGTGTGGAAAATGGGTGTGGTGGTCGCGCCGATGGGTTTTTGGCAGCGTCTCTTGCCTTCTCTTGGCTCAAAGAGTGCCCGGAGCATAGCACTGTCTGGACAGGGATTTCATTACCCGCCATCCAGCCTGCCAGCACACCCTTGTCATTGCAATTTGTCACACATATTTGGTACGTGTTTAGTATCTTGCTGAGGGCTCATTTGCCGGGCGATTCGTCTAATCGCTGCTTGTCTACTGTGAAGAGCGGCTTGGTGTTTGCTGGGCCAACACGCGGCTCTGCCGTGCTCTCGGAGGGAGCGCTGGCCCATCAAAGCAAAGGTGTGAACCAGCAGCGCGAGATTCCCTACCATCGGCCTCCTTTTTCCGCTAGAGGGGCGTTATTTTTGTAGCAAATAACTATTTTTGTTGAAATGGTAATTTTAAAGGACCTTTTTGTTCTTTGGGAAACCTTCTGCAGCTCCCCACTCCTCCCTTCCTTGTCTTTGCAGTTATTTGCTCTATTTATTTACTGCAAAATTTGCTGTATTGCCTGACATTTTTCGGTTATCAAAATATTTTGATTATGTGCAGGGGAGGGGGTGGGTTGGTAGTGCAGCTGACATCTCAATAGAAAATTGCTTGTAAAATATTCGAATGAAATTCAGGGTGGGGAAGAGTGAGATACTCCAGCCTGTCCTAGGCAAACCCTTAGCATTGCTGCTGCGACCTGGGCCTGTGTAGAGCCCGGGGTCAGCTCGGACCTATTTCCCTGGATGTTTCCAGGCCTTTTGGGTGTGAGAGCTTGGCTAGAGTGTGAGCTCTCCCCATGGATGCATCAAATACAGCAAGCATGGAAAGGAGGGCAGAGAAGATGCTGTTGCACGAGACACAACCCGAAACTGCTGCGGAGGTTTTTTTCAGCAGCGTGAGGGGAGACGGAGGCAGGATACAAAAAGCAGAGCTCGGAGGGGCAAGAGGGGAGTTGCACATCAAGGTCACTCCGAGAAGGGCTGGAGCACTTTCCACTTTGTTTTCTCTTGCTGCAAGAAGCAGAAGCATGTCTCTCCGTAGGATAATCACCAACACGTTGGCTGTGGAGATGTTTTCTGGCTTCATCCTTAAGCAAATGCCATCGGCAGAAGATGGGCTGACCCGTGAGTGAAGAGCCGCTCACGCGTTGAAAGCAGCGCTACTCTCATGCATTTGAAATAGCCTTGAGAAATTATCTATTATAGTAGCTCTCCAGCTTCTGAGTGCAAAGCTGTTAACAATTTTGAAGATCAATATTTATTCAAATGGCATACGATGACTTTGTCTGCTGTTGCAATTTTTCTGTGTCTAAACAAGCTCGTCTGTCTTCCCCAAAGCCAGCAGGTTTAAAACTTTTTCTGGCTCATGTTACCAAACTTGCAATTTGTCATTAACATGGTAGTCTGTCAAAAATGCAGTACTGTGGGCATGTACGTATAAATATCATGCTCTCCTGGCAAAGCAAAATGTCATGATAGGATAAAGTGTTATTTAATACAGAGCTGTAGATTAGACAGGGACATTTGCAATACAAACCAGTCCCAACATCAGATGCTTGCAAAAGTCCTTGTTATGGTGATACAGTAGGAAAACTGATATTTCCAGCCGAATATGTTTTTGTGTCGTGCTCCTTGACCATCCCACAGACCTCTGCCATATGACACGTAGTATTAAATTATACCATCCAAGAGTTATTTTGTACAATTCAAGGCAATAGCCCCAGGAGGCTTCCCTTAGGCATGTGAGGAGTCTGTGAAATGGTAGGTTAGTGGTTGTCTTTAGATGCCTTGGCCCTCCTCCTAGGAAAGACAGTCTGGCTCCTGGCTTTCTACCTGCAAGACGTATTAATTCCTAAAGGCCAGCTCCTAGGACTGGTGAAAAGAAAACCCCAGCAGTGAAGCTGTGCGTCTCTCAGAGCTGACATCCAACAAGCTAGCGGGTAAACAGGTTTCTCTGAGCTGCCGGTCGCCCCAGGGACGGCTCCTGGGTAGGTGCTCCCAGGAGATCCAGCTCCATTTCCAAAGCAAGCAGGTCCGTGGCCAGCCCAGGAGCACCAGGAGGGAGCTGGGGGGGCTCCCGAGCAGCCTCTGCCTGCTTGCAGGCACCGTGCTCTCACAGCTGAGTTTTAAGCCTCTCACTGTGATTTTTGTGAGGAGTACCTTGCCCTTTGCTGTCTGTACACTGCTCGTTCCTGTGCTGGGCATTGGACTGTGATCGCTGCCCTTCCAGCAGGTCTGAAGGTCCCTGGCAGAGGTTTGCTTTCAAAATTAAGTCTGGGCTCGTGGAGGACAAGAGCGAGGGTCCGAATGCTGAAGAGAGACTGGCGGGTCGGTCCCAAGCACTCTGACTGCTGGCGTGTCCCTGGTTTCCCACCCTGGGAAGGAGTGGGAAGGCTTCGGGAAGGGTCACGCAGCAGATCTGTGGCTCTCCAGCCCATGACCACTTGCTTTGGTGGTGGCTCTTGGACCCCCACCTGGGGGAAGTTTAACTCAAGGGATTTTCGGAGGACCCAGCTCCCATAGCGGTCTTCACTGCTTTCGTAAATCCCCATCCTGGTTTTCGTTGGCAACGCTCATTTTGCCAAAGAGAAACGTTGCTTTCTAATAAGGCAGCTTTGAGCGGGGATAGCCGCTCTGTGCCGAGGCACCTGATCCCAGCTGCTTGCGCTGTGTTCCGGGGGGGGAGAGGAAATCATGGCACCCGGTGCGCAGGTCAGCTGTGCGCCAGTCATCCTTTTAGCAGAGTTTTAACAGGAAAACGAGCATTGCTCCTGGTGATAAACACTGATTAGGTTTCTAGATGGTCAGGGCACAACATACCTTTAAACATGCTTTTTACCCTGAATTACTCAGTGTACTGAGTTGAACCTACTGTACAACAGAGGGTTTTCCACTCCAAGGAGGAGGATGAAGAAGCGTTGCTCATACCCTAACATCACTGCTGGCAGAGCTCATGGGGAAGCACTTTGTTTGCATCTCCCCTTCTTCCAGAGCCTTCTGTCTTACGGTGCTTCCAACTTGCAGGGAGGCTTCAGGGGTAAATCTGGTATTTAAAGCCACACAGGATCTGACTTTGTGCAAAACTGCAGGCTTGCACCAGGAATTAATTCAGCAATGCACAGTGCAGAAGCAACGGCCAAACGGGCTTCAAACTGTATTTTTCATGTTGTCCTAGGTACAAAGAGGAAATGTTGCATGTGCGGGAGGCCAAAACCTGCATGCAGCCGGGAGAGTGATTGTACTACACACTGCTTTACAAACGCAGTTAAAAGAGCGCCATTTGGGACAGAAGACCAGACACCTACCTGCCGCATCTGGCCCGCTTCCAGTGAAATCTAGCTTTATACTTTCCACTGAAACTCCAAACTGTAGCATTACCCGTAGAGAAAGAAGTAGTATATATATGCTTAACATCACCGCTGGACATCTGGCTTTTCGAAAGCTGCAGCCACTCGTGGGGCTGGCGATGCTTCCGTGTCTTTGTACCTGTGACCTGCCCTGGCTCGGCCGCAGCTCTGCATGCCGGGGAAGGACACAACGCAGCCCGGGGAAATGAAAATAAACTCCTGCCCTGCGCCCGAGCAAGGGGCAGCCAGCGAGGCTTCGCGACCCCCAGGCACCAGGGCCAGCCGCCGCGGAAATCCCCCCCGGGGATGGCAAATGCGCTGGGAAAGGCGAGAGAGGAGAAAACGTGGGAGAGAGGGAAGCGGCAGCAAAACCAGTCTAACCCAAAAGGCAAAACACTAAAATGAGACCACCCAGAAGATGTTTAATTAGTACCTTGCCTCAATTAGTGCTTCGCTCTGCTCTCAGTGCTCATCTTTCATTCATTTTCGCCTTGTGAAATGTCAAGTCAAAAGGGTGTGATAACACATTGCTCTGGCGGGGAATGGAAGAAGGGCGGGCGGGCAGCAAGGAGAGGGCACGGGCAGGGGCTCCGGGCTGCCCTCAGCATGGGGCACAGGATCGGGCCCTGTGCCAGCCCCAGAGCCGGTCCTGCTGGGACTAGGTCTGTTTTCAAAGGGTGCTGCTGGGGGGGGGCACGGCCGGGCGTGATGGGATGGAGCAGAGCTGCCTGCAGAAATGCCCGCGTACGTCTGAGCGCTGCGTACGGCAGAGTCCCCATCCACCTTGTGAGCTACACAAATTAAAAAGCGTGTACGGTGTCTGAGTTCACCCAACGTTATTTGTTTCAGTGGATGCTGCAAACCACGAGAAATAATTAGTGTCTTTTAGTGGAGGGGGCAGGGAGATCTCTGCTCGGAGAAGGAAAATCAAGCTCTTCAAAAGCGAGGCCGCGCTCCCACCAGCTGTGGGACTGCTGCCGTGACGGTTTGCAGAAGGCAGCTCTCTGTCCTCACAGGCCGGTTTGCCGGGCGGGCGGGCGGCGGGCACGGTACGAAAGTGGGTGTCTCATGGCTCGGCCCCCGCCGCTGCGCCCCGGTTGCAGCCCGGGAGGGCGGTGGGAGAGCCCACGGCCGCACGGCAGGCATCGCCTTCCGGGGAGACGGCTGCCGGCGCACCTTCCCGCCTGCGCGGTTGGGAAGGGTGCAGCTCGGCACCTCGGCCCGGCCGGACCCTGCCCGTGGGGGATGCACGGAGCAGCCCACCGCGTGCCGCTTCGCCGCGGGGGCGAGCGCTCCTCGCACCCTCCTGCGGCCCAAACGCCTGGCCCCGGGCGGGGGCAACTGTGCCGGGGCTGCTCCTCCTGCGAACGTGGCTCCTTCTCGCCCCCGCTGAAGTTCTCCCTGCTGTCCTGTCGCCCCAGCTGTGTCCGCCTTGGGTGGCCAGCTTCCCGGGCTGTTTGCTTCCCAGAGAGCTTCATACCCTCTGCAAATCGCACGTCCCCAGGGCGGCCGGCTCCTCACCCAGGCTTAGCTCAGCCCTGCTCGGCCCTTCCCGGCAAACCCATCACCTGGGCAGACACGCGCGTCGCGTGGTCCTGAGCATCCCGGCTTTACGGCAGCGTGCCGAGGAGGTGGGAGACGTGGAAACCCGCGGAGGAGCAGGGCTGCCCATGGGGTGAAGCCAAGGAGGGAAGGCAGGTGACCTCCTTTTTGTCTTCCAGGCTGATACGTGATTTGGGAGGGGTGGTGATGAGACGGTCTGTTGGAGCCGCTGCCTTTTAGTTTAGTCTTTTGCACTGACTACATCTAATAAAATATTTTAATAAAAAAAAATAATGATTTCTGAATCTCGTTTCTGGGAACAGGATCTACATTTCTGTACTTACAGGAAAGAAATCCAGTTTTGTTTGAAAGAAAGAGAAATTTCAGCCTCTTGGGGAAAATACCTAACTGTAAAGAGGCAGAAGGAAAAGCCCAAATCAGTTTCATGATGTCAGTAAATGATACCATGAATTGGGAAATCCATGAGTTTCACTGAAACCAGTCACGGCTTCCACCTCCCCCTGCTTCTCATCTGCTTCAAAACACTTTGTTCAGGCTCGGGGCTGCAGGAGTGCAGAGGTAGCTAAATATTTCCACATATGGTCTAGGGAAGATTTGGAAAAATAATTTTGCTGCAGAATTAACAACATTAATGGAGTTTATTTGTGTGTCTCAGTATATGGCAATATATTGTAGTGTTTCTCCTCGAGTGCATGCGTGCCAGGGCTGCCTGGCCTGGCACTACCGAGTCCCCGACTCCTTGGAGAGGAAGGTTTGCTGCCTCCCTGAGAGATAACAGGGCTATTCTCAACCATGGAAAAACTTTTACTGTTTCTTTTTATCAGCCTCTGGTTGGGAAGGTTTCACCATCTGAGCCCTGGCTCTTCTACACTTTCACTTACTTCAGCTTTGTGGTTTCATGCACTGAAAGGATATCAGCTGTCAATGATACCAAGGGAAGTTAACACGAGAGACAACTACATGTGTTTAACCGTTTATTTGCATCCACAAAAATGCTCCCAGAAAGCAGAGGGATCAGTTTTGAAAGATGAGGGATTTCTCTCTGGAAAATATTTTGCCTAATGAGTTGTGCAAAGCGAAAGGGTTGGTGATGATGCTTCTCCTGGAGAATGCCCTGTGGTGTGGGTCACCGGCTGCGCCTGTCCAGCCTTCTGTGGCTCTGCAGCGGTCGGTCGGATGTGGAATTTCACCTCCTCGCAGGCAAGGACCAATCTGCAAAATGCAGAAGCAGCTGGTTCCTTTCAGCGGCGCTGCTCGGGGATCACGGGTGGGTGCCCGCACTGACGGGTGCCTGTCCACTGCCACTGCTGCCAAGGCAGAGCGGGACGCCTTAGAGGGGCTGGGGGTTAGGTGGGAATAGCCCCGTGATGCGCGGAAACCAACTGTGAGCTCTGCAGGAGAAGAAATGGCCGTGGGGCATCACCCGGCACTTGCAGCTGGTGTTGGCAGAAGTACCGGTAGCTCCCCCCCAAGGGGGCTTCAACAGGGTGCCCCATAGCGAGGTGGGTGCCTTGGGGCTGGGGAAAAGCAACAGCTCATGGTGCCGGTTACCTCCGGGGACCAGCTGAGTCAGTGGAAGGCATCGGCGCCTGCCGAAACTTCTGGACAGGTTTTGTTTGCTCCAGCGGTCGCAGTTTACAAACTTGAGCCAGCGCTCACCCCTCCTCTCTGCCGCCTCTGCCGTCCCCCCGGGGAGGGCGGCGGGCAGGGAGCCACCGCGCTCAGGAAGAGGCTTTGTTGCAGGGCTCAGCCATTGAATTCAGCGACTTTCTGAGAACCCCACACTTGTTTTAAAGATTTATTGTTTGCCCTGGAAAGCAGCTCTGAAACACCGACCCTGCACACTCCCAACACCAGCGTGCACCGTCGAGAGCGGCCGGGCTGCTCGTTGTCCCCAGCGAAGGCTGGACTTGGACCCTGCGTGGAGCCACCCAGATTTTGGGGTGGTGATGGCAGAGGCCAAGGTGCAGCGTGTGCCCGGCACAGCCTCCGCGGTCGGCGACGCACGGTGGGTCTCCGTGGCTGCCTGGGGTGCGGTGGCAGTGCTGGGGAGCAGGAGGAGGCTGTGTGGAAAGGATAACAGCACTCTTTTTTGTTGCTGTTGTTCAATTGACGTCCTCTTCCTTCTCCCCTGCCTTGAAGCTCCCCATCATGCTGGGCTGCTCCTGGGGCACAGCAAGGGTTTCAACTCGCTTGGGGCAGGTATTTCACCTCCTTCGCTAAGCAGCAGCTCCTCTCCAAGTCCCAGGAACAAACCTCGGGAGCACGACCGAACCGCGGCAGTGAGTGGGGCAGCTGGACATGGCTGCGTGGACGGGGACGGGGACGGGGAGACGGGGCTTTGAGCCGGGAGGGCTGGCTGCGCGGCAGCCTCCTGCGCCAGGTCACCCTCCGAGATGTCTGGCTGAGACGAGGCAGCCTGAGCCATAACCAGGGTTTTATAGGGCCTTGGAGAAGGTGTCTTGGCAGCTGTCATTTACGCCGCGCAGAGTGCAGCTCCCCCACCTCCGTCCCTAGTTGGCAATAACTGCTAGAAAGCAGCCTTGAAACAACAACCAGCTTTCTAATAAAGCTGGCAAGTATTGCCAAGACAGAAAACGCCAGGAGAACCGCATGCAATCGTGGAGCACGGCCTGCAAACCAGACCTTGCGCTGCAGTGTCCCAGCCTGATCTGGTGCTTCCCTGTCCCCTTCGGCAGGACGGTAGCTGGCAGCCACCGAGCCGAGCCGCAGCCTTTGCTCCGGGCTGGTGTCCTCCTGCTCGGCTGGTGGCACGGTGGCGGCCGGCTGCGCCCGCGCAACGCAAGAGCGAGGCAGGTCGCCTCTGAGGGTGGTGGCATGTTGCACAGGTTACACAAAAAGCACAGGCAAAAAGCTGCGGGGTGTGTTTGTAAAAAATGGCTTGACAAATCCACGGTGTCCTAGCTGTGTGACTTAATCTAATAAAGCGATCCCTGCAGTACTGCTCCAGTCTGTCTAATCTTCCTCACAGCCCTGTGTCGTCGTATCACTCCCAATAGTGTTTTTTAAAACTTTTGATTTTGGGAAAGGTTTTCGTCTTCTTTCCGAGGACGCGTGGATCCCGTCTGGATGCTGCGATGCCTCTGCCCGGCTGGCACCGGTGACCTCTCCTTCACCGCAGGCCGGCTCCGAGATGCGTTTTGGGGTGTTGCTGGCCCTGGAGAGCCGGGGTGACCCCAGGGCTCGGCGGTGCCGGTGCGGTGCCGGTGCGGTGCCGGTGCGGTGCCGGGCTGAGGACCAGCAGAGGGAGCACAAGAGTGCAAAAATCCCACCTGGGAGCTTGGGGGCCGAGGGCTCCGGCTGCACTGGTGTGCACTGGCATGCGCTGGTGTGTACTGGTCCGGTGTGGGCCCCACCGTTGCTCTGCCCTGTGGGTGAGACGTCCCGTCCCAGAGCCGGGGGGGCTCCCCGGGGTCTGTGAGCACGGTGGGACCCCCAAGGAAAGCACGGAGAGACACAGGCAGCCTCCATCGCTCGGGGTCTCTGTCAGCGGCATCCCCAGCCATGTTCTCCGGTGGGAGACAGTGGCGATAACAGGCTCCAGTGCAGGCACTCCGCAGCTCTCCGAAAGGCACGGCACGGCCGGAGCTCTGCAGCGAAGCTGCAGCCTCGTCGGGTTGCATTTCAGTTCAGATTTTCTGTCCCCCGACTCTGAGTCCTTCTCCTCCGAGCGCTGCCGGAGTGAGTAAATCCCTCCTGCCCCAACCCGTGCCTGCTGCTGGAGACAAAGTGCCAGGCTGCCCTGCGGGCCGGGCGAAGGAGCTTTTAGGACCTCCAAGCCCGATTTGCTTTTGGAGTTCACTGTGAAAAAGACACCGTGGCAAAGTCCGGGGGGTTATTTTTGATGGAAAACTATATTTGAGTGAAAACAGGGCAGCCATCCAACTGTAGCCAAAGGACCCGGTGATATCCCTGCTGCGGCTTGGCGCTGCCTTTCTTGCTGCAACGCTCTTTCTTCCAGAGCCAAAGATACCACGAGCTCCGGTTTACACCAGGTTATTCACATGGGGGGTATCTGCTCTCACGTTTAGTGTCCGCAGCCTGCCTGTCTTCATCGAATAAGTCTCCGGCTGCATTTGCAACGCGATGCCTGTGTTGGGATCTCCTTCAGCAGCCGGTGCCCGGCAGCGGCAGCAGGGCAGGTCCCTGCACCAAACAGGCTCTACCCGGGCCAGGCAATTAAAACAGGCCATCACAGGGGCTCACAAAGTAAAAAGACAAATAATTTCCAGCACATCACTGCTGGTGGTATGGTTCCAGGGGCTGGTTTTGCTTGCTTTCTCAAGAAGAGGTGAATTCCACCCAGGAGGAATTCACTCCTCGCCTGTGCTAATATTAAAAACGTGCTGGATGGTTTAATTTTAGGCCCAGTTATCTTTCTCGCTGCAGAGTTTAACACAATTGCGTGGCAGGATGTCTGCAGAGGTCAGATGGGAATAATAGAGGTGTTAGTCACTCCAGAAAAGGAATTAAATCGCGTCGGTGAGTTTGCACAGTTACTTCTGGTGCCGCCACGGGGAGAACTGCTAGGTCTTGTCTAGCAAAGCTTCAGCATTTATTTAGGAAAGCACAGCCAGCATTTTTTACGTTTTCGGCTGCCTTTCGTGGCAGAGCAATGAGTCCGTGTTGCAGCTGCCGTGGGGGACTGTCCCGCTGGCAGCCGGGCGCCGAGGGAGGGTTATTGTCCCATTGTGCAGATGGGAAATGGGAGCGTGGAGATGCAGATCTCCGCTCGCAGTGGCTGAGCTCGAGTCTCTGGGGGCCTCGGCCTAAGCCTTAACTACAAAACCATCTCTTGCAGTCCTCCATGTGCCGAGCGACGGGTTTCAGCGCATCCCCCTCCCTGCTCGTGACCCTTCGCCAGCAGCTTTCCTGCGCTTGCTGTGGGGTGTCCTTCTGGAGATCCTGCCACTCTCTCCACCTCTGGCAACAGCGTGGACAAACCTCCCTTGCAAAAGCTCGAGCCCCAGCCAAATTTCCCAGAGACCAGCCAAGCCCCAGCACGCAGAGCCAGGCAGGGTCCGGCTTGCCCCGGCACCGATTCCCGGCTCCAGACCCCAGGGGCTGGTCCCTGGGGTGTGGGTGCTGGTGCCACCGGACATGAGGTCCGTGAAGTAAGAGTGACCTGAGGACCTTCTTGGTCCCGTGGACCTCCTCGGCTTAAAACACAAGCCGCAGAGCAAAGCGTGTATCCGCCCGAAGCTGCTACGGAGGAAAGGGACTGCGCTAACGCTGGCGGGAGGGAATGGCAGTTTTGGAAATGTGTGAGTCATGCTTGGGTCTGACATTCCAGATAAAAAGGCTGAGATGTGCAGGCTGTGCTGGTTTCCTCGGCGGCTCCTCGGCGGGCGAGAGGGCTCTGGTGGGTGCATCCTTGTGGGGCTTGGCCCCGCCACCCCGGGGCATCCAGACACACAAGAGCAATTGTGGCTTTCTCGCCGTTGGGCAATGAAGGGGGCCTGAATATTGTTGTGGATTTCAATAGAAAATGCTTTCAGATTGAAATGACCTTGATTACAGCTGGTTGTATAATTTGTTGTGAATAAGGTTCTGTGCAAAGTTTGGCATTTTCGTTTTCATTGCATAATAATTAGTGATTACATTTTTCCATTATTTATCCTGTGCTAATCTTGATATGAGCCTGAAATGCCAGCAGAGCAATGACAAGAGCTAGCAACCACACCAATCAGGGCATTATTTGTTTTCTATAGGCCAGGAACATCAAGCAACTCAGAATTGCTTCCCTCTCAGAAAGACACAACTCACTGATGCCCATTTGGCTATTTTTAATTTTATTAAGGGCTCTGCAAGTCCCCCTCGGGGGACAGATGCAAATGGGGAGATGTGTTTGTCAGGCCTGTGCATGCTGTGAACAAAAACTTTCTGCAAACGTGTATTCCCGTGTAAACCAATTTATCCCCACAGTGTTCCTTTCCATCATTATGGGATTACGTTTTTAGTAATGAAAATGAGGATGAATAGTCCTTGTATTCAAATACCTTGAGGTATTTACACTGACCATTTGCAGAACCAGAACTTCTTGCCCTCTATGCAATTCCTGGCAAAAATATGTCAACAGAATTATTTAACAAAATAATAATAAAAATCAGTGACTATTCATAGAAATGTAATTTAGATTCAATGCATCTTTTTGCACACGATACAGATCTAAGGACACACATGGAATTGCGCTGATTAAACTACAGATGCAACGTTTAAAGTGGGAAAAACCCTATATGAGCACCAGTATGTCTTACTCTAAGCTAGAATATGTCCAATTTAAATTGTTTGGGAGTGGGTTTTAAGTAAGCCACAAAAAAAAGTCTGCTTTAAACCACCATGATCGTGTCTGTACAGGAAGTTGCATTAGTGTCTTTAAGCCGATGCAAATTTGCGTGCAGACAAACCCTGCGTGGCGTGTCCTCGTGGAGGGTTGCATTTCAGACTCACAGCACGCTATACCTTTTGTGCTGACTGCAAAACAAGTCAGCACCAAGAGCTAGGGCAGAAGCTTGAAAAAAATGGGAGATCATTAAGATTTGTCTGTGGTGATCAATGAGTCCGGGACAAAAAAATTGCACTAAGTCGTCAGCTGCAGTGAATTAATCACCTGGTGTTTGTTTGCTGTTCTGCTTCCTTCACTGGGTCTCACTGAACAGTAGCATTCGCAGGAACTTTACAGCTTTTATAGGAACTTTATATATGTATATAACATTTATAGGAATTTTATTTTTTAGGTGAAATGTGATTTCTTTGAAGGATAACTATGAATTGCAGTCAACAACACCAATGACTTCAAATCCTTGCTTGGACTGTCATCGTGGTAGGTTGGCTGACACGGAGATGAGCCTGTTGGTCCCTGTATGTGCTCAGGCTCTTGTAAAGCCCCAACAGGGCTCTGGGACCTGCTGCTGCTCTGAACCCAGTAGTGCAAAGGGATGGCTCCAAGTATCCACGTGAATCGGGTGGGAAAGATGTTGCCGGAGCATCTCCAACGGGGCATCTCCAATGGGGCATCTCCAAGGGGCTGCACTGGGAGATGGGCTCGTGCCTTCCTGGCACAAGCAGATGCAAACGCAGAGCTGGAAGGTGGATTTGCCAACAGCAGAGCCCTAGAAATAGGGCTTGTCCCACACAGGAGTGGGAGACGAGACCCCTCCGGCTTCTCCAGCCTGGACCCAGGGGAGTCCAGCCGGCTCAGCTGTAAATGTTATTGTATGTTTATAAACAAGAGCAGGCGGGAGGGATGACATGGCTCTGTTTACCCCACTGGCATGTAAAAGTAAACACCCCGGATGAGTTGATCATTAACTCGCCTCCCCTGCTTCACTTTTGTGCCTCCTTATATGAATAGGAACATTCCCCCTCGACTCCTTTGCTCCGTCTGTTTTTGTTTGCTCTATCTCCACAGGGCTGATTTAATAGCCCTCCTTGAACTCGGAGAAGGCTATCGTTTGCTTGCAGATCAAAACAATGCTGGCTGCCTTACATCTGCAAACCCCCCAAATTCTGCTTCATGATTGAGATAAAAATCCTCCTCTCAGTTTCAGAAACAAGCAACGAAACTTTGCGTGGTTCGGGACAGTCCCATGAAAACCGAGATTTTACTGAGAGCTTGGGAGCAAGCCAATTTGATGCATTAATCTCAAGAAATAAATCACATACATAAGAGATAAGCACATGTTTTCCCCCAAGCAAATAGAGGCCACTTGGCTGTGAAAGGCACGTCCTTCGCAAATAATGAGTGGGAGACTCTAATTCCATGCTTGCAGTCGGTGTTTCTTTAGGGGCTTGCAGGCTGCAAGTAGAGGAGTAGCTGAGTGTTATCAGCCATCTATTGAAAGGCTGTATGTCTTGCACAGCTCACATAGCTAGCAGAAAAGTCAGTGTAGACTATTTTCCCACCCACACACTTTCACAAGGAGTCAACGGCGCCACTACTGCACAGGTCTTGTAGAGGGTCAAGGATTTATTTTTCTTGAGTGAACAACAAACTTCTTTTTCCACCAGCAATAATATTTTGTGACAGCGAGGCACCATCCCTAGGAAACAGTAGTCCCTGATACAACAGATGCCGAAATTGCAGGCACACCACTGGGCGAGTGCCCGACCTTTGGCAGCGTACAGAACCCCCTCCTTCGCACTGGGTAAGATTTCCAAGACAGGTGCTGGAAAGGTAGGAAACACCTGGATTGCTGCTTGTGCAATCTTGATCCACCTCCTTCGTGTTTCATTGCATTAGCCTCGGTAATGAGGGCTTTCGGGCAGCTCCAGGGATGTTGCTTGGGGTGTCAGGAGAGACAGACTGACAGGGTTGGTCCGACAGCGGGCACCGGTGGGGCAGGAGGGGTCCCAGGTGGAGGCTAACACGAAGCAGAGACCGAGGCTGTCCAGATAGGAAATTAGGCAAACAGTCTGTGTTACTTTGCATCCACCTTGATCTTTATTTTCCCTTTGGGCAGTGAAAAGCTAGAGGATTCTCTATGGAGGAGTTGCATGGGTGAGGTCCGGTGCAGACTTCAGCCGTAAGCCCGAGCGCCGTAACTTGACATAAGCAGCTGCAGCAACAAACTCTAGTTAATCTGGTGTTTAGCTTTTGTGGCTCGGAAAGGAGTTTCATGAAAACCCAAACCAGCCAGGTCAAATCCGGGTGAGTTATAGATGCTCCTGAACAAGAACCCACAAACTCGGTAGCCTGACTCTTTGCTAAAATTAAGTGCCCTGAGATGAGCTCCTCTCATCAGCACTTTCCTAAACTTGTCTTTTCTCGATTTTCTTCTTTCTGCAGCAACCGCAGAGCCAAGCAACAGTGCAGTTCCCCAGGACCACCCGTCCCTGCCTCTGTCCCAGGCAGCCCCATTTCTGCAGTGTCCCCGAGGGGGCCCGGGCTGTGCTCCTGGGCCCCGACGTTTCGCCTCTCCGTCCCTGCAGCCCTGTCGCAGCCTCTCACTTATTCTGGGCCATATTGGCAGCTGGCTTAATTCTGGCAGAGCTACCAAACCACATTTCATGAAGATTGATCACAGAAGCCATTGTTGTCCCGTGGAAAGCCATTTATTTGTTGGTTAATCCCCAGGGTCTCCCCAGAGGGAGAGGAGGAAAGTGGACAATAACGGGAGCAAAGGGACCTTGCTTGGCACAGGCAGTCTCAGGGATGCGAAACCCCCGGGTAACCACAGCGCGCTTCCACCCAGACGCTGGGCTATTTTTAGCTGGGTTGCTGTTCCCTCTGCTCGGAGGCCAAATGTGCTCTCAGGAACTGACTAAGCATTGCCATTGTGAGGGGTCCGAGGCCAGCGGGTGGCACGGCTCTTCCCCACACGCCAGGCATGCGTAAGGATGCAAAATCAGGGCAGGCGGCAGATCCAACAGCCTTACCTACAAAGGGCTCTTCAGGGCATCGCTGGTGGGGTCTGGGCTGATAACTCAGTTAAAGTACCGGGATGAGCATCTGCTGCCCTTCTTTCCCTGTCCAGGCTCCGTTGAGCTACTAGCACTGGGTGCAGCTCCCGAGCGGCGGGTCGCTGGTGCCGGACCTGCAGAGCTGGACAGGCGGGGGAGCAAGCTGTGTGCGGGGATGCTGGAGGCCTGTGAACGACACGGAGGTTGGTTGCTCTCGGGTGCATCTCCTCATGCTGTCAGCTCGTGTCACGCCGGCGTTGTGGCAGCTCTGCCGCTGCAAAGGGTATATGGGAAAAAATAGAGGTCTAAAAAGCGATGCATCGTCACTCTGCATCAATTCTTTTCGTGGTCTTCCCCCCACGTACAGGCAGGGAAGTGCAGAGAAATGCTTTGACCTCCTGCTCAGCAGAGCAGTCCCAACCCCAAAAACAGCTCCACGTTCGCCTCCCAGCCAGCCCAGTCCCCCTCGCCTGGCTGCAGGGGCCAGCACCTCCTCAGGAGCATTCCCGGTCAGCTGGAGCCATCTCCCCGGGACAATGTCACTGCTGCTCGTGGGCTCCCAGTGTGCAGGGACAGGGATTATTTGACTGCTGACCCTGGGACACAATCACGTTCTCACATAACATACACAATCATGTAAACAGGAGAAGATAGAGAATAAATACTCTATTACAATTATTGTCAATGGAGACAGAGGTAATAACTGTAGCAAATGGAGTCTCCTTTTGGGGGAAGAGAAGATTTCTGGGCAGAGCTGGCTTGCCTTCTCGTGCCGGGTGCTCACTGAGAGGTCTGGACAGTGCTTTCTGCCAGGGCACTGCCGGTGAGCTCTGCCGCGGGTGCTTGTGTGCCCGGCTGTCTGGGCACAGGGCGACACTTGCTGTGCCTGGCCTGGGAAAGTTTTAAACAGGAGACTGAAAAGTAGCAAATAATGAATACCACACTCCAGTCTGAGTTCTTTGGATGAATAATCATTGGTGTTGAAATATATGAGACTGGGCTTCACCAGTACCCAGCAGTTGTCCAAATACAAACAATGAATAACAGGAACCACAGCAAATGCAACATGGGGAAGGGGAGTCCCGGCTTTGTTCCGTCTCCCCATTCTGTCACCAAGCAAGAGGACAGGGACTTGTCAGGTCTCTCGGGGATGCTGTGGTCACCACATGTCCGGGCCATGCAAAGGATGTTTTGTGCCTAGACCCCCTTGCTGGTTCCCAGTTCCGTCTGCCCGTGTCTGCCCCTTCTGCTGCTGGCTGGCTGCAAACCCGGGCACGCTGGCTCCGAGAACCTCCCGGCTGCACACAACTGCCCGGTCCGTGTCCAAGTGCCATGTCTAGGACTCAACCAGAGCTTTTTCCATGAAGAAATTGCCTTGGGAGCCCTCAGCCATGGCAAGAGGGTTCACGCTGCCTTCAACAACCTTTGGAAAGGGTCCGTAGCCAGCCAAGTCTCGAGCTGCCAGCTCCAACCAGAGAAGTGGGTTAGCAAAACAAAGACAGATGGCAGGGGTTTAACTTGAGCGCTTTTTCATTACCGCTGTCGTGAGGCAGCCACTGGGAGCGTCTCTGCTGCCTTCGCTGTAACCGGAGGGCCGGGCTCCCTCTCCCTGCCTGGGGTCTGCGGGCAGCCCCTGCACCTTCCCTGCCGGGACTGGGACCAGTGTCTCGATACGCAGCCATACTGGGAGTAGTGGTGCAGGGGCTGCTGCGTTCAGAGAGGGAGGGAGGGCAGGGGGGTCCGATCTGCAGGGTAAGAGCCACGTCCCACAGGGGTGGGCAAGGAGATGGGCCAGACAGGGAGGGATGCGGGGAGGTGATGGAGCTGGTGGGGATGGGGACACATCAGCCCAGGGCCCGGCACCCGTGAACCCATCACGGTAGTAAATCTGCCATTCCCCAGACCCCTGGCATCAGCCCTGACTACCCAGGTTTATTGAAAGACTTTGCTGCTGGATCAAGCAGGGACCACCCCACTTCTCGGGGTGCACAGGCATCCAGGCTGGCGTCTGGGTTTAGGGTGGGCAGCTAAAGGGTCCTGGGCCTCATGCAGCACCCAGGGTGCCCAGCCCCACATACTTCAGGGGATAACTGCACTGGCCATCCTGCTGCCTGCTGCCCTGCAAACCAGGAGGAGTTGCAGCCCCTAGAGCTGCCCACCCACCAGCCATGCCTGGCTGGGTCTCCTCATGTTCCTCATTCCTTGCAAGTCTGCAGGGGGAGATGTGTCACTCGTTCTTCGAATAACGGTGGTTCAGGCCAACGTCTCCTCAGTCACACCTGGAGTCAGTCGGAGGCTGTTTTCAAATCCATATTGTTGCTAGATAAAAGCGGGAGGGATGTATCTGTGACAACATGAGAGACATTCATAGCTTGCATGGGTGGAGAGAAAATACATCCCAGGCAATGTCTGGTTTCCTTCAGCAATTTAAACGGCTCCCTGGATGTGAGATGAATATGTCCCCTTACCGGGGAGCACGGCACTGCACTTGCAGGGCTTCTCCCTCGCCCAAGCCCGGCTGCTGCAGAAAAGCAGGCAGGCAAAAACGTCTGGGGTCAGGAGTCACCAGCACTTGGTTTTAAATAGTTTGGCTATTTTAAATGCTGACGGTGTTTGTTTGTTAGGCCACGAGCTTTGCACAGCCTCCCCCTCCCAATCCACCTGAAGCAGAGCAGCTGGCCGCCGGCACAGCATTGCTGTGGTGGCACCGCGGCGTGACACGTCTGCCGAGGGACACGGGAGCCGTCCCTGCCCGCCGCCGTCAGCAGCATCGCAGCAAAACCTCAGCCAGAGACTCCCCGAGCGCTGGCTGCCGGGTGGGAGCCTCAAGTTGCTGTTTTAGGTGGCCCTGGGTGACGCTCAGCCGCGGGTTTTTCTTGCCTGTGGTTGAGTCGCTGGTTTGGGCTGGTCGCTGTTTCTGTAGGTGGCTGTGTTGAGTGATTTCAGCTTAGCCAGCAAACTTTTTGTTGAAACATCAGCTGTACTAAATTTGTACGAAGCAATTCTCATGCTGTCCAGATGCCACTGCTTCTAAAAATAGCCCAGTCTAGTCTGTTTTCCCAGCTTCTTGCCTTTTATCAGTAATACTTTTAATAGTCTTTGCAATATCTTAAGGAGTCATTTGTCCACATCAGGCCAGCAACTACTGGGAACAAGAGTCCTTCCCAGTTCCCCCATACTCCCATTCATGCCCTACACAAAAAAAAGACCACAAAGAAGCTCTTTTTTTGCGTTGGAAAAAACAGAAGTTTTCGGTGCACACTCAACAGGAGCTGTGCCGCATCAGGTCAAGTCCAGACTTTCCTTGCAGAGCTCCCCAGCACACAAAAGCTGCTGTGGGTCCTTCCCTTGGTACTGGTGCAGCATCTGGAGTGGGAGCAGGACATCCCTGAGGGTGCCCAGCATGGTGGGTTGTTGTCCAATGTGGCCAGGAGATGGAGAGCCATAGGATGAGTTGGGACAGGGTGGGATGAGATGAGATTTCATGAGACGGGATTGAGTGGGATGGTGTGGGATGGGATGGAATGGGTTGGGATGGGATGGAGTGGGTTGGGATGGGGTAGGAGGGGGCAGGATGGGGGCCCAGACTAGCATCCAAGGACAGTTCCCTCCTGCTGCCAGCTTGGTTGGAAGAGCTGCAGCATACACTCGTGCCTCGGTTTCCCTGTCTCTCGGTGGGTATGACTGTGCCGTTTGAGACCCTGGGAGCTTTATGGCCGGAGGTCACTGCATCAGCAGTGATGTTATGAGTGCCAGAGACAGATTCTATCTGTGATGCTATCTTGCTTGCTAATACTTTATTTCTCAAAAAATTTATGCCATTTCTGAAGCATTTCTGCAAACACAAGCAGCTTTTAAGGACCTTGGCATCATTTAAGGATCCAGCGACGTTCTTGAACATTGTGGCTTTTCCTGTGTTTATTTTTCCTCCTGCTGGACCTTTTGCTCAGCAAACAGGCTGAAGTTTTTTTCTTTTGGCTCTGCCTGCCTGGAACGAGCATCCCAGGAGGTGCAGCACTGGCAGAGCCTGCACAAGGCTGTGTTGAAATCCCAGCGGTGGTCGTGGGGATGCCCAGGGGACCGGGAGGAGATGCGTGTGCCAGGGGCGGCCAGCAGCCTTTCCTACGCCGGTGGCAGAAACTGAAATTTCCTCAGTGGCAGGTTGATGGGACTCATGGTATCGCCTCTGCCTTCTGGGGGAGGCCAGCAAGCAGGGTCACCCCCTCCGGGCCACCCTTCCCCAAGGCTGCTTTGTGCTGTGGGGTCTCGGTGTGCCCGGCAGCTGGGGTGAAATAACCCCGAGAAATCCCAGGGAGTTTGATTTACTCCCAGAACATGCTTGCGTAACAATACAATGGGGGAGCCCTATTTTTGGTACAAAGCACCGCTCCACGTGCCAAGATGTGCTGATACTCCCCAGCTCGGGCAGGCACCGGCACAGCCGTGCCAGGGTCGCGTACCGGCTGCCTGCTCTTTCTCTGTGGGTGCTGGGTGAAGAGGGGTGCCTGGAGGGCTGGGGAGCACAGGGGGGTGTCCGGCCCCTGGCGGGGACCAACGCTGCTGCTTGCAGGACTCCTTGCTGGGCTGTAAAACCTTGTGAGCAAAAGTAATTGGCATCCAAGGTACAAGGCGTGTTACCAAGCCAGCTTTTTGGGGGCATGGCTGAAAAGATCATTGAAAAACACCAAATGGTTCTTCAACAGCAAACCTGGGGAACTGGTGGGAAACACTGCTCAGCGGGTGGAGGGGCCTCTGTTGGGCTCTGCCTTCTAGGAAACCCCACTGGGTCTGAAACGCTCCACCTGGCAGCACCATCCACACCTGGTTTAGCTGTTCGCTTGAGTCAGATTCAGAGATTTTGGTGTGGAAAATTGCTTTGCAGTGCCCCGGCATCAGCGCTGGCAGGTTGTCCCCCACAGTGGCTGCTGGGCAAGCATCCCCCTCCGGGCCACCCCCCTGCCTCCGCTGCAGCCATCCTGGGGCGAGCCTTGTTCCTAGAGACCCTGACGGAACCGGTGGGCTAATTGCTAAGACAGTTGCTAACGAGCACATCCAGCTGCAACCGTCACCTTGGGGCTGGCCCGTACTGGCACAGCTCCTGCGAGGGCAGCCAGCTTCTTCTGGCCAGGGGACGGTCCTGCTGCCCGTGGGTTTGAGCGTGGCCGGGTGACCCGGGGCTCACCAGCAGCCCCCAGCACAGGCAGCTCGGGCCCTGGCAAAGGCCACACAAGTTATTTCCAGCCATCCCTGCAGCGGGACAGGGAAGCCGGGAGACACTCCTTCGCCTCTGGCTCGGCAGTCCCGCTTCTGATTATTGCTGGCCTGAAAGAGCTGCTGCCTGCGGGGTGGCTCTGAGGGCTCGCTCTGCTCCAGGCAAAGGGGGGGCAGCTGCCCCTGCAGCCCCCTCCCGCGCACGGGCCAAGTAGGGAACCGCTGGGAGCCTCCTCTGCGGCATCCCAGGAGGGCGATGGGCGCCTCGAAGTATTACTGTAAGGGGAGAGCAGGGGCAGAGGCTTTCCTGCAACAAAACCAGCACCAGCCCGGCTGGCCCTGAGGTTGCATTCGCATTTCAAACTGTGAGGGACCAAAGCAGGCACGGCTGGAGAGGCGGCTTGGGAGACAAACAGCGCTGCTCCGAACGCGGCCGCATCGCTTCGGCTTTGCAGCTGCGCTGGGCTCGTACCTGACACCCTCCGGCAGCAAAGCTCTGCCTTGGCCTCCTCGCAGGCGAGCCTTGGGGGCCCAAGGGCACCGCCACGCGCCCGGGCGTCTGCTCACGCGTGGGCCAGCAGGGAGATGTGCCGGCTCTGCCGCGCGGGAGGGCTGCTCCTGCGGGCTGCGCCCGGGAAGGTTGGCGGGGGGCTCGGCCGGGGCGTGCAGTCCTGTTTGCCCACCCGGGTCTCCTCCGCGGGAGCTGGCTCCCGTACGCTGCCCTTTATTCTGCTGCTCCTCAGCGGCTGCTGGGAGGCCGCGGAACAAACAAACGCGGGAACAATGCTTTCCAGGAACCGCGCGCTTCCTCCCAGAGCCCCAAGGTCAGGGTTACGAGCGCCGCAGAAACAGCCTGCGCTCGACGTACGTCGAGCTGGAGCGGTGAGCATCCCACCGAGCTGTCCTGCCAGAGCCTTTTTTAAAAAAAAAAACAACAAAAAAGAACATTTGTGACTTGTCCCCTTATCCCCCCCAAAAGAGCATCTGAATTTCCGGCAGCCTGGGGCGGGATGCCGGTGTGAGGACCAAAGCACTTGTGCTTTTGCACCTTGGTGTTTCAGGGAAGGCTCAGGAAGTGATGATGAAGCATTCGGACCTTGTGTCTTACAAACTGGAGGGGAACATGCATGGCGAGAGGCTTGTTCCCATAGCTCCTCCAAAAAAATCCTTGCCAGGGTGCATTTGCAGAGTGGGCTGCATATAAATTATCCATAAATAAGCTTAACATTAGTGAGCAGGTGGAACAGGGCAGGGTTCAGGAAATTATGCAAAGAGAGTAGACAAAGAGCCGGGTTGCAATTGCTTTGTCTAGAGGAGCCGGGCTCACTTTCTGCAGTCACAACGAGTTAGTGCAGGGCACAAAGGCGGGCAATTTCAGATTTGATTAGACTGTTTGACAGCATTCATATGTTAAATGATTATATGCTACTATCTGCTGCTACAGTATGCATATCTCAAGAGAATCACAAATGAATCTGTTGAGGCCAGAGTGGAGTGTAACAGGAGATGTAATTAACAAGCCAAACAAGTGGGGGAAAAACCCAAATTTGTCGTGGTTTTTACCCAATGACCAGGCACGTCAGGTCTGGAAGAAATGAGTAACATGGACAAACACAGATGCACATTCTGGCATTTGAAAGTCTAATCCAGATGCAAATATTTTAGGCAGGATCCTGTCTCCCACCTTCAAAACTTTAGACACACGAGAGCTGCGTGGCATCCCCTGCGCTGGCAGATGCCTGCGGAGGCAGGTCAGGGCTCTTCAAAGGCATTCCCAGCGTAAGGATTATTTTGCCTTTATGCTTGCTGCCCATTCAGTCTTTTGTGAGATGCCACGAGGAATCAAATGGCATTTGAAACAGGAGTGAGGATTAGAAACCCCCCGTGTCAGCCGCACAATGTCCAGGCGGAGAAGCGGCGGAGGATGCTGCGAGGCCGAGGCGACGCGCACCCCGGCATCACCTTCGCCGCAGGAGGGGATCGCAAAGACCTTGCACCCCAGGTGTGCTGCCTTCAACCCCTGCCTTCCCCCACCCGTGAAAAGATGTCTCCCAAACACGTGGCTTCCTGGCAAAGCTGCACGGCTTTGCTCAGTCAGCAGCCCCAGCCCACAGGAGAGGGGCGAAAGCCCCTTTTGCCGGGTGAGAGGATGTTCGGGGATGGCTCCTGGCTGGGTGTCTGCTCCTGGGTCCCGGGTCACGCCAGGACCACATAAACACCTTGGCCGACGGAGAGGTAACGCCAAATAGAGATGCCACAGAGACACCAAAATGCTGGTCCTGCTGCTGAAGAAAATATCTGCCATGACTCCTTATGTCTCCGTGCTTTCTGGGGGGGAAAATGTGGCTGGTCCTTGCTGGGGGCTGTGGTGTCACCCCAGGCTCTCTCGCAGATGGTGATGGTGAGAAGCAAGGTGACGTGCTCCTCCACTGTGGCCCCATGCAGGTGCGGACAGACCCCCTCCCAGGCACCATGCAGAGCAGCTTGCCTTGGCTCCGAATCAAAATCACCATAGGAAATGCAGAATAAAAGGAGTTAGACAGAGAACAGGTTGCAAAAGCTGCCTCTATGCAAGTAGTTTAACAAGAAAAAAAATAGCTACAAGAGGGAGAGAAGGAGGGACTGGTCCTTGGGGGTCCTGCTGGGTTGTTGGGCTGGCTCTGTCTCCCAAAGGCCATCAGCAGTAGCTGTGTTTCCTCCTCTGGGTCAGCGAGATGGGCGAGTGAAGCTGTCCACCACAGGCATTTCTGCTGGTAACAGCTCCAGGACAGCGGAGCAGGTTCAGGCTCGCTCTGCTTTCCTATGGCCACCAGCAAGCCCCGCCAGCCCCGGCACTGCCGAAACAGCCTTGGTGTTACCCGCGACGAGCCCGTCCTCACTCCCTGCCTGCTGCAGCCAGACGTGGGGGTGGAAACAGCCCAAACCAGCTTTTTTTCCACGAGCACCTGCTGGGGAGCAGCTCCTGGGCTGGCATGCGGGCTCCAGCCCCAGGTCATCCCCATGTCACCCCACAGTCCGCCTGTGCTGGCACCTCGGGCTCCGCTGCTCCAGTCTCGCTTGGCTCCTGTGCATGCCGGCTCGGTGCCGGGAACGGGGTAAAACACAACGCAGAGAAACCCAGCCGGCCAGAAAAGGCAATCGTGCCTGCAGCAGTAAGGAATTAATTAAGATCTGTGCTGATAAAGCAACTGGCAGCGCCGCCGGGGAGGGGGTGAGCTTTGGTTTGGGGAGGCGATGACTTGCAGCAGAAGGTGAGTGAGAGCTGCCGGGTCCTCTCATGTGTCCCCCTCCCCGCCACGGCCCTTCCTGACCGGCATGGAGATGGGAGCCGTCTCCCTTATGTTCTTATAGCCATAACATACATCTTAGGCTGCATTCACAAAGCACCCTCCAGCTGCACTGTAGGTTTGAGATTATGTGAAACAGCCGTCTCTGCAGGCTTGGGATGCCTGAATGCCTGGCGTGCAGGTAAAATGGGGGTTACGGAGGGCTGCAGAGGAATTACCCCAGCTCCCAGGACCCTGGAGCAGAGCTAGGTGGCTGCCCCAGGCGCTACACCCCTACAGACACTGTAAATTAATTCACCGGTCTCGTTATACTGTTTGGCAGCTGCCAAGTTTAAGTTACTTGCAGAGGGATTCACCCAGGGCTGGCTTAGAAACGTGTCTGTGGCTGGATCCAAAGCAAGGTGCACAGCGAGGGGTCCTGCAACGTCACCCTGTCACCAGCCCTGCCCAGCTCCCGGCAGCACTTTGCAGCACATTCAGGACAATATTCCCCCCCCAAAGCTTTTAATTCCCATTCCACTATTGCCAACTGTCTTCTCCCATAGCATTTCCCCCTCCCTCCAAAAGAACAAAAAAGAAACCCAAAAGTGCATAAAGGTTTTTATCTGGAGACAGAGGCCCCTTGGAGCGCGGCCGCCCGCCTCGCGGCGGGGAGGGCAGGGAGCCACGGCCGGGCTGCCTGGCTGGGCACGGCGCTCGCCAGCACTCACGATGCACCAGATTGCAATGGAAGGTTTTATTGCCCAGTCATCTAGCCCGTATCAGTCAACTATTTGGCTGAAGGAGAGGCGTCCATTCAAAGCCAGTTTACAGCAGAGTCTTTATTTTGATTTTAAAAGCATCTGGAAATTAAAAATCCCCTTTGGCTCTCATCCACTTTGGAGAGAGAGCCAGGCCTGTCGTCTGGCCAAGCAGCCCTGCTCTAGCTGAGTTGGGTGGATCCAGCGCTGGGACGTTTTTCTAACTCGAGCAGACATGGGCTGCTGGCTTTCTTCCAGCAGCTCCACAAACTTCCCACGCCGAGCATCAGTTTGGTCCTCACACCATACGTGTGACACGGCATGCACGGAGCCATTCGGGGGGTGCCATCCCCTGCCCCGTGCTCTTCCCCAGCCCAGAGATGTCTGTCAGATGGTGCTTTGGCCAGGGCAAAGAGCGACAGGGTGGTTCGTGCGTGTAGGGTTCACCCCAGGTGAATGGCACCAATGCAAAACGTGGATTATCTATTTCTATTTTGGGGCAGCTGCAGGTCTGACAGACGTTGGTCACCCCCAACAACCTGTCCCCATGGGGAGGGCACATTGCAGCGGCCTCCTCGGCAGCATCGTAGGAGGTGACACTGCCCAAGGCTGGCTGAACCTGGTGGGACAGGCGTGCTGAGTTTATAGCAGAGCCGTGGAAAGTTCTCCATGAGCAGCGTTTTGTCCCGAGATCCACAAGATTTCACTGAACTGCTTCCTTGGCAGGCTGGCAAACCCCAGCCAGGTCATCCCTTGGGTCAAGGTGCGTTTTGGAAGAAGGAAAATAAAGATAAGTAAATACATGCCTGTGTGCAGTTATAGTTGTGTAGACCTGGTTTTTGTCCTGCAGGAAAAGTGCAGGCACTGGAAATCTGCCGCCTGCTCTGGCAGCTGGCACCTCTGGCTGCGCAGCCCCACGCGTCCCTTCGCCACATCTCTGCAGCGGGAAGGCAGGTTGCTCTGAAACAAGGCAGAGGGCAGAGCAATAACGACGATTTATCTGCCCTGTGCTACAGAAGAAAAAATGAGAAGCCCTTGCCCAGCAGCTTGGGCTTGCCACCACGGAGAATTGAACCTGCTGAGCGCATCAGCTGCAACCCAGGACAGTGTCTTTTATCCAAAAGAGAGGGTGAGATGAGCAACTGTGTGAGCTGGAGGAAGAACTGAGGATCTCCAGATACAGCCTGTGCCTACGTCCCACCGCGTGGCTGGGGCTGCCCCCTCCCCCTTGGCGTGGGTACTCCACGGCCTGGGACGGCTGCAGCAGCGGCGCGTTACCCTCCGCCTGCATCCGCGCCCGGAGGAAATCAGGATTGCTCCTCGTGAGTGTCGCCAATGTTTTCTGGCAGGAGAGGAAGTCAATCCCCTGTCAGGATGCGGAGAGGCGATCAAACGGGCACAGATCCGTCACCCCTCGGCCTACCCTTCCCGACCTGCCCCGTCCCGCCAGCTCCTGCTTCCAGGCACAGTCCCCATCTCTGCTCCAGCATGCCGGGAGCCGCCGCGGATGGGCCTTCTCTTCTGCCTCCCGAAGCGCTGCTCTTGGCTAGAGCTAGTCCTTACCAGGAAAGACCAATTTCACCACGCGCGCAGGCCGCTGGGGGCCAGGCACCAGGAGACACGAGCAGAGACTCTTCTCTAATCTTAGCTAAGCTCTTGCAAAGCCCTACTGCACATACATAAACTAGACTTTTTCAGAGGCTCATAAAACTGAAACAACCGTGGTCAGATCCTTATGGCAATGGCAACACGCCCGTCTCTAGCACAAAGCCTATCTTCCCCCACTGGATTTCGAGTCCCTGTTTCAAAGTATGGAAGCATTAGATCTTTCCAAAGAAAGGATTTCCTGAATTATTCTAACACGGAAAAAACAATGTATTCTCTGCCCTGGCTCTCACAGGCAGTTGAAGTACTTGGCTGAAATTTTCCCCAAAAAAAGAAAAAGCCAGAGTCATGACATAAGAACAGGATCTTGCACTTAGAAGGGACAAGCACCCTCCAGAGCAGACTGCGCTACCAACTCTGCCTCTAATAGTATCTGCCAACTTTGTGAGCATTGTACATTGTTTAAAGAATCTAATCAAGTTATATATTCCTTTTGAAGTCAGACAACTTTGATTTAACAATGGCTTCAGAGCTTTGAAAACCCTAATCTTTTCTAGTTTGTCTTCCATGATGGTTCCTTACCTGTCTCCCATCATTGAATAAATCATTATAAACATAAACCAGATGCCTAATGCTAACAATAACTTTAGAGAGCCCTGCTTCCCCTAAGATGTATGGGCAATGACTAACACACTTTTAGCCTCCAGACTTAATTTAAAGCATTCTGAAATTGTGCACTGGTGAGATGAAGGCTGCCTGAGACAATAACTTTTACATTAAAAATAATCTCTGTCTTTAGCAGCAACAAAGTCGAGATTGTCCTCGTTCAGCCCTGGTGTCTCAGCCTGCCATGGGCCCTCTGCAAGCCATGGGGTGCGCTTAGGTGAATTCATGCCTGAAGGTGTTGGAAAAGGAAGACCTTGCACCACCTTAAAGAAAAGAAAATAAGGTGTCTGAATGTGTTCAAACGCACGGGAGCAGCAGCTTATGCAACTTGCGGTGAGCATGCAGCAGCCAAGCATAGTTCCTTGCAACAAAATCAGCATTATTTTCCGCCGAGATGTGACAAGGGACAGTGACGAATCTCCAGACACGATGGAAGGAGCAGCGAGCGGTTGAGTTGACCTCAGCCTCTGCTTCGCCAACTGAGCTAAAGCGCTTTGAAATCTGGAACTCACCTTGCCTGAAGACAGATCGCTGGTGTGCGGAGAAGTTCAGGGGGATGTGCTGGTGGAAGATAGAGTGTTTCTGATCCAGAGACCTCAGCCTGTGGAAAGCCTGTAGCTAACAGCTGCTCCAGAGCTGCTCTGTAGGGAATATATTGCTTAACGGAGGAACACACTTAAATGCATTACTAGTACAGCTAAATTAGTGTCTGGAGATTAAGCTCTGGCAAAGAAACAAAGTTTTGAAAGCTTCGCTCAATATTCTTTCACTTTCCTTTGCCTGCATACACTGAGCCCACAGTTGGGTTAATCTCGCCATTTTATTTGCATATTTTTTGTCATCCTTTATTTACAAGGTTTGCTGTCTTATTAATTTGAAACAATAACCAAAAAGTGGAGAGAAGAAGGAAGGATGGAAGGAAATCTTTGTATCTGCCAAAGTCTTATTAATTTGAAGCAATACCCAAAAAGTGGAGAGAAGAAGAAAGGATGGGAGGAAATCTTTGGATCTGCCAAAGTCAGGGAAATTTGTATTAGGTAAACTCTTCCACGCAGACGTGCTTTGCCCTTGTGACGTACCGGCACAGCGTGGCACAGCGGGAAGTTCATTGCAGAATTTCCTGACACAGAATGAACTAAAAAGAGTCATTGCTAAAAATACACCAACAAGGAGGCTCACAGGGAGCTCAGGGGGGATTATTCCTCCTCCCTGAACTTCATGGCAGCACCTCTGTTTTGTTAAAAGACTTTTGCGTGACGGCTTCCCAAGCAACCTGGTCACACGTAAGCCCAATGCTGTGTTTGAAGCCACGGCAAAGATACCATGTGAAAAATAAAAGCACATCAAGACGACCAGGGGGAGATTTTCCAGGAGCTTGCCCTTTGCGTGAAATTTGTGTTACCTTGGCATCACAGACTGACTTTTCCTAATTTCCAGCTGCTTGGTGAAGCTTCAGCCCTGGATTTTTTTTTTTCATTCTGATTTTCAAATGAAAACTCACCAAATTATTTGATGTGGGGAACAAGGCAAAGCACAGAGTGGCTTGAGGGGAGTAAAGACCCTGGACCCAACATCTCCCAGGAAACTTTTGCCACCGGCTTCACCTTTGTGCTCTTGTATGACAACAGGAGAGCTCCTTCCCAAAACAGACCCCACTGGCTATCCAGCCATGCTTGCAGCAGCGCCAAATCAATCTCCAGAGGAAGGTACTAGAGCACTAGAATATAAAAGACAATAATTTATGCATTTTAAGCCATGTTTTTGATTATGTTGAATAGCAAGCAAAACCTGAAAAGCATCTTTTATAGAAAACGTTAATTCTGTATGATGTCTTTTCCTTATAAAGAATGATTTACCTGTCTCTGGGGTTATGGTCTTTGTACAACAGAGCACATGTCTGTTCTGGCTCCTTCCATCTGAGATACAGATCCCAGGCAAACAGCTGTCCCATGGTATTGTGGGGTTTTCATGACAAATGGGAATCCTTTACAGGCAGCTTTCATTTTTTCATCTGAAAGCCTCAATACATTAGTAGTTGCCAGAGCCCTGTGAACTTTCATATCTATTATGCCATCACCACTACAAATGCTTTCAAATTAACAGCCAGCCAGATTTCCTTTCTATGACCAAGCAGGGAAATAAAGAGAAAAGACAGAAATTATTACATTACAGAATACCTTCTCCTCCATCCCACTTAGCAATCACTTTGTAAAGTGATATGAAAAGTTATTTACATTGGGATACATCTAAGGGGATGAATAAGAGCAAATGCTCCCCAGAGGGATCCCAGCTGTTTCCTTTCGAACCCTTGCCTGTCTCTGCCGCTGAGCAATCGTCCTCGCGCTGGTGAGCAAGCCAGGGCTGCTGTGCTCCCGGCCGCTCTCAGACGGGGTCCTGACAAAGTGCAGTACAAATTGGTGAGAAATAAGCATTTTAAGTAATCTCGTAAATTCACGAGCAATTTCATTTCCTTTTTACCTCATTACTTTTTTCAATTGCTGTTTGGTTTTGGAAAGGGGTACCTTCGGTCTCTGTGCATGGATAAGGGCAGGCAGGCAGAGAACAGCCCTTTCTATAGGAGCAGATCTGTTGTTGCATTGGCAATAACAGTTTCCAGGAAGAATAGAATAAAAGGCAAGACAACATTGCTAGAGGAATGTTTTATAGCAGTATATTGCACAGCTGTCCCACCATTGCCAACACAGACTTCCAAACACTCAAACGTGGTGGGATGCTCAGCAAAAGGCTGGAATCATGGCCTGATGCCCGTTCAGAGTAAGACGTCAGGGTCCCAGGCGTCCATTTGGTGCATCTGGCAAAAAAATCATACATCTAAAAATAATGAGAGTGATATTAAAAAATCAAGGAAATTCACTTTTATGTCTCTTCTCATGACTCTGAATTCTTCCTGTTAATTCCTCCGCCTTTCGACTGTACCTTTTCAAACCCTTATCAACGGCCTCATCTGCTTGGCAATGAGAAGTGGAGGCACAGTCTCCGACGAGGTCTTTCAGGGTTCCGAGACCTTCGATGGTCACTGATGGGAGATCACACTCAGGCAACCCCAGGGACCCCCGTGGTCCGCCAGTCTACGGATAAAATCTGGGTGGGTGACTTAATATCCTCAAAAATTGCCATGGTGAGTAACCCTCCGAGATTTGGTGTTGCCCTCATAAACACAAGCTTGACAAATACTACCTTTTTTTTTTTAAACATCAAAGGATCACATTTGCTTTTAAAGTGATGTTTAGTCATAATATTCTATTCCTGCAGGTCAGTTGCATTGTGGGGAGGACAGAGTCATCTCAAAATAAATGATGCAGGATCTGTTCTGCTAACTGATACACTTGAAAAATTGTACATACAACAGATGCCAATGCACAGTTCATTTATGCTAGACACAGCAATGGTAGATTATGTTCTGCCCCGGAAACATGCGCACACATTTTATTTCTACCTTCACTGAGAAGAGGACAGAATTTTACATTCCTGTACTTTTTATAACTCTTCCCTCACCGTCTTATAGCTTGTGGCAAAATTGTAGCCCTGAAGAACTGTGGTGGGGGAGGTTTTATCAAGGGAACTCCAGGGGCTGCTTCTGTCTCCTTTATGCCATAGGTTCAAATAAAAGGGACCGCTGGGGAGTAGGTTCAGCTCCAATTCATACATATAAATGGTGATGCAGAAATTGGAAAAGTAGCAAGTTTTATTATCTCTGTACTTCTGGGGCAGACTAAGCATCTTCGACATCTTTTGATGCCTTAGGGACGAGACTGTCAGAGCTGTTTCTTCTCATCCCTGCTTCTTACGTAGCTTTTAGTGTTGTGAGGCGATCACAGCAGAGAAAAAGGAAGATAGAAAAACCTCTTTTCTTAGCCTTTGGCTAAAACCCAAATATTTTAAACATTTCTGCTAGGGGTTGATTCCCCCAGCGAGTCTCAGAGCTCTCATCTCTGACTGCTATAAACCAAAGACTGTTTACATGAGATCAGCACATGCCAATATTGCTTTACACTTTATGATGTGTGCACTTCATATATCTATAGCGATGGGCAATCCATCCCTGCAAGCCCTTTAGTGATCTTATGATAGTTTTTATTTAGAGGACAGGGGAGAAAATCATGATGGAAGTCATGCAAATGAATGCAAACGGCTAAATGCAAAGATCTGTTGATCTTGTGAGACCAGTGGTAAATAATTTAACAAAAGATCTTTAACAAGTCTTACTCTAAGGAAAAAGTGGGTCCACTTTAAACCCTGCTTTTCCAATTTGGACATCTAAATCAGTACCGCAGTCCTTTAAAACAGCCAAACTCTGTAGGAATTGCCATAGAGAGTGAGACACAGAATTCTGGCTGCCAAGTGTAAAGGAGAAAAACGTGAGAAACTCCATAGCAGGCAAACATGGGGTAATCTCCCTTCCCCCAGAAGAGCTCATCCAAGCCCTGGAGACTAGCTAAAACATTAAAGCAAGAGGTTTTGCCCTACCCAAACCCCTGTAGACGTGAACTCTCCAGAGATGGCTCTCCTCCAGAGGAAGACTCTGCAAAGCTTTTGATAATTTTATGGAAACACCTCATTGCATATTTTAAGTATTCCCTTTACCGTCTCCCTCCCAGAAGCATACTAAGCTCTCCAATAAAAGACAACTAGAGACATAACGTCTTGTGGTCTTTGGGTACCTGACCATATGGAGGAGCCTTCACTGGCACGGCTGAGCCAAAGCTGCGGGTGAGGCTCAGGCGAGGAGACTGCGTTCCTCACCAGGAGACACCTGATTCTCAGGGAAGGGAGCACACGGCAATTAGTCACTAAAACAGTCTAACGAGGCTAAAGAATTAGGAATTGCCTAGGCCCCAATAAAATCCAGTGCTTTATACGACTCGAGATGCAGTTGGAGGAATCTGGCTAATCTTTTACTCTCCTAGTAAATCATTCATTGAGGCCATCTGTGAAATATGAGAAGAGCAGCTTCAACCCAAGATTCCCGCTTAGCAAAGCTCTTACTAGCTTGGCCGGAAAGAAGCTTTCCTGATAAAGTTGATAGCTAGTCCAAGCCCTCATGATTTCCAGCAGCAGTAATCCTTCTGGGGAGATTAGAGAAGCAGCCCTTGAAGGTCCTGAGGTATGGCCGTGCATTTCAGCAGAGTTCAAGGGGGGAAGGAAAAAAAAAAAAAAAAAAATCCACAGCACTTGCCAGGGCCTGGCCCAGAGGTGCACCTCTCGACGCTTTCTTTTCCAGCAGCTTCTGCAGACAGGTCAGACAAAGAGCCCCCAAAGCAGCCGGTCACAGCCCCTCTGGGACGGGGAGCATTCCTGGGGATCAGGGAAAGCATCGAGGAAGAAATCTGGTGCCTCGATGGCCAAGACTGAGCTGTGGTTTTGTTTAAGAAAGGGCACGAACACCCATATGGAAAGCGAAATTCAGCTCTCACAGCTGAACCTAGAACCCAAACTTCCTTGGTTTGGGAAAGTTTGTGCCTGAATTGAACAAGTACAGCATAGGATCGTGTCACCTGAGGAGGAACAAGTCATCCAAAACCACTCCCACCAACTCTCCACGCCAGGCTGCTTATCTATGTTCTCCACCCAGATTTGATGCAGTTTTTTTAAGAAGCAGTTAGTCTTTCTCCACAGGCATTACTACTAACTTGGGAACAGAAGAAAGTCCTTAGGCAAATACTTCATAGGGCAAAATAAATAAAAAAATTTTAGCTTACAGGAGAACTGGGCTGAACACCTAACCACAATATTCAAGAACATGAATTACAGTCCACCTCCTCCAGGAATTAAGACAATACAGTTTTTGACAGCTTTTTTTTTTTTTTTTTTTAATCTTCTTGTTTCCAGACTCTTAGGATCTGTAATTCCCAGGTGGCTCAATAGCTAGAAGGAACAGAGACTTTCAAAGTGAAAGATGAGATGCCCCAAATCCTAGAGCCAAATGCTTGAAGGGAAGTGAAGCAAAAACCCAAGTAGGAGACAAATTAAGAGTACAGCAGGGCTGGAGGCACAAGCCTACAGTCTTACCTGGCGCTGGGCTCTCAGGGGGAGGCAAGGCTTGTGGACCACGAGGCTGAGCAGGTCCCACCTTTGAACCCTGTCGAGCCCATGCTGTGTAAATCCAGACAGTTATACTGTGTTTGGGCACCTTGCAGAAACACAGTCACAGAAGGGAAAATACACCCCCTCCTCCCCTGTGCTTAAGCTGGGCAATAACATGCTTGGTTTAGTGTTGAAGTCTTCCAAAAGTCTTGGTCCAACTTACAGCGCTCTTGGTGACCCACTGCAGTTGGGGAAGTGATTATGTGTTGGACCAACATCTCTGACAAACAGTAGGAGCTGCAGTTCCTAGAAGGACAGAGATCCTCTTTGCTATGTGAACTTTAACCAAAGTTTGGTGTGATAATCCCTCTGCGCTGTGGTTTGTAAGATTTTAACTATTCTTTCTGTTTTCCTTGGCTATCTGGTGTTTGCTCCACTGAGCCTTGAGGTCAGTAACTGTGGAATACATCAAATTTTCTGCCTTCTCCCTAAAACCTCCTCAGATCTAAGCAAAGCAGCATCTCATTGACCATTACACCGACCAGCTTATTAGGGGTGCATTTTCTGTTGTGGAGAGAAATAAGGCAGGTAAGATTGGAAGTTGCTTTATTTTGGTTTTAAAAGCGAAATCTCCTTCCTCCGCCCTTACTAAGTATATAACTGTTGAAGAAAATATTTCACCCTATGCATCAGCTAAGGTGTTAGGGAAGTGCTTCCTCTACTTTCAGTTAGCTGTAATAAACACTATAAATGCCCCTTCCTGTAATGCTGTTTCTATTCTTAGCATGTTCTGTAGCATCCTTGGCAGTCAGGGCAGTCGGCCGCGGTGGCACTAAGTGCAGCTTGGATCAGTGCAAATGGAGAGGGTCTGGAAGGAGCGGCAGTAAGGAGAGCAGCCAGCATCCAGTCCCTGGGTCAGGAGCAAAGTAGAGGAGGAAGATGATGATATCCAAAGGGTAACAGAGAAGTGCTCAACCTCAGTGGGACCAAGGACGTACCGTGGTTGTGGCACTGAAAACTGCCTGAGCAGAGCTGCAGAGGTGATATGCCCCAACACGGCAGAGCGGATACAAGAAGATCTCCTGCCTCAATGTCAGCTGGGCTTTGGGACAGAGAGATTTTTCCATTAGTCGGACAGGACTCGTGTTGTTCAGCAGAAAGCTACTTTGCCCTCCCAAGCACGGCAAGCTTGGTGGATCCTCCACCCTCCAAATCACACACGGTGAAGACTGCACTCCGGGCAAGAGCAGGAACCACAACTTTCACAAGACTTTCAAACGAAGAAAATAATCCAGGCCTTTTCTTTGCAACTGCTGCATTCCTCCTGGAGCCCTTTGTGATCAAAGTTGTTTAGAAAGTAAATGAAATGGAGTGAGCCAGAGAGACAGTAACGGTTATTTCTCCAAGAAAGAAAAGCTTAATTTTACCATGGGGATCTTGTGTCTGCCATGACCCCTCCAACAGCTCACAGGAGCACAGGAGGAATTAACCAGTGAGGACTGGTTCATTCTTGCAGATCTGTGAAGAGTTTCATCTTGGTTCTTAACAAAAATACCTCCCCGCCTGCAAAAAACAAACCCAAACAAACACCACCTAGTCCTCAGTTAGTAATGTGCAGCTTCTCCGTAGCTTATAGCACTCTCCTTCTTCCATCTAACCAAAACAGACCTAGGGCTTGTAAGCTCTTTGGAGACTTCCCCGGGCTGCAGCTGAGATGGTCAACACATAAAGAGCAGGCAACATTTCACAAGTGGCAACCCTGGAGGAGCTGGCTCCAGAAAAGGTGAAAGGAAAGGGAAGTGGGAAGGGGACTGCCAGGCTCAGAACCATTTGTGGTTTGCTCGTAGTTAGTATCTGTTCAGCTAACTGGCAATTGAGATCAACAGCTAGGATTTTTCCATCCAATCTAAGTGAGCTAGCAGTTGGGTTTCATTCAAGTAATTGTTCTAATGGATAATAATGTCTTGTTATGACTAGCGGGCTTATTACTAGAATGTTGTACTAAATTCAATAACCTGGACTCACCATATATTGTCCCTCTTGTGGGAGCTTCAGCTGTTTGAGAAGGAGCCTCAGAGTTGCGTGATCATCCCTAAAACCTTCTCCCCTAAGTTCCAACTTTGGAGAACAAGTTGTTCATCATACGCTGAATTCAGCCTTGGAGTAACTCCAGTGAAAACAAAAGGAGTAACGACAGGAATGGATTAGGCCCAATTGCTTTCACATTTCTCCAGCTTGAATTTCCAATTCCAATACTAAAGGAGGAATAAAAAACCCCACAACAATGTATTGCACAGTGACAAATACACTTCAAAATGTAAGTCTGCCTAATGATGTGACCTCATGCCCTTTGGAAAGTCCACCAAGGTGAGCTTCCCCAAGCTTACCTATAAAAAACCCCCTGCTGCCACCTGGCAGGAACAATATATATTGCTACTTCTGCCACCGAGTTGTACCAATTTTTGCACAGAGTGGTCAAACCCATCCTGCAGTTCTAGGCTGCTACATTTGTGACTACTGACCTTACACACATCTGAAAAAACTAGTATCTGCCAAGCTGAGATATAAAGTCATGAGGATTTTGTTTCATAAAAACATACTAAGATTAAATAGTGTGTGCTTTGTACTGACCCTGTTTTCCAGGGAGAGCTGTGTGCAGATCAGGAGAGGGCACAGTCTCACCTACAAATCCTTATCTGAGAGATCATCACCTTGGCATCTCTCTGGTTAAACAGATGTGAACCAGCAGAGATCAAGTGCAATAAGGACCGAGGTAGAGAACCCTAAGCTCCTCTGCTAGCTGTTGAACTATGCTTTCTCTCAATGTTTGCTGCACCACTCACTCATTAGCTTTTAAGTAAGTTCCTTCTAACTTTGACCTGCTGTTTCCTGCCGGGGCTGATGAGCCGCAAGTGCGGAGTCGCTTCCTCTGGGCCAGTTCCTCAGTGCAAGCTTTCGGTGGCTGCCACATCAAGTTAGCCTAAGAAAAAACGTTGCTCTTGTTTTCACTGGAGTTATTCCCAGGCTATTTCAGTGGGTTATAAAGGGGGTAACAGAATTAATCAGTAATCAAAGAACTAAACTGCAAGTCAGAAGTCCTGGGTTCAATTCCTAGCTCACATGAAATCAACACTAACCATATGCCCTCTTTGTGCCTCCACACACTCACTTAAGAGTTTTAACAATAATGATGACACTAACCTAAAGTCATTCCTAAACAAATAAGAAATTTATGAAACATCACAGCAGCACAAAATGTTAAGACCAGGTTTGACCCGTGAGCTTTACAAAGTAAATGCACAGCTTCATTCAACTGACAGGCTGGAAACCGAGGAGTTCAGCTCAGCTGCTATCTAGCTCAGAAATCACTGCGCATTGTTTGCAAACTTATCAGGAGTGACTTGAATTGTGAATCAGCTTCAGCAAGGCAGCTGGCAGGCTGCTGAGGCGTACAATGCCTGCTGAATCTGCACTTCCTGCTGGAGACGTGCGAAGGAGAAGGCAAACTATGAACGAGCAGGGGAACCGCTCCCAACTCAAGTCAAAACTACGTGCAGCGCAGGCACAACAAGGCCAGTCGCCGATCCGGGGGCCAAACCAGAATTCCCGGCGACAGCGGGGCTGGCGGCATTCAGCCCTTGCACAGCGCTTGCCATGGAGGCATCTCAAAGCGCTTTGTGAAGACGACGATCAGGCTCACCCATCTTCGCCCGCCTCCTCGCGAGGCTGGGTTAGACCGCGGAGCTGGAAGGGCAGCAGTCGGCCCTTCCCGGACCCAGGCCGTAGCCCTGCAGGCAGCTCGCCGGCACACGGCCCGCGGTTGGTGCCTGCTTGGGTTTCCATCTTGGTTTTCAGTAAACAACCCCGTCTATGTCAAATGCAGCAGCAGGCACCGAGACATGTTCTAGCCAGCCTTACCCAAGCGCTCACCTGGACACGGCAACGGAGCACAGCTACCTGGTTGGACGCTTTCTCCGCGCGGGCCGATGTTCCCCTTGCGCTGCAGGTTACAGAGCTGAAGCCGCTGCAAATTCACCAAGATCCAGGTCTGTGGGTGCCCACACAGAGAAATAACAGAAAGATGCTTCCTGATGGGAACACTGCAGCATCAGCACTGCAGGAAAAACACCCAGCTCGTACACTGCGATTCACTAAAACCAACTGAAATACGCCACAGCATGCTTCTAAAAGATTTCACGGAGCTCGGAAAACAGCCAATACGCAATATACTCCTAGAAAAGTTCTCTTGCTACGAGTAAGGCCTTTTCATTCATTTCTGGTTGTCAGTAAATTTGATCAAAGTCTCCTCTAGCATGGGATTGTGTTATTCTTCTAACCAAAGAGCATCTGCCTCTTTTTGTCAGTTTTGAGGTTATTAGTACAATGAAGTCCAAACCTCATTCTGGACAGTTAGCATTTACCCTGAAAGGAAGAGGTAACATTGCAAGTGAAAGGAAAGAAAACATGAGAAATTTCTAGCAATAGAAGTTGCAGGATGAACACAGTGCAGACACACTTCAGCCAGTATTGCCACTGCTCATGAAATACCGTTCTGCGCTTTACAAGCCACGATACGCCATCCTGTGGTCATCCACATCGCCCTGAACTTCTCACATCTGGTCCAAAGCACCCAACGCAGCTAGATACGCCTTGTGCCTCCTGGCCCTTACGCTCCTCATAAGCGCAATATGCACTACGGTCCTTGCTGCTAATGCAAAGCAAGGCTGAAAAACTTCAGATACTTTCCAAAAAATACCCGATAAAAGCCGTTAAGTGCAAGTTGTAAGATGTGGCTGTGGCAGGGCCAGCTTGCCGCCTGCGTACAGCTGCACCACAACACTTCTTCCTCAGCGTGGGCCTTCTGTCGGCAACAAGGATAACAACCATGACTCTTGACAGGACAGCCACCACTTTCTCCATACCAAGCATGCGTACCAGCCTCCCGCCATGCCTTCTCCTTCCCGGTGGGTGACATTCCTCCTCCCGCTCCGCTATGGTGCGCTCTCGACACTCCCTGATCCCACCAGGTCCCCCATGCTCTCCCACCGCGCCCACAGCTTTTTAGGCATCTTTGTCCCACTCCTACACCCTCAATTTCCCCTCTCCCCCACGAAGAGTTTTGCCCACTAATGTCTATGACACGTTTGACAGAAGCTGGGAATCCTGTTTAGTAACTACGCTGCTAAAGACAAGAAGTTGAGCATCCAGCCTTGCTTTGGTTGGCCAACAACTGCTACTATAACCTTCAAGGCTGATACAAACTCAGTGTAAAGGGGGCAGGAGGGAAGCTGCAAAAGTCCCCACAGATTTAGCTAGCCCTCCGTACCCCTCCTCGTTGCCCATCTGGCCCACCTTACCCCAGCTGCCTCACATTGCTCGTGCTGCTGGGTTTTAATATAGGAGGGGAAAAAGAAATAAGGAGGAAAAAAAAAAAGAAAATAAGTGACCAGCAGCAATAACAGTCCTCAAAAGGCAAATGTTTCCTATTACAGTGCTAGCTCTTTCAGGCTCTTTGATGTCACTTCTCCCACACAAAGCTGTTTCTTTCACAGTCTGTTCTTGCACATGAACAAGATGTTACACGTACTATACGTAGCACATCCTCAACTCTTATTTAAAGCACATTTGTCCCAACTCACTGTACTTTGTTCTCTGTACAGTTTTTCAAACCAATACTCATACATCATAGGCACAGAGGCATTTTTATTCTAGCTCCCCCTTTCACATTTATTTTTCTTCCAAATTCTTGGACATTCTGATCATAAGTAGAGAAGTGTTGACACTGAGCTTCTAAGTTCATGGCAGTAGCTGATTTTTTCCAAAATTTTAGGGGCTTGTAGAGCAAAAGGTTTGCTTTGTCAGAGGCTGGATCCAACATTTAGATTTAGATTCTGGACTAGTTAACTTTAGTTACATTCTTTATTCTACTTTGGCCCATAGTTTTTGATACCACCTGCTTCCTACCCGTGTATTACAGATCCTAACATTTTCATGCTGAACAAATTGTTGACTATGCATTGCATTGATAAACCATTACAGTTCTCATGACAAATTTAAATTGCTAATTATTTGGGGCAAGGAAAATATTTTTGTTCTAGCACAATAGGGTTTTCATAATCTGCTTTACAAAACTACCCCAATACAAATAATAGCCAAGTGCTTCTGCCAACTTACTTAACTTTGGTGAAAGTTCAAAAGTTGTGGGGACTGTGGCAAAATGCAGGAGGTTTCTTCAGGTGATGCAAGGGTTAAAGCAGTCAACTTCTGAAAAAACAAATGCATATCATTGTCTCCAAGATTCATTTGGCTCATGTTGTTAAATAGGAGTTACTTCTGCATAAACTATACCCAAATGCCTTGCAGAATTAAAACACAATGGATAATTCTTCCAGAAAACACACATTGCGTTATCTGAAAAATAATAAAAAAAATCCCCAAATCTATTATACCCCAAAACAAGAGACATGCAAAAGTCCACAAGGTCCACCAGGAATTTCACCACAGCCATTTAGTAAGACAGCCAACCTACAGTAATTAACAGCAAATAATAAATGTGTTTGTATAAAAGGGAAAAATCTCATGGCCCTCAGAAATAAGCTAAGGGAGACTAAAGGTGTTAGAATTATTGTACAGTGTAAGATGATGCTTTTTGGATGAAGGAACTGCTAGACAGCCTGGTGTCACTACCGGGCCTGTTGGATCACAGGGGAATTACTGCGAGCTGTTACTCAGAGACGGAGACAGGCCGTGCCCTCTGTTTGTTAGAGGTGAACAAAACTCGCGGTCTTTCGGTAATAAGTTCTTACTTTCCAGCAAGGAGAAGTGTTTGGGGGTGAAAGCCTATTGGCTTTTGTTGCTGTTACTAATGATATGTTCACGAGACTACTGCCTGCATTTAAAAAAAGAGCTGGTACCAAACCAGCCGAATTGGTTCACTAAAAATAAGTATTTCTTTATTCCGTGTTTTCAGGTCTTATTTCTTCTAAAACCCCGCAACCTTTTGTGATCACCAAAGCTAACGTGCATTCTTTGTTAATAGCAAGAACATACCTACTTTGCATTTCCAAACTTCATAATGCAAGAACAACAAAACAAATTGCTCCAGATTTAAAAAGAAAATGTTGGCCCTGACATGCTAATCAGAGGCAAGACTCAAACCCAAGGCCCAATAGGCCCCATATCAAAAGGCTTTAAGATCTAAAAGCAAGTAATAAAAAGCAGCTTTAATGCAAAACGGTTTGGATTGAAACAGGAGACTTCCGTTAAGTGCCCAGCGCACTAATAAAAAGGATAGCCTTGAGGAACATGTACAAGTTAAAAGTGGAAGTTGTGTGCGTTTGTATTTATGGGAATGGCAGCGCCAAGCCAGCGGCCCAGCCACCGTAACCCGCTCACGTGAACGCTCCTGGTCCGCAGCAGGAAGCAATCCCAGGCTATCGTGCCTAAACCAGCTCTGCAGCCTATTTGCTCCCCCAGAACACAGACTTGCCCTAAAACAACATCTACTTTTGATTTTAGCCTGACGACAAAGGTCCTAGCCACGAATTAGATAACCAGCCCTTAAGGAAAGCCAACCACCAACCCCCTGCCCGCTCCAAAGGCAGCTAAAACCGAGACAACTGCTACTCTAGTTTTGACTGGCAAGCGTAGCTTGCTCTTTTGGGGTGGTTTGAGCAAAAGTCCTAGACTTGCCAACTAGGAGTCTTTTCCTCCAAGTTTGAATAGCGTAGACCCTCACGAAAATCTCAGTTGCTTGAAAAATGCGTTTTTCATTTGAAAATTAGTTGGATAAGCTAGGTCTACACTCAGGGCTAAAACTTGTAATTTATAGTCAAAGGAAGCTAGTTACTACACCCTTCTCCCTGGGTCAGCTGGTACCTTCAGTGACCCATCTTACCGAATTTGCTAGGGATTATTTAACAGCTCTCAAGAGAGACTCAAATAGTGAATGGTAGGCAAAGTCCCTTTCCACTTACTATGGACAGTTGCCATTTATATAATAGCCTTGGAATACAAGAGGCAGTTTGTATAGCTCCAAAAATATTTCTTGGCCTTTACTCCAAAAAAGCAAATGAAACAGTCCTATGACTTCATGAAATACTTGAACCCATATTAATGCAAAGCTTTTTTATTATGAAGTTACCAGGAAGATTATACGCAGATGAAATTCCTCCAGGAAAACGAGTTCGTGTCTTTGTTGTCACACAATATATTAGCAGGGTCTACAGATAAGAATGTGAATATTTGCAAAAAATAATTTCCCAAGACTAGTCTATTGTGTTTGCGCACCAGAATACAAGTTCCAAATCCGCCTAAGCCTGTTCAAGTTAACCTCTGCATACAGCCCCCAACGTGGTCCTGTCTAGAGAAATGTGCCAAGCTGAAGCACTTAGATTTAAAATGGTTTTAGCATTTTGAGTTGTTAGAATAAGTACTCCATTTTTACCATTACTTAAAAAAAAATTAAAAAAAAATCCCACTTTACTGTTTTTGTACAGTACAGCTTTCCTTGTGCATTTCAAGAATGCGTTTTCCAATAAAGTCTGCAGGACTCAGATTTACATCCTCACCCACTGACAGTTTAATTACTTTCATTGTAGGAGAAAGTATTTAATCACATACAGTCAGAAAAACAGCCCCTTAAATACAAGCTTTTGGGCCCGTGATCCCCAATTTGAAATTCAATGAAGGAGAATGAAACATGCATACTGTGATCCATTTCCTGATTCAGAACACTTGATATTATCAAAACATACAGAGTTCCACAGCTGACACACACATTTTTCTAAACCATTGGTAAAATCCTTCCAGCATTTTAAGCCCACAACTGAGGATTCAGCGTGCTTCGGATATGATCTAAAGGCAGTGCTAGTCAATGAGCTGTACAAAGACCAATATTGTAACGCTGTGCTAATTAACATATTAAAAATAGTCCATCTAAAATGCTGCTTGAATTACGCTGGTATTTGGTGGTATTTTAACTTTCTTCTCAACAGTTACAACATTAAAGGGAAGTCACTGGCGATTCTCAGCAATAGATACATATTAATAGTTCCTTATTTAAAAAAAAAAAAAAAAAGAGGGGGAGGAAAGACAGGAATTCTCAGACACTCATGGCAATTCAGCACAAATAAGTCTGGTGAAGTCATAAAAAACAGTTAAGTGTCAATAGTTATATGTTAAAGCTGACTACCAGCACCAGCTGGCCTAAACTGGTATCCAATTCATTACAGACAAGACAGTTAACAAATCCAGAAATGCAACTTTTAGTCGGTTTTAGTCAGAGTATGTTGTAGTAGCCTTTACACTGCAATAGACTGATTCTGTAAGCAGCAGCAACTCACATGCAGTTAAGTGCAAATATCAGCTATCAGAGTATTAGAAAACTTACTTTTAAAATGAACAAGTGGTCTTACAGCTGTGTGTGTGAAACAGAACAAGGTCCTAGGTGGGACCTATTACGTTACACAATGACATTCATTCTGAAACGACAGTGTGTGTGTGTGTATTACATATGTATTTTATAAAAGAGCAATGTCTTCTGAAGAGTGGAGGATAGCCAGAACGCTAAAAAAATGCTGTAACAAGACTGAATATTTGTGCGTTTGCTTTATGAAGCTTACATTCTAATGTTTACAAAAGCCAGCACTTATATAAGACTCTCCACTAACAAACAAATCTGGAATACATCAATTGTACAGGTAAGTCAGCCAAAAATAAGCAATAGCTATGCTCTTCTGTTTTAAGAAAGCATGCAATAGGTTTCCCCTTTCTGCCACCCCTTGTTCAGATTTCTAAAATCACAGTACCAATAAGAGCACAGTATAATGAAACTGGGGTACAGGTAACAGGCTGAATTTTATCACAGACTGTTTATCAATATTTTGCAAATGTAAAAGCAGCCTTCTTTTAGCATCAAGAAGGCAGAGGAGATACAAGCATGAATAAAAAAATAATTAAGCAATTTAAGACATCAAAAATTCAAGAAATAGCACTGTGCATATACAAATAAAATTAACATTCAGTACTGTAGAGCTCATTTAAAAATGGCACCAATGGACAATATTTTACAATATGCACATTTATTTGAGGTGGGGAACTAAAGCTCCACAGGTGAAAATGATAATACAAATAATAGTGCCACTGTTGGCCCATTATGGTACTTCTTACAATTTAATGGAAACACTTTTAAAAATAATCTGGTATGTACACATCTTCTGGAAACTCAACGGCTTCTTCAGAACAGAAAAAACTATGGTTCTCCCCCTCCCCTTTTTAGCCAGACAGTATTGCCAGAGATTGTGCTCACTTTTAAAGCACATAATCTTACTTTTAATTCAGTGCTATTTTCTTTCAGAAAGATCAGAAGTTGTACTTTTAGGTAACAAAAGCATTTATGTTACAAACATTCAAAAATGGAAGCTTACGATTCTGGCAGACAATGTTGCGTATTAAATACAAACCAGCCAGCAATTACTGAACATAAAAAACTTATTCAATCATAAAAAAATACTATAATTCATCACCACAGACTTTTTACATAGTTATAAATAATAAATAGCATAACACAGTAGATTACAAACGGATTTATTTTGCCCCGTTAAAGTCTTTAAAAAGTAAATGTCTATTGTCTCACCTCAGACTGACCAAGGTACTGTATCTAGACTACTCATAGCTCAAATATAACTCCTTAGCTAAACGATTGGCAGAGCTCGTATTCAATCCAAACTTTTAAGTCCTTCCTTAAAAATCGAATGTTCGTTTAGCTGCTTGCCCTGCTCGTGACCAACAAAGGTTCAAACGCTGCACACAGCAGCTGCAAAGGGAATTACTTTGGCTGCCATCTCACAGCAGAGTCGGGACTGCCCACAGCACCTTGCAACGGAGCGCACGCCTCGGAAAGGAACACTAAGGAAAGCAGCATCGACGACAGATTCTGGTAAGCACTCTATAAACAAGCTGTACACAAAGGACTTTTCCCACCCACCCCTCTGGTTTACATTCCGTAATTTTGTAACAATGTCCCCTAAGGCACAAAAATACCTATGACCTCAATGCCACAGGAGACATCGATGGTGCCATACATGGTTCTCCTACACAGTAGTTTAAATAAACTTAGTTATCTGCACTGTATGTCTTAGATTGAGGCGTGGATTAGTTTTCCTTGGCCAAAACTGGCTGAGTATTGACCTTATTTCATATAGTCCGTAGGATAAAGGATCTGGGGAGAGAACTATGCAGCTATTTTAACCATGTTCGTGGAGTATTGTTATTTCTTCACCGATGGCAAAAGTGCCAGTCATTAGTTATTTTGTTGTGGTTTTTTTTTTTTTTTTTTAATGTAATAGATTGAGATTTCCAAACACAAACTGGTCTTCTTTAATAAAAAAGACAACAAGCACTAAGAAAAGAAAAGATTTTTTTTTTCCTCCCTTCCATAAGAGAATTTGAAGCTAGTGACTGAAAAAAAGCAAGATTAGTTTTACTCAATGGTAGAAGTGCCAGAGAATAAATTAGTATTTTCAAATCCTTCCAAACCAAATTATTTCCCTAGACATAGTGACCACCATAACGATAGAAATATTTTCCTAAAAATTGCAACACTAATAGGTAGATACCTATTCTCGGAATCAAAAATTGTATGCAAGTTCCTGAAAGCAAAAAGTTAGTATAATCTGAGCAGACACCTTGTTTAAAAAATAAATTTGCAAAACCAGACATTAATATGGTCTACAATGTCCATTAAATGGATAAATCAAAACCACTGGAAAGTCGCCAAGGATTACAGTTACAATAAATTTTTCCTTTTAATAATCCTTGTGTTAATGGTTCAAGGATCAGAGTTCATTTCTCTGTACAGGTGTACAGTAAGGGAACAGCACAGCCGGACACTGACTCAGAACTTAAGTCACTTAGGTGAGAGATCATCCATCAAAATGAATGAAGAGCATGAATTTGAGCATGTTACTGGAGACTCTGTGGTTATGCTGCCTTTAGTCAGTGAATCAGAGGAAGAGCCAACACTGCTGCTACTCCCATCAAGAATATCTGAAGACAGGCTGGGGAAAAAGAAAAAGGTTATTTAGTAACACAGGCACCATGACTTTGTGTACAAAGCTAACGTACTTTCACCTTTCTAGAGAAGATGTAGGAGACCTATACTACCACTCAGTCTTTACTGCAAGACTGGCAGCCCTGAAGACTCCTTGTTTTCTGTAGCATGTTATATATATATTCATGCTCCTTATGGGAACGAGGAGCAGAATTTTTTTTTTTTTTTTAACATGCAGAATAAATTATGACTCTGATTTTAATCAGTCACAGAAAGAAGGTGACAACTAATGAGGATAAAACCTTACAAGGTTATAGGAAAGGAATAATAAGAATCTCATCAGCAATGCAGCAAAGATGTCATTAATTAGCTAGTATGTTCTTTAATGTTGCACTACTCAAAGCAAGATTTGGAAGCCTATTTTTCCCTTCTAGCTGGATTTTGAAGTCTTGATACAAGATTTCAGAGAGCACAAATTGATTCTTTTGCAATTTAGCTGGAAGCAACATGAAGAAAATATTTCTAGGCAGTTTCAAGTCTGTAGGTAAGCTGAAATTATAGTAATACAGAGTTGACGTTTTAGAATACTTAGTATCTGACTCTGGACACAAAAAAGAAAGCTTTTTATGATCATAATATAGAAAGGAGACAGACTATAACACAAAAATCATTAATGTACCAACATGAACTATGTAACTGCAGTAACTATTCACACACACATTTTCTAAGTATTCAGACAAGTACCACAGATGCTGTATGACCACTGCCTACAACATACTGAAATGACAAAGCATCTTTTGAGGCAAAGTAACTTTGCTTATGAACCAACAGGGATTTGTAACAATTACATACTCAGCATAAAAGTTTTGATACAAAAAAAAAACCTAGGCTAGAGATTCCTCAGGAAGAATTGATCAAAGAAGCAGGAACATTGTCACACTACACTACCACAGGAATAGTCCCCAGTAATACGCATACGCAAGCTATACACAAAGTATTTTTTTTCTGGAAAAAAACCAAACAAAACAAGAAAGCTTGTGATAAATGCACATTCCCTGTTTTGGCATTTCAGGGCACATGAAATATTTTACCATGAACTGAGATCTGTCAGATGTGTAACATCTGGAGAAAGCATGTTGGTTGTTCCTTGAAAAAGTCTCTTTGGCTGACTTTCGGTTTCCATTTCACCTAAGGAAAACAGTGCAAATAATCAAACTCACTTGAGTCTCTGGAACGTCCATTTAATATTTGTCCATTGTAAAAGAGAGGTTTGTCCCGCAATAGAGCAAGGTTGCATTTGTAACATAAGTCCTCTAATTCAGACAACCAAGCACTTGGGTAAGACATTAATTTGATGCTGGCTGTTGTTTAACCATCCAGTCCATCCTTAACTAATGCTTCAGCATTATCTGAGGGGCTACAATGATCTTCAAAGACATAAAACTAGGCACTTGCTATTTGGGCTACAATCAGACAAAATAATCTAAACCAAACCAATTACTGTAACAAATTTAAGTAGGCAGTTGAGATGAGGCAACTGACATAAGCCAAAATACGGAGATTAAAATTCTTAGTGCTTATGAAAATATGAATGCCAGCTTAGTTCACAGTTTCACCCTCCTGTGTACAACAAATTCTGATGCATATGTACACTTTTACAGAAAAGCTGAACAGAAAAAATGGGCATGTGTATGCATTTTCACTTACTCATCATGGATCAGACTTTCTTTGTACCTGTAATCATCTACTGACATTAAAAGATTAAACATTATGGGGAGAATTCATATAATCTGTTTAGTATAATCTGCCCTGAGAATGAACTAGCTCATTCTGTACAATAGACACGTCTGGAAATATCATGAAGTTGCCAATAACAAGCTTAAAAAAAGAAAACCCTCTCAGCTACAGTATATTTTTATTTTGGCAACAAAAACATATGGAATGGGAATACATTCTGGCTTTTTACCTATACTTCACAGCAGTTGTTGTGTCAGAAAAGCTGACAGAGGTTAAGCATTATAGTCAACCAGTATATATTAATATGTTATGGAAGAGAATTATACTAACACTCATTTTATTAAAGACTGAGGGGGGGGGGAAGGGCTCAGCTAATCCTTGCAATTTTATAAGCATCTCAGACACTAATCCGTTGATCTCATTGAAAAGGATTAGAATTACTCCCTCGCCAGTAAATTTAAGAAGTTTTCTATCAGATGTAAACAAAAGCGGAGAGCAGCCTGCAGAGACGGCTGCCACACAGCAAGTCCTCGCCGAGAAATCCTCACTGGGGCTGGTTTTGGGCTAGAAAAAGGGAATTGCCATCCCAGTGTCTGGAGTGATGACGGTATTTGAGGTGAGCCCAGTCAGCCTGCCTGGAAGGATCCCGTCCCAGGCGAGCATCCCACCAGGGTGCCACGACCCATTTTTGGGGTCCCACTCTCACAGGAATGATGCTCCAGCTAAAAAAAAAAAACAAACAACCAAACCAAAAACAAAACCCTACCCCCAAACCCCCGACTTGTTCTGCACTGGCTAAGGAAAACATTATTTTAATAGTAAGAAAAAAAGTGGGCAAACTTCTAGGGAGCAAATTGGACAATTCACACAAAACCTGAGTTTTGCCCAGCTTCACAGCAACCTTTGTCCGCACAGCTTTGTGGCAAGGACTCGCGTTATTAAGGTGGAAAAATTTAACACAGCATCCTCGTGTAAACAGTCTGGCACCTGCTGCTACGCTTGCAATGACTAATTCATAATATTAAAGAATAAATCATTTGATTTAGAAGATGAAGCAGGCAATGTACAACCTGGTTTTTGATGCCAACCACAGTTCGCTCCTAAGTTTGATGTTCTGGCTATTAAGAGAAATGTTAACAGCTGAAATAAATCAAAACCTAAAGGAGGCTTCAGGCAAAAAGGATTCAGGTGATCCTTCAGTGAGGAAAAGCCACTTTTGTTAGAAAACACGACAAGCAAAATTCTGTTAGTGCTTACTTCTTTCCTCTTTTAAATTCCATCCAAAAAAAAAGAAATCTAAAGAGATTTAAGTTTCAACCTCAATTTAAACCAGGACTCAACCTCATCAGGGCTTGTCTTAAAGACACTCCTTTTGGAGGTGCTTGATGGGATGGCAGCAGAATCCCCCTTCCCCAGCCCTTTTTAATGGGATACTATATTTTTTTTTCTCTCCTTAGGCACAGAAGAATATTCTCTTGGCATTGGGAAAACACTCACCATCCCGGCGGCAGCCCAGCTCCTAACTCCCTGCAACACCCCCACTCCCAGCTTTAGCATCCAAGGCTCCTCCGGACTGGAATAAATCACCCGACGCCAGGGCTCATCTCCAGCCCCATCCATCTCACCCAGCTCCAACACATCCCACCCATTCCCTGCCACCCCCCTGACCCGTTCCTGCTGCTGCACCAGCGGCAGAGGCACGGGAAGACGTTGCAGGAGATGCGAGGAAGATGCTGCCAAGCCAACTCGGCATCCCCCAGGCAAAGCCGCAGCCGGGGAAACGATCCATTTTTCCTGCTTTTGCTCCCGAAATGCCACCCCCAAACAATGCTCAGCGCACAGCGAGGGGGTGTTTTTGGTGCGAATGCAAAGCGAGACCACGGTGGAGGGTTCAGCTGACAGACAGCCGACCTACGCAAGCGCCAGCGGATGGGCTCCAGCCAGCGCTTAGGCGAGATTATCACTATTTATTCAGCCACAAAACCACCCAATGCTGCACAATCCCGTCCCACTTTGGATGGCCACCACTGTCAGAGTCTTCAAAAGCCTCATCTTTTATTTCAGATGCCAAGAGAGCGAGATGCTGGGTCTTGATCCGGCATTTCTCCGCTAAAAAGCAAAACAAAAAACCAACCCCGCAGCTGCGTTAATAACCAACGAGCCAGGAAATTGCCCCAGGGGAAGCCCAGCCTGGCGACAGGTTTTTATATAGAACAATAGAAAAACGAGAGTCTTTAAAGCACCATGGAAATATTTGCCTGCTTACGAGAAAGCTCTGCGTGGAGAGAAGTTTAATTCAATCCTTACGGTACGCCAGCAATTTAATTTTGTGCAGGCTGCAAGCACGAAGAGCCTGGTCAGCGGGGGGCGGGGGGGGAGGCACAACGCTCGGATGAAACTATTTTAGTCGGAAGCCGTCCAGTGGGAGACTGTGCCCCTTCCCATCCAATTCTGATGAGTAACTTGGCTTCACCCGTTTTCTTACCTGCTGGGCTGCTCCTCCTGGCTTCAAACAGACGGACTGAAGAGCTGAAACCTCCTCCTTCCACGCCTGTGGGTTCCCAGGACGGGAATCTGCACGTCCCTGGAGCTCTTATATTTTCTCCTAAATATTCCTCCAAGCCAAGAAGCTGGGAAACCCACTGCTATTTGCAGGCAGGGAGAGCAATAACGGCCCTGAGCTGGCTGATGGCTGAAACCAAGAGGGCAGCTGCTCTCCCTGCTCCGCACTTTCGGTTTCTCTCTTGCAAACGCACTCCTGGCGTGGTTTCCTCTAAGGCGCTTTGCGAGTTAAAAGCTGTATTAGCGGCAAGATTAATCCTCCACGGGGATAAAAAAATAAATCAGAAGTTTTTCCTGCTTCCTTCTCACATTTGCAGCCCCGGAGCTGGAGCAGAAAATGCAACCGGCTGAAGGACTTCCCTGCCCGGGCTTCCCGCGGCCCAGCCCTCGCTCCTCCTCCTGCTTCTCGGCATCTCGCCCGTTTTTTCTGAAGGCTGATCCAGTTTTGGCTCCGGCGTTGGAGCAACCCGAGACCTCGCAGCCTTCAGCTACGCCGAGGCAGCTGCTCGAAGCTAATTTGGTCCGTGGGCTCTGGCGCCCGGCTCCTGCCACCTTTCCGCTCGTTGGCATCGAGGCTTTTTGCTTCTCTCGGAGCAGCGAGGTTGTCTATCCTCCCCAGGCGTGTCTTCTCCTCTCCTGCCACTGCTCGTCCCTACCTTGGAGGCTTCACAGCTGCTCTGTCCTAACCGCCAACGCTATTGCTGGCACCCTTTTGAGGTGCTGTGGATGGCTGCTCTTTCCTCCCGCCGACATCCCTCTGGCACCGCAGTCGGTTCATTAACAGGACACAGGAGCCCTTGATATGTGGTTGGAACCATTTAGGTTTCTTCTTCTTAACTTTGATGGAAACTAAATGTGCCATAAAGGTAGAAAAACAACAGGGATGGCTCGTGTCATAGCTCCAGGGAGGGAAAAGCATCCGAAAACGATGCAGCTCCATCCCCAGCAAGCGCTCAGGTACCGCTGGATCCCGGGATGGGGGGAAGCGGGTACTGCTCCAACCCGCCGTGGCCGGTGGAGAGGATGCTGAGGTTTTCCCGTTCCTCAATTTAGGAAGCAAATTACCTCTGCCCATCGCTACCATGAAACCATGGGGGTTTTGCATCCTCTCCTCGAGTATGTCTTCGATGGCATCACCTGCACTTCTCGACCAAGCAAGAGGCACCGCCAGGGTCAGGTGATGGCTGAGCTCTCCTGTGGATTAGCCCTGTATCACATCATCGCTGATGTCATTTTAAAGCGTTGTCAAGTGAGTCAGGGTGAGGGCACAGGCAGGGTGGCCGCTCCCGACACAAAGTCTAAGCGGTTTCAGGGCAACGTTGCTATGAAGGGACAGGAAGTCTATGCAATGTAGATGTTATCTTATGTCAACAACACTCAGCTTTATGATAATAATCACAGGAAACAAAAATAAACAGAAACCCAGCGGAGACAGAGACGCCCAAAGACCAGGGGAAGCTTCAAACCCCCCCCAAAAAAACCAAAAAAACCACCCTCCAGGCTTTGCCACTGATGGTTCCAAGGTGGTTAAAGACCACCAGAAGCATCTGTACTCCTTCTATGCCGGCCCAAGGGATGGGGCTGCCTGGGTTTACTGTGTAACCAGGAGAGAGAGCAAGAGTCTGACCTGGTGGGAAAGGACCTTGTCTCAGCTGTGCCAAGCCTTGCCGTCCCATCGCAGAAGCATTTCAGGTCGCGGTGGTGGGAACAGGAGGAGATGAGCACGCCCAGCTGTGCCCCTCTCCACCTTTTCAACATCCAGCTGCTGTTTTATGGCTACGAGCTAATCATTTGCAACACAACTTCTGCCACACAGCCAATGTGGAGACGATGGCCAGGCCGTTGGGAGGGATGACCCAAGAGGGAACATGTGGAGAGGTGGTCCATGAGCACGAAAGCCCTCCTAGCAAAAGCCGGGTGTCCTCGTATCATCCCACACATCATTTAGTCCAGGAGACCAGCTGGAAACATCAGTCCTTCTTGGGTAAAACCGCCGGGCTCTGTTCAGCCTCACAGTCTGGAGACACCCCACCACCATCTCTGCCGCTTCCTCGCCACGTAACCCTCAACCTCCTCCTCCCCATCACCCGCCTCTGCCCCAGGACACGGCCAGGACCATCCTCCGGCCAAGAACGGCAGTAGCAACCAGCAGTCATCATCCCATTTCTCATTTGGCATACAGGCTCCTCCTTATTTGAAGTTTGGACAGATGCCACTACCATCCAGAGCATGTTGACCAAGGTGTCCTTCACAGCTGGTCCATCACAGGTATCTCCAGTTGAGCTTGGAAGCAAACGGACCACAGCCTGGGCTGTACAAGTTAAGAGGCACCACCACAGCTCACCCACCTCCACCGCTCGTCCCCTGAGATCCGAGACAGCCTTGGACTAAACACCACCACCGGTGACCCAATGAGCAGACCTAGAGTGTCCAAACCCAGCTGGAGATGAGAACAAAGGCCCTAGCCAACGGGTCACCCTTGGCATAAACTTTTACCAGGCTGAGCAGCGACAAAATAAGCAAACTGTAGCCGAGCCAGCGGTCAAGTGGAGCTTTGAGAGGTTGGGGAGGGGATTTCCCTCGAGAGCAAGACCAGCAGACTCAGGAGGTCATCACCACCCTCACCTCCAGCAGCTCCACCACCCGCCCAGGACCAGGACCTTCATCTGCAGGCATCAGCCCCACAACACCATCCTTCCTGGCTGCTTTCAGCACGCACTACAAGGGTGGAAGTATTTATTTTCCTTCTTTTTTTTCTTTTTTAAATACCTCAATTAGCACATTTTGGGTTCCTTCCACATTGCCCCTAAGCGTTTCTTCTGTCAGGGGCTCTATTCTTCCACCGTCAGTTATTGGAGGCAAGGGCTTGTTATTTTTCCGGGCTGGGGGCCAAATTCGTATTTAATTCTTGCTCCAGATGGCACAGCACTCTAGATGCATCAGCTGGAGCATCTAACCTGTATGAATAAAGTAATAGAGCAAATAACCTGATTTACTCAGGGGCTGTTTGACATGCTCAGGGTAGCACTGTTTACACCTTTCACAAAAAAGAAGCATTAATATGAATTCAGGCTATGGTCTCGCTATCAAACGGAACACCCACGGGAACGGAAACAACAATAGGAATCTAGAAAATAATATTAAAATTTGTATTTTGCTTTCTCACAAGTCAAGCATAAAAAAAAAAAGGCTTATTTCAGCCATCTAGGCAGTCGGGTCTGAGCCTGGTCCTGGGTTTTGTTCACCTTCCTCTGTCCTCACCGGCCCCAAAGCTGCTGTTGGCAGCAGCTCAAGCAAACCGGGGTCAAACCTTTCCTCCCATGAACAAGGAGAAGGGTTGGTGAACCCAGATTTTGGTGCGCAGACCTGAGAGCTTATGGCCCTGCTCACTCGAGGAGACGCGAGGAGGACACGAGAGGACAACCACGAGATGCTCCAGTTACGCTTCTGGCTAATTCACCCCGTTTCTACGAAGCTGCCGCATCCCTCCGGCACAGCCTGCAGCTGGGATACGTTCCCTGCAAACTACATCACCCAAAATAACTCAGAATAAATAAATAAATAAATAAAAAGATGCCAGTAGTCGGTTTATCTGCCTGGGCACATGAAACGACGCATAACATCAGCTGAGCCCGCAAACGTCCGGAAACAAAGGGACGGGGAGGGGGGGGAAGTGTTTTGTGCTTGTCTTTGCTCCGTTCAGAGCATCCTCGGGCTGCAAGAGCCCGTCCTGGCAGCAGCAGAGACAAAGGAAAGCCAGGAGCTGTCGGCAGGAGCCAGCCGGGGAAAACCAGGGTGAGGAGGCACCCGCATCGCCCTCCCCAGCAGCTGCGGAGCCAGGTTCGCGTGTTGCCGAACACGTTATACACGGCAGGAAACTCGAGATCAAAGGAGAGGAGCGTGCCAGAGCAAGATGTCATCCAAACCTCCTGCCAAAGGTGCGCAAGGGAGGGGGGAAATAACCCCCAGACACACACGCTGGCCCATCCGAAAGATCCGGCACCGCTTGTAGGTACGCAGGGTGACCGGACCCACAGAGATGCTCTCCTCCACAGGCACAGGCTGAAACAAAACCAGGCTAAACTAACAAAAAAAAAAAAAATGCAAAAAGCCCAGGAGGTGCGTTTTTACCCATCGGTTTTCAGTCCCATGGGACCCACGCATGTCCCCTGCCAAAGCGGGCGAAGCGGCGGATGCTGGGAGGGCTCTGTACGTGCCTGTACGGCAGGAACAGCAGCCCTGTGTAACTCTGAAAAGCAGCTTTTCCCATTTCTGGGTGTTTTTGGTTTTTTTTTTAAGCCAAAGAAACCCACAGTGTCCTGTTCTCGGTCCCAGAAAAGCGAGGGGACGTGCTTGATTCCAAGCCAGTGGCTACCAGGAATGGGGTGACCCAGGGACCCCAAGCCGAACGTGGGGTGTCCCCCCAGGAGCTCCCCCTCACAACGAGGGTCGGGGTCCGGGTGGGATGGGCGCTGGGTGGGCACGCGTCCCCCATCCCCAACCCCCTCCTCCATCACTGCTGGGCGATGCAGTCCCAGGCCACCGTCCAGCCTCCGCCGCCCCCTCCTCCGGGGTGTCCCCTCTGCCCCACAAGCAGGGACCTTATGGCAGCCCCATAGGGCTGCCAGCTACCCCAAAGGCACCCCCCCACCCCTGTCACCCTGAGGAGGGCCTACCCTATAGGGGTCTGCGGGGGGGGGCAGAAGGGACAGGCCTTGCCCTGCAGGGTACAGTCAGCGGCAGCCCCATTTCCCTATGGGGGTCCCTGCCCCACAGGGGACTGTGGAGCCGAGAGGGAGGGCGGCCTGCCCCCCACAGGGGCTGCTGAGGAGGGGGTGTCCCTACCCCACAGGGGTGCCGGAGGAGGGTCCCTGCCCCATAGACCAGTGCACAGAGGGTCCCTGCCCCTAGAGCAGGGCACAAAGAGGGTCCCTGCCCCTCAAGCAGTGCACAAAGAGGGGCCCTGCCCCACAGGGGTGCCAGAGCGGTGCACAGGGAGAAAGGCCCTGCCCCACAGGGTTGCTGGAGAAGGGATCCTACCCCACAGAGCTGTGCGCAAGGGAGGCGAGCCCCTGCCCCGCAGAGCGGCACACAAGGAGGGGCCCTGCCCCACAGGGATGCTGAAGGAGAGGCCTTGCCCCACAGAAGGGCGCACAGGGAGGGGGCCCTGAGGAAGGGCCCTGCCCCACAGAGCGGTGCAGAGGGAGAGGGCCCTGCCCCGCAGGGGTGCATGAGGAAGGGCCCTGCCCCACAGAGCGGTGCCCAAGAAAGGGCCCTGCCCCACAGAGCGGGGCCCAAGGAGGGGTCCCTGCCCCACCAGGGACCCCAGAGTCGGGAGAGGGAAGGGGGGGGGTGTCCCTGCCCCATGGAGGGGGTGCCCGGTCCTCCGGCCCCCCAGGGGGCTCCCGCCACCCCGCGGCCGCCCCTCACTCACCCGCCCGCCGCCGTCCCGCCGAGGCTCGCGCCGCCCGCACTGCCCGGCGGCGGGGAGGGACCCGGATGGAGGCGGCCCCGCCCCT
>JAVJGG010000039.1:15687986-15727072 GCA_035590195.1 Aviceda cuculoides
AGCGGGGCCCGTCCCCGTCCAGGCTGCCCCGGGACGCGGGGGTTCGGCCGCCGCTGCCGGGTCCGCGGCCGCCCCAGGCTGTAGCCCCGGGGGTTGCTCCGTGTTTATCCAGGCCGGGCCTGGGAGGTGCGCTACTCAGCGCCCGTCCCGCGGCGCGAAGCGGTGGGTGATGTTTTGGGGAGCCGTGGGCGTGTGGGGAAACGTGGGCTCCTGAGCGGTGTCCCACGCGGGGAGGGGTTGAGGCAAGGCAGCCCTCGAAGTGCGCAGGGGTGCAAGAGAGCCCGGGTGGGCGTGCTGTAGCTTTATTAAAACGCTCTGTTTGTTTCCATCTAGGTCTGCTGCGTGTTGTGTAGCTGAGAAACGTACAGTACACAGCGTCAAGGTTGTGGCTGTTATTAAAGTAGCAATCTCGGTGATTTCTGTAATGGTTCAAGTTCGAGCAAAAAAGAAATCGCTGCGCTGTGTACAATTACAAGGGTAAATCCTTTCGGAACAATCAGGGGAATTCGGTGAAGAAGGTAATTTTATGGGACCTTGAAAGATACAGAAGTTTTACATTTTGTGTAAAACAATGTATCAGTTGCCCTGGAGTTTTTCTGGATTATACTAATTTTGTTAGTTTGTAATAGTGGGAGAAACACAAGGTGTTGCTTGGGTATTGCCCTCAGCCTGTGGCAGGTGATGTTTGCAAGGGGGGTTGGGCCTTTGCCGTGTGTTCCAGGTCTAGATCTCTTCAGCTGACAAGGCAGAGACAGTGGCAGTCCCAGGCAAGGGCTAGAGGGAAAGCTCTCGGATATGCGTGGTCTCTTGTATAGTTTTGTGTTTGGGCAAGTTTATAACTCAAAATGCTCTTTCTTGCCTCCTCTGGGCTGTCACGAAGTTGGGAGATGCCTCCATCTGCTACGTGGAGCGGCTATCATCTAACTTCATGGTGGTCCATGTGCTGCTACTAGTAGTATGTCTGCAGTTTGGGAGAGCGTGTTGACAAAAAACTTTATAAAGCATAGTATAATACATAAGTACTTTCTGGTTTGTTTTTTTTTTTAAACTTCATGTTTCTGTAAGGAACTAGATACCAGGTGACGAACAAATCTCATAAAACTTTTGTGCCAAAATGCTTAACAGTACATTACAGTTCAGAGGAAGTGCTAATTCTTGCCTATTCACTCGTGATTTAATGTTAAGTAAACATAATTGTGATTCTTTTACATAATCATAATGAAACAACTATCAGTTTACATTTCCATGCAGTACAAAAATATTGTGAGTGGCAGTTGTTCCTCAGGGACATTTCTGAACAGGTAAACTAATTATGTAACTGAGACGAGATGTTTTTATGATCTTAGCCTTTTATAAGTTGTTTCTTACAAACAGTGAGACCCTTGACTATTTAAGAAAAAAAAAAAAAAAGGCACCCCATAACCATGCTGTAAACAAATGATTTAATTCAGGGTTTGGGCAGGCAGAAGGGTAAGCCTGAGCTCTTACATTGAAACTGCATACACTATACATTAGGTGTTTATACAAATTAAACTGAAATGCCATTGAACTAATGTGAGGTACTTGCAGTGGTTTGCCTGTTAGTTAGGAATTTTCCAGTAGAATACTGTTTTTGCAAGATTGCAGCTCTTGGCAAGAATCTTAATTTTTTCCCAGAATGGCTTTGTTGGGGAAACTGAAACAAAAGCTCTTGCTCTTGAACAGCTTGCTTTTTCTACTCTGCCTCCTGTTTTGACTTCTTTGTTAACAGATTTAGTAAGGAGCTTGGAGAATGAGTTACCATAAAAGCCAGAGAACATTTTAAGTGGAATATTTTAGATCACAGAACTTACCTTTCACAGAACTTTTGATTCTTGTTTGCATGCCAAATAAAATTGATTTTTAATGGGAACTTTAAGAATTTTCTGTGAAAGGTAAGTCCGAGATCTGACCAGCTCTGGTGTTTTCGCAAGGGAGATCAAAGGTAAGGATGTTGTAGGATTTATTTTCTCTCCCTCTATTCTCTTCTAGTTAGCACTGAGTATTGGATTCAGCCTATGGTAATGTGTTACAGAATCATTCCAACCTGTTTTCTCCATTCAAACCCTGGATTTCAGTATGTACTGCTTGTGTTGTGTTTGCATACCAACCAGTATGCTTACGCTAAAGAGAAATTGTAGCTGTTGGCCCCGGCCAGTAAATCTCATCTCTAAACATCACATCAGGGATCCCTTAAATTTCTCCTGTTACACCTCCTATCAAATGGCAACTATTTGATCTCTTGTGCCTGTAATCGGAGTGAAACTTCTCTGAAAACTGTAAATGATGTCTGGTCATTTGTACTTGACGTTTTAGAGAAAGAGAGTCAATGCATTTTTCTTAGCGAAAAGCACAGTGCTTATGCCAATTGCTAGTCTTTTATTTCACAATGTAAGCTTTGTTTATTTTTTATTTACAGCTAGATAAAAGCTGTCTAAAACTTATGTGTTTAACAGGTGCATTTTAAACTGGAGGATTCTGATAGTGATGTGTCTTGAAAGTGTATTATGATTATCAGCCTTTAGAACAAGGTATTACTATTGGTCAGATTAGTTTTAAGAAATTGTATTTGTGTAGTGCTTTTGTTCATCCCAAGTTAGCAGCTGAAACAAAAAGATGCAATCCAGCGACTTCTTGTAATTTGAATCTAATTACAATCTTACATTTGGATCTGTTTGCCTGTGCGGTTCCTCAGTGGTTTTTAGGCATGGGGATTGTGTATCAAAATTTTTATTCTACTGACCATAAAAATTACTTAATTTCTACAGTCACATTCATTAAGTGCTGATCAATGGCTGTTGATAACACTAGTGATGACCAGTGAAACTTGCTTTAGAAACCAATAGAACTAAAGTTGCCTTGAGAAAGGAGCTCATTTTATATCAGTAACTAATCCTGTGTTACTTAAATGGATGAGCTGCCTCCTAGTTAGAAGTGTGACTGTGGTGAAAAGTTTTAGGGCTTTAAAAACTGGTTTTACTGCATGTTTAATTTAACCTCCCCTGGAAAAAAATTTCAGAACTTATTAGATGTTTGTGGTGATAAAAAACACAATATCTTGATAAATCTTATTCTATTTTATCTGTGGCATTGAAGCTGGTTTCGTTACTGGCTATGTGCCATTTATAAATTTGTTCTGTTGAACGATGTTCAAAGCAATATGGAAGCTGCAGCCATTCCAAACATGATAAATTCCCACAGAAATGATCAGTCAGTTATTCTGAAGACTCAATATGATTAATTACAATCATTACTTGAAGTAGCTGGGACTTGGGGGAAGAGCAATTTGGTTTCCACTCTCTGCCAACAAGCTAAAGGAGGTCTTACATACCTGTCTCTCGAGTGCTTTGTCTTGAAATAACAGCTGTCACAGCATTTGAAACTGAGCTTATATTAAGAGGTACTTTTTGATAGGAAGGAAATGGCATTTGCATTTGACAAGTGTTTCTTTTCACAGTGATAATTCACAGGTGTTCCAGGCTAACGTTTTGCGAACCCGCAGGAACAGTACCACAGTTATGAATCGTCATAGTCTGGTAAGAAAACTATTAGACCAACTGCATTAGGTCCAAAGCAGAAGTGTGCAAACAGGATTAAAGAAGAAAATGAGATTGTAGTTTGTGAAACTAATACCACATGTTTTCAGAAACAAGGCTCTAGACTGTGACATTAATACGCTGTAGCTATAGTGAAATGTTATTTATAGACCATTTGGCCTTGGAGAGTACTTATATTTCATTGTGATCATAATTTTGTTTATAAAATGCAAGCAGATGTTCTAAGGTAGAGTAAGAAAGGTATTTTGCAAGGAAAACTAATTATGTAGATGTATTGTTCAGCAATCAATGTATTAATAATTTCTGGTGTTTAAAAAAAAAAGGCAGTGATGTTCTGATCTTAAATTGTCTTTTATATGGTAATGGCAGAATAGACTGTTGTAATCAACAGCTGATATAACAAGATAGAACTGGCTGATAGAACATGAATCTTAAGACTTTCAAAATGAATTCATTCCGTATCTCTTAGAGATGCTCATTCATGATTTCAACTTTTGTCAGACTGCTGTTATTACAGTTCCCCAAATCTAAATTTTTTAAATGTGAATATAAACCCATGATGCTTCAACCCAGAGAAAATACTACATATCTTGTGTTTTAGTGTCCTACAAATTGTGGTAGAAGGGTGTGATTTTTGACTGATTTAGAACACCTGCACAGGATCACACAGACAGCATAGTTTGCTAACCCTTAAAGGGTTAGGGTACATGGGGTAGCTATTTCCTCAAACCAAAAGGAATTTTTGGTCAGACTTTCATGTGACCAAAATGGAACTTTTTCCCCTGAGACAGCCTTAAGAAACAGGTAGACACAAGATTATATCCAACTGCATTCAGCTGATTATTAGTGTTTTGGAAAAATTAAGCTATGTTGGGGTGGGAGGGAAGTAGTGGAAGTTTTTTTTTTAAGTATAGGAAAAAAAGTCCCAATAATGCTAACAGCAATTATCCTGTTTTTCTTAGCTACCTTTGTAAGATGCTTTAGAAATAAGTTGTTAGCCCCATGTTAATGGTTGTAGAATACTATTCTCCTGTTTTCTTGACTGATGCCCCTTAGCTAAAATTCTGTTTTAAAATCAGAACAGACAACTCCTTCAGCAAAGGTTTGCATCTGTAATGGAACCGGGATACTTATGTAAAAATCTAGGAAGATCGGTGGAAAAGGCTTTCTCCTGCTAGGATATAAAACCTGATAGAATGTATCATGGTATAGATTTCTTTAAACACCAGTCTCTTTATATATATATTTAGGGTGGCAGCATAGGGTAAATTTGTTTATGCTTATGGTCAGATGGAAAGAGAGACAAACTAAGGTGAAAGCTCAGTTTATTGTGTCTACTTCTTAAAGATCTTCAATTGTTGGGCAAAAAAAGATGCTAGTTTAGGGTGCATTGCCTGGAATTTGCTGGGAAGCAGGAAGTAGTTCACTGATGGGCTAGCTCTTTTGGCTGCCCCTAATAGATGTTGCAGTCTTCTGGACTGAACCAGTGTTCCATCTTCATGGGGTGATGTTCTTAACCATTTCACCTCACTTAAAGGTTATGAAAAAGCATCCTGAAAGTTAACTTTCTTCTTCACTCCCAGCTGACCAGGTGCTGACAAAATACAGTTGAAATTTTACTTATGCTAAAAATCAAGTGCTACATTGGCTGCTAGATCAGTGCCTTGTCCACTTTGAAATATTTCTTTGAATTATGGTCTGGTTTATGGTTCTGTTGAAGATGGCAGGGAGGATGGAATTGGAAAGAAGCTTAGAGATTATTTTATCCTTCTGTGTTCTTAAACCAGGATCATCCATAGATAAATGATTCTATGAAAATAATTAAACTTTCAGCATTAAGGACCCTAAGCAACCTCACCTGGTATTCTTTCTATAGCAAAGAAGTAAGCATAGGTTTATGATGTTTAGAGATTTTCTAAGGAGCTAGATGACATCTACTTTGGTAAATTAAATTTTAGAATCAGTAGGTGATAAAAGTGTTCTTCAAAACTTACTTTTTTGTATTTAGGAAAACTAATACAAGTTTTATTGCAGTGTAAGCTCTTATAAGTACAGCTAAATTTTTTTGGTTTGCTAAACTGTGGAAAAAAATTGATTAGCATTTGTCTAATCTGTGTTGTGTTCACTGTGATGGGAACAGTGGGAATTGCTAAACTGCTTTGATAACTGAAGGTCATACTCTATGTAGCTCCATCTTCAGGGCTGTTTTGGTTGTCGCAGTTGCTCAGCTGAATTCTAAAATCTTTTCTTTTTTGAGTAGCTTCTCCAAGTCTCAGATTCCAAGTCTTTTATAGTGATGACTACAGGGGCAGCTATGCCATTTTGGCTGGGTCTTAATGTGCAGTTTTCTGACACTACGTGTAATTGCCAAGGAAGGGTCAGCTAGGCTCAGTATCTGCTGTTTATTTCCTTCCAGAAGGTATCAGTGGCATCTAGTGTGTAAATGTTTTGGTGGTTTTTGTTTTGTTTGTGTGGTTGGGGTTTTCATTTTGTTGTTTAAACAAAACATTTTAGTCTGTGGTTAGCTGTTTAGGTGCTATTTCAGTGAAAGTTGATTTTTTAAATTTTATTTTTTTTAAGCTGGCTAAATTCCCTGTTAGGGTTCATGGTGTGGCCCCACAAAGGCCTGTGCTGGCAGAAGGCAGGGGGCACTGCGGGGACAGCAATGGAAGGGCAGAGGCACCAGGGGCAGGTGACTGCTTACTTTGGCTGTGCTGCCTGCCAGACTGGCACTTCTGAAACTTTACCTTTAGTGAAAAAGGTTTATCTAATGTGCTGGAGAAGGGGGAAAGGGAAAGGTGTTTCTCTTCCATGTGATAGTCTAATAATTTGTAATGTTTTTTACTAAGCTTTCTGTTCTCTTAAAACATTGGGGGTTTGAATAGTGTAATTTTAACAAATGGGTTCAATCTGCTTTAGCAAGTATCCTTTGAAAGTGACCGAGGGTTCTTTTCACAAGAATTAGATCAAAGCACTACAAACAGGGGAAAAGTGGTTTTTAAGCATTGATGAAGCAATGATCATGACTTGTTGGAAACAAGATGTAGGATCCTAAGAGTTAGTGGGTTTAGTTAGTGCATTAGATCCTGCAGAGGAACACTTAAACTGTCTTTCTGTAATTTTTATTTTACACTGTGATCCACTGGTTTTGTATATAGTCTATTAAAGTCAAACCTTAAAGCATGTGGATCACAGTCATGAAATTAAAATATAATGAGTGGAACAAATGCATTTCTACTGTGGAATGACAGAGTGAATAGGCAGGAATGTACTATTGTCTAAATCCTTTTCTCTGTGTGAGAATCAAGGTCAACTCAAGGTCCACATTGGCTGGTACAGCTTGGAGGAATTTTTATTAGGTGCACAGGATTTTGGGGAGCCCAGTATAATAGTAAAGCTGATCTAAACTGGACTTAAGTAGCAGAAAATCAAGACATTATAGCTGTTAGACTGTAGTAGCATATATTACGATGACTAAATTCTGTGTTGTGGTTTAACCCCAGGCAGCAGCTAAGCACCATGCAGCTGCTCACTCACTTCCCCCCAACCCAGTGGTACGGGGGAGAGAATCGAGGGGTGCGGGGGAAAGTATAACTCATGGGTTGAAACAAGAACAGTTTAATAGGACAGAAAGGAAGAAAATAATAATGATGATAATAACAATAATAAAATGACAATAATCATAGTAAAAGAATTGGAGTACACAAAACAAGTGATGCAGAATGCAATTGCTCACTACTCGCTAACTGATGCTCAGTTAGTTCCCGAGCAGCATTCTGGTCCCACCCTGGCCAACTCCCCCCAGTTTATATACTGGGCGTGACATCACATGACATCACTGCCACTTTGGGTCAGCTGTCCTGGCTGTGTCCCCTCCCAACTTCTTGTGCCCCTCCAGCCTTCTCGCTGGCTGGGCATGAGAAGCTGAAAAATTCTTGACTTAGTCTAAACACTACTTAGCAACAACTGAAAACATCAGTGTGTTATCAATGTTATTCTCATACTGAATCCAAAACATAACACTGTACCAACTTCTAAGAAGAAAATTAACTCTATCCCAGCTGAAACCAGGACATCCTGGCACAAACATTAGACATCCTCTGGGCGAGTCTGATAGGCTAATATCTTTTGTGAGAAGAAGGGTGTGATGTCTTGGTGGTTTTTTGGTTTTGTTGGGTTTTGGGTTTGGTTTTTTTTTTTTTAGAAGGAGGATTCTGCGTATATGAAGCATTAATAGTCTGTGATAACTTACCATAAGCTTTTGTTTAAGACAGCAAAATCTTTGTGTTCTCCATGGCACTGATTAGAAGATGGTGCAGTAAATGATTAACTGAATGTTTGTTAGTTCTCCAACTTTAGCATGATGAAGAGCTCTAGCAATGTTTTGTGAAGCCTCATACTGCATAAAGTATATAAACACTAAGTAATAATGCAAACCTTACATGCTGAATGCACATCCATTTTAAAAAGACACCTTGTTTTTTTGGAGGGGTTGTCAGCTTACAGAGAAGAAGTTAAACCTCTGTTCCAAGTTTTAGCTTTGAATTTTTGATCCCTGAATGGATTATGACAGAAGTCAACTGAGGGTCAAACATTTGAGGGATGGGAAAGGAAATTATATTTTGAGTAAATAATCACTTTTAATGACTTGGGTTTGAGTATGCAGTTTTAGATCATAGTATTGCAGTGAGATCTTGATGCAAAACTGACAAATTTAACAGAAGACCATCTTTAGTGACATCCTCTCCAATTTCACCTGAATTGGTGAAGCTCTTGAGAAACCGTAAGGAAGGTATTTAACTCTTTGTTAGCCTTCTAATAGCTGATTGTTTTCACCTGTCAAAGTACTCATTTATAGGCAGACAACAATCCAGAAAACTTCTTGCACAATGTGTTGGTTTGGCTTTGTATTTTTAAAGGATCTATTTGGGAGCCTTCTGGATCACTTAGATGAAAATATTTATGCAACCATATGTATTAAGGGTGGCAGCATGCTAGTTAAAAGCAGCTTCATTCTGTAGAAAAGGCTGTGAATTCTAGTTGCCTGGAAATGAAGTGAAAGCCAGGCTGATAGAAATTAGCATCTGTGAGCATACAAAGCGTTATAATAAGGAAATACATATTATGTTCTTGCAAGTAATTAATGTAGTTTATATATGCTGAGAATGTTATAAATGGTTTGGATTTTTTAAATATTTTTTTTATTTTATTTTAATTTTTTTTTTTTTTAGTTTGGGATAACACTATAGAGTGGTTACTAACATTCCTGCACCTTTCCCTTTCTTCTCCTGTAGTTTCTAAGTGTATTTCAATTGTACGTGGCTTTGTTTTGCAGTTTGTGCCATCATCTCCCATCCGTATTCCTAGCAGCCGTCTTCATCAAATCAAACAGGTAAGCATAGATTCTAATTTTTTTTGAAATTTGGTATTTTTTTATAGGCAGTTGGGTTTTTTTGGTAGTTAATGTGTAATATCCTTCAAATGGCTATAGATTTTACTTTGAAACTGTAGTACAGTCTGCTGCAGTCTATCATTTCAAGGTGTTTTCAAAGGTAAAGGCTATATCTTGTCAGCAGAGTTCTAAATTTCATGAAGTAGAAGTCATCTTATAGTGAGAAGAAGATTTGAGCAGAAAGCGAAATCTTAAAATGGACACTTTATAAAGGAAGCCTCTAATGTAAACCCTTAGGGTGAAGTTTCACCAAGTTTTTGGCAGTAGCGCCAGCATAAATATTCAGGCCCAATAACAAAGTGTTCCTTAACTTGTGTTGGCACAAGACTTTTGTGCAGCCAGCAAATCAACTGGATAAGGAAGCACTCTGGCTGAAAAATAGTTTGGACTCTTCTGGCTAGGCTATTTTTCATCTGTATGATTTTCTTATTCAGATCGCTGTACTTGTGCTGTCACAGCATGAGCAGAGGGGGAAGGGCTCCAGAGCAAACACTTAGGAAGGGAGGGGGAGTGTGGCAAATATCTGAGTAGGCTTAAATAGCACTGCTACCAGACAACAGACCGCAGTCTAAAGACTCAAGTTTTAAAATCAACAAGCTCAAATTCTCGTGGCTCCTCCATTTTAGATGTCGACTTTTTGACAGTAGAATGTTTATAAAATTGGCTTGAAGATGCTTGATTTTTTTTTTTAATAATATTTTTTTCTTAGCTTCCTAGTTTTCAGTAGGTAGGCTTGATTTTTTACAGGGTGAAAAGTAAGAAAACAATTTAATGCTTCGGACAGCATTTTCAGGTTATGATGTCTGAAATGATGGAAGGCACTTCTGCTTCGCACCTCAGATATTTAAGGTGCATGCATAGTAATCCTGAATAAAGTAACTGCTTGCTTTCATTATATACATAATTTACTGGCTTAAAGATACTCTGAAGCACTCAAGTCAGTCATAGAGCTGATTTTCTTAATATAAAAAAATCTTAGGACTAATATGTAAATGTGATGAGAGCAAGGGGATGAAATACTGTGGCTATGTTGCTATATTACTCGAAGTAAAGTTCGAAAATTCAGTTTTTTTGAAAATACTTCTGTGCTCTTAATTGTTCCATAAATTTGTTAAAGCAAACAATGACATTTCCTAATTTGTGTTTGATCATTAAATTCACAAGTTGAAATTCCATGTACTGTATACTTACTGGCACAGATGGGAATCTGTGTGATTTATTTCTGATCTCTTTCAAATCTTAGCAAATAATCATACAGTTGGACTATGTTAGTAACACTCTTCCTACATATGATGAAGATTGTGAAGATGTTTAGTTGAACTTTTATTCCTGAACTGGACTGAATTAGCGGGTCTACTCATTCATTCAGCAGGTTGGATAGCATTCAGTTAGTTTTAAGGAATGGTGACTACTTAAGAGGAGATTGAGTCAAGTTTGTACTTTAAGTTGGTGTTAATGTTTTGTTTAATTCTGCATCTTTGATCTGTTTTAATAATATTTTATGGATGTTTTAGAAAAAAAACCCACTACATCCCAAATTCATTGTGTACAGTGCACTGTATAGCAAAGGAAATTCCGACAAGTGTCTAGTTAGTTACTAATCCGTAGAATAAAGTTAGAATCCAGCCATGCTTTTGAGGATTATCTGTACTAGTTTCTACTTTTTGAAGTACTATTATGCAAGACTCATAAATATACTCTAGCATGTGCAGAATTTTTGCTTCATTTTATCACCGTTCAGTTTTGTAACTACCTCTTTGATAGTAATGAATATTAAAATGCTTGAGAAACAGCCAACTCCCATAAGCACTTCTTATGCGATGGTGTCTCTTGCTACATCTCTTTCCCATCCTCTTCTCCTCACTCCTTTTCATGTAGTGAGAGCTTAAGTTTATTGTTGCTTGACCAAGTTGAATTAAATTTTCCACATACCAAAGTGAAATGAAACAAGCTTTTCTGATTTGCTGTAGGAAAGTTTTTGGGTTTTCGTTTGTTTGTTTGTTTGTTTGTTTTTTGTTTTGTCTTAATTTTTCATCTGCTAATCTTTTAGGAGGAAGGAATGAATTTGATGAACAGAGAAACAGTACGTGAAAGGTAAGCATTAAGGCAAACTAGAATACTTAATGCATTCTTCTATGGGCCTGGGACAATACATTTCTTTTCTTCTTTATAGAGAAGTGCAAGTAGCAATGCAGATGAGCCACTCATGGGAGGAGAGCTTGAGCCTGGTAATGCATTCGTGCTTTAATTGTGTTTCTATTATCAGTATCAGGACACTAGAGACTCTTTCATGTCAACATTTTCTTTTATAGTTTGACCTACAATTAAGGTGTTCGTATATCACTACTTTTGAGCAACAATTTTTCACACTAACAAGGCATAGAATTATCAGTTGTTCAAGGATACGTGTGGGTTCCTTGGGCTGGTATGTCAAAAGAAAATTGCATGGATGTCTGCCTGTTCAAATTTTTTTTGTGTTTTGATACTCACCAAGTAACATTTAAGGCTTTTTGTTGTTGTTGTTGAGTGTAAGCTCATAAATGGCTACCTAAAAATTATTAATATGATGGAGGAAAGCTTGGGAATCTTAATTCCACACCAATCAGTCCTTTTTCATGTTAAGGTACTTGCTCATAAGATTAATTATATGTACTATTTACAGAGCGACAATGATTTTGAAAAATCATCATCACCAAAGCAAGTAGACTTTGTCCCAGTTTCTCCAGCTCCTTCACCTACAAGAGGAATAGGGAAGGTGAGAAAAAGTGGTAATAATGGTTTTATCTTGAGTAGTGCTAAATAAATTCAACCAAATTAGTAGCAAAACATTAAGCCACCTGCTCCATTCTACCTCAGCTGCAAATAAGAAACTAGAGAGTAAAACCCCAAAGCAGAAAATACCAGCTAGCAGTTGCATATCTTGTGGATGTGCATTTCTGTGGACTGTTCAACTGTTAATCTGTGGTTAATAAACCTTATTCTTTATTTGCCTTCCTCTGGGAATAAGAGGAAGGGGCATACATTCTTATTTTATGAACCATAGTCTGTTTAACCAGACTATGGTGAGATAAATCCTTGTCAACTTGCATGTATTCTGCATGAAAATGGAATCTGTCCGATTTTTTACTTTTTTTTTTCTCAGTAACAAAAAGCTTAAATTGGTAGTGGGTTGCTATCAGTTCACCTGCGATAAAGATGAGTTGTTACCATATGGGTGTGATACAGTGTTTCTATGTAAATAATGCAAACTTTTACTCTCAGCAATGTTTCTCACCATCTTTGCAAAGTTTGGTGAGCAGCAGTGGGTTACCTCCAAGTCCTAGCCCAAGTCCAACAAGGCGATTTTCAAGGTAAGTACCAGATCATATCAGTAATAGAAAGCTGGCGTAGCTTGTTCACAGCAGGCTTTTGAAATACCAGAATTTGTTATGTACATACTTGATTTCTGATCACAAATACAGCTTTAATATATTAATGGAAATTTTAGGTTTTACAGGGCTCTAAAATATTTGTTAAAATTCTCATGTTATAGTGTTGGGAAAGTGGGCTGCACTGTGGCATCTGTCTTCTCAGTGTAGTCTCTATATTGCTCTTAATCACATCTGAAGTAATTGAATTGAATTCTAAGCGGGAAAAAAATGCAAACAAACAGATCTAGGGTTTGTTACTGATTCTGGTTTTAGTTGCATTGGATGTTGTTTTGAGTGATGTGGGCATACAATTAAATTTTATTAAGCCCTAACAGTTCAGCAAAGTACTGCCTGTCAGCTGAGAACTAGTCAGTACCTAGATATGAGCTTTTAAACTGCCCCAGATGTGAAATAATGTAATTAAACTTCTTCTATTAAGGTCTTTCTTCAGGGGGGGAAAAAAAAAAAAAGGACTGACTTTGCATAAGCTGTTTTAATGCCTCTTTTCTTAGTGTTTTCCACTTAGTAGTTTGTTATCTGAATATCTTTTGGTTCTTTACATGTTTTCAGGCTTCCTTTATTAATGGTGATAACTGTAGCACATGCCTTCTTTTAGCAGGAGAAGCCAGAGTCCGATTAACTGCATTCGGCCAAGTGTTCTTGGGCCAATAAAAAGAAAAGGTACAGTATTTGATTTTGGCTAATATGCCAACATGTTAATTTTATAATAATTCATATAGCTTTCCTTGTAATTCTGTTCAATTGGCTGATACTTCACAGAGTGACTAGAAATAGTCAGTACTACAGATGACCAAATAAATGGAAGTGTTTGCAGGGATAAAACAAATAGATAAATTAGCTTTTACTGTTCAGTAAAACTAATAGTTGTTCTGTACTTCTGCCTCTCCATTGCTGTAGTCGTATAGATCTGATAAGAAACTAATGTAACCTGCTTAACAAAACAAGAAATACAACTATTGGTATATTTCACAAATAAAAAATTTTGAATGTCCTGGCTAACTGAAGCACACAGGTAGATTTAAAATCATCCTTCAAAAACAAAAACTGATGCAGAGACCTGATAGACACGTTAGAGCTTTTTTGGGAAATGTTTCTCTTATCTTCCTACATTTTTCTTCAAGTTTAACTCCTGGTTATTTTATTGCATTTGTTTTTATATCTTCATGCTTCACCTTTGTAAAAGAACACTTCTGGCTCTGAGACAGCTTTTAAAATACTTCTGAGTTCTGTCATAGCCTGTTTAAGCATATGTCTTTCCTTTCTTCTTCTAGTGCATTTGGAAATCAAAGTCAATATATAAGTTTAATGACAATCCTGAACTTTGTTTCTATTGATTGCAAGAGGAAAAAAAGCTTTCCTTATTCTCAGCTTCTTTACTTTGGTGGAGCTAGGCAGTGAACTGATAGCTGAATAAACTGAACCAAAGAGATTATTCTTCCCTACTAAGATATCTGTATCTTCTGTACTAAGACACCTAAACCTCAGTTCATACCTCAATAAACTTTCCTGAAGCTTGGACTAAAATGTTTCCAAGAAATAGACAGCCTTTAAAATTTCAGTATCGAACTTGTATGTTTTGCATATAAATTAACACTCTATTGTAACAAGTTTGAACCTCTATTCTATTTGCTGTGTAGAATTACACTGAAAGTAGATTTTAGTTGAAATGAGTAATAATTTTTATCACTTCTTATCTCTTACCAAAGGTGTAACAGAGATAGAAGATCATCCAAAAAGATTATTCCAAGGATCCACCAACATGCCTTCCCCTGAAGTTTCACATCAAGCAGAGCTTGGGGGATGGTAAATGCTGTGCTATTTATTGTGTCAATTTCATCGTAAGCACTACAAGTCTTTCTTCATCTAGCTATGATCATGCTTGAAGGGGTTTTTTTATTATTAACAATACAGACATCCCGTAATTCTGAAGCACTGAAATTATCACAGTAAACAGGCGGTAATATCCACTATAATTTTACAATTTCTAGGACTGACTGTTAACATGCTTCATGTATATGGGAGTTGAGCATGTTTAGGAAAAAATACCTCATCGCTGGCAATTTTTGGAGTGTAGTTTCACATTGCAATCAAATGTGAATGCTAATGCTTGTGGACGGATTGGGGATTTTTGCTTCTTTTTTCCCCTTGCTCTTACTCATATAGGAAAATTAGTCTGTCTGACACTCCCTGCTGGGAGGAGATAAAAAGTACTACATAAAAAATCATGACTTGAAATAGCAAGGGATTTTGTTTTAGTATTTTAGTCAAGACGTTAATAATACATAGGGTGTGCCCACACAACTATCAAGAGAGGGTTGTTCACAGTACATTTGTCCTTTTTGCTTCTCAGCCAATGTACATAGCTGTGCACAAGCTTTGAGCCCACTGCAGTGGCAATAATAGATGTTTTAAAGGTACTTTAAAAACATACCTTTTTGCACACCCTATTCATCGTTGGCATAGCAGTGCAGGTTCAGCTGCTGCATTTTGGTTTAGGAGATGATAATTTTTAAAAGCGGTTTGATGCTATTGCTGATGATAGATCACCTATAGTTATAATTTTTGTCCTGCGAAATATGTAATGAATGGTACAACTGAAGTATGTACAGCTTATCATTGGTTTCCCTTACAAAAGAGGCCTCTGGATATATGCTAGCCCAGGACCTTGTCGGAGATGGGGTAAAGCTTGCAATGAATTGCTCAGCCCGATGCTTCTAATCTGTATGTCATTTCTGGGTGAGCTGGAGGAGGAAGTTGGCAGAATGTTATCTGTCTGACTGGAAGTGACTGCGAGGTGTGTAGTTGCAGATTTATTTCAAATCATAGGGCTTACAGTTCCTTCAAAGATGTACGTTTGTTTTTAAAATGGCTTTATAATGAATGGAAGCTAATATTTGAAACTTAGCAGGAGGAGTAGCTCATTTCCCCTGTCTTGATGTTACTCTGTTTTCAGTCTGTCGTCACATGCTCTTGATGACAACAGAAGCAGTGCAGGCTCTTCCTGTGACTCACCAGCTGAAGTCGGCACCAACACAGACTCTCCAGTCTCGCTTTCTGACCCCAGATCTCCTTTTTTACCAGTAGATCTTGCGGCTAAGTTACCCATTAATTGAGAAGCAGAAGTCTGCTAATGGACACCAAGAAACAGGCTGGACATCAATAAGACTTTCTGTTGTGTGTAACTGATTCTGTTCCTCATAGGAACTTTCAGAAACGTCATTATTTCTAGAAAACTTCCAGAATAGTTCCTTGAGGAGGAATTCATGTTTCTAGTGATTTGTATGACATTTACTAAAATACAGTAAGCATTTGAATTGCAAACATATTTGATGCTAACATCAGTAAGCAAGCTGTTGATTTACAATGAGTATTGTCTTGTTGGCTTAAGTTACGAATACTGTACGTACATTCTGCTTGTGGAAGACTTGGCTTTCCATCAGCCACCAGGCAGTGTCCTCACTAATACGAAGTGGTGCTTATGTAGTAACAGGTAACTTTCACATTTGTCCTCAGTCTGAAACCAATGAAGCAGCTTACTAATTTGTTTTTATTTCCCAAGTGTTAAATATTTATATTTTTTTGTTCTTCATATGACAGGGGGAACATTAGGGGGAGGGAATCGATTCTTGTGTTCTATTATGATTGGCTGTTAATCAATTCTGTGTTCTAATAGATGTCAAAAGGAAAAGTTGGTGAATTGTCAACTTAAATTTATATGTTGGATTTTATTCATGATCATGACTGCTGTTGTGACTAAATTCAAATTAAGTGTGGATGGTCTTCTGGGTTTTTGTACTGTGGGTTTTTAGTTTTTTTTCTTCCCCATTTAGATGATGTATTAGAGTGGTAGATCCTCTGTTAAAGGTCTTTTAATAGGGAAAAATAGTAATCATGTTTGGAACAAAACATTAAATCCTGAGGTTTTAGTATTTAGTACTTCAGAAGTGCATTATTTTAACAGACAGTATTCATCCTCATATATGACTTCTGTTAGACAAATACAGTGAGGAATCTTGAATGCCTTTTTACAGGCTGAGGCGATCAAACATATTTAATCTGTGTTTAATCTCCTGATGTCGCTTCTTCAAACAATGGCATCAAGTTATTTCTGCTGTTGAAAACTTGAGATGCTGATTGGAGGCCTAGAATTTTGTAATCTGAGATGTTTCAGGATTCTTGTACTGTTTGAAAAGTCAGTGGGTTGAGGCATCCTGATCTCAACTCTGAAATTCCCCAGACAGGAGGAAAAATCTGCAAACCCCACCATAAACAGCTGTTTCAGGTTTTCCAGTAGCAACCTCATTTTGGCTGTTGACTCCTGTTCTGCAATTGAACTTTCCCAGCTATGTCCCCATTTGTATATGTGTATGTGTCTATACTATGTGGTTTCAAGCCTTCTCTCCAGAGAGGTTAATAATGAAGCAAAATGTTTTATTTTTAAACACTAAATCTTTGTAATGTGTAATAAAGTGCAAAAAGTACGGAAACTTCCTCAAGTAGGAGAAAAGCCCACTCTGAACTCTGCTGCGAAAGATTCACGTGGATGAAGCTTTGATTGACAGCAGTCATCAAAACTAGAAATGGACGACTCGGAGTGCAAAGGCCTGGCGACCTGAGGACCAACGACTATTTTCCGTATGTCCTTATTGTAGAACGAAAATAGAATGTATTTAATAGTTTTACTCAGTGCAAGTAAGATATAACATGGTTTACTTCTGATTTCATTCCTCTTTAAATTATTGTAATAGTCAACTTACTGATTGCAGTTCCTTTTTGAATTCAGGCTGCCTTTCATCCCTGTGGCAGATGGACAAGCGTGTGTTTAATGTCTGTTTGCTCTCTGTCTAATATGGCATAGTTTCATTTTGCAATTTCGGGTATGTGCCAAAGAGTTGCTGTGCATTCACTCTTCTGTGGTGAAGGCAAGACTTGTTTTTTTAAGTCTTGCTTATTTCTTAAGAATGAACCTCCTGGTGTCTCTTCCAGTCTTTCTGAGAGATGCATCAGTAGAGGGGTTTAATAGTTGCGTGTGGGTCAACTTGTCTCTTTTCTGTGGAATATTTATGCTATTTTTCAATAAGTGCCAATAAATGGAAAAATAAATGTGTTTTGCTGTTTCTGCACTCTGTTTTGCTGTTTCTGCACTCTATTAGAGAGGTAACCATATTCTTGTTTTCATCTGTGATTAAATGTTTTTCTTTCTAAATCAGTGTATCTATTGTAACCCACTTCCACCCAGTCTAGTTTACATTTAAGTCAGCCTTAAAATCTGCAGCAGACTTCTCTGTTTTCCTAGTGCAATGCTATCTTAAAGTTCTGTGACAGTTCTAGGAAAACCAAAGAATAAAACCAGACATTTTCAAAAGACTTTAATAGCTAAAGATGTCCCTACTTTATACCTGAAGGAGGTCCTGGTGAAATAGTTCGGAAGATAGAAGCTACAGCTGGCTGATGGACAGTACTGAGGCTCTTACCCCTTGGGAAGAAGTGGGGAGTCTTTGTGGTTTGCCTTAATAGGGCAAGTAATGCTGTTGGAGGAGAGAGAAATAGTTCTCTATCTGCAGTCATTCCTTTCCCTGCTTTTACAAAACAGACATCACTTTGAACTCGTGGAAGAAGGCATCTCAATTTCTTATCTGTCCATGTCATCAAGAAGCTGCAGTTTTGTGCCCTGGAGTCAAGAGACATGTATAGGTTGTTTTCCACTGAAATATTAAATTTTGGAACCAAATAATTCTGCAAAATATGTATCTGGATTCAGGGAATTAGGTTGTTATACAATGTGCATAATCAACCCTGTACTCACATAGTAACTCATGCTGTTAGTATTACCTCTGTTTTACTAATTCCCCGTTCGCTCATGAACAATGAATATTGAAGCTTTGCTTGATTAAGTGTCGTGGTTACAGGACTATTGCATGTGACGTTCCTTAACTGATCTGAGTTTACAAGCGTCTATGCCTTTTCCTCTGAGAAGAAATGGTCAGCTTTCTTGTCTTAGGCCATATTGTAAGTATTATGATCTCATTTATATATATAAAGTATAATATATAAGTATATATTATCATATATAAACTTTTTTTGTTCTGCAACTCTTTCGGGGCATACAGCTGTTCCTCTCCAGGATTCTGCCACTCCTCTGGAATGGCACCCTTCCAAAGTCATGCTCGAGTTCGGCACTTGATTGGTCTGGTTGAAAACTATCCTGTAGGATTTGTTGGCAGTTAAATTGGGTCTTGGGCCAGTGTGTCTTCCTTGACAACTGATAGGTGTTTTTCTTCCTTCCACCTTCTCCGGAATGACATAGTTGCCGAGGGTACATTCGATAACCATGCCAGTTCTCAGGGGGACTGTATTTTTGGAATGAGCGCTTTGCTGGTTACTGCATTTAGCAGAGGAATAGATACTTCACGCTAGAAGAGAGGTACAGATGCCAGGAAAAATGAGCCTGTGCATCAGCCAGATTAACTTGCTAGGGTCTGCTGTGTGGTGTCAGTAAGCCAGTTGATCTGAATACTCAACTGAACAACTGCCCATGGTCCTCCTGAGATTAGTACGAGAACTTAATCCTAAATTTGTTCTTTTCACCTTTCTTCAGAAAACTAAGTGTAAATGATCACCAGCCCATACAAACAAAGCAGATCTCCAAAGTCTTGTATTGGTGAGACTGAGATATTTTGATTTATATATGTGTATTGTGGTTCTAATATTAGTGCTGTATTTGAGTCCAGCCCTGCTATTGTGAGATTATTTGCTAGTGAAGTGACTAAAGGCAGGAGTGACTTCTGGAGTTCCGTCAGCTAGCTTCCAGTCTGAGAACAGCTTGTGCCTTTCTTAGCAGTAGTCATCTCAGAAATGTTCACTTTGTGCTGTTGTGTTCTTGCATATGTTGGAGTCATAACTTATTTACTTAAAATAGAGAGCTTCAGGAGTCATAATTAAAATGTGTGAGCTCTTCATATCCTGTTTTAAGCAACCTTTCTCATCACCAGCTGGCAGATGGAGTTTAAGTTGATCCCTTTTCTCCTGGAAGCACCAAGTTAAAATATTTGTAAATGTAATTGAATGTTTACAGCTACAGTACAATACTTAAAACCTTACTGATCCAAAGAGGAGCGCTTGGCTTGCAGGAGTCATTTTCAATAACTGGATGCACAAATTGTCACCTCATATTTTTTTTATCTGGCGTCTGTTTCCTAAGGGTATGTCTTGGATGGCTGATTGTTTGTTTGTTTTACCTGTAACAGCAGAGCCTTCCCATTTCTGTGTATTTGGTACGAGCATACTTCTTTGACAAACTTGAGACCAGTTGACAGCCAGCCTAGGTCCTGGAGCAGGAGATGCCTTTCCTCTGTCACAGCGGACTCCGAGCAGACAGCTACCCTACAGCTGAAAGACCCAGACCCCCCATCCATGCTGGAAGGCAGAGACTGCTGCCACTCTTGGGGTTTTGCAGTAGAAGTGTGAGGGGGGGGTGGAAATAAACAACTGAAGGAGAACAACCTTGTTTGACTTTCAGTAGCTGGCTTGGGAACAGAAATTTCAGCGGGGGGGGGGGGAGTTGAGGGCATTTAAACCAAAACCAGACACGGCCTCTTCATGCTGGTTCCTCTGTGTCTCTCAAGGAACTGGTGAGACTTCCCCAGTCCTATGAAGATTCCTCAGACAAATCTGGCATTTATCAAATTTAAAATTCTTCTGATAGTTTAGTTTCTTCTTTTACTTGCTTTATAAGAGCCTTGGAAAATGTTTGTTATTTAAGACTTCCTTCCGTGATTAATAACGGCATGTGAATGTTTAGAATTTTGCTGGGTGTCAACTTAAGTAGGAAGAGCTGCTCAAGCAGGGGCAGTTTTTGCTGCAGGTACTAATCTTTGGAAATGTGGTTCTCATGACTACTTTTTCCCCTTCTGTGGAGAAAAATCAAAACCATGATGTGCATCTCATGCATTGTTTATTGTGGCACAGAAATAGCGTACTGGGTTGTCTTTCAAGCCAGCTTAAATCAGGCTGTGTGGCACTGAAATAGCTGCGAGAAACTTCTTGCTAAAAATAAATCAAGATCCTTTCGTTTTAAGTGCGTTCACTTCAGCAGTCGGTTTTGATTTTGGAGATTCCTGGCAGATTCCTGAGGGAAAGGCACTAATGGGTTTGGTGATGCTGATGGAACATGGGATTCCAGAGCCTTACTGCAGTTTTATTTGTCTCCTGATGGTGGCTTCTTGTTTGTCAAACCATATGCTTGTCTAATGGCTCGATGTTTGTACCTCAGGCCATCTAGAGTATCTGCAGTTTCCTAGAGAAGAATGCTCTCATTTGTTATTGTAAATTGTATTGTTAATTCCTTTTTTTTTTTTTTTTTAAACTGTAAACAGGGACTTAAGTTCCGTTACAGACTCTTGGTTCTTTTATTCCAGGTCTTTGATATGCATTTTATCAGTCATCTTTTTTCTTCTTGTAGTAGCTCTTGCTCTGCTAGGATCAAGATGACTGCAGTTAGGTTGTGTCTGAACTGATGTTCCACAACTGAGGTGTTACAGGGAGCCTGTTACTCGCATGGGCCTTCTTACCGGGCTCTTTCCTCACAGCAAGGAGATCATCCATTGCTTTGATTCTGCAGCTGTGGGCATGGTTGTGCTCTTGCTCAAATTATTCCTTTCCAGAGTCTCTGCTGTTTCAAAGACCAGCGTGCATTACTTTGCCAGCTTGTAATTCCACATTATATTGTCAGCGTGGTTATAGAGCTTTGCAAATTTTCAAGAGCTGATACGCATTAGCTACAGTTCATTATCCAAAGTAAACAGCTAGTTAGCATACAGCAGAGAGCTTCTACAGAAGACAAAAATACACCAAAAAGTGAGTGTATCCCCTTACCTGGCTTTAGTTAATGCCGTGTCGCCTGCCTGTGTTTATTACTCCAGTACTCATTTTTTGAGGATACACAGGTTCTATAGACTCCTTTCATCTACACGCTTGTTATCTTTAAATGGCTCTTGCTAGACTGCGTAGCAATGGCTTCCCAATCTTCACTAGCTTATGTGGAGCAGTACTAAGCAAGTGAAATGCTGCTGGCAACAGCATACTTCACTCTCCTTCAGTGGTTTCAGTCTAAACTTAATTTCCTCAGGCAGCAAGCTATGCCTACAGGCAAGACAGACTCGATGGCCAGCACCATTAACTCCGGGTGTTTCTCCTCCAGCTCTAACGAGACGGTGCCTTCTCTAGCACTACCATGAGGAGGCAAGTGCCCCCTTTCACAGGGACGGAGGAGAGAACCTGTTTTTCCATGGCCACTCAGCACGCAGCTAGGCAGGAGGATCAAATACCAGGCTTGCTCAGCCCTGCATGCTTTGTATTGCAGTCTGTTCCCTTACTACCACTTTTTTCGGCCGGGGGGTCTTACACAAGGTCAGAGGGCAAATTACCTGAGCTGCTCTGACACACGAGCTCAACCTCCCTCCTGGCAGTGAGGATGATTTAAGGTTTGGGGGTTTAAGACCTCCTATTCAGCTTGGTCCCTGAATTTTGAGGTTGCCCTGGAGCACCACAGGCCATATGAAACACAGATCACTCAGCACCTGAGAACTTTCTTTCCTGTAAACAAAGTATTCTTGGATCTGGCTGACGGGCTCGGGCAAGTTCCCTTCTGTAGTGTTGCCCTACCAGTGGGCTGGACTGCCAATGCATGTTAGTCTTAAGTATGAGATTCATACTCCTGACAAAGGAAAGAGGTGATGGAACTTGGCATTTAGAAGGAAAGCCAGGTATCTTAAATATACATTGACAACTGAGAACTAAAATACGGTGATTTATTGCCAAACCTATTTGGCAGCCTCTTTCCAGTTTAGGCTTGTTTGTTATCAGATACTTGTGAACTTAAGATTGGCTTAGAAAAACACCTTGACCAAAGAAATCAGTAACAACAAGTTACTTTTTGACGATTCATAGCTAGTTGATTCCAGGAAGGATTTCTCTGCTTCCTTGTTGAAGGCACAGTTCTGTGCACAGGCTTCTCTTGGAGCTGCTGCAAATGCCACTGTTAAGCCGTTTAAAGAAGAGCAGGGACTGTTACCGTCTGACAGCATGCTTGGTTATCTTCCTGGGGCATGCTCTGAGAAATGGCAGCAGCAGCTCAGCATTTCCCTTTGCAGGGACTGGATCTGTTTCCAGGTGATCGCCGTGTGAGGCTGCTCGACCCACTCTCCCGTCTCGGGGGGCTCCATCCGCCGCGATCCCTGGTGAAATGAACAGATTATCTGAAAGCCCTCTCTGTCCCTGGAGCTCTGAAACAGTTATGTTGGGTCTACTGTAGTTTTAAGCATTCTGTGATTCACTCCTTCAGAGAAAATAGGGACATCTAAGCATTTTCTGCCCCAGACAAGTGCTAACACCTCGAGGAGATCATGTACCAAGCCTACAGCGTCTAGGAGCGACGCTCATGACAGCGATCTCGGCCGCGCTCCCAGTTCCCACCTGCCAGCATCGCTTGTTTGAGATATCGGTGCCACAGCCAGCGCTGGGTAAACAAGACGATTGTTTCTGCTGGATGATCTTAAAGCCCTCCTAACTGTCTGCTGAAAATACTTTTCCATTTCAAGGAAATGACTGTTTTGTTTGTGTTAAGAGTCAGGAATGGGAAATGACGTGAACACTTAACTGTTTTTCCTGGTGTTTTTAAGAGGAGGCACATTCAGTGTCTTGGGTCTTATTTCCAAAGGCATTCAGTGTTTTCTGTAACCCCATTACGTAAGTACTAGAGGTGTGTGCATGCATATATACACACACACACACATATCAGAAAAATATCTTATAAATCTTGCATATCCACCTGGTAAAATTTTACTGTCTCCCTGTGACCATCCTGTAACATGATTTGATATATTCCCCCTCACAGGGCTGAACTGAACCTGTCCTCAGGTCTCGTTATCCCAACACTGGAATAAATCTGTGATTATACAGTGTTCTGTAATCTCCCTGAAGTAGAAAGAAGTCAAAATTCACATTTGTCATGCTTATTTTGCCCAAGCACCAGTTTTATCTGCATCTGCTGAGCTACACTGCACATTTAATCTTTTTTTTTATCTGTGTATTGCTCCTCGTCCTTGAAAAAGAAATGGTCCAATGTTTTAGTCTTTTCAGTTGCTGATAACTTTTTGTTACTGATTTCTTTGGTCAAGGTGTTTTTCTAAGCCAATCGCTTCTCTTTAAATTCCCTGAAAACAAATGCTGGCAATCTGGGTCTCTCTTGTCCTGTCACCTCACTTTGCAAGTCTCGTGCGGGCACTGTCCTGCAGGACTAAGGTGCCTGCAGGTGTCAAGACGCAGTTCTCTCTCTTCTGCGCTTTTGCGAGTGCCTGGCAAAACATGATCCTGGCCCACGACTGGAATGCCAGCATATGAGAGAGGGAAAAGGTGGGTTTGTGTTTTGTTTTGTTTTTTTTAATCAGCTTGGGCAAGATAAAATGTCTATCTTGATACATAACAGCCAGGCTAATGTGCCATGTGGCAGTTTTATCTCCCTAACTTCTGTTCAATTCCCTCGCCCTTCCCCAAGAAGCAGCAGGTTAGACAACCATGAAAATCAGAATTAACAGGGTAGGTACTTAAGAATAACAGCAAAGGTACAAGAACGCAGCTCAACAGTGGCAGGAAAACACTGCAACCCAAACACGATCTCGGTGTTGGGAGGCAAGCACTGTGTCTGCAGCATGGGCTCTGGAACACAGCTTCTCAAACCAGTTAGTAACGTTTGTTTTTTTTTTTTTAAATGAATGTTAATGTTTGACTTTATCATCTGACGCTGATAGATGACACAATCTCCATTCTTCTGGGAATCAAACTAAGGTAACATTTTATTGCCCTTTAAAGACTTACTTGTATTATATATAAGAAAAGATGTACAGTGATTAACAACTTGAATTCAACCTCTCTCCTTTTTTTTTTTTAAGCAACATTGTTACCTGCATGGTTTCTTTGTACTTCCATGCATAAGCAGAAAAGCAAACCCATAACATGCAGGGGGAAAGAAGGTTTAATTTCCAAACTGTTTTTTACACAGATCAGAGCGTATTATATAGACTTCTTTAAAACAAAGAAAGATCTGTGTGCACCAATCAAATGCAGTAATAGCGTCTCTTCAGTAGAAATATTTTTCAACTTAACATCTTGACAATTAAATGTCAAATGAAGGGAAATGCTCATATGAAACAAGATAAATGTTTGCTTAGAATATAAAACTGGAATTTGAGCAGGAGTTTCTGATACAAAAGAAATCCCTTATCTTAGCTGTGGCGGGGAAGGGATGGTGTAGAGGAATGCCTCTGTTGTGACACTTAGTTTGGTCTCTAAAATAGAAAAAATGGTGAATTTTATATTAGCGTGCAGTGTGAGTTCAACTTGTGTTAATGCCACTTAGTTCACATATTGCATGCATCCCTAAGAAATGAAAGGATCTGATTATAGAACTTGTTGTTTATTGTCTACAATTGTGATACAAAATGGCTGTTGCAGGAATTATTTCCCCAGTTAAGAAAATGAGTGCTCAACAATATATTGGTAATGATGAAGTAAGGAATTTGAGAATTACTTCTTCACCTAAAATTCATGGTTTATTTCATAGTTTCACTGATGGAAATTTTAATTTTCTTCAATGATTAGTCATGACTCTTATCCTTCTGGTATGTATACAGAAGTGTTATGCACCAGCCTCAGCATGTACAACCACAAACCAAATGAACGTTTTACAGAAGACAGTTTGCTTTTATAGTGATCACGCACTGATGTGAACATAGACTAAAAATAACAAACGTTGCTTTAATAAGGATTTTTTACAGTAGGCGTAAATATAAAAGTTTTTCAAATTATTTTCACAGGTATCACTGAACATTTCATAGCTGTCTGTTACAGAAGCACCGAAAAGTGCTTTGAGTCTTTCATTTATTATACATAGTTAAAATATATTACACTTCTGAAGGTATCTTAAATCACTGAACGGTTTTGCTAGCATCTTAATGAGCCAAATGGGAGTAAAAGGCAGTCCACATTCATGATGTGAATATACAGTAAGGTGTTTGACATCCTATTAACTCATTGCTCATGTTCTCAAAATAACCATGGTGATGAGACCTGAAAGACAAGAATTAAGAACTAAACACTATAATTTCACTGAATAAAACATTTAAAGGCAGTTTACCCTGTCACAGGCCAGAAAATAAGGTGAAAGTACATAAATACATGCAGAATTTATATATACACTTCACTTAAATATTAGAAACATTGCTCCAAATTTTGATGTAGTCAAAAACTGTGTAAAAAAAAAAAAAAAAAAGACGACACTGAAGTGCAGTATATCTAGTAACTAAATGTCAAAGAAGCTAATCTAAACAATTATTGATCTCACTATGGGAAAATCTTAACATTGAGATTTTGACTTGGGTAAGTGTAACACTAGCATACAAGCTACCAGTTTTCATGGGGGCTAGTTATGGGCAGTGTAATTCAAATGCTGAATCATCAGTAAGGCAGATTAGCTGAAGGCTCTAAGATATTTTTGTTTCTGCTCTGTGCAGAATAACTGATCAAAGACTAGTTTTAGACAAAGATGTTAAGCTTCCTTGTCAGTCTGCATAGGGAGCTTTCTACAGAGTCTTTGTTGTGACCTTTAAAGAGGGAGGAAAAAAAAAGAACTGCTCTGATAGATGTTAAAAACAATTAAAACCAGATTAAAGCAGGAAATGTGGGGCTAATAAACCTACTCATGACACACTGATAAGTTCACTTCCATTATCTGCTGATACAGGAAAAAGTACAAATCTGCAAGTTCTTAGCTGTGAGTTACATGGCACAAGGCAAAGAGGCATATGGAAAACCATAGGGCTCCTTGAATCCCAACCTTGCGTAACATCAAAATACTAATTTATCAGTTCTTAGGTAATCTTACTTTCTTGCAGACTCAAGTGATGTTAATATAACAGCCGTTCACTGCAGAGAACTTAGGTAAAGCCTACAGCTCTCACCATGGATAAAGAAATTTCTGAGACTATTTTACTATCCTGCCACTACATGCTGATTTAACTTATTTACTTTATAAAGATTTTGAAGATAGAAGCGTGACAGAGCAGAGTTGTAACACTGCCTTCCATTAGATAAGCAATTCATTCATTAAAGAGGAATTACAGTTCAGCTATTTCTTATGGTCTGTATTAGCTTAGACAGTCAGTATTACCACAACTGCTGTAGGCCTTGGCTTGGATTATCTAAATCATCACAGAGTAATAACAGAAGCTTCTAGAAGCTGCTACAGGACAGCCTATATCACTTGTATAGGGACTTTCAGGCAATAAAGGGTTTAACTCATTTCTGTAAAGCAAATACTTCTCAGATGTCATATAGCCCAGTTGGTGTGGTATTAACCTCCCTTTTCAATTAAATGCTACACAATCCAGTTGTACTTCATTGTGGAAGAAAGTGGTTTAATCTTCTCAAGCGCAATCAACTTTCTACATGAGCAAGAGTTGCACACAGAGGAATCTTTTCCTGAACACTAAAAACACTGCCACCAAAGGAATCAAAACCTGTAAGAACTTCACAGTGAATCTAGAAACAGGTTAAGTTGTTGCAAATATATAAAGTCAAATGGTTTAACACTATAGTTAGCACCAGCAGGAACTGGAGTAATTTTCAAAACTAGAGATGAAAACAAAGCAAGGATTACTGCAAGGTCCTGATCTGAAAATACATTACTATCGGCTCAGGCAAAGAGCGACAAGTGAGTTTTCAAACCATTTCAGCAGACTGACTTGCATGAGTCAGTCAACTGACTGTGCGCATTAACCATTAAGAACTTGCATCTTTTCCCATCACTACCTCACCTCTAGCTATCAGTTTGAGGCTGCCTAGCTCGTTTCCTTTAAATCCTCATTTCTGCCAGGTAGTGGGACAGGAGAATTGAGTTTAGTGTGACTGTTCTTCAAATCTGAAATGGTTATAGAAAAATAGTCATAACAAATGAAATGTGCAATTTATCTATGCTTGCTAATTTAGAAGCAAGTTACAAATCAGGAAGAAGATGGTAGTGGTCTCTTAGGAAGGGTTTACAACAATTGGTTATCAAGAAGGTAGTGAATAAAGCCTTTCAGACCAGTTCATCTGGGTTGGAGAGAAACAAAATAACAGAAGAGATCTAGGTTCTGCAATAGAGTAACTCTGCATTCAATATAAGAATAAGAAACAGTATATTCTATTCAGTTTTGCTGGCAGATGACTACAGTTGGCCAGTCATCACATGAAGGTGAAATTAACATTCAGGGGCCTGTATATAATAAGTATCAACTAAAATCTGGTCTAAAATACTTACAATAACTGATTTACCCCGATATCACTATGGCTGCAAGTTAAAATATAAGTGGAGATGCAAATCAAAACGTAGTGTGGTGCTTTGTCTCCATCAAGTTTCCTGAAGCCAATGGCAAACACAGGAGAAGTTTCCCAAATCACAGGAAGTTGCAAGAAAACATTTACAAAATCCAAAATACTTACCTAAAACATAAGCAGCTACTAACTTTTGATTCACACTTAAATGGAGGTAGAGAGGCACCAGGGATTCCATTTCCCCCAATGTAGGTAGCATTAGTGCTGCAATACACACTATTCCCAGGAAGACTGTTAGTAAACTAGGTCCCGACGAGGCAGTTCTGTTTTCTGAAAAACAAGATAGTACCAATTATAAGGAACATCTAACCAACATAAACGTTAAATATTCTGCAAAAGTGTTTGTAGTACGTTGGAGCTGTAATATCCTAAGATTTTCTTTTCCCTTTGGAGTGGGTGGGAAACAACTCTAAAACCCACCCTTCTAAACCTTCTGCATTTTGCAGTGGAGAAGGCTGCTGCCTGTTCTGACACTGGAACTTGTTTTCACATGACTTCCCAAACCCCTCCCTTGTGGAGGAACACAGCCTGCCAGGCCCAGTAGCTATGTGTACACACTCATGACAGCTGGGTGTTTCAGCAACACTTGTGGTTTCACCATACATCCTGACTCCATTTCTTGATATGTTCCTTCAGTGATTAGTAATCAGTTAGGAAAGAACACCTAAAAGAGCTGCACAGGCAGATAACTGCTTTCATCTCTAGAACAAAACTTGGCTACAACAAGAGCACAGGTTCTTGGGCCAGAGGAGTTCCCCTCCTTTCTCGAGAGGATTCAAGGGCTGGCACCTGACAGAACCAGTTTATATGCCACAAATCGGTATGATTTGAATCCTACTTTTGAAAACTGAGAGCAAACCACTCTGACAGTCCAATATCACCCAAATAAGGAAATGCAAACTATAGATGAACTGTCCTTCATAATCTTTATTGCGCTGCAGTTTAACAGCTGGAACCTACCCAAAGGCACACTGTGTAATCTTTGAAAAGAGCTGTTAACATGTTAGCTGAATACCTCTCACCAAATTCTTAAGACCCACTGGAAAGTAGCCAATGTTTTTATCAAGTTTTTCTATCCTCAGTGACTAGCAATATGTGTCCTATTTTAATTCCATAAATCTGTTATTTCTAGGTTGCAGGTTATATGCAAAGACTGTAGTTGCTTTGTTTACTGTTTTTCTGTAAGCAAGCAACGTAATGTAGTCAACGAGGTTTTTAAGCAGAGAAATAGCATTTGGATTAAGACCAGTATCAGATTGTTCAGGATGGTTTGAACCCTCTGTACCAGAACAACTATCATAGTAACATTTTGTTCTGTGAGCCCAGAGATCATTGTAGGTTTGCTTTAACCATGTATCCTACTAATATCTATCTTGAGGTTTTTTTTAAGTAAAAGGTGTTTCACCAGCCAACAAACTATGTATAAACAGAGAAACAGTTTGGTTTTAACAAGAGGTACATTCTCAAGCAGGTTCATCTATTTTCTGGAATTGATTTTTGTTCTTGTCATGAAAAATAAAACAGTGACAAGAATGTTACAGTATAAATCAGTAAAAGTAACAGGAAGGTAGACTGTCAAGTCAAGAATAGGTTCAGATTCAGTTCAGGTAAAACTTGATACTTTTTATACCTCCCCCTACCACTTCAACTTAACTGTTAGGTCCAGGTTTTGCCCAAGACTGTTGATTCACTTCCTCACGTATGAAACATGCAAAGAATTCTCAGCTAGCGACTGTGCTTTTCTGTACTTGTGAGACAAAGGAGATGGTGCAGAACAAGGAGCACTTTAGAAGATGTTTTGGCAATGTTTTCTGCTCATCAGGAAATGGAGGATTAAGGGTTTGGAACAAACTCAGAAGGGGCATATGTTCTGAAATAGCCCATCCTTTCGCAGCTAAATTCCCATTGGCTGTAGCAGAACTTCTGCACCAGAGGAATAGAGGATGTATTCTCTCCCCGAGGTATGACATGCAAATATGGGGCAGCAAAGGGTCTTGATTAATCAAGACAGCATAAGCAGAATAGCCATAGTTCGGGTTCTTGGGCACTATCATCCCCCAGTGATAAAGACAGCAGTCTTACAGGTAAGAAAAAAAGAATTATTTTAGAATTTATTTTAGTCTAGCTTTTCTAGTCACTTGAGCTACTCATAACTGATTAAGAAGACAGGAGAGGTAAAAGATTTCAGCTACCTGGTTGACACAAAGTCTGCTCAAAAAAGACACTTTCAGCCAGGTGTTCTTTTATTCGTTTTTCCTCCTCTTCCTTTTGTTGTTGTTGTTCCTTTGCAGATGGAAGTAGAGTAGCAATAATCTCCTTTTTCCCTAATGCTTTCCTCTGGCTCTGCTCAGACACTTGTAGACGAAATTTATCTATCACACCATAGTAAGAAGCCCGAACATCTCTGTGTCGAATCACACTGCAGAGGAAAACAACATTTTCAAACAGAGGAACTAATAAGAAGCACGTTTCCTGTGGAATTACATCCTACCTTCCAATGTTTCCCCTCCTTCCCCCCCCCCCCAACCCAAGATGTATTGCAATAGTCCAGATTCCCATTACCTCCTCCATCACTCAATGTTCTTGAAGATTTGATCTTGCCTTCTCTCTCCCCTACTTATGTTCGCTCTGGTTCCCAACTATATATGCTCTATATTAATTCTTTATCTTAAGCACACCTTTTCCTCAATCTGAGGCCTAGCTGCCAATTGGCACGAAACATCAATTATCTGAAAGATGCCTCCTCCTTTATCAAAGTTGTTTGATGCTGGCCAATGATTTTAAAAGGTACAGGGTGACTGGAGTGGATAGGGAAGGAAAGAAGAAAAGTACGACTGCCAAACACTTGGACAGGTGATGGCAAAAGTCTTTTTGACGAAACCAGGCTCAAAGCTTTACAATTATACTTTCTCAGAAGCAGAACTCATTCCATCTACAGACAAGAGTCAGCTAAATGTAAAGGATTTTCAAAATCAGAAGCCCACCATTAAGAGCATGTAACAGTGCAGTAAAAATGACAGCTACATATCTATGTAAACATTTCTCACCTGTCTTTCAGTGAGTAAGTCTGGATTTCAATAGGAGAGTTCTCTGCTGTCAGAGCTCTGCTCATCAATCTAGCTAACTTGGGCATGTTTCGTAGCCTGCATTGAAATACATGATGCTGCAGGTACTTCACTAGCTATGAAGAGCTATGCCAGGCGTACACACACAAGCTGCAGTCACAACTCACATTGCAGTATAGACATATCCTCCAAGTTATAGCTAGAGAGTCAGTTATTTTCTTGGTAAACCTTCTCACTTCCAGCAACCACTCTGTTGCTCTACTGTTTTGAATAGGTTGATCAAGATGGTTTCAACAGTAAGACAGGGTTCTAGTTTCATGGCATTTCATGGGAAAAAATTGTATGTGGGGCCTACAAAAGGCAATTTTAAAATAACACTGATCAAAGGCAATACAGACCGCTGAGCAGTGCTCTGCTTAACTGCCTCTTCTCTGCATTTATGATTCATTATGAAAATATGTATCTAGCACTAAAAAGTTATAATATTTAGGTTTTGAAGTCATATCAGCTCTTAGGGTTAATACGGATTCTAATTATTTTTCTGAAGTGGAAAACTTTTTTTGCGACAGGCTATTCTACATTTCTAGGATAACAATAGCTAATCTGAAAAAATACCTACGTATAAGTGATATGGCTTCAAGAAGGTTGCCATCTCCTGAGGGGAAAAAAATGATTCTACCCTTAGTAATACAGGATAGTAGTCTTAAAATGGCTTCAAGAAACCTATCTTTGTGATAATATATACATTAAAATGCTGCAAGAAACAGATCTTTGTGTTTCAGTCTTCATTTAAAGGAACTATGTCACATCAAGATATCTACAATCATTAACACATAGCCAGGGCTTGTAACTGGTATCTAGTTTGAATAGACTATTCAACAAGGCGAGAAGCCTGCAGGAATGTACGTAGTTTTATGTCACTTTAGAGGCAAAAGAGTGTGCTTATGACAGGCTTTCAGCAAGTTTAGTGTTGGCTGGGCAACTGCCTTCACTAAAACAAAAGGCTTTTCCCCCCCGACAATCCTAATTCACACAACTCTCAGTGTATGAGAACAGAAGATTCAACTCTTATTTCTTCCTTTAACACTTCCTTTTAAATTTTTGTTTCTACTCTTAGTGCCATGATACTAACTACCAACCTAAACAGAATCTTTACATAACACTGTGTTATGAGAACACGCATCTGCTGCCAAGCAAAGAGATATTTTCTGCAGACCCTTATAAACAGATACATTCTCCTGTTTCTTTTTAGAGACCATTGCATAATTGGAAGCTCTGTAGAATATCTGTTTATCTGGCAAATGGCCATACTTGCATAGTACTGCTCATATCCTAGCAGTAAACACTGCCCTTAGACAGCAACCATTGGAATGGGATGGGGATTTTGCTGCACAAAAAACTCCCTTGGAAACACGCATATGTCTTATTTTCCTTTCTTTAATAAGACATTTGTTTAAGATTAACCAAATGTAATCAAGCTTGTGTAAATGTCTCTTAGACTGGAGCAGCTCACCAATACGCTGGTATATTCTGACCTGTTTTGTTCCATCTTTAGGATTGTTGCCCCTGCCCACTGAAACTTTTTAGTTCCATGTTTTAAACTTCCTTTCCATTTGGTGAGTCCTTGGAATTTTCCAAATTACACCTAAGGAAAACAGTCTACAGGAAAGAGCTATTCCCCAAGCACAGTACTATTTATCTGACAAAAGACAGATCATTCAATAGCGGAGTTTTTTTGTATATGGCCATTTGTTAACCAGAGATTCCAGCAGGTTTTTTACAGTTTGTAAATTTCTATTCAGAAAGCTCAGTCTGCAGTTTTAGGTACTTCATACTTTCTTTAGCTGTATCTGTACATCAGCACAGAAATAATGGGGCAAATGGAAGATGAAAAAAGTTGGTCTATTTCAGCTTATATACCTACTCTACTTTGAATTATAGCAGCCTACAGACCCTATACATTATTATGATCATTTAACCGGCCTACTTATTATCTGTTACTGAGTTGAGACCTGACAGAAGAAACAAGTGAAGGGGAGACAGCGAGTTCTAAGACCGAGAGAGGCAGTTGGGGTGAAAGGTAGGCAAAAGTACCTTTATTAAAAATGGCCCAGGAAAGTGAGCTCAGTAGAACTGCATACATTTTCATTTTGCCAATCTGCAAACAAATATTTCTCATAAAGAAATCCCAACCCTGAAGGTCTTGCTTTTCTTGTTATTTCTAACAAAAGAGTACTCAGGGGAGGCTCATATTACTCTCACTGCTGGTTTACAAACTATATTATAGGATGCATTTACTAGCATTTTATTTATGCTTCAAGGCAAAATTAAAGAAGGAAATATCTCCAATATTATAATACCTCTGCCTTAGAGTGAAAGCCACAAGAATATAGGAGATTAGGAAAATATTACATCTTTATCCAACTTAGTTTATACTATGCATGCTGTCATTTACTACCTCTTAAATAAGAAAATAAATTAAGGTAATCAAATGTTGTACATTAGGAAAAAAAACCCAACCAACTTTTACTTACATATCAACACAGCACTGAGGCTTCACTGCACCAGTAGCATCGACCACCGCATATTTATTTGGAGTTGTACAAAGAACTGCAATGAAAAGGACAGTAGTGGTAACAAATCATGAATTAACACCTCATCAACTTCATCAACAGATACACATAAAGACAGAAGTTTAGTTTTGTCACAAATATGATTTGTTACATGAATTATAATTGGACTGTTCAAGATAATCAACTAACCCTTAAACAGAACTTAACCTAAGAAACCCACCTTTGAATTTTAAGGCAAACTCATAGGGGTTATATAGAGTCAACACCTGCTTGTGTGTTGACTGGTCATCTGCATAAAATATAAGTTCTGTAGGAAAAACAAAAACAGGAAGATTTCCTTCCACTAACTCTGGCTGTCTTTTTTGTTGCTGCATTGGCACTGAATCCTCCTTGCTGCTTCTTGTGTTCTTATGATTTTGTATCCTCAGAGACTTCAGTTTTTGAATCGTTTAAGAATTCCAAAGCATTTTGGCAATTCTAAAAGAAAAAAAGGGGAAAAAAAGAGAAAAGGCAAGAAGATTATTTCCATAAGTCTATACTAAACTGAGGTAGTCAACAAAGGTATAAAAATATAAAACCTGATGCTTGGTTATAAATCTACCTTTACTTAGGTTCCTTCAAAAATATGGAAATGGAAAAAATATTTGTATCGGGTTTCCATCTATTTAACAAACTGCTATAAAATAAATGGATAAGCACTTCTTCAGTGTTATCACGGCAGCATTTTGGGGTCCCAGTCCATGACTAGGATTGCTTATGCTGGGTCTTTGCAACACGAACCAAACAACAACAAAAAGATATCCCATCCTTGCCTCAGGACATGAACACTTGAGAAAAAAACAGAGCAGAAATGAGGAAACACAAAGACGTAAGGCAGCGGTAGTCACCATTCAGGCAGGAATCTCTCTGCAGTGGTGACCTTCCCGGATGAGGTATAATAACTAGGTATCTGCTCACATAGGCACTGAGGTATGTCAAATCCCAGAGATTCAGAACAAAAGAATGGGGAACACCTTCACACCTTGTTTAAACTAAACTCTTATTACAATTGTGTGGTAGTCACAGGCAACGAATTGAAAAATACCTGGGATGAATAATACCAAACAGATTTGGGATTTACTATTTGATTTAAAAATAAGACAGGTTTTCTACCACCACTGTCTCTAACTAAAGTAATTCTCCCTCTGCTACCTCCACAGTTTTGTTTTATTTTGAGTGACATTCCAGAACTAAAACCAGAACCCATGACCCGACCAAGCAACAATCCCAAATGTAACTCATAAAAGAAAATTAAGGCCAGACTCCTCAGCACACATGCCATTGACTTTACACACTACAAACAGAACAAAGTGAAACAGCTACATATATTTCCCCCCCCCCCCCAAGAATGTCATATTTTACTGCAGTTCCTATAGGTTTATTATCAAACTGAAGGTGTCCTTTGAGGCTTAACTTTATTCTACAGTAGAAAATATTAGAAGAACAAGAAGTTCCTACTGACTCATCAGCTGTCATTTCCACTTCCAATGAAGCTTTATAAAACAAGGTCCATTTCAGCTGTTCTGCAGTCTAATAAACTGATTTGGTTGCACCTTAAGAAATTTAGTTTCTGACCTTTCTAGCAGCGAATAGCCCCAGCATTATGAACAATCAAAAACAAATGCTTATTTTTGCATTCTAAACATCATGATGTTCACATTTCCAAGCACCAGATACATGTTTCATACTTGAAACATGACACAAGTTTAGGTGCTTAGTAGAGTATATCTGTCATATCTTCAGATTTACAGGTTCTGATTCTTATTCACAAATTGAGCTTTTAAATTTATTTATTTTTTTAAATAGCAAATCATCTCTGTAGAATTTAAATTCATGGCTCTCACTGGTATGTCTTTCCCCAAGATCCAGTTTCTTTTCAGAGCACAGGTTTGTTTCCACTTCACTGAAATGCTACTAATAATATTCTGAAAACAAATCCCCAATGATAGTGTTCCAAGTTGATGTCCTGCTACCTTATTAAGAAGAGTCTAGAAAAAGACATAGCTCTACAAGTGGCAATTTGGGTTCTGAGTGCTTCTGAGAATTTTGGTGAATCCCTTTTGTTTCAGAAGAATTAAAAAACTCTGGATTCACTTTGTGCAGCAAGTGTAAGCATTATTTCTTGAACAAGTTTATTTACTGTTGCTAAGTGAGATTCATTGTTCCATTCAAATATATTAAGACTATATGAAGAGCTAATGTGGAAAAACCACCAGCTCCCAGGAACACAAAATAACTCCTTTTGAATCTTCTCATAGGCAAAAGATAAAGATTTATTTTTTTTTAACAAAGTTAACAAAAGTTAGCTCAATGCAGTAAGTGTATGTGGGAATCTTTGGTTCCCCTACACATCTACACTGTGTACATTATGTGTAACAGAAGTACAGGCAATCGTTGAAATTAACAAAAGGGGTTTTTTCCTAATAAAGGTTTTAAACTACCGTACAACCAATAGCAAACTACTGCTAGATATTTTTAAGTGACTATATTTAATAATTTTTAAAAGTATTATTTATAATAATTAATACTATTTTGATGCTTTAGTTTTTTATTTAAACACTGCATGTGTTTCATTCTGACTCCTGGCGTCATACCACAACTCCAATTTCTTCAGCTCAGCCAGCGGCAAGTGTTTAGGTGTCTAAAAACCCACAAATCACAACATCAGTGGAGGTATGGATCACTAAGCCTATTAACAGGCTCATTTTTTCTTATGGATCCATTGAAAATGCAGTGTGCAAACCTCCCAGGATTCCACAACTTGCAGGCGGAAAGCCACCAATCTTAAAAAAGTATATCCCGTTATTGCTTCCTTTTCTTATTTACCTTGGCTGGATAAGAAGTTACCACCCAGACTGGCAAAAGTAAAACCTGGCAAACCCAGGCCTATATAACTATAGTAGACATGCTTGCTGACACGGCAGTGTCATTCAGGACATAAATTTCTGGATTTCTAAGCAAGCAACCAGCATCCTTTTTGAGACAATAATTCTGACTTAGAAGTCACCCTGCTGGGATATCTCAAAAAGTGACCATCAGTAAAAGCACTTTTCCCAAAGACCGCATTATAAACATATATACATATGCTGGGCAGATTTGACAGTTTAGTATTAACAACAACATACCTTTCATACAGCACTCATCAAGAAGAAACTGCAAAGACTTTTACAGAGAAAGTCTCTATCTTCAGAACTTCTCTGCACAGATTAACCCCAAAGCAGCACTCACGTTCAGAATAAGGCTATGCAGCTGGCTATCTTTGGCACCCCAGCCAGTTCATTTAAAAGAAACTTGGCTGCCGCTCTTCCACACCGTGCACCACAGCGCAGCAGATTCTAACTGCGATCACTAAATTTTGCAGTCAATAGTCACCATGATTACTTGCAGAACATAAACGTAAGCACAAGCAAATCTTTGCAAAACCGAGATCTGTGGTCTCAATTCTGTGACCTACACTGTGCAGATGGGCTTTTCATAGTACCACCAATGAAACTCCTCACAGGTGCAGGAATCTGTCAAATGTAATGCTCATTACAGGACACGGGCCAAAGTGTAACACCTGAACAATGCCGGCTTGCTTTCCAAAGCTCTTTGAAGTCCAGACAAACAATTGTCTCTGATTTTTTTTTTTTTGTTTTTAAGCACAATAAGGATCTCTCCTCCCTGAAGTTACTAAATATATACTGCTGGTGTCACAATAGCACAGATCTGCCAGCGTTTCCTTTGAAATTTCTTTCTTCATAAATTTAACTTGACAGAGAAAAACACAAAGTGAAATGTAACTTCTCTCTAGGCTCACAAATAACACCGACTGTGATTTGTTTTTACTTAACAAGTATCTGCTGAAAAAATAAATCAAGTGAGGAAGTTTTTTGTTCCCATTTTAACTTCCAACAGCCACATCACCATGGCTTCTGAGTGCATTTGTTGGTTGTTTCTTTTCCTACCAACTGCAAATAACTCTACAGAATGTCATCTGGTAAACACTTTATTCAGAAGATAACCTCTATGGTCATAGTCTCCACATTCCACTTTTAAAAATTGTCTAATTGAAGTGTAATCTATTTTTATTCTATCTCACGATCTACCCTCTAAATCTACACAATAAGCCCTCCTACACTATATACTCAAAAAAATTGATGCCTTTCGAGTGCATATTTACAAAATAAGCCACAAAGTCTTCTTCAGAATTGCTTATGTCAAGCTGAGCAACTCCTTTACGCTACATGTAAATACAGCATATGATCTAAAGCAGATCTATTAACATTTTGTTTCTCCAAAAGTTTTTGAAGGCCATAACATGCACTTACGCAACCCAATGTTTAAACTACCTGCAATTATTTGGGAGAGTCATCCAACGATTAGAGCACAGACCCAGCAGCCAGGATGGCTGGATTCCATTATTGCTAACTCTGTCACTGACACTCCATGACCTTGAGCAAGTTGGTTAACCTCACCTCAATTTGCTAATCTACGAAGGCACATATTCTGCAAAGTATTTAAGTAGGCGGATAGTCACATTTAAACTGGCAGAACTACTCTGATGCTTTGCAAAGCCTGGGCAGAAATATGCTACTGTTTACCTCTTTACAGTGTGATGAGAAATGCAATTAGTAACTGTCTCCAGGATGCTGTAAAATGAAATAGTCTCAGAGCGTTACCTATTAGCATAGATGACAACATGCATAAATCACGCTGATACTGACAGAAAAATTTATTAGGACCACGTAATTTTTTCCCTTTATTTTTTCAAATGCTGAAAAGGTGACAGTAACAAAAAAATTTATTCAACTGCAACTTAGAGACATACAAAAGCAGGGAAAAATGAAATAAGAGCTGTGCATTGCTTCCGACCCATTCGACTATACGGCTCAGAAGAATCCTATGGAAGACTGTGAAGGGCACATCCGCTGCTTTGGTCTATATTTGCTCACGTTCAGGTTGCGTTTAATGCACGAAACTGGCTGCTTTTTAAACGCGTGTTGTGCTATTCAGTGCTACGCGGCCTTTTCCCCTGTCTCCGACCAGGTTCAAATCCTCAGCTCAAATGCCAAGATGCCACAGATATTAACTGAGGAAAACACTCTTTCCTCCGAGAACGCCGGGGAGAAAGGCGTTCCAATTTGACTCTCAGAGCGCACCGACTTGAAGGCAGAGAGGCAGCAATCACTGCACACCCTTAATTGATCCTCTTTGTTCTCCAACGCGGAGCAGCAGAGATAAAAGGCTGAGGCATCTGCGCTCTAACGGCCTCTCTCCACAGCCCGCGCCCAGCCCTGTCCTGCCCCTGGCGATAACGCAGCCAGCGCCTTCGCACCGTCCCCGTCCCGCACCGCTTCCCCACCGACAACCTCGGAGCAAGTTCAAGCGAGACCCGTCCTCACCGACAGCCGGCCCGCGCTCCCTCCCTCCCTCCCCCCCGGCTCCGGCTGCCCCGCTCCCCGCCGAGCAGCCCCGCGCGGGTGAGAGGAGGGCCAGGCCGGGCAGGCGGCGGCGCCGCGGCCGCCGGGACCGGAGCCCCG
>JAVJGG010000039.1:15727485-15742215 GCA_035590195.1 Aviceda cuculoides
GTCGCTATGGCTGCCGGGATCGCGGCGGACTCTCTGCCGCCCGCCCGCCATCGCGAGACGTCACGGGGCCCCGCCCCTCTTACCTTCCTTCCTTCCTTCCCTCCCTCCTTCCTTCCCTCCCCGCCGCCATGTTAGTCTGGGCTGGCGCTGGGGTGTCGGGGCCGCTGCCGGCTTCAGGGCCTTGTTCTTCCGATGCTTCCCCGCTGCCTGTGGGGAGGTAGCCGGGGGGGGGGGGAAGACGGGCGTTCCGCCAGCCGGCCCGGCCGCCCGTCGGGGGAATCCCGGCGCTGTGGGGAGGGGGGTGAGGAGCCCCGCCGGCCGGCGCTGCCCGGACAGCAAGGCGAGGGGGAGGCCCAGCGGCGGGGAGCGGGGGATTTTGCAACCGGGCGGGCTCTCTTCTCCTGCGGGAAGTTGTTTTTTTTTAAGAATAACTTACCTCATCCTCATGGTTTTTGAGGCCTGACCCCTTCCCGCAAGGGTTCCTGGCCCCTCTCATGGCTCCCCCCGCCGTTGGCCTCGGGGCTGCTCCGTTTCCTGGCGTGCGTGTTCCTGAACCCGGCTTCGGGGCTCCGGCTCCGCGCCGTCCTGCCGATCTCTCGCCCGTCCTCCGGCGGGAGAGTCGGCCTGCCTCGCCCGGGCTGAACGCAGGGTAAAAGCGGTAACGACCGAACGCTCGTGATCCTCGAATCGTACAGCAGCGCAGCTTGGATGGGGCCTGTTGTCTCTCTAGACGTGTTTCTCTTGTTACCTTGGTTCTGTGTTCCTCCTATTAATGTGATTTTATTAAATTAAACTCTTTGTGGGCTTCAGCTCGTGTTATGCAGTATCTGCTATCATGGATTTTCCCTGACTTGGGCTTTTAAGCCCTGTACAACAATAAAAAAAATGCAGCAGCATAATCGCCACCTACAATCATCCCCAACTCTAAGATTATTAATGCAGCAACATATTTTTGCTGCAAGTCAGGTGAATAATTGAGATTTATATTAACGCATCCAGTCAGCAGGATTGCAAAATCTTTCACCTCTTACCAGACTTTACCCACAGTGAAATGAACACACTCCTACGGTGAAATAAACACAGTAGCCATTAGTATTTCACAATAACATCAGGTAACAATCCAGGACAGTAAGTAACATGTTTTGTCTGTTTAAAATCGTGGAAGACATTAAATAAAAAAAAAAAATCAATTTTGTACCTTAGCCAAGATGTGTGTATTACTTACCTTTTTCCAAAGAATACCTTCTGCAGGTCTAATAGTTGCTAGTAGTTCATTAACAGTTTCAGTCTTACAGCCCCAAACTACATAATACTACAGTTAAATTATTATACATAGAAATCACAATCTTCTGTCAGAATTTCTGAAAATGTATGCAGTGAAAACTGGTAAAATTTTTTTGTTGCTTCTTGACAAGTGTCAGTCAGCTCATAGAGTTTTACATGTTTAAAAATAAATTGGAATTCTTGTTTTTAAACAGAGTATCAGACTTCGGCCTTCAGGATACATTCAGAAAATTACCGTTTTTACTGAGTATTAATCAAATCCAGGATCTCCCTGATTTTGGAAACCTGTCTCAGGAGAAGCAGCAAACATAAGCATGCTTCAGAGGTATTCAAATTAATAATAAACACAATGATCAAATTAGAAAAAATGTAATTTAAAATGCCAGACTTAGAAGCATATTAATTAGCCAAGTTGATATTTTCCAGTTCATCCAGCTCATTTACAGAGAAAGTTTAGAATCTCTAAAAGCAGGTTTTAGGTCTCCCTTTATAAGATTCCCAGGATTCAACTGTGGTTTTTCTATCACACATTTGATAACGTTTGCATCCACTGGCCACCTGTTGAAAATCGGCAATCGTGCTGGTCTCCTTCCTCTTCCACCCATCTATTGCTGCAGCTTGTTTCTAGGTTATTTTGTTACTTTAAAACCCTGTGTTAAATTAAATGTGAAAACTCTTGTATGCATACGAGTAGGAGTCGGTGTTCTTCTGTCCTTGTTGCTAGTGCCTGATGCTTCAGAGAGCACAAACCCCACGCCCCTGACACTTGTGCAATAGTGTGCCCTTGAGAGAGATTACGTCCCATCCCAGACGTTATTAAACGTACCTATGTGCCATCACTATTTAACCAGCACTGATGTACGCAAAAATATTACAGACCTGCTTGATAAACTCAGTGGTGCCGAGCTTTTTGGTTTGGGGGTGCGCACAAAGCCTGGCTCGGCACAGTCCTACTGCTCTTCTCACTGCCTTGCCAGCATGGCTCAGTGCTTTAGGTGGATGAAAAAATTGTCAAGAGGATGTATACGAGTGTGCCTACATGCCATGTGCTGTGGGTAGACTGCTCATCTGCGATGTGGGAGATGGAGACTACTGTCATGTGTGGCAGTAACTAGAATTATCTCAGATCTGTGGGAAGTTCTCTGCTTTATCATTAGGTTATTGTTTTTTTCTCTTTCTCCTTCTCGGGCTACTTTCTTCTGCCTGAATAATTAATTATTTCCGGGATCAGAGGCAGACTGAGTTTGCAGTCCTTGTTATGATGCTGGTAGAGCACGGAAAAGATGAGAGGAAAAAATGTGGATGAAGAAATAGTGAGAAATGCAGATGCAAAGGAGTAGAGGCATAAGATGCAGTAGAGAATCTGCGACAAGTTTGTCAGGTCAATTTAAGCGTGATCTGAGGTGTAAAAAAAACCTGTTCCTGCGGCTAATATTTGGTCCTCTGATTTTTTACCTACCTTACAAACCACTGCGAGTTACCTAAAAGCATTGGCTAGTTGTCTGTTACATAAAATATTGCCTCCTTGCAGCACGAAACCTGAGACTGGAGTCTGCAGATACAGAATGCTCCTGAATGACTCTGTCGTGGTTTTGGTTGCTGTGGTGATTATCCATCTGTTTAAATACTTTATACGGGAGATTCTCAACTCGTTTATCACTGAGGAGATTTTCTTAAGTTGTGAGAAACACAGCATTATGCCTGATTCCTGTAATTTTCACACGTGATTAGCAAAAAAGTCCACTTTATCTGCCATGTCACAAGGACGCTGTGTAGTATTTGGATACAGAGGGTATGGCACTCGGTTCTGTGGTCGCTGCTAGCCCAGTATGCCTGTAACGTTGACACATACATTACAGTGGTGCAGTGGGAGAGGCTGACTGCAAATAACTTATGAAGGGGCCTCCTTTAATGAATCCTTAATCTGAAGCAGTTACACAAATTAAATTGTACATTTACAAAGACTGATAGGAAAAAAACTAGTGTGCAGACAGGAGAGAGCTAAACGTTTTGTATATGAGTCTTACCTATAGCTCTTAATTAATTTAATACTTAATAGCGAAATTCTTAATGTGATATGTGGGGTTTCTTCACAGTTGCCTTCACCATGGCACAACATAGGAGATCCTCTTTGACTTTGAAGTAACTCAGGAAATGAAGTGACGTATCTGCATTTCCATTCACGCCCATGTTGTGTTGTTTTTATCTTGTCTTTCTGTGCAAAATTATTTGAGTTTTCTTTCTAATTAATACCAATTTATAAAAAAGTCTTCATAAAAGATCTTTTATTCATTTTAAAGGTCCTTTTTTTCATTTTAAAGGACTCTCAAAAGAGACAAAATACTGCATTCAAACTACCACCTTAAGCAGCATACATGTTCTGACTTATAATAGAAGCAAGAATTGCTCAACCTAAACTGTCCAAGCTGTTCTTGTAACTTTAATTCACCAGTAAAAGGTTGGTTTTTTTTTTTTCACTTGCTTATGTGGCAGCTTTTCAAATTTCCACCCCCCAGTGGCAGCATGCTGTATTCCCATTTTGTGTCACTAGGGACTTAAATGTTCTAGCATGGGGGTTTTTTGTGTCAGAGGTTAGATTGTTTGTTTTTATGACTAATAATGTGGACCTTGGGAGCCACATATCTAAGCACCGTTGAGGAAATACCTAGACCTCTGTTAAAGTATAATCCCTTTCAGGGCATGTCTATACAGGAGAGTAAAGACAGCTCGGAGCTCCCTCTGCCCATGCTCCACAGTGGCTGGAGGCAAGCCAGTTCCACCTTAGAAGTCCTTTAGCTCAGCTCTCTGCCCATGCTGATGGGTCCCTGAGATGTGCCTATGGACATGGTGAGCACAGCATGTCAGAGAGCCATATTTGCTGCAGAACAGATAAAATGATTTGGGGACAGTATAGCCTAAAGCGTAGCCGTCTTTAAAATACTAAATGTAAACAAGGGCAGGTTTCATGCGTGCTCTTTTGTGAGGACAAGGCTGTTGTAAGATCTAAGCGATTATTCAGGTCCCTCTCAGGTCTTGCGCTGAGTGAATTTTGCCCAAAGTATACTTGCTTTACACTTCAGACAGGTATCAGGGCTCACTTTCGTGTACTTGGTGTCTTACGGTTCTTCATGTGGGAGCTCCTGGCATACGCCTTGCTCCATGGAGCTGTATGAAAGAAGCCATAATTGAGTCTTAGACACCATGGTATTTATAATAATTTAGAAACCTCAGAGAGAGCAAACATTTAGAGTTTTATAGACAGTCATCATCTTTATGAAGTGTAGAATCTATTTCTGCGTCGTCTGTAGGACCCTGCTGAGAATCTCCATTGTCCTGCTCATCAGAAAGCTGCAAACCCAGCATGGGCTCTGCTTCTTTCAAGGATGTGCGCATACATCTCTTATAAATAAGCAGTTATGGTTGTTTCATTAGACCTCTAATAACACCTCTATTTCATGTTCTTTCCCAAGTTGTTTACTTCAGTGTTGACACATATTTATAATGTCATCTCAAAAGTAAGAGGCTATCCTGTCAGATTTACAGCTGTTATAAAACATGATGCTATCCGCATACAAATGGACAGTAGGAGCCTTACAGACACTTTCCCTATTATTACTGCCTTAGGAAGCAATAAAAATTTAACATTTACCATTGGGAAACACCTGCAGAGATTAAATTAAAACTAGATTATATGCTTATCAGTTAAATGTTACAAAAGCAAACTCTTTAGAGATTAACATAAAAATCATTGTTATCAAAATCTTATTAAAAGCTTCACTTAATACAATCCATTTTGCACCTCCGCTGCTCAAGCGTTCTACGTGTGCAACTTATTAAGTCTTTGTGCAGCTGTACAGAGGGGAGGCAGGGCAGCCTCACTGACGGCTTCACAAATGTCTACCCTGATGTTTAGATTTGTCTTTCCAAGCTGACCGCAAGTACCGTTTGTCCTTCCCTTTCTGATCCTGGCCCCTCTTTGAAGGGCTCTCCACATTGCACGCTCTGTTTCTTGAGCATGGCGCCAAGGCGTGCTTCAGGCTCCCTCTCGGAGTTCTGCTGGGAATTACGCTGGAAACCACCCGTCCTTCCTGCTGAACTCGTTCCTTATTATGGTCAGCAGGACAACAAGGGATTTAAAAGGCCTAGAAGTTGAGAACAAGAAACTGTTGTTGCTGCTAAGCAGATGGTCTCGTGCTTAGTTCATGCAGCATTTGGTACATTGCAAACCCGCTGCAGAAAAGAGGGATGTGGGAGGCAAGCGGGCCGGAGTTGGTCTCTGACCTGGAAATTAAAAATGCTTCTGGTTTTGGGCTTTGCTGCCATCAACAACTGAGAAATTTACAGCGCGGATAATCTAAGTGCTCTGACTTGAAGAGGACACCATCAGCACAGATCCTACCTGTACTTGATTTGCACACACAGTGATTAGAGTTTATTTCTCCACCGGGTCTTATGGTGACCCCTTTGACTCAAGGCATTAGAAGCGACCTGCCACGGGCATGTTCCGAACTATGTATGGGAGGGTACAACTCAGCAACAGTCACATCCCGAATTAACTTAAGTGAAGGCCAGCCCCCAAAAAAACTTTGTGGAGATCCTACTGAGTTTGGTGGATCTGGAGAGTGTGACGCTAACAAGAGACTGAGATCATTGAGGAGATGACTGTAAAATAACTCAAGCCATGTAGTTTACCAAAGGCCAAATACAGAGGAGGACTAGGGAGTACCAGACCATGGTTTCCTGAAGACATTTATCCCGAAGACAAATTCGATGTAGGGGCCTCCTGGCCATTTTTTCTGACCTTGTGCCACTCCTCTGTTGTGTTGGCACAGATCTTAACATTTAATTAAGTAAATCAGGGGCATGGAGGAAATCCAACTTAAAACCCAAAACAAAATAAAACAAAACAACAACTTAGGTTTATAAAAATAGACAAAATAGTGCATAGACCGATGGGGTGGGGGATGCAGAACCAAAGCATAGCCAAAGATTAGGGGACTAGAAATAGGTGGAGCTTGCTTTGCAGGGAAGAAAAAATGTCTGTGCAACCATGGCTAACATTTTAAGTAATAAGAGTTTGCTGGCCCAGCTGATTTTCACTGAAATAGGTTAGGGAGTGTTCAAACAAGTATATCCAGATCAGAGGGGTGGTACCCTGTTGCAGGGCAATGCTCACCAGCCTCTGGGCAGGCTGGGGGAGGACTCTGCTGTCAACACAGCTGGATTTGGGAGGAGATACATGTCCACAGACAGATTCCCGGCACTGTCGCAGCCGAAACCAGTCTTGCCGTATGCCTCCCTCCCTAGAACACCATGTCTCCTCGCACAGCTGTAGAGTGCAGTTTGCCTTCCCATGTGCCTGAAGGGGCGAGCTGTACGTTAGCATTTTTACAACAAGCTTTCCTTTGCGGGGAGGTAATGGACATATCTCTTAACTTCAGCAGAAGCCATGGGCGCATCCGAGTACTGGGTGTGAGCCTGCGTTCTCTCCTTTTATTTGGACAAATTACAGTATTTAACTTCGAAAGGCCTGCTCCTGTCTCTTGCTTGACTTTCAGGCTCTGAGCAAGTGAATTACTGACATGGGGATTTAAGATTTCATTTTTCAAAAACGACGCACATTTTTGTATTGACATGCCTATATGCAAGATGTAGAAACTGCTTAACTGTAGTCTGAGTTTTCCATAGTCATTATGCTAAGTAATTCACTTCTACTGCCACTAGAGGTATAACATTCACTTGAGCAAATACCAAAGGAAACATTTAGTTGGAAGCCTTGCCCATATTAATATTTCATTTTTCAAATAGTGTTTTTGATCTGGGTTTTTTTGGAGGCCTCAGCCTACTTTGCCTATTGCTGTTGGGCAGTCTTTCTTTGATTGCACTGCAGCTGACTACTCATGAGATGAAATGCCACTTTGTGATTAAAGGGCACAGAATTGAGTGCTCATTTAAACTGCATAAAAAGCTAAATTATAGTATCAGTCATCGTATCAATCATCTGTGACTGCCTCATGTGCAAGCTTGTACCAACACATTTGTAAGTCTCATTTCACATCGCTTGTTCTGGTGCAAATTTACGTTTATTCTGAAATGCAAACATAACAAAATTTATTTTAAATTAATTTCCTTTTTTTTTGGTGTGATGACCAACTCTCAGATATAACCACCCCTTTGAAACTCCTCAAAACATCAGTGAGGACGAGGATAGCGATGAAGCTCCCATGTGTCCGCTGGGACTGGCAGGAGAATGGCTGCGTTACTTGGGGTTTAACTGCAGACCTGCAGCGCCCACGCAGTCCGAGTGCAGCGGGAGGGATGGCTCAGCCCAGTGGCGGCGGGTGTTTTGAGGGGGGAGGCGGAGGTTGGCTAAATTACGCCTCGCCGCAACCCCGCTGGAGCGTAATCTCCGCCTGTGTGAAGTTCGTAACCTTTCTTTCAAAATTTTCTGAGGCGCTCAGAGCAAGGCCCTGCCCGCTCGGCGCTGCCCGCGCGGAAGAGCCGGGGAGCGGCGGGTCGCTGTGGGAACTGCCCGCCGTGCCATCGCAACGCCGCGGCCGTCGCAAGCTCTCCCGCCGCAATCGGCACGGCCCGCCTCGGCCTCCCGCCGCATTTCCGCACGCTGCTTTTCACCTCCTCCTCAGCTCTGCCCCATGAGCGCGGCCCAGCAAGACGCCAGCGCGCCAGCTCCGGAGCGAGCGTGGGGAAGGCGAGGTGACGCCGGCCTGAGCTGGAAATCTCCTCGTGGGGAGCGAGCCCCGAAAGCAGCCTTCGTGCCACGTTCGCCTTGCAGGACTGCACCCACCTCGCTGCAGAGAGAAATGGAAAAAACCCAGGAAATTCCATGATGAGTGCTGGAGGGAGAGATCGCTTTCACCGGTTTTGTGAAGTTTAGTTTGTTATTTGGGGTGAAAGGGCAGCGTTCAGGAAATAAAGGCAGGATGGATAGATTGAAATGTCTGTTTTAACTTAGAATCCATTGCACTACGGTGTGGTATACACCGTATTTGTAGGCACTATGCTACATGTCACGGTAAAACTATTTTGAAGGGAAAATATTGAAACAAGACACCAGATGCTCTCAGAATTTTTGCTTTTCCCCTAGAATGAAATTTTGACAAAATTATGGATTGCTTGAAGCATTTAATTACAGCAAAAGTGGGCTTTTGATGGGAAAGGTGTTTCCAGCATAAGTGAAGCACAGATCCTCATAAAACTTCTGGTCTGCTGCAGCCGTTGGGTTGCTCCTTTCCCCAATACAATACTAACACCGCAGTTCACTATAGACAACATAGATATTGCACTTGGTATGTTCTTATTTTTAGTTTCTCTGTACTTTTTGTAGTAATACTGATAAATTCACCAGAGTATTATTACACTCGCAAGACACTTTTGACTAAGAGAAACAGTGTACAATTGGGATATTTTGGATTATATTAGGATAAAAGTCGATAGAGTAATACCGCTGAAATTATAGCAACGTGAGATAAAAATCAGATCCACTGAATTTATTGAAAACAGCAGCACTGCTATCTGACCTTACTTCTGCCCTATATGCAGTCATTAGCAAGGCCGTGCCATTTATTTACAGCTTCCCTCTATTGCACACACAATCTTGGGCAGTAAATTCGATTGCTGGAGTATTCTGAGTGCAGTTCACTGGAGCGGTTGTGTTTAGAACGTTATCAACATGCTTTCTCCACAAAATCAAGAAAATGGGTGGCAACCTTTTATGCTTTGCCCACAATTTTGGTAACTCTTCCCAATGATGCAGTTTAGTGTCAAGTTGACCTTTATGGTTTTCACAGCTAAAGCAACAGTTACATAAAAGGGATGAATGAGCAACAACAAAAGAGGAAGACTGGGATCATATAATCTGAAAACTGGAACTGCCTGCATTTATACTTTACTATTTCAGTGAGGAAGGCAGCACTGAAGAGTGGTTAAAGCTGTGAGGAAATAGAGATTCTGCTCTCATTTCTGCCTTATATTCCCTATATTGCCCTTTGTGAGTCGTTTTAAGGCCAGACTGCAAATGTTGCCTAATTTAAATTTAAAAAGTCAGAAAGTGTAAATTTTTCAGAAAAAAAGCCAATCTTGTAGCCAATAGTCAAAATTATGCCTACTGGTGAAGAAAAGGAGGCATGCAGCAGTCAAGGTTGATTTTCAGTGACAAAAGTGCCTTTGGCTCCTACTGATTAGACTTTGATTTCTCCCTTAGTGAATGAGAATAAAACACTTACACCATGTGAGGCATGTTGGATGTGAGTTAGTTTACATGACTATTAACAGTTGGGATTAATATTTGTCACTAAACCAAAATATTGGCAAGTATGCAAGTAACAAGAAAGCATGACTGTTTCTCAGCCTCACTGGTTGTTTATGCTCCCCTCTTTAGTTTTTGCTGAGATGCAAAAGGCTGAGATACTTTCACACAAACTAATAATTTAATTATTACTAGAGCTGTATGACATGCCCATAACTATGGTTGGGTAGAAGGGTTTCACCTTCTTATGAACCTAAACTAGACCTGGGCTCATCCGGAGAGCTTCTTCCAGTCTGGAGATACTTGGGTTTAACTGGACCCTTTTCTCTCTCTCTGCAGGATTTTGGGGTGGACAACTGGGATGGTTTAAGCCACTGGGTAAAGTTTGGGTCCCCTTGAGGGAGTAGCAAAGAGTCCCTAGCCTTTGAGGCCAGAAATTCATACTTTCTTCAATGAGATCTCTGAAAATTGACATGTTTGTCTCTCCCTCCCAAGATTCAAAAGGAAAGGGAATCTGCTGGAGAAGCAGCAGGTTGGCCTTGATGTCACTCAAGCCCACTGAGTTTTTGTTCAGCTGCTGTATTTGATATATCAGCTGCCTGCTTCTGATTTTAACCGCTCTTCAAATATCTTCAGAACTAACAATGCAGCATATCAGCATACGTAAATCTGTGGGGTTTGCTAAAGCATTTTCCTTATAGTTTTATTGACCTTAGCAGCAATAAGCAACAGTGTGTTCAAATGGAAGACTGAGTTTCTCTGTATGTTTGTCGTGCTAGTTCTTGGTTCGGGATTTTTTTCCACTATTGTCTGTTAAAATTTATTTTATGGCCTGCATGACACAGTGACTGATGCTGAAATCACCTGATATCTTTTGGAAATGCAACAGAAGCAATTTCCAGCCCATGTCACGGGAAATTTGCATGTTCCTGGGAATAAAAATTAAGATGAAAGCAGGGTGTGTGGGAAGACCTGGTTGTGGCAGAATCATTCTTGGCTGCTTTCTTGGTTGGAGAGCAATCACAAAATGAGGATTTTTACCAAGCTTGTTTAGATCCTCATAAGTGGATTTTAGCAGGAGGCAGGATGTGGCCACTGCCAGCATCCTTGCTGAGTTGTGTGTATGTTCTGTACTTCTGTAAAATGATTAGGCTATGATGAGAAAATAAACCTCAGTAGGAAAGAACAGTTAGCAAACCCCTAAACTCCACTGTCCACAAAGAGTTCCATTTCTTAGATGGGCTTCCTTTATTTTGATGATGTTAGGGAAAAGCTCCATTTTGAGACAGAAGGCATAGTGTAGACCTGGTCTATGAAATTAGATAGTACTCTTTTGCCTATCTACTGGGAAAAGGAGCAGCTGAGCATAATGGTTGCACACAGGCAGCTCTGTACAGTGTTTCACGAAAAGCTTTGAAAAAGATAAGAGTCTCATTTTGTACTTTGACAAAGAGTTGCACTGGCAGCGAGAGTCTCCATGTTACACTTGCAGCGAGTACAGCAGTTTTCCGTGGCATTGCTGCAGCACTGCCCTACCTTATTTTATTGCCCTCTCTGTTTGCCACATCACCAGCTCCCAGTAGCCGGGGGTGCTGTGGATGTGCCGGTCCTGGAGCCCAGAGGCAAAGGGTCCACGGAACAGCTTTCTGAATCTCTGCAAGCGAGCATGAGATGGGAAGCAAAAGACCAGCTCGATAACAGATATCCTTTGCTGCTTTTGTTTAAAAATAGTGAACAAGTAAGAAAAACATTATGGTTGTATCTGGTATGCAGCAAGGCTTTAAATTTGAGTTTACTTACCTTCCAAGCTCTCCACATATCCCTTATTTGACCAGAAGTTTGCAAACGTGGCCATGGGAGGGTTGCAGGGGTAATTGGCTGGCAGCCTGGGGACTGTGTTTAATTAGCAAGGAATGCACCGGCCGTAGCTGCATTCTCTGTAGGAGCTGCAACCCACACAGCTACAGGTGCCGTCCTCTCTCCCTAGGCCCAGGGACTGCCCTTCTCCACGCAGGAGGGCTACGCGTTGCAGCTTGTGCTGCGTATGGAAAAGAATATGTTTGGATATCACTATCAGAACAAAAGTCTTTCTATTTTCTGTTTCTTGCTCTGCCAGTGATGCAGGCAGTATCCTTGGATTTAGGGCCCTGCTGCCCTCTTAGTCTTATTACAGATGAATCCCTGGTTGTCAAAACCTTGGTGGATTCACATTTTTTAAGCCGCTGTTTGATTAACCATTTCAGGACAGCTGGGCCTGACTCTGACTAGCATCAGCTGCTAATCTGATTGAGTTCATCTGGAGTTTCAAGTGATTGATACCTCTGAGAATTAAGCTCAAAGTGCACCAGGCTAGACTGCCTAGAGCTAAAATACCCACAGTCAAAGCCCATTAACTGAAATGTCTGTGTTTCACTGAAATTCTCTTTAGAAGGCTGAAGCTAATTTTTCCTTTGTTGCCACTATTCTGAAGTATCATGCCTCGATGCACTGAGATGTAATATACTGTTATGATTTTTATTATTTTTTTTTAAGTAGTCTGATGGCTAAATACCCTCTTTGGTACTAATTTCTAAATCAAAAAAGTTAACTTCTATATTTGTGGTCATTTTAGTTTTATCAGGTGACTGTGGTTGCCTGGGACATGAGTCAGGTAAGCTCCTGTTATGTGTATCAAAAGGTAGTTTATCGTTTCAGTTTATTAAGTTATGCATTTTGTGTAGTTGTGGCTCTTCCTAAAGAACAACAGGAACCTCGTTAGAGCTGCGCTTCTCTCTATGCTTGTTTTCCTTCTGATTTACACTTTTTCCCCCAAATACTTTTCAAAGTGTTTTTTCCTTATTTTGCTTCCATACATCCATTATCCTGCTGTTTTCATTTCTCTCCTATCTGTGTTCCTCGACATGTGTGAGCACTGAGGAGAGCTAAGCATCTGAAGAAGGGCAAAGGGGCTGTGAGCTCTTAGTAGGAAACTCCAAAGCACTGGCACTGAGATACCAACCCTTGAAGGGCACGCTCCGGTATCAGCGACTCTCTTCCTGGGAGAACCATGTTAGCAGGGGTGCCGAACAGCTTAGGACCCCCCTGCCTTAGCGCAAGTATACCACTTGCCTTATATTTTTTTCTTTAGTGTGCTCCAAAGCTGAGAATACAAGCGCTATGGAAACCTTGAGTCATCAGTAGCTCATCGCAGATTTCCACTGTGCTAGACCGTCACAAGGCTTTTGTGGTCTTCCCCCTTGAGTTTTTAATCCGGTTTCATTTCTTGTATATATGTAAAGTCTGTGCCCAGCACTGATCACCCACCATGTCCTTTTCCCTCCTCCGTTCTCTGCTGCTTTCTCCTCTCTTTCTTTTCTGCCTCATTGCTGGACGGTAAAGTAAGGGAGCAGGAGGTGTGTGTGTTGGGAGGAATGGGGAGATGGAAGGGGAGGGCAGGGCTGCTGGGGGGTAAGGGACAAGCTGCCCGTCCTTGGCTCGGGGATGCTGTAGAGTGTGCGTTGCGCAAGGCTGGAGAAGTGTTGGGGTGATGAATGAGCATGTTGTGACATGGGAAATAGCTGGCACAAACTCCCAGTTCAGTTGGATTTTCCTTGCGAACACAATGGGTTTAGCTGAATAGGGAATAATTGAAGTTTGAAAATGTTTCTGACTGTTCTGAAATTGTTTGGAAGAGACTTGGCGTTATTACAGCCTTTTTTTTTAAAAAAAAAAAAAGGCTGGGCATAATAATGATTGGAAATTCTTGTCTTTTATAAATGTTGCATGTAAAATCCTTTATTGCAGTTACTATTTTTTAAAAATGAAACTGAGTGACTTCAGGGTGGAGTTTCTGGTTTTTTGTTTATTTGTTTTTCCTTGCTGTCTGAGGTAAACTGTTACTTTCACTTGGCTATGGAGAGCAGTTGTTTGGTTGCCTTCTTTCTTTTTTTGTAGATAGTACCAAATTATTATTGGGAGCTGGGGGGCTTTTTGACTAGGAATGGAGGACAGCTGCATTTTCTACCCTTTGAATATGAGATGCAGAGACTACAATTAAATACTAAAACATAGGATTAAAATTTTCCTTGTTATAACCCGAGATTTGCAGTTCACTAGCTCATGCAATATTCTCTCTCTGCACAATTCTAAGTGTGGTTGCTCTAGGAAAAAAGGGGTGGGGGGTGGGGGGGTTGATTGTGAAGCTCTGCCAGAAGCATCTCCTGCCCTCGGAGGAAGCCTGCTGGAAGATGGAGGAGAGCCAAGCAGAAGAATGTAGAGAACCATTTACTGCTTGTTACTGATGTGCAACACTTGGCCTGATAGTTCAGCACCGAACAACAGGGACTGCCACGCTGTTTCCAGGATCAGCTGGTGGCGGATGGTTAGCGACGAAGAAAAAGGCCACATACCTACATACCGAATCATCTTGACTTGGTGTCTCCTCCCAGCTTTGGGAAATCAGCTGAGTAAGGCTTTGAAAACCCAAAAGTTTCACCTAGGCCACTGTGTCTATTTGCCATTGATCACACTGTCCCCCATGAATTTGTTTAATGCCTTTTAAAATCCATTTTCAGTCTTCACAACCTCCTGAGGCACTGACTGCCACAATGCAATTATGGATGGTATGAAAGAGTACTTCCTTTTGGGTGTGTTTGTTTTAAACCTGCTGCTTAATGTCTTTGTTGGATGCCCCCTCAGCTTTTGTACTGCAAGAGAAAGTGAACAATTATTCTGTATTTACTTTCACCATTCAGCATTTTATAGACTGCTCTCATTTCCCTCTGCAGTCATCTTTTTTTTTCCCAACCTGAAGAGCTCTTGTGTGTTTAATTTCTTCTTGTAGTGAAGCTGCTCTGTATCTCAAAAGATAAATGTGGGCTTTTTATTACTCCTCTCTTTCTTTTTCCCCTCGGACAAAAGTGTCAAGGAAACCTTATACAGGAATGCCATCGTTAAAAGATTCTTTGGTGACTCTTGGTGCCAAAATAATTAGCTTTCAGCTCTTGGAAATTGCCAAAAGCTTCTGAAAGGAAGAGAAAACTTGATTCTTGTAACCCTCTCCAATTTGAAGTTGCATTCACATCCAAAACTAGGTAAGAGCATGCAGCAAGTAAACAGAAGTGTCTGGATTTGAAGTTCTCCTTTGCTGTCAACAAACCTTCAAATTTAATACACAGAAATTGCATGAGCGCAAGGAAGTG